>CM059557.1:52176208-53376208 GCA_030386875.1 Morinoia aosen | reverse complement strand
ACAATGGCCTTCCTCGTCAGGCTGCTGCTAGGTCCGTCCTGCGCTCGTATTCTCTGTCGTCCATTTGATTTGATTGCAGTTTAACCCTCCTTAACCTCAACAAAGGTGTTCCCAAGAGAGGGAGGCGCCATTTAGAGTGGAATTCAGGGAATGGACTGAGAAATCGAATACTCAAGGTGTGTCCCTACGCCCTGAACGTAGAAATAGTATGGTTGGAAAAATGCGAAACATGGTAAAAGTTGAAAGAGGTGATAAATGCTGAAAAATGAACAGCAGTAAACCAAAAGAAGTGGTCCGTAACGAAACAAAAAACTCACTCTATTTTAACAAAAGGAACCCTACTTATCCTCTTGCTCGAAACCGCTCACTTCACACTGGGAACGCTAATTTCCAGTTGTATTCCCTGAGAGATCTTGCCTCATTTATATGTCTTTGAGGAATTTGTATTTATGGTTCTTTTTTTGGGTCGTTTTCAGTCTTTTTCGTAGTGGACACTAAATCATTATTGCCTGTTATCACGTTAATTTATTTCAATCTGTTTGCTGCCCGAATACTTATTTATTAGTATTGAACTTGTAAATGTATTGTTAAGATATATTTACATTTATCGATTAATATTAATACTAGCATTACGTAAGTTTCGAATGTTTGAAAATATACCTAATATAGGTTGGCGCATTTATAATGATAGCAAACATATTGTAGAAAATGACTTTGTCAGATAATTGATGCAATGCAGAGTACATCTACCATCTATGGAAAAAAGCGTGAGCGTGCGTTTGACAAACTTAATTACTCGAAATGCACGCACATTTCGTGAAGGTAGCATCTTCCTCTCACTTCCAGACTGCTCGACGACACCGCTCGTCATGCATCTGACGAGGGACCGTCAGCGACGTCGGGTGGCAACGCTGGGGATGCCTGCATCGTTGTTGGTGACGAGGAGAGGTTTATTCTGCCCCCTCGCTGCTCCTACTACCAAGCAGACGTCAGACGACTGGCATGCACTCTGCCCAAACACCACAAATTCAAGGTAATAGCCACGGAAAAAGCACGATGAGCTGACGAAGGATTTTTACGTGCTTCCGTGCATGTACTGTGTGAATTAAATGACTTATAAATCGATTGTTATATTATCTTTTAACTATAGGGGTGAGTGAATCGATAAATGATAATTTATTGTTTAAAAAATGTTTTTCGTTTCATGTTTCGTACAAACATTAAATTGTACCACCGCTTTCTCAATTGGAGGCAAATATGCAGAGTGGCCTTAAGGCCACAGAGTGGCCACAAAATACAAAATTTTAGGGCACTCAAGTTAGAGGCGTGGTGTTCATCGCAGGGTTGCCAAACTGGCTTTTCCTAGCCAAGTTACCAATTAGGAACTGAACTAGGAACTAGGCCACTCTGCCTGAAAGATATTCACGCCGCTATGAGGGGAAATTATCGTTTAATCCACTCTGCCAGTTTTGCCCTCTGATTTGTGGATTAGCACACTTGATTATTTCATCTCGACGTCGGAAGCGTTGTTCCTTAACACGTTCACCGCGGTTCTGCGGATGTTAACGGTTGGTTTGGTTGTGTTGCAAGTAGCAGAATTAGGAAATTGACTTCATTGCTCGAATAAATTTTTATCCTTTCTAAGACATATGAAAATACAATCGCACGATAACATTTCGCGCCGTATGGTAACATTTATTTTTTGAAAAAGGTTGCAAAGCAGATGGAATGTCATTCATTTATGCAGATACGTGAATGAGCAATTTGCTTAGAGGTTCTCTTGTGTCCAATACACGAGGGACGTGTTTAAGCGAACGATTGCCAATCCAGAAGCCGGAGTTCACCGGTTGATATATCAAAATTACTAGTCCACCTCCCTTTATTTGAAATGAGAAAGAAGGCGAAATGAAAGGAAGGCTAAAAAACAAAAAAATTCAACCTCTCGAAAGTTAATGAGGCCGAGTGTACACGGCCCGTATCACAGATACGCTCATCACATACTTTCGGGAGGCTTCGGACAGAGAGACAGACGGACGCAGCTCTTATTAAATTATTAGATTGCTAGGATGTGAAATACTGAACTTGTATAATACTAATGCTAGTGTAGTTTTGAATGATATTTAAAATTTGAAGCCTCTTTTGCGGAACACTTCTATTAGGAAAACTATTGAGTTTATTTTTACAACGAAATCTAGCTTTTAGGTACAGCTGAGGACATAGCCTATTTACCCGATCTAGAGTCTAAAGTCTAGATGCATGAATCTGAAACGTATAAATTTAATATATAATTAACACTCTAAATATAGTTCTAATAAGCCTATCTATTCGTTCAATCACTACAATAGTGGTAATCATCTATTAAATTCTGAAATCAACTCAAAATCTGAATTTTTTTCCAATATTTGTCAGGAACTAAGTAACATTCGTAAGTTTCAGGTGTGACTATCAAGTGCGGTATAGCTATGTAGTGTACACAGCCCGTTACATAAATCTTCCAGATATGGATGAACAACAAATATATCCATCCTAATAGTACCTGTGATTAAAATATTCCTCTACTTGTGCAGTGGTAAATTCGTATCACAGATACGGTCATTAAGCATCCTTAAAAAGCGTGAGAGAGAGGCGGACCAAGCAAGCAAGCCAACGAGCAACAACTGTGTATTATTATTTTGTGGTTTGCGCAGGTAATAGTGATGGATCCTCCGTGGTGGAACAAGCACGTCAAGCGGGCGAAGAAGTTCAGAGGCGATCACCATGGGTGAGGAATTTTTCCAATACTTCTCCTGTACTCTCTTACATTCTTTGAAATGCTTCCATTTGAGTGAATAATTTTTTTTTTCTATTATTAAATAGTTGTTTTATTTTGAATACTTTTAAATTTAAAATTAACTCTCGTAGCATACACGCGATTTAGAACAGTTGTAGTTACACTTTGTGGATGCTAAAATGGTTACACTATCCGTATAACTTACAGCATCATGCGTTGATATTGCAATGATACTATGTAGAATGTAAACACGGTACTTCAGTGTTAACACTATCAAAATTCCAGTATCTGAGCATTTGTACATTGCTTTCAGCAATTCTTCTACTTACAATCGAGTACGTTAAACACCTATGACAGCACAATTCATCATATTACCTAGCAGTTGCCTCAATCAATTTAATTCGGAACTGCGAATAAATATGACACCGGTATCACAGATACGAGATGATGTCAGTGCCAGAGCTGCTGGACCTGCCACTCCGACCCCTGCTGCTGCCAGACTCAGTGGTGCTCGTCTGGGCCACCAACAACACGACAACTCTGCGCCACTTCACGCATCTGGTAGAGCAGCAGTGGAGTTTACAAGTTCGCCGCACTATTTTCTGGATGAAGGTGAGTTGCTTGTCACTGGGACTGAGAGCGCTTGGTTTTCGTGGGAAAGGTTCAAGGCTCGAGGCATCGCATAGCAAACTCGGTTTTTCTTCTCGTTTGGAAAAATATGAAGTCAGACACAATTGCCCACTGGGCCCAGGTGGGAGAAACGGGTACCGGTTCGATCGAGAGTAATCGTCAATGCGTCCTATCATCAAATTATTGGGCATATGTGTGCAAAATGAATACCTATTCGATATATCCATCTACGAGTACTTGGTTGGAATAAAACATCCTATGTTCCTACATCGAGCGTTTTCTTTCAGAATTTTTTTCAAAAGTTTGATTCGAGCTGAAAATTTTTTAGACTTTTTAGCATGCTGACTCCGTATTGATGCTTTAAAACACCAATTGCATGATCGGTTTCTGTTGAAATGTATGTACATATATGTTCGGACAAGAAATTCTTGATAAGGATTTTCCAGTTTTTATGGATTTCGTTATCAGTATTTTCGTGAGTGAAGAGGACGAATTCTTTTGACAAAGGCGAAATTAAACAAGGATGTTTTGTGACGCCGTAGCCTATTAAAGCGATATGGAAATACTCTCATACACATGATTGAGTCGACTTTGTCCTGCTCGAGGAACGTAAAATTGCTGGCGATGTGACCATCACTTTTCCGGTATAACATTTGAAGTATGAGAGCTTCATAGCTCGTTTCCATGTACGGATTTCTAACGCCAAATTATATTTGAATAAATTTACTGCTTGCGATGTTTTTCAAATACTGCTTACTGGGCAGCCATGTTGTGCTGTCCACAATTTTGTTCTCTTTCAATTGGGGTTCATTCTTACTTTTATGAATAAAATGCAAATCGGTTGCTGTCATTCGTCAGTGTGTGGTCAGTATACCGTTTATAGCATCATCCTCCTCAGGAGGCATAGGAATGTCAATGGGCTTAGAATATTTTTGTTTATCCTATGCTATAAGAACTTACTTCCTCAGAGGGGGACTGTTAGGTTACCTCAGCCATAGACAGGTCTTCGAAAAATCTATCTTTCGTGCTCACTTTGTTGCTTCCAGTTTCCTTACCTTCTTCGTTAATTTATCTTATCTTTGTGTTTCCTTTCTTTTTTTCCCAACTTTTTTTTTTATGCTCAGAATATCCTGTGTCAGAACACGCCTTGTGCATAAATTCCTCGCTTCCTTAATTCCGTACCAAATGGGGCCCTCCTCATCCTTCCTCTCTTTGGGAACCCATTTGTTGTGGTTAGGAGGGAGGCTTAAAATAGCGTATCATCTAATCTTTTATCATCATCATCATTATTGACTTTATGGTTTCTTGCTACTATATATTTCATTCATTGTTCAAGTCAATGAAGTCATTATCTTATGTCTGGTACTCTCCTGTAGACGATAGATCAGCACCTGCCCCATTTGCTGTAACTAAATGCCCCTGACTCTTGACGTTCCGCACTTCAGCTGCGTGGTTAATTTAGTTTGTCTACTCATATATCAAACGCCACCCGTCAGCTATGGTACCAGGACAACAACCAACAGTGGGGAGAAGTCGGCTGCACTGCAGCAAAAAAGTTAATTTCTATTCCTTAAATTTACTGTACATCAGTCTTTTAATCAAATGTCCACAGTAACATTTTTAGGTGATGCGTTTGTATTCAGTGGCAGCGATTCTAATAATTTTCAGCATTTCCATTCCCTCATTGAAAACATATATTCTTCTGTTGCAAATTAGGATGCTCATGTTAACCGTTTTGTTATGATTCCAGGTGACACGTGGAGGAGTTCCCATTACGTCCCACGACCATGGTAACCCTGGCAAGTTGCCGTTCGAGAGACTGCTAGTTCTCGAGCCGTTCGAGCGACTCGCGTTTTCGTCTTCTTCCTTGACTCCGCCGAACATGAATTGTTCATCATGCGAAGGCCGCAACGTCAACCATTTGGAATCTAACGTTCACCCTCCAAATGATGTTGTCACGTGTCAGTGTAGAGATAGAGGATCGGGTCCAACTTTTGAAGGGCAAACCAATGGAAAACCAATCCCTAATATGGAATACAGTAAAAGTACGAAGAGAAAATCCTGGGACCACAACGAAGATGGTGGTGTACACGGCGACGGCTGCCAGACTGCTGGCCCAATTAGTTCTGGTGACAACAAAATGATTCTGCTGGTCTCTGTGCCCTCAGCGCTGCACTCACACAAGCCTCCTCTCGATGGTAAATTGTATAGGGCGTTGCTCTTCGTTTGTAATACTTACTGAAGTAATTAACGTATCTGAAACACTCAACATAGTTCGAATGTGACTCTTTGAAATCGTTTCTATGTCAGATTTCCTTTTGTATAATTCCGGGAAGTATGTTTTGATTGTCACTTTCAACTGCTGTCTCTATTGCGTACCCCTGCCCTACACCAGGGCAGCCACATCGAATTCAATTGAAGTTCTACACAATTTGAGTTACAGGACGGTTGCTCATTGTTGTGGCGATGTAATTCTCTTATCAAAAATCTCAAAAATCTATTCACACATCGTCTGTTTCTGGAGGGAGAATTAGACACTGACTTTTTTGAGAACTTCGAATACATGGCGCGTCATAAGTATTGAAATTATTGTCGTTTACCGTCACGTCATTGTACCCTCTTGAGGGCATGTTGCTTCTGATGAACACACAACTCGTGCCTCTAACACGTGTCTGAAGCTTTGTGCAATTTTCTGTTCATGCTCTCACTTTAATGCTGCGTAATGGTGGAAACTGAGGCGATTGAACTAGAATTTCCTCTTTCTGCTCGAGCATTCTAACATTTTCCTCCTTCTTGATTGAAAATAAAATCATCAAGGCCTCTCTATACTGCAAGGTCTTGAGTTACCTTTGAAGCCAATGTAGAAATTACAAACTCAAAGCGAGATGGCGCCTGAACCAGACCTCATCGAGTCAGTTTGCGTTCACAGAAACGCAAACTGTCTCCATTCAGGTTGACGGTTATCGTGTGCTAACTAGTCTACATACTTATATGATAACAGTTTTATTTTTATGCTAAAGGTGTGATTTCTTCGTGTAAACTATTTTCGGATGAATATTTTAAATACATAGTCTTACAGATTTTAGTTCTTTTATTTTTATGTCAGGTTAAGGTCAGAAAAAATTTCAGCTAAAAAGCTTAGTCTGAAATGGTATTAAAAACAGAAATTTGGTTTCAGCCAGAAATTTCAGCCATTACGACTGGATACATTCATGTATCCAGTCTACGAGGTGTAGGAAGTAGAGGTGGACAGACTGAGCAAGCACCCAGCTTGCTGTGTATCATTATATAGGGAGGTAATTTAAAATACGTCATAACTCCTGAAGAAGTTACTAACTAGAGACTGAACATCTATTTCTCTGAATTTAGCATAGTGATTTATGAACTTTTTTGTAAGTATATACATTCCTCTATCTCGATGTTGATAAAAGCTTTTATGAGTGAACACGGTAAGAAGTCTAGATATACACTATTAAGTTCGCTAGTGTAGAATCGTTGAAAATTGCGTGAAAATAGTAACAAAAATGCACTTCCAATAAATGAAACGGAGACATTGCACATACAACCTCTTTCTTTTGTTGATGCTCGTAAAATCCCATCCCATATCAAGCCTGCAAGTGCAGGTTTGCTTTACATCAATAAGTTTTTTTCTACATTCAAATAAAGCTTAGCTATGTACCCTCAGAGGTGGTGCAAGAGCTGGGGTACGCCGGACCTGAGGATTCTTGCCTGGAGGTGTTCGCTCGTGGTCTGGTGCCTGGCTGGAGCAGCCTCGGTCTTGAGGTGCTGCGGCTGCAGCGGGCTGGTCTGTACGACAAGCAGCAGTCAAACTAAGCCAGATACCATATAGTTATGTATGTGTTCTGTGACTAAGCTCCGTACAATGTTGACTCGCACAGCAGAGTGAGCACTGGAGATACTGCGGCTGCAGCGGGCTGGTCTCTACGACAGGCAGCGGTCAAACTAAGCAGTACAATGTTGACTCACACGGCAGAGTGAGCACTGGAGGTGCTTCGCCTGCAGCGGGCTGGTCTCTACGACAGGCGGCGGTCAAACTAAGCAGTGCAATGTTGACTCGCACGGCAGAGTGAGGACTGGAGGTGCTGCGCCTGCAGCGGGCTGATCTCTACAACAGGCGGCGGTCAAACTAAGCAGTGCAATGTTGACTTGCACGGCAGAGTGAGCACTGGAAGTGCTGCGCCTGCAGCGGGCTGGTCTCTACGACAGGCGGCGGTCAAACTAAGCAGTGCAATATTGACTCGCACGGCAGAGTGAGCACTGGAGGTGCTGCGCCTGCAGCGGGCTGGTCTCTACGACAGGCGGCGGTCACTAAGCAGTGCAATGTTGGCTCGCACGGCAGAGTGAGGACTGGAGGTGCTGCGCCTGCAGCGGGCTGGTCTCTACGACAGGCAGCGGTCAAACTAAGCAGTGCAATGTTGTCTCGCACGGCAGAGTGAGCACTGGAGATACTGCGGCTGCAGCGGGCTTGTCTCTACGACAGACAGCGGTCAAACTAAGCAGTGCAATGTTGACTCGCACGGTAGAGTGAGCACTGGAGGTGCTGCGCCTGCAGCGGGCTGGTCTCTACGACAGGCGGCGGTCAAACTAAGCAGTGCAATGTTGACTCGCACGGCAGAGTGAAGACTGGAGGTGCTGCGCCTGCAGCGGGCTGGTCTCTACGACAGGCGGCGGTCAAACTAAGCAGTGCAATGTTGGCTCGCACGGCAGAGTGAGCACTGGAGGTGCTGCGCCTGCAGCGGGCTGGTCTCTACGACAGACAGCGGTCAAACTAAGCAGTGCAATGTTGACTCGCACGGCAGAGTGAGCACTGGAGGTGCTGCGCCTGCAGCGGGCTGGTCTCTACGACAGGCAGCGGTCAAACTAAGCAGTGCAATGTTGACTCGCACGGCAGAGTGAGCACTGGAGGTGCTGCGCCTGCAGCGGGCTGGTCTCTACGACAGGCAGCGGTCAAACTAAGCAGTGCAATGTTGACTCGCACGGTAGAGTGAGCACTGGAGGTGCTGCGCCTGCAGCGGGCTGGTCTCTACGACAGGCAGCGGTCAAACTAAGCAGTGCAATGTTGACTCGCACGGCAGAGTGAGCACTGGAGGTGCTGCGCCTGCAGCGGGCTGGTCTCTACGACAGGCGGCGGTCAAACTAAGCAGTGCAATGTTGGCTCGCACGGCAGAGTGAGGACTGGAGGTGCTTCGGCTGCAGCGGGCTTGTCTCTACGACAGGCAGCGGTCAAACTAAGCAGTGCAATGTTGACTCGCACGGCAGAGTGAGCACTGGAGATACTGCGGCTGCAGCGGGCTTGTCTCTACGACAGGCAGCGGTCAAACTAAGCAGTGCAATGTTGACTCGCACGGCAGAGTGAGCACTGGAGATACTGCGGCTGCAACAGGCTCAAGTCTACGTCCGAGGTGCTCAAATTTCAGGGTAGCTTTTGAGTCTTTCTGTGCAGTTCAATGACTGGAGTCCATTTGTAATCATTCATTGTAATATTTTAGGAGTGAAGACGTCGTTTGTGTGTTTAAGGGACGATAATATCTGCTGAGCCATTTAATTTTTATTGTTATGGAAAGGTTACGTTCACCGGAGTTTGTACTGCTTGTCCAATCGAACCGCTTTAATCGCGGTACTCAATTCCGTTAATTTTAGCTCGCTGATTAATTCGTGCGTCGAGAGTTTCAAATTATTTTTAAAACTTGCTTTGGCTTAGTTTGGATGCATTCTGGGATGAATGAGCACAAACTTCTTTCGTGTCCTGCACTAGGATGTGAGAGGCAGTTGAGGATGCTGAGGTAGAGACACTCTTACGTTACTTGTGAAATTAGCGTCGATTATTGTGTCATTGTGGGTTATCGTTGTTATTGGTTGTCACTTGATATTTCAAGGTGATAATTTATGGTGAATATTTCTATATTTTGCTACTGAAGGTTCTCTAGCATGAGTTTCTTAAACCACACTTTGGAGTTCTTACTGTGATAGAGTAAATGAATCTTTTTCCCCTAGAATTAACCATATTTTCAAATCTGGCTCCCGTAAATTCTGTACATGATAAATAATGTCATGGTTTCGCCTTGAGTCTAAAACCCCCTTTGTATAGCAATCTTCTCTCACCACTGAAAGCCAATGTCAGCGCGACGCTCGATCGTACTCCATGCTGGTAGCCGGAAAGCACGCCTACGATCGCAGCCGTAGCCATCGAATGCTACCTGCACAAATCGTTTTATAGTCCGTGCTGTTCCTCGGGCCTTAAGGAAGAGCAAGATGTTGACACCTCGATGTGACTGCCATCATCTCTCACGGCAAGAGAAAAGCTTATTTCCAATAAAGGTGTTGAATAAAGTTTTCGGCATTAGTTTTTAGAATGTTTTAACATTAAGATCAGTAGTAGGCAAAAATAAGGGGTATCAGAATAGCTATGTGAATGGTTGAAGAACACATTGAGAGATAGCGATGCGAATGTATTTCTGTGGTTATGTTATTATAATATTCTAAGTTTGAGAAAGCTGATAAATACAACTTAGAAAAAGAAAACAATGTGACCCCTTGTTTAAGAACACTTTGAAAGACAGTCTCTACTTACATTGACATTGGCTTCTGCGGTATCAAGTCATATTGATGGCAATATGATGAAAGGACATGATTCTGCATCTAGAACTAAAAAGTCGACTGGGTAGAATTTTAGAAGGATTTTTTCATGAATACACACCATCGAGTACTTAGTAACTAGCTCGGAGAACATGCTTTATGTTATATGACAAAGTTTAGGCATTTCTTACATTAATTATGCTGCACAAAATATTCTCAAGAGTCAGAAACGATCAAGGATTGTCATAGAAAGCTAACCAAAATATTTTACCACTAGAATAAAACGATAAACTAAACATTTATGCTAGCAAGTTAAAATATCAAAGCTATTTACTATTCACTGACGGTATAGATTTGAAATGTAATACTTGCTTATTGCACGTTGTCAAGGATTATCGTCGTTAAAATATACGACAGTATTCTGTAATTGAATGAAAATATCATTTGATTTTATAAACTGATGATCGCTTGTGCATTTGAGACAGAGAGTGGAGTAAAAAAAACTTGGAAACTTGGAAGAAAATCATTAATGAAGATGGAAAACAGTGATGAGTCAGGAATACACCATTAAAGAACAGTAAATTTTTTTGAACAAGTTAAGCAAAATATGTTCTCCGGGCGGACTGCATAAGATCGGTTTGATAGGTAACTTCCAAACCACTGTTTATATACTAAATTCGTTACTTTCTGCAAAAGTTACTGATTACTTTCTGCCCTGATTTGTGCTGGCACGGTTCTGTTGGTGATCATAGATAACACTTATCTTGTTCTTAAGCCAAAGGTTTTTTATTCTTACTATGTTGATAAGTCCTAATGGATGCAACCATACAATGGGTTTTCAAATGCTTTGTAATTGATGCCAGAACGCAATGAAGGAAACCCCTGGTCTAGCGAGTGGGTCAAGTGGAAAATGTGTATAATTTTTTTTGACAATGGGAAAAACACCTGGTTTGCTATTCAGGGTTTTGAACCCGCAACTTTGCTCGTGGAAGGTGAGCACTCTTAACCTCTAGGCGTCTGTGACCTCACAAAAATATCAGGACAAATAAATAACTGGATTAACAACAGTGCCAATTTTCTAGTCAGGACAAAGTGCATATTACAATCTTCTCAGTAATTGAGTGAAAAGAATCAAATAACGGTGTATTCAGTGATAATAATTCTAGTTGAATAATAATAGTAACATACAAATAAACCCTTTAGTTTTCTTTACGGCTTCCATTCATTTTCCTTCAACTTTAATTACGTACCGTGTATCACAGCTGACCTGAAACTAGTATTGTAGGTCAAATGCTGCTTGCGTTTCAGGACTTCATCATTTATTATCTAGCGTTCCCTAACCTACTGCTGAAGTTTTTTCTCCTTGAGTCAAATATGATTTTATGACTCGTATTTAGCTAAATTGGCTAATGCACTTTACGACAGTATTAGTCACTCTCTAATTACTGGAACAACTCCAAGTGTGTTATGAACGTATATGCGGTAAAGGCCTTAGTAACTCTGTAATATTTCCTACATCAATCCAGTTTCGTACATCAATAAACCATCGATATAAATAAATGGTTAATTTGAAAAGAAATTTACAGACATGAAGCGTTCTGGTATACACTATCCTGTTTGAAATGGAACCAAGTAAATTCAAATACGTTAACATCACCTGGCGTACCCTTGTTGACAGAACTTTCGCTGCCAAATTTACCCCTATGTTGACATAAATTATTGTCGAACACGTCCCTTGAGTCCCAATAAACACCGAATAAAGAGAAATTAACGTCGAATCTCTCTTCTCATTTCTAGACTTTGAATATTTCTCTCGCGGCAGCGCGGATCACTTGACAGAAGTACTAAAATTTGCACGAGCGAGAGGCACGGCTGAAGTTCATTCAAAAATAATGGTTGCGCTAATGGCAATTTATCGTTTAAAATGTAAAAAATAATAGCAAATTGATGCATGTGCTATGCGAATTAAAGTCATGCGTCATGAAACACGTATTTGAGAATCTCTGAGCTAAAAAAAGAGCAGTGTGTAGATGCAAATTCATGAGCATGCTTAAAAATTTTCTTCACGAAGCTTTGATGCTTGTTCGAATTGTTAGCTATTAAAGAACGAATAAAATTTAATTTCTGAGGGTCGTTTCATCATTTGCAGCCATTGCTTTTATTGCTACATCGCCTGTTTACCCTTTAATGCTGAGTGTTTTAAAAAAATTGCAGAGCTAAAAATAAGACCTGTTGAAGTTTCACATTAGTTACAGTGTTGCCGTTAGCTGAGCGCCGCTCTGTTGCGAACTTTGTGCGACTCATATGACAAGGAAAAACTCGGTAAAACATCGAGAAAGATAATCAGCGTATTTGCATTACGATTCAAACCTGTTTATGAAGTTTTTCAACGAGTGTTTAACATAAAATTTAGTCATCAAATTTAATATCACCCTTCACATTTTCAACTCAATAATATAATAATACTGTGATATTGATTACCCCAAAGCATTTATCCGCTCCTGCTGCATAAAATGCACGTCCCCAAAATATTTGTACGATGAAAGATAAACCAGTTCTCAATTCATTTCTATGCCTTTATTCAACAAAAAGTCTAGAAGTCATGTGCACGGAGGTCATGTTGCACTCTTGTACCTGTTTGTGGCATCAGAGTCAAGTTCAATGTACAGTCGGCACCACCGCAGAACATAACGGGTGTACCATATCTGGTGCATGCGACCTAATGACACGGTTGCTGTCGATGGCGTGAACCTTCTATGGAAGCAGCTTTGTCATCCTTTGTCAACGTTAATGATGATTGTATGCTTTCTTTCCAATGCCACGTTTGTACACAGCGCATGAAAATGTATCCAATTAGAAAGTAGCGGGTGGAGCATCAACTTCCTCTTGTGTTCAACGCATGTGTCAGTGAAGTACCTACGAAATTTTGCAACTACTGTAATTCTCAAACTAGGCTAGACTGGCTAGTATGAACCTGAGTGGGACTAAAGCCCTGATGGTACGAACTTGAAACTTGAATAGAATTGACTGTGATCACTCGCATCTTCAGTCCTTTTTGTTCAATATTTGTCATCTCAAAACTAAGCCGACTTTTTATTCAAGCTCTGACCTCATTTTGCGTAGCATGCGAGTGTTCTGTTACCAAGCTGATACGTTTTTTATTCGTGAGCCTTTGCTCGATTCTATTTCCAATATAGAATGAGAGAATTAAGAAGCATGGAGCTACTTATGTATAGTAGAGCATTTCATGTCGAGCACTATTTCAATACCTTTGGGTTCGTAAAATTACATTTTTAAATCCATTTCATAAGGAGCTACATAAACTGTATTTTTAAATAACTTAAAACGTTTCTCCATTCTTGATTCGATGGTATTGATACCCGAGGACGCGTTCTGACTAAATGGTAAACTGAATTGTTTGTGTATACGATGCTCAATTTAAATCTTCTTCAACCTGTATGACACAACAAGACTTCTCAGCCACTACCAATGTCTGCTAGATGAAGGAGGCACTGTCACAGCTGCTATCACGTGCACGGACACTGCGTGTGTCTTTACGAGTGTTTTTAACTTGGAAGTGTTATACCCGATATTAGATAGTTTTGGCTTTAGATTTATCTACATGGTAGATGTGTCCTACCTTTTAAGAATTTTCCCAACGACAGTGACAAAAAAGCACTGATAGCATGAAACAGCTTCCTCTGATTTTGAAGATATTCTTTCGCTGTGGCACGAATTAATTTGTCGTCTATTGCTCGTTGGAATGTTGCTTTCTTTCGCTAGTTTAATTTACGTTAATTCTACTTAGAAATAAGCTTTGTGAAAAACTCTCGAGAAACTTATGCTACTGTGCTTTGATGGAAGTATTGACAGTTTCAAGTCCAATGTTTTTGAGTATTATTTGCATAGCAAAAATTATAACTTATATAGATTTTGATTACAGGCAAATTTGAAGGTTTAACTTTATATTTTTTTTACTTTTTTATGTTTCTGAAGCAATAAAAGAAATGAAGTTTTGAAAAATTTATGTGCAAATGTTCAGTAGAATCTTTTTAATGCTTCATCGTACATCGGCTAATTATAAAATTTATACAAAATGACTGGTTTTTCTGGAATTGTCTGGATTTTCATGTTGTTATTTGAATGAATTGCAGGAAATAGTAATAAAATATTTTCTACACTACTTTCACTCATGTTTTAACACGTCTCCAATGCTGCAGAAGTCGAGCCCATTTTCTAGAAATCCATAGTGGTTAGTATTGCATTAGAAAATCCTGATCTCGTTTCAATTATTGAGAAACTAGCTTCCCGTGCGATATTCTAGCAGACACACATATCTGAGAGGGTGTGACACAATCATTGTTATTCTTGATATGTTTTATGATAAGACAGCATAAAAGCTCAATTTTCAAAAATCTTGTTAAGGGAGTATGTGAGAATTAAGTCTACTAGAGCTGTATTGTCTAAAATATTCAATTACATTTGATAAATTTATTTAATACTTACTCCTCAAAACATTTGAACGATGTATTTGTTTATCAATATAATAAATTTATGTAGTGCCCATCACTGAATACTCATCACTTAAAACGTATTACCATCAGCATAGCAATAAATGAACTAAAATATTTGCACCCTCTGAACTTGGAACTCAGATGCCACTGGTTTTAAAATCCCTGAATTTCGACGGCACCCTCGTCCCTTGGTAACATCATCCTCTATTCTATATTTCGAGATCTAAATTCAAAGTCCGTGGTTATATATGATGTTTTATTCCCGATAAAATACATCTCTATGTATGAGCTGTTAAATCCAGTTGTTCAAAAACTTAAGATTTTCTTTATCAATTCAAGTTGACTCCCCATTCGTTATTGGGATAAATGCCTCTTCGAAGTGACAATAAATCAAAAGTATTCGGCAAACTGGGGGAAAAGTACCTTAAACGTTACGAATACATAAATAGAAATTCAGTATTCACTTCTCTTAACACAGTTGTTACAAGAAATGTATGAAAGGTCTATTTTCTGATTGAAAAACTAAACTGTTAGGCTAGTAGAATAATTGAAAAATGATTTCAGAAAGGTATTATCCCTTTGGAAAGGAAATCTAACAAATGCTAACAAGGATTTTATTATCAATACATAAATGCGCTGCATTTTAAAAAGTAGTTACTTTATTTTGAAACGGAAAATGTATTCTTGACTATTCGGTTCGTCAGAATCTTGGGTATTCAATCAAAGTTCCGCTTTTCTCATATCCAAAATTGTTGGTCTGCGCAGATGACGCACACCTCTTTCTATTCGACATCATGGCGTGAGATGAATCTTTCGAGTTCTAAGAACGGACTGACCAGGAAAAACCTCGGCCATCGGCACTGAATTCTAGAAAACCTATTTACAGCGGTCGGAGGAGACGTTAGATGACAGTTCTCGCAAAGCTGGTGTGCCGCTGCAAAGAAAGTAAGCAAAGAGCGGGGGACCGCAGGGGCATATCTCGTAGCACTCGGTTTTTGCTGGAATATAAAACTAACCCTCTCGAGATTTCGCCGGCAGAACGTTCCTGCGCGAGGTTGGAGAAGGTTGTGAGAAGGACCAAATGCAGGTTTTCATCTGGCCTCCTGCGATGGCTATTGCTCTAACGGTGTTCCAGAAACATCACATACCCAATGTAGACAACTGCATGGTAGGAAACGCGAGTTACGAACATCTAAAAGGAAGGTGACATGAATAACTTTTGCGATATATTTATTATGATTCATTTCAAGACTCTTGGGACCACAAGTTGAACGATGCTTACCTGTTCTGAAGTGAAGAACGCGAAATTAATTCACAAAACCTAAAACAATTTTCAATAGTATAAAAAACAAAATAGGAACGGAAATCTGTGGTTATATCGACGAGCCCGTAAACAATGTCTGTTTTTCCTACTAAATCTAGGGCTGAGAGTTCATCACAAGACAGAGGATGGATCCGCTTGTTGATGTAGTGCCGTAATCAATTACCTTGTTGAACTGCTTGGTAAATATAGCCTTACTGCCCCTCTGAGAAAGTTAAGTTACGTGCTGCTGTGCGCTTGCTCTACAGTACTTCCTCATTCGCTTGCTCGTGATGGCAGGCTGAAGTTTTCACTACACTCAAAGTTATCATGCGTGTACATCAGAACTAAATTGGGAATTAGCGTATTTGAAGTGTTACAATTTGATTCTGACTAACGTGAATTGTGTAAAATGTGGCTCCCTCGTACAATTTAATACTTCGGCTTTAAAATTTCGATGTAAGAAATATTCACGCATACTGTATGTTTATCCATTAACGAAAACCGAAAGTTTACGCTGAATTTCTTGATTAGGGACGCACATTTCTTCCAATATGTTTGTCGGTTATAACCAAGAATGTTTCTTTTTGCTATGTAATCTTAAATGAATACTGTTTGTGATTAGCTTTCCTTTTTATTTTATGAGCAATCCTCGCACTTGACCAAATTGGTCAATTTGGATTTAACGCGTCAACGATTTTGAAAATTTTGTTTCCATATTTATGTAATTCGACATTTTGAGAGGTTTTACATTAATGACATTTTTTCTGCTCGTAAATGCTTACTTTTCGAGATATTTACCTTTGAAGTTAAAGGAACGTCGCTTATAAAATTGAACAAACGGACACGTAAATAAACTGAAATACGGTATTGACGTAACGATGGGCGAGGTTAGGTTAAGTTAGGTTAGTTAAATAAACTAACCTAAGTAAACTTAAAACAACTTAACATAACTTAGCCATACTTAGACCGATGGTTTCCGCCAAAAAACTGCACGTGTTCCGCATCCACTTTGCAACGGGAGAGCCATATCGAAAATGCTGTTAATCCTATTCTTACCTGAACATAATTTATGTTATAGCCTATATCAAAAACTAAGCATTTGCGAGCACGAAATCATGCATGTAAAACCTCTTACAATGACTCCAAATACCTAAATATAAAAAAAATACGAAATCGTTTACGCGCTAAATTCAGTATTGGCCAGTTATTTGAATAAAAGGAAAAATAATTTTGATCTTAGTCATTCGGGTTCTCGAGGGGATACTACCATTATACATAGGAGAATTAGCACTCCCTGGGGAGTATACGAGAGGTACCTAGCTAGAAGTTAGGTAGGCCTTCCTTTTGGTTGAAAGTAATTTTTTACGGATCATCTTTTTTCGGTGGTTTACTGCTATCTCATTTTTCAGCACCTACTACTTTCTTTAACTTTTATCATATTTCATGAACTTCTTCCTCAACTTGCTGTTTCTATGCCCCTTGTGCATAGTTCCGGATTTTCTCAAGTCCGTACTAAATGATGCCTTCCGATCTGTGCAATGCCTTTGTTGTGGTTAGGGTGTCTTAAAATCTAATCTAATCCGGGCGTATTATCACGCATACAACAATGATGAAATGTAAAGGAACTCCTAAATTCGTAGTCGCTCTCAGTCGATTCATCACGACGAAATTTTGTTTCTAATGGGAGTAAGGCACAAAGATAGCTGGCGAAATATTTATTTACATCATCAAATCGCTTTGTGAATGTGTTATGGGAAAAATACTGTTTGAGTGGGCAAAACTCCGGTCATGATTGTTGGGGTGGTAAACCTTTGAAGAAAGATGAGACAACTCTCTCATTCTCGCTCTGAGGGTGAAACTTTTTAGAAACTCTCAATTACTCTTAAATACTCCCTCGCTCGAATGTGGAGAGCCTCAAAACTATCGAGGATGGACGAGTTCTAGCGGATATGAAAATTTCTCAGTAATGTTTGAAATGAGCGGGTACTTCGACGTGATTCTTTAGTACGAACTATAATTCATCAGTTTTTGTTAATGTTCTCTCGGTGTCAGCCAAAGTACCTGCTGGTGCATTCAGTTCTTGCTCGACTTTCAAACGTTGGGACACCCTGTTCTTGCCCAACTTTCTGGTGTTACTCTATTATTGACCGAAACGTAGCAATCGTTATGCGGATATGCGATCTTTCACAAGTCCTATTTTATCGCTGGACTAGGTTAAATGACTTCACACTATCTAAAACTGAGTATCCTGATTCGAGGACAAGATCAAATTGTATTTTCTATTATTAACTCTATTCACATCGAAAACAAATAATAAAGAGGAGAAATGTCTCGTAAGATCTTGCTTAAAGTATACCAAATCGCGGTACTTGTTGAAATTCAATAAGGTAGTACTTACGCTACTGATAATTTAAAGGTAATTTCATAGGGCTTAACGTTTATGCGTTGTTTTTCATTTGTTTCGCAAGCCCTTCATGCGTTCCGAGTTCAGATACAAATCATTTAACACTCTGTCTGACGGTTGAAGAAGCGTTTAAAATGCATAAATGACGTACAAATGTAATCCAAAAAGTAGTCATGTGTAAGGCAAGCCGAATGTTCTACTTGAACTGTTCTCCTTTTCTAAAATATCATGCGAGGAACTGATTTCATTGGTTTTAATTGTCATCTTCATGACATCGATTGAAAATATTCACTAAATAATTTCAAACTGCCATTGTGATTTGTTTACAGATTTCAAATTTTTACACTAGTGCTGACTTTTAGGAAGAGAAAGCGTCATCCCCATTGACAATGGAGATGAAAGCCTCCCTGCTCGTGGTTGCTCTGAGCATAGCAGCAGCGGGACAGCCTTCACAAGCCCAAACTGGTCCTGGTAAGTCTTATTTCGGTCTCTTTGTCTGAGCGTATCCTTAACATGTTAGTCGAGGTTGAGCTGCCGGTGGTACATAGAGAGAATTTCAATAATGATGCTCACAGACTAGTAGTCAAATGCTCGATTTTTGTGAAAAAGTAACACTGACTGCGGCAACTAAATATTAAGTTCAACACCAAACTCAAATTTGATGTCAATTGTAGTAAGCTATTTGGCAAATACCAAACATGAACTGGATCGTGCCTTTATTTAGCTCTGATTAAATATTTATGAAAATCGAGTTTGTGACTACTGGTCGGTTAGCAGCATTATGAAAAATACCTCCGAGTACCACCGGTGGCTCACGTCGCAGCCAAAGTGTTAAACAAAGCTAAATAAAGGTCCGATTCTGTCCAGGTGTGCTATTTTTCAAAATTGCTTACTAAAATTTGCTTTAAATTTGAGTTGAATGTTGAACTTGAGTTTAACCCATGTCGGTTTGCGTATTAAACACGTTGGTCGAGGTGTGAGCCCCCGTTCTACACGAAGGGAATTTCCTTAATGCTGATGCTGCTGACTGATCAGTAGACACAAACTCAATTTTTATTAATACTTAATTAAAGCTCTATGAAGGAATGATCCTGTTCATATTTATTATTTTCAAAATTGCATATTACAATTGAATTTAAATTCGAGTTGAATATAGGACTTGAGTTCAACACTTTAACGCATCGCCGTCAATGTGTTGACACGTTCACTGCCGAGGCCGCCGGCCTCAAGCATTTCTTGAAAGGTAAGGTTGTAAGTAGCTGAGTTTATAAAACGACTTAACTGCTCGAAAAAAATTGGATCTTTCCCAAGAAATGTGAAAATGTAAAAGCATGATATTTTACCTCGTATGCTTAAATGTCTTCTAAAAAAAGATATTGAAATAATTGAAATGCTGTTCATTCACATCGGTACGTGAATGAGCAATTTACCTACTGCCACTATTACACTACAATAGTCTGCCAACGCGTTAAGAGGTTTCGTGTTTGAGCTTTATTAGATGTGTTGAAGCTGGATTGAGGTTAGTTGTCTCCGTTATGTCACTGGCATGTTTGGCAAGGTAAGCAACAATTGCACAATGGCTCGTCAGAGAAATGATTCAGCCAAGAGCTCTGAATATGTGTTGAGAAAGCCTCGCTTTTTTTAACTCCAGCCCTGGTGCGATGGAGGTTACTATCCGTGTTGCAGCATATACGTGAAAAGATTAAATGATGTAAGTGTAAAGGGAATTCTCGATGAAAGTCTGATAACGGTAATTAGGTCCATGAATCGAAAATAACTGTACATGAAACTTGGGGTGTGACGAAAAAGATAGCTGACTTGATATATGTAGATCTGAATGATTTATATGAACCAAAGTTACATCACAAAATAGTCTATTCATTTGAAAAAATGCTTTTGAAGATTGTTGCTCTCACATTTTAATAGATTAACTCTCCGTCCAACAGTTGCTTTTGAGCTCTAATAGTCAGTTGATTTCCAATGGAGTGTTTTATAATCGCATTCATGAAGATATCCTCCCAATTCATAACTTATTTTGACAAGCCTAATATTTTACTCATATGTTCCGTAATTAGTTGACAATAAAGTATTCAATAATTTATCCCAGCATCATAAAAGCAAAAACATTTGCCTTCCATTGAATGCTCTCCGTAGCATGATCAATAAAACGAACTCGAATGACGCTAAAACTGGAAAAGTTAGTTTGTACCCTCGCTTACAATTTTTCATCGTATGATTCGAACATCCTAACTTTCTTTCCCCAAATCCCCTCAGGAGACGTAGGGTAGGCAATAGCAAGATTAAGGTTAGTCTGCTTTGCCTATCCGATGCTGTGGAGGCAGTCACCCGCTGGGGAGATACCGTTAGCTACCTCAGCTATGGATAGGCCTTTGGGACTTCTATCTTTCATCCCTCTTTGCTTCTTTCAGTTTTAAAACATTCTTCATCTTCTTTCCCTTTTCTCCCTCTTCCTTTCTAACTTGCTGTTCATATGTCCAGGGTACCCTGTGCGTGGACACATCTAGCGGGATAAATTCACGGTTTTCTTCAGTCTACACTGAATAACCCTTATCGTTACTCTCTTGATTACTTTCTTTGTGGCTAGGGAGTCTTACACTAACTTGAAAATAATTTCCGCAAATCAAAGGCATTGCAAATTCTATTGTAAATTCGCCGTCAGTAAAAGGGAAACGTGTAAAAATTTACACTGAGCAGAACAAACAATCGGTACTTCCTAATGGAAGTTGATATCTGGAATAAAAGGTATTACTGCTGAGGAGCTCGCCGTGTGCTCTTGAAATAAAAGGAAATGTTTTCGACCTTACGACTCGTCAGACGCACGTTAACAACGAAAAAATTAGTCAAAGTGGAAGTAAATTTGTCGACAATTGTGGTAAAAGCTCGCTTTTTGTTGGTTAACAAAGTATAGCCGGGTATGCTTTTGTTTGTCGATGGGGCTAATTTTAATTTACCCTGATAGCATTTAATTTTGATTTGGTAACGAGTTTTACTGAAATGATAATGGTCAATGAAAGATGTACTTCTTTGTCGTTAGATTCTTCATTTTCATTGTTTTTTTCATCTTCAAATCGTTAAACCTTGGATATCATATGCAAGATATTGGACAAACAATAACTTTCTGTTAGACGCAGAGGAGGCACAGTCCAATGACTCAAGCCTGTTTTACTCGACAATTTAACCCGGAAACATTGATTCCATGGCGCCAATCTCTCCAAAACCGGTATCCTGGATATCAGGTATCAAGCGCTAGAGTACGAATTTCTCTGATTTCTCCAACCTGCCGCTTATATTTTCCTGGAATTCAAGCGTATTTGCACTTTTGGAGTCGAATATAAATTTCCCGCAAGTCTATAATGCTGCAGACTGTAGAGGAACATTTAAATATTAGTTGCCTGTACTAGAGTGAACGGTCATCAATCTTGCATATAATACGCCCCCTTTCTCCTTCTTTTCTAGCCATTTGCTAATTCTAGCCCGCCGGAACTTAGAAAACTGACCCAGTTGGTTTTTATGCGACGAGTTTCACTTATAAGAGTACGCGAAATCATCAATGAAATCTGATGTTCTCGAACATTATTTTACCAAACAAGTCTCACACGAGACTCGCCGACATTCCTTGGCTGCAAGTTGGATCAATTAAATTTCTTGTATGAAAAACTTTTTTGTTATAAAATAGCGTTGAAATTTCTTTCAATAATGTAAAATTTTATCACTTTCAGAACTTTTTGGCCGGTCAACTTCTTGCGCTACGCAGTGCGAACAACCGACGGCTTTCCAGTATGCTAGTAGTAAGTGTCTCACCCATCAAAGCTCATGTGATTCTGTGGTCTTTCCCATGTTGATTATACGTTTACAAGTATTTCTAGAAGTTCATTCGTACTCCAGATGTTGAAAAAAGTTACCCGATTGTAGCTGTAAGAAGTTCAGTAACTCTAACTGAGCCTGCACTTAGAGTATGGAGCAAAATATATATAAATTCTACCTGCTCCTGTATCATATCTTTCTTTTGTTTAATGGCATCATTTCCTGTAAAAAATTGGCAACCTTTGAGCTGAATTATGTTACACGCCAAAGCGGCGCAGTAATCCGGTGCAGGTGTTGATAAACAAATTGGTTACATTTTGTTTCAATACATGTAAATTTTTTCTCTTAAGAGTCCCTCCTCTTGTGACCTTAGCAGCGAACTTCTTTAACGATAATTCACTTAGCTGTCACAATTAGCCTGATTTCAGCCCCGGAGAACGGGCTCCGTTACTTGACCTTAGGATGAACCAGAACCGTTGCAGTCTCGCTTGCTCTAGCAATCGTCACTGAAGCACTGCAGAGCTCTTGAGGAGTCATACCTTGAGCGGTAGAACTTCCTTGCTAAACGACGGTTTTAAAAAAAATCACGACAGCTGGTTTTCTTAGTTTGGATTACTCAATGTTAGAAAATCAATTCTTAATAAAGATAGACGTATTTTGACGCAAACATTTTGAGATGTTAGGCTGAATTTTTTCTAAAATTCCTATTGATCTTCACTAATCTTTTCATGAAATAGGAAGGATTTCTTACACACACCAATACGAAAGGACTGTAGTCCTTTTTTGCTCTGTTCTTAGGATTTGAACGAAACTCTTGCAAAATGGCCAGTGCTAACTGGTCTTCCATTTTGTAGATATGGTACACGTTTTCGATTACCACGCGTCTGCCAAGTTCCTGAGCGGCAGCAGAGAACCGCAACTGGGCGTGACCGCACGTGCCCACATAACCATCGCGGGCCCCTGCGAGATGATTTTGGCCGTGAGTGTCTGATTGGTTTTGTTTGAAACGTAATACGGTTACAGCATATGGATAGCAATCGAATGACGAATGTTCCAGAAGTTAGGGGTGTCAAACTCTTTGCTACGGTTAGCACAAATGTGGTTTCTCACATCAGAGCCTCTTGATAAAACCCCGGTAGTGAATGGTTTAAGGCGGGGGTCGGGCAGTGTTTCAGAGGTTGGGTATGATAAGTAAGATGTTAATCGATAGTAGATTCAGACATCAGTATATACTAATGACCTCTTTCTCACCACAGCTGAGTCATGTTCGCTTAGCTGACTCCTCGGACCCTAGCCCGAAGTTTTCTGCAGCTTTGGTGGACAATCCTCTACGCTTCGGTTTCGATGATGGTCGTATTTCTGCCGTGTGTCCTTCAAAAGATGAGCCATTGTGGGTTTTAAACTTTAAACGAGCTCTGCTTTCCACGTTCCAAAACTCCATGAAGGACTTTGAACGTATCAGGGTGAGTCAATCTCGTGCGAAAGACTTGGCTAGCCCTAGAAACAGTAGCAGAAACCTAGAATGTTTTCATTTGGGGTAAAGGCTTTGCCCAATGTTCGACTTGTAAAAAGTCCCTTCAGTTAATAAATCGTAGTGAATTCTAGACAGCAATCATTTGCCCGTGTTTTTTACCTTGATTTCTTTATTTGATCTGAACAGAAAACTGTCCAAGGAAGATAGCACGAGGGATGTATTTTATCCTGTTTTATGACTCGATATTTCCTAAGTACCGTATCAAAATATTAGACCTAATTTGCTTCTGCGTAGTCAGGATACTCCTTTTTTGATTAGGAATAGTTTTGCTGAAGTGTTCAGCTAGAATCTGGTCTAACTTTCAATTCTTCAATTGCACAGAGAGGGCAGCAGAGTGTCTCGAAATGTGACCCCGTATGTGGAGAGAATTTGTTTCCAACGATAAAAAAGAATTTTTTAAACTTGGTTTCAAAGATTTCAAAAATGAAAAAAATCCGAACTCCCAGAACTTAGAAAGTTTGTTAGTTGAAAATTATTTCAATGAAGTTAATTAGAATAGGAAATACATAGCAATCCAGGTTACTGGCTGCTCTTTATGGAAATTTTAATCATTGAAAATATTAAATTTTTTACCAATTGATTGATTTTTATTACTCTTGAATATACGGTATGCTACTCTATAAATAAATTTGACGCGGAGGCACATTCAGGCGTATTCTAATTTACATTTTTAAGCGCGGAAGAGAAATGGTGAACATCGAAAATCATGGCTAAAAGTACTCATAACTGAAGTGCATTAATGTGTCCCATTATTAAATGACCATATAATGCGATCTTAATAACGTGCAAAGTATTGTGCATGAAGTTCACTAGGCTTGTATACGTTTTCTTTACGTATAGATATTTTCAGCCTGTCGTCACAGAAGAGGTGGACGTGAGCGGGACCTGCCTCAGCAACTACACGTCTGTCATCGACTCCAACGGTACGATACGGGCGAGACAGCGTAGCGTCTCCTGTGCTGAAACCAATATAGTCAATCCTACTGTAATCGATCCTCATGATATATATCTCATGCGAACCTCTACCTATCCGAATAAAACAGGCTCCAGTTATTTCTGGTTATACAAAACTCGAACCGTCTTCGCATAAGAGTTCCATGACTGGAATGTATTTTTGTCCTCATAAGATGAGAATTACATTAGATGATGTGTAATTCGACGAATGACCGTACATGTTCAAAGAAAACTGTTGTATGGAATCTGGAGCGCTTAGTGTTTCTGAACTGCAGGTTTCTGAACATTTCAGTAGTTTGCTTGAGTTGTAACTACATGAGGAACTTAAAAATGAGGAAAATTTTGAGAAAATTAATCGTATTGAATAAGAAAACGTTTCGGGGTCTAGCTCCATCAGTTCAAAAAGTACAAATCAATCTACTGATTGAACGGAAATCTACTCGTGATTGATCAGAAATGAACTGATAGAAAACTGTGTAGATGAACTATTAGTTGTGAAAAAAAAACTCTTGCTCACACCGAAATATTCTTGTGATTTCATGGACACGTAATGCGTTCAGGTGTGGTGAACGTGACGCGCGCGCGACCGTCGAGCTGCGCAGCGCCGCCACTGCCTGCGTCGCCAAGCCTCGCCACGTCGCTGCTGCGCCTCCTGCCGCTCTTCGAACGCGAGCAAAAATGCCTGCAGGTGACGAAACGATTGGAGACTTAATTAAAATGCCGCTCCGTGTTACTAGTACTATTTACGATCAATTTTTAACTTGCAACTTGGAGGGGAGGGAGTGAAGTGTAAGTTGATTGCGCGGGAGTCACAGTTGACCTCTTTAAATTTCTCCCTCATGAGACGCACCGGTAAATGTATCGCATCGCACAGAGATACATAACTTTTCGATCAAAGTATAATGATACCTTTGCGTCAGGGAAAATGATAGTTGCCTCTAACACCTGTTGCCAGTGTCCTTGTATGTCAAAGATTTGTTCCCAGCATCTTTTCGTCATAGCCGTGTGGTTTAAGGACCTGCCCTTCCGTGAAGGCATCGAGGGTTCGGATCCCGGCTCTGGGTGGCGATTTTCTCCTTTGTGTATAGGGGAATAATTCAATGCGCAATACCCCACTCTACCAGCAGGTGTCTGAAATAGGTACCAGTCTTGACCGGGGGAAAGCGTCATGGCGTCCTGGTGTTGGTTATGAGGCATTTGAAAAACCAATGTACAAGGTGATATGTAATAGGCTTGTTTGGAAATAAAGCATCCTTAGATGCTGATGTTTGTTTGTTTGCTTACTGATAGTATTTTTTTAGCCAAAAACTGTCGTATCTGTTGGTTGACTGTACCTTTATCTACCGGAGATAGGTTATGAATTAAAATTCGTTAGCTGCTTCTTTATCTATAGGATGTTAATTAATATCTGTTTGTTGCCAGAATCTGTTATTTTATTCTCAGCAGTCACGAAAGTCTTAGTTTATGTAAGGTAGGCCCTTCAGGGGGACACAACTATTGTATGAATGGGAATTAGCCCTCTCGGGGGGAAAATGTGATGTTTTGAGCTGAGAGTTAGGTAGGCCTTCTTTTTGTTGAAATAAAAGGTTTCTGTTATGTTAAGGATCATTTTTTTTCTGTTCTTTGTTGTCTTGTTTCTCAGCACCTATTACTTTTTTCCCTCATCTCTTATCTTGTTTCATAAACTTCTTTCTCAATTTACTGTTTCTATGCCCTTCTGTAAAGATTTCGTGTTCCTCTAACTCCATACCAAATGGTGCACCTCTCGTCGATCCTTCCTCTTTTTGAATCACATTTGTTGCGGGTAGGGAAGCTTTATAAACTATCTAATATTTTAATCTATTTTAGGTAGGATAGGCAACTTGAATTAAGAACTTCCTTTGCTTTTCTCAACCTGCTGTCAAATATTAACAGAATAATTTTCAAGTTCCGTAGTTGGTTACAGTTGTGGTTTCCCAAGTTGATTCCATAAAGTATTATTTTTTCATAATGATTTTTTTGAGCTAAAGGTTTTTCCTTTGGAAAATTGTTTGCTTATGACAAGTAAAATTAGTTGTCTTAGCAAATTTTCAGAGCGATCAGTTTGGAATAATTTCCTTCATGTATAAAAACATAGAAAAAATCGTTGAACTCGCTTAAAATTGTGTAAAGATTTAATAATATTTTACTTTATTTCGTACTTTAATAAACATGTGAAGTTGTGAAGCACTATGAATATATATCTTGTATTTAGCATTCTTTCTTCTCAAGAATTATTTTCACGTGATATTAATTGCAGCAAAGTCTCGGGTAGTAATGAATTTTAACATTACTCACACAGTTATTACTCACGTACCCAGAGCAGCGAATTCAAATTATTCTTTCTCTTCTGTAGGAGGATGCAAATCTACTGAGGACTAATTTATCTTTTCGATACCCTTCAGTTAATTTGTACTCATTTTTTTTCTGCTCAGGTAATATCTGGGGGAGCTCTGAAAGAAGCCATTTGCCGTGAGAACATCAGATACCCGAGTTTGTTCGGCGGAGACGAAGATTTCCCGGTTGCGAGCCTCACGACGCGCCTCAAGTTGTCGTACCAATTCAAGGCAGATTTCGTAGTGGTGCCAAGTGAGCTATAAATTTATTACATAACACGTAGTACTTTTTTTTCTATGCAGGCTTTTCATTATGTTGCATGGTTCTCATTGTAATTGTCTTTTAGCGTTGATTTGATAAGGTCACCCCTTCTGGGGGTATAATATATGGGTTAATGTCGGTTTTAATGCGATCACCAAAATTAAGAATTTTATTCCAAAGAATCACTAAAGGAACCCATTTAAGAACGTTTAACACGAATAACATTCTGCATGCTCGCTGAAGCGTTATTTTCGAATTATTGAACTTTGAAGTTGGCTTTCGTGCGCCAAAGGAAACGAGCGCGCCAAGCGGAATTTGATTAATAACAGATGCTAACCCCCCTATTACAAACGTTAACAGGTTGGGTCGTGAGGGGGAGCCACAGTTCTTCTAGTGAAAATTATAAATAAAGGTTCAAACCCGTCCATTAGGGTTACGTCTGCAATTGTGTTTACATCAGCTCCAAGATGGCTGCGACCGTACCGGGTAACCGCCATCTTGGAGCTGATGTCAACACAATTGTTGACGTCGCCCTGAAATGGGTGGGTTTGGACCTTTATTTATAATTTTCACTAGAAGAACTGTGGCTCCCCTCACGACCCAACCTGTTAACGTTTGTAATAGGGTGTTAGCTTCCGTTATTAATTAAATTCTGTTTGGCGCGCTCGCTTCCTTTCGCGCGCGAAAGCCAACTTCGAAGTTTAATAATTCGGAAATAACGCATCAGCGAGCAGAATGTCATTCATGTAAAACGTTCTGAAATGTGTTCCTTTAGTGATTCTTGGGATCGGAATTATTTTCCGTGATCGCATTAAACCCGACATAGACCTATATATGTTACAGGTTTGAGTTGGATAGCTTTGTCTCTCCTATGCTATGGGGATTGGCTCCTCCATGAGAGCTACTCTCAAGTTTCTTTACCTTAAGATAGGCCTTCGGGACTTCTATTTTTCGTACCCTCTTAGCTTTCTTCACTTTTCATGCCTTCTTAAGTTGTCATGCCTTCTTAAGTTGTCATGCCTTCTTAAGTTGTCATGCCTTCTTAAGTTGTCATGCCTTCTTAAGTTGTCATGCCTTCTTAAGTTGTCATGCCTTCTTAAGTTGTCATGCCTTCTTAAGTTGTCATGCCTTCTTAAGTTGTCATGCCTTCTTAAGTTGTCATGCCTTCTTAAGTTGTCATGCCTTCTTAAGTTGTCATGCCTTTTTAAGTTGTCATGCCTTCTTAAGTTGTCATGCCTTCTTAAGTTGTCATGCCTTCTTAAGTTGTCATGCCTTCTTAAGTTGTCATGCCTTCTTAAGTTGTCATGCCTTCTTAAGTTGTCATGCCTTCTTAAGTTGTCATGCCTTCTTAAGTTGTCATGCCTTCTTAAGTTGTCATGCCTTCTTAAGTTGTCATGCCTTCTTAAGTTGTCATGCCTTCTTAAGTTGTCATGCCTTCTTAAGTTGTCATGCCTTCTTAAGTTGTCATGCCTTCTTAAGTTGTCATGCCTTCTTAAGTTGTCATGCCTTCTTAAGTTGTCATGCCTTCTTAAGTTGTCATGCCTTCTTAAGTTGTCATGCCTTCTTAAGTTGTCATGCCTTCTTAAGTTGTCATGCCTTCTTAAGTTGTCATGCCTTCTTAAGTTGTCATGCCTTCTTAAGTTGTCATGCCTTCTTAAGTTGTCATGCCTTCTTAAGTTGTCATGCCTTCTTAAGTTGTCATGCCTTCTTAAGTTGTCATGCCTTCTTAAGTTGTCATGCCTTCTTAAGTTGTCATGCCTTCTTAAGTTGTCATGCCTTCTTAAGTTGTCATGCCTTCTTAAGTTGTCATGCCTTCTTTAGTTGTCATGCCTTCTTAAGTTGTCATGCCTTCTTAAGTTGTCATGCCTTCTTTAGTTGTCATGCCTTCTTTAGTTGTCATGCCTTCTTTAGTTGTCATGCCTTCTTTAGTTGTCATGCCTTCTTTAGTTGTCATGCCTTCTTAAGTTGTCATGCCTTCTTAAGTTGTCATGCCTTCTTAAGTTGTCATGCCTTCTTAAGTTGTCATGCCTTCTTAAGTTGTCATGCCTTCTTTAGTTTTCATGCCTTCTTTAGTTGTCATGCCTTCTTTGCTATATATCTCTTCTTCGTCTTTTCTTTATTGTTAACATTTTGTTTCTATGTGCAGGGTCCCTTGTTTGAGAACACACCTTGTACATAGATTCCTCGTTGTTTCTAGTCTATACTAGATGGTCTCTTCTCTTTGCTGTCTTGAAATATCCTTTGTTGTGGTTAGGGAGTCTTAGACTTATGTGACACTAATTCACCGATAATCTCGAGCATAGCCAGGTAAGTAAAGTTACCAGCTTTGTGGCAGATTAGGTCAGATTGTTTGTAATGAAGTAAAGCCTGGTTATTTCATTGAACTTACTTTACTGTTCATGTAACTTGTACCAATTAATCCTAGGAGGAAGGTGTGAGGTTCGGAGTTGAAGGTCAAGTAGGCTTTCCTTTTGTTGAAGCAAGAGAATAGATTTGTTTTGTTACAATCATATTTTTTCCGATGCACTGCTGTCCTATTTTAAGCACCCATTACTTTCTTAAATTTTCATCTTGTTTCATAAACTTTTCAATCAATCATGCTGTTTTAATATTTTGGTAAATGGTGCCTACCACCATCCTCTCTTAGACACACCTGTTCTGCGGTTAGGGAGGGTTGAAATAGGTCATGTTCTCATCTTCTATCATTTAAACATGACCGACAAACAGGTGCACAACAGGTTACGTACCTGATAGACTCAAAATGCTCGTATGTCGATTACCTTCGTGTAAACCTTGAGAACTGAACATATTTATTTTGATTTCTTATGCACAACAGTAAAAAGTAAATACTTTCAACCGCTAGTGGAAATAATTTGTAAATTTTTACTACATATAATATTTGCACGTGGTGTCAAAGCGTCTGAACGTACGAGTGAGTTGATTTTGTTTATACGTTTTTATATGTTCGACGTGCATTTCTTTACCAGAATGATTTAAAGCAGTCCACTTTATTTCCCGTGGACTCGGCCATTACTGAAGGCAGTCAATTTTACAGCATTTCCTTAGCTTCAAGAAAATTTACGATAATTCATCGATATCTTCTCTTTTTATCCTTTACTCCTTGGACAAGCTTCATCAGAAAAGTGAATCTTGGAAGAAATGTCATAAATGCCATTCTAAGAGATCACGTATTCCATTTTAAAATGCTGTATTTAGTGTGTAGAAATAAAATTCAATAACACGTTTCTTCGGAGCTTTATTTTTTTGAAAAACCGGATATATTCACGAAAAACGCAGCAATGATTTAATCGTCTTCTTAGGACGATCGTCTTCATTAGTTCCTTTTAGCATCTCCTTTAAACATGAAAGTTAATATTTTCAGTTCGGTCTACCTAAAATGCATTTCATTTTCAGACTTCGAAGCACGCAGGTCAACTCTTGCTATGGAGTGGGAGAGCGGTGAACCAGGAGAACCTACTCCGGAATGGTTGTCGATTGCATCTAGCATCATTTCGCGGTTGACAAATTACGGAGCTGACCCCGTCGCCTTCTATCGTCTAACTGATGTTTTGAGAACACTCGATTACGACAAATTCAATGACCTGTTTATTAACATTGACCCTGAAACATGGGACGTTGCCACGATGTCTTTCTTGAAGCTTGGGACCGATGCGTCAGTGAAACTTCTGCAAGACTTCATGGATTCCGGTGGCCTTAATTGGTCTGCCTACAGAGAAGTAATCACTTACTTGTTGAAGAACTCGGAACTATCTTCAAATATGATCGACATTTTGCAGGTAAACAATTTTTTCTATTTCAGCTTCATTGAATGCTGTTGCTATGAAATCGTTAACAGCTTGTATACAGTGCGTTGTTTCCTGTGCCAGCCATTCTGTTCTTATTAGAGTTGTGCTGCCAGCAGCATTTTAGAGCTTGTGTTAAACCAACACTTGGTATATCTCACTACTTTACCTAAGCAAGTGGACATTTTGTGATGTATCATTGGAAATATAACAAAAATTTAAAATTTTCTTTCCTAGTGAAATGACGTCTAAATTGTGTAGGTTAAGTACATGTGGTTATTTTAATTGTAAGTATTAAGTTGTTTGTTTTTTAACGTAACTTCTTTATCTTTATTTTCTCCCAGAAACATTCCCATGAGTACAGTAACGATGACATCGTCTTAACAAAGTTAAAGAACTACTGCGAAGTAAACTCTCAATGTGAAGAGAACGAAAAGCTAAGTAACCTCCTGACAGACTTCATTGGACAACAAGAACCCCCTAATTGCACTCTTGCAGGCGAAGAGACCGCCAACGCAGATTCATTGGACACATCTGTGACAGAAATTGGCTTCCGTCCGATTAATGTCAGGATTCTAGAAAGTTTCGCTAGTTTTGGTAAATGGAACGAAAGCTTCGATGATGCATTACTTCAATGCACGCAAAGCGCACACCAAAAGGAATGGTTCAATGCCCTTGAAGCTTTGAGAAGTGCCTCGTGCTCTGACTTCGATCACAGTACTTTACTACCTCTGTTCAAACAGAATCTTGATGATTCATATCGTCAGATTATGATATATCGCACACTCGTTCGTTGTCCTAATGATGATTTCAAATCATACATTCTAGAAAGGCTGACGCGAGATAAAGTTGACCAAGTAACGTCGTACATTTGGACTCATTTATCTAATCTTAAAACTGAAGGGTGGGCGGCTGAAATGGTAAAAAGTTCCTCGCTTACGTCCAAATACAGAGAACAAGGATTGAAGTTCTCTCGTAACTTCAAGAAGAATTTCGTGCTGGCAGAAAAGACATACTCTTTCGAGTGCAATACAATTTTTTCTGGTTTCTCACTCAAACCTCAGTATTTGTCATTTCAAATATTCTCTGATGAATCCACACCGAGTGAAGTTATAGGAATAGAATTTCGACAAGTAAATCAGACTATTCAAAGGCAATATTATCACATTTATCCTGATAGTGTTGGTTATCATCCATATGGTCCTGTTAGCAGTACTTCTGCTAACAATGAAAGTGAACCTGAATCCACGATAGAGTCTTCGTGCTTGACGAATGTTAGAGTAATGGGTAATCAAGTATACTCACGCGAACGAGGTTATGAGTCATCACTTGGATCTGCCAGTCAGTACTTATTTGGAACTGTAGTTGAGTACGGGACCCGAATGATGGGAGCCTTTTCGTTTTCTTTCTTTGCACGATTGTTCTCATCGAGTGATTTTGATGTGCAATACAAGAAAGGAATGGATGTCGATATCTTCTTTCCGACTTCTATAGGCCTTCCTTTCCACTTGAAGATAAATGCTACGAAAGGTTATCATACTAAAAATATTTTTGCTTCTTCGGCAAAACAATTCGAAGCTGCCATGTACATAGATGCTCACCATACGAATGTGGGCTCGAAGTTGATTACACGCTTTGATGTGTTGCCAGGCTTTAACGTGTCGAAGCATCTCGATCGTTACCAAGTTTTAATTAAAATGCCTGAAACGAAGACCCCACTCGCGAACTTTGAGCTAGGAGTTTACAATATGGAAAATGATAAACTAACGCCAAGGTTTTTCAAAAATGAATCTCAGCTGGAATCTTTGTGCATCCCTGGATTGAAGGAAATGTTCGGGTCCACTATTTGCTTCGAGTATTGCCCAAAAGCTTCTTGGTGGCCTATTTATAATTTAAAGTATAACTTGATATACGTGAAACAGGAGGGTGTGCAAGGCCATAACATATCATTACGCCCTGATAAAAACGCCCTTGACTTGGCTTACGAAGTGATTGGATCTGAAGACCGTTCATGGAAGATCGAGTTCTACCATTTGGCTCAGTTCCTCAACATCAATTTAAAGACGCCTTTCTTTGCGCTGAGTGGTGCAGGGACGTACAACGGGCAAGTTCTGGACTTGGAAGAGCCTGGCCAAGCTCTAAACATGTCAGGAATACTTCGATGTGAGGATGATGCAGCTCCGTTCACACTGATAGGTATGAAAAGGGAAAGCTTAGGGAGGGTTATCTAGCAGATTGAATTAATTTACGAAGCAGCTTGCAGAGCATGAGTTAAGTTGTTCCAAACTGTTGCGTAACTTGCTTAATTCAATTAGCGATGCTTTGCAATGCCTCATTGTTTTTTTTTACACACTAGGTAGATAGTAGATGTAGTTACACAAAGCTAGATATCGTTTTAGTTTTAATGAACTTAAATTGATTTTTAGTTTTTTGTTACAAAAAACTCGCGAAATCAAAGTGATACAGATGAGTTGGCTAGAATTGTTTTTGATAAGTCAGATCTGCATTTATGTATAGTGAAGATGACATAAGAGATATAATTTTCATTTGGATAGACGGAAGGCCAAATATCTCAAGTGGTGTATGGAAGAGGAATGCCGCAGTATTTGTTGTTGCACTTTCTAGTGAATAATTTTATGAATAGCGTTGAGGGGCGTAAAGTGTCCTCGATCATACCTTTAGGTTGTTGGAACTCTGTATTATGCTCGACTAGCTCATGGGTACTACGTAAGTTTTGCTTAAATTTTTTTGTTATGATTGAAAATTCCAGAATTTACTTTCATACCTGGTAATAACAATCAATATAAACTAATTTATTTTAGAAAAACTTAGAACTTTCAACACTTCTACTTGTAGGAATTACGTTAGGGGGACTAGTTAGTGTGAATCTCCTTGAGCTAAAATTACCTACCAAAGTCTTGTTGTATGTGTTTTTCATTGATATTTTATTTTGACCAAGGGATTTCACGCACTTCTTTAATTAAGCAATGCTAAGAAGCATCTCTATATACACACTGTGGTTCCCAACAGAAATGCCAACGTTTATTGAGCAAGTTCAATGTGGTTCTGTGTTAAAATGTTGCTCATTTTGTTGCTGAGTATTCAGAGGGACACAAATATTTAATTTATGGGAATTTTGGAGGCTTAAACTAACATCTAATCTATTAGAGGGGAGGCCTGTGGATCGAGTGAACGATCTTCGCGTCACTTCTACTGCTCCGTTGTGCCCATACATGAACCCTATTCATCATTTGCAGCTCAGGTGCTTTAATACTTCTATACTGAGTTGCAGCAGAAATCTCACCTATTCTTTATTACTAATACACCTCTATAACCTCAAGCTCTGTTGAAGAACCTCATGCACTGTTTAAAAACCTCGCGCTCTGACTAGAACCGCACGATTTGTTTAGAACCTCGTGTTTTGTATATTCTGAATTTGTCCTAAGCAACATTTGACGAATTTCTGATATTTCGCAAATAAAACATTTGTTTGGACGAAATTAATTCCAATTCTAGTTTGAACTCTTAGCATTTAATTTTTTTCAGTTAATTTATGGCATTTATTATTTTCTTCTGCGCAGGTGAAACTGAGGAAGCCAAAGATGGGAAAGGCGTAAATATGAACGTTATCTTTAAGTCTCGTATTTTCGAATCAAAGATCCTAGCGGCAGTTGAGTTAGGGGACAATACTACGGTTACGGCTTCAGTTCCTTACAAACTGAAGGGTGGACAAGCCGAGACAATCGACATTGCTGTCGATGTAAAAGATTTTGGGTACATTTATGATACCCGGACTACTGTGCCAAGTTCCACGCCCTCCAACTTCTCCAGACGCTCTTTCGCTGCCTTGGTTACGTTTTCAGAATTCCCTCAATCTGTGATCGACATCAAAACCACATGTGAGGACGATGAAGGCTTCGACGACTTCGACACGTATTCCGGTCAGTGATGTCTTTATTAAGACCAGTTGGAGAATTCTACCTAGAGGAAATAAAAATCTACACAAATGTAAATGAGAAGTAAATATTGCCAACATTGTCGTCTCCATTCAGTTTCATTGTAGGAACATTTAAGCGCCATTGTTAGTTGAAAACAGTACGTGGTTTATCATTTGTTCATATGAACTTCGTGGTTTTGTCTCGATTAGTTATTTTTTCTCCATTATTTTCAAATATTCAACTATATGAATGAATAGATTTTTCTAACTGTATTCGTTGTGTGCTTCCTACCACATGGTAGGAAAATTTTAAACAGAATGAACCCTATTTTTGTGTGATTTAAAATGCATGTTGGAATATTCAAGATAACGGAAGCATCTGTTGCGCATTTTTCCTGTCTCAAAAATGCCAACTAGTTAGGAATTGTAAAGTACCATTTAAATTCATAAGCATTCAACAGAATAACAGATGATGGATTTTTCTGAAGCATTAATTTTCATAAATGTACACGATTTTATTTTTCGCTCTCAATTTTCTACGAGTAGTCATCTTCTGTTACAGTAAACTTTACTCTCGCGTGTGGAAACAAGTCGTTGACGTCCTCCAGCTCGGCTCTCTGGAGCCGTGAGGTCTTGGATACCAACTCGTCGCACGTGTTCAAGAAACCAGACCTCGTGGTGTCCATTAAAAAGAATGTGTACAAAACTGATGAGCTTTCTCGGGCTCGGACCATAATTGAGAGCAACGATGATCTGGTATTCGAAGGCGAAGGAGAGTATGGAATGACGGAAGAACAAGGTATTTACAGTAACCTTAGCATTGTCGTTCCTCGACGAGAGCCGAACGCACAGTTTCCGCTCTTCCAAATCACGTTCGACAAGAACTTCAACGTCCTTGCTCAACATTACCACATTTATGTAAGTTAAAGTTTAATGTTTGAAACGTTGAAAGCATAGGGAGTGAGTAAGCGGGAGCCTCTGTTTACCAAATGCCGTAATGTATAAGAAAAAAACCGAGAACATGAAAGTTTTAAGGACATGTTTTCCTTTTAGAGATTCATGGCTCCTAACCGTTCATTTCGTTGCATGTTTTGAGCGAATTTCTCGCATGTACACATTGATATTAGCAAGCAAGAGCGCGATTTGGAAGAAACAGTTTCTCTCTTTTGCAGTGTAAGAAATCGTACGAAAACCGTTCTCTCCTCCTGAACTTCACATCTGACGTGTTACTGGATAGCAACGGAGTGCCTCAGGGCTACGATCAGGTCAGTGATGCTTCAGGGTTTCGATCTGGTCAGTGACGCCTCAGAACTATAGGATCGGAGGCTGAATTTTGGGAATTGAGTCGGGGAAATCAACATGGCAACTCTTAGTCGATTTACAGTCGATGAACATACACAGTAACGCTACGGACAGCGGAGACAGCGGATGTATATTTCGCTACTTTTATGAGTAGCAAACAATGACAAATTCACGGTACATTACAAATAAATTTATCATTCTTAAGAATAATTACTAAATTGAAATGAACGGAATAACAAGTACCGTGATGCTCAATCGTCAAATCAACTGAATTTTATTCGGGCTTTGTGTATACTAACTTTCTTCAGTTCCTAATTATACGACTTTCAATGAACGAGTTTGAATTTAATTTGAGTTATTTCAACTAATCAATTTTGAAAATATAGGAATATTTTTATTGAAAATGAATTTTCGATACTGAATTTCAAATGTGAGGTGTTGATATTCAGCACTGAGTTTATCAAAGACACATGTTTTTACAGCCATCATTTAGTTTCAAACATTGTGAAATTATCGCCTAGCCCCGGATAAACACAAAATACTTGCTTGTACCAACACATTTCTCCTTTGACAGCACTCAAAACACAAGGCGTCTCTGGAAGTCTCGAGCAGTTCCTTCGATCCATTCCTCGTGAAGGCGGACTCCCAGCTCTCTAACTCCCTTCAGGACCTCGACCTCAGCGTGGACGTGCAGACGCCGTTCTCTCGGTGAGTAGACGTGTTGCTGTGAGCACTGCATAGTTCTGAACAGGACGTATCGGGTGCTGAGCACGGCATAGTTCTGAACAGGGCGTGTCGGGTGTTGAACGCAGCTTAGTTCTGAGCTGGGCATGTCGTCAATATTGGGATCGGCCAATTTTATTATATTTGACCACATGATGGCATTAATTCCTTGTTAACCATAGTGACACTTCATTTAATTTAGTTGTTTACGTGACCGTAACAAAAACGTTCTCAATATTTAGATATATGCCCAAAATGATTTTTCTCCAAAAAATCTACTTCCATTAATTGCTCCGTCCTCGGAGAATACAGCTGTAGCACGGAAAGCGAGGCGCTCTCTCGAAAGCTTTGTCTTTTGTATCAGATATTCGTTCAATGGCATGCTGAAAGGATTGTTTTGTGTATATTCAGGTATAGAAAACAGCTCGCGAGAATTTGTGACTGAAATTGCGGATATTCTCTCTCGATAGGGTGACTTTGTGTCAGATAGCACACGGTATTAATAGAACTCGATTTTTTTTCCGACATCTGCCTTGAGAATCAAGGTAGAGATGCGTAGAAAAGGATTTGATGACGCGATTGCACCTAAATCAGTTCGTCATATACCAGATGTGTTCTCTCGGCGAAACAATTTTCATTATTCAATATGCCACTTTGAATACCATGTTTAATTTCTCTAGAGACACGAAACCATAGTTGGGATGCCCTGGCCTCTTCAATTTATGATTAAAGTTAAGAAAACGAAGCTACTATATAACTACTTCATCAAATAAAACTACTCTGAAAAAGGCGTTTGAAAATATTTTGTACTAACAGGAGTTAGAATTTTCCCACATGATTTGAAGGTAACACTGCTTTTCAACCGTAACAGCTGGGACAAAGAAGCGTTTAAACTCAAGCTGAAGAAGAAGGGCTCGCACCTCCAATCTGTGTTGACGGAGAGACGCAGAGACGAAGGAGCAACCGTCTACGAGCTTGAAGGGTCCCTCGACCACAATGTCATTTCCGACGTGTTCGACTGGACTAAAATGAAGCGTAGGTCGTAAACTCTTCATTTTTTTATAAGACGTAGTATAATAGTGTGAGCGAAGTTTAGGGAAACGAGTTTTTATGCCTCTATTGGACTAAAATGAGCCGTACTTGCGGTATAGACTCCACGTGAGTTGTAATTAGTCCTATTTCAATTTGAATTTTGAGTTCCTTATCGTTAAGAAATAATATATTTCAGTTATAGTAGTTTCAGTCTATCACAATACACAACATTTGGAGCCATACTTTTAGCAGAGATTCTTGATTTAATCATGCTGAGTGAAGCAATCATTTCTAGAAGAAGACGACGATATTTCAAATGCGAAGCCTCGTTTGAAGAAGTTGTCCCATATTCTTGATTATAACGAATACAGTAAACTTTGGCCGTTGTGATGGGTTTAACGTCGAACAAACAACGAAATTACAATTTATAATTTTTTGCAAGGGTTGGAAACTTATTTCAAGGTTTTTCAGAGAGTTTTGAAAAAGATGTCCTAGAAATAGTTTACTCGAAACTCCTAGAAGTTTTACCTCGTATCGAACTGCGATTGGGTAGTACTTGAGGATGTTTTGTGTTGCAGTTAATCTTCCTCGCGATATAAACATAAATTTGCTTTTGGAGTGGAGTTGAATCGCAATAATGTATGAAAAGTCCTTTTAGGAAAGCCTGCTAGTTGAACAAAATAAAATAATTCAAAAGCATCATTATTCCTATCTATAAATTCGGAGAGTATGCATTTTCAATTTCTAAAATGTAATCGATTCAGAATTATTGTTTTTTTTTTTTGCTTCAGGGGCATCAGGTTTTACCTTGCTTGTTAAATATTGATGTCTACAGAAAATGGGCATGCATTGTGTAATTATAGATTATAGTACTGTTATCACTGATCAAACATTGTATGCTAAGTTTACCATCTCGTTAATTAAATCTTTTCCTAGTTGGTGTTTTTTTCGCAACAGACTTATGTCATTAAAATCTTTCTATTACGTTCTAATAATAGAAAATTTATTTCTTGTCCTCTCCGATTGTGGTTCACCACAAAAATTTAAGCAGCAAATTATTGCTTGAACTGTCAAAATTACTTTAGAGAACAAAATAAGTATCAGTTTCGAAAGATGAATTGGAAAATGATTTAATCAAACAAGTTACACACTCCTTCGAAAAAGTTATTCCTATTACTACTAGACTTGATTTTTTAAAATAGTTCCTCGTGAGAAGGAAGGGTGTCGGGAGATAAAGTTTTTCTTTCTAGTGGCATTCAATGATTCCGATAGTTGAGCTCAATCCGCAAAAATCCACGAACTGGACGAGTTGAGCGACAGACACTGGCGAGACAGCAGTGTACATCTGTTGTCATGTGTGCGCTGCAAGCGAAACTTGTGAGCTGTAAGTTCCAACCAGATTTTTTTTTCTCACGCCACTCGACTTTTAATTGTTCACTGCTGGAACAGAATCCAACTAGCCCTAAAATGAACGACTTTCGTAACTCTTTACCTCTCCCAATTAAATCGAAAGTAAATTCAAACCTACCTAAGCACATGAAATGTGTCCAAGGAAAGAGAAATGAAATTAATGGAACTGAAAATTTGTGCTCAGGTGTGTTCCCGCACAGGATCCCTAACGCATGCTCGCAGCAAGATTGAAAAGTCATTGAAAAAAAATACCGAAAAGATGGCAGCGAATTGAAAACTAGTGATCCTAGCAGAAGAATAAATTTCAACGTAAGGGCTTAACTAAATGTTTAGCTCGAGCCTCGTATCTATTTCTCCTTGGAAGTTTTTCTTACAATTCCGCGACCCATTCAAATTTATTTTCAACTAAACACGTTACTAAGACCAATTGTACTTCAACTACCAAAACAAGTTAAAATTGTTTCCTGTGTCGCACTGATAAAATACCCGTGTAGACGACTTGACTACTCGGTGCGGTCTTCACAAAGCAATTTTTACAGGATTATACTACGTGAGTCATATGGGTAATATTATACGTAGAGACGGATCAAAAGTTAGTGGGATAGTTTTGCAACACTGAGGAGTAATTGAACAACTGGAGACAAATTTTCAACTCGCCACCTCGATGACCATTAGTTATATTGAAGCGCTTTCCAAGTGTCACGATTGAGACGTCCGCATGGACTTCGTTCTGTTAAAGTTTATTAGTTTATTAGTTAGTTTAAGCCTCCCTATCCTCAACAATGAGATGTAAAGAGAGGAAGGAAGAAGGCACCATTTAGTATGGAGTTAAGGGAACGTGGAATCTATGCAGAAAGGGCACAGAAACAGACAGCTAAGAAAGAAGTTCATGAAACAAGAAAAAGTTGAAGAAGAAAGTAGTAGGCGCTGAAAAACAGGACAGCAGTGAACCGAAAAAAAGATGGTCCGTAACACAACAAAACATATTCTATTTTAACAAAAGAAAGCCTACCTAACCTTTTGCTCGGGCCCTCACATTGTCCCCCTGGGAGCGCTAGTTCCCATAGATACCATAATTGTATCCCCCTGAGGGGTCGTTCTGTTAAATTCCACGAGCGTTTACATATATTTCAATGCGTTTATTTTACCCAGGGATATTAAAATACTAAATTGCAGAAATATTTGTTTCGGACGAATAATTAGCTGTGTAACAAGGATGGTATACGCTTACTTAGCGCAGGATCTTTTTAAATCATACAATTGATAAATTTCAAGTACATCTTAGAAAATCCTATTCGCTACAGGACCACAGCTTGAATCCCAGCTCCAATGAGGTCACGGGCTGCATCATCAAGAAAGAACGAGCTACTTGCAATGAATATTAGAGCAAGAGAAAGTTATTCAATGTTCAAAGATGCGAATATGAATCGAAATTACAGAAATTTAAAGCTCACATCGGGCGTATTAACGATACTTTCGACAGGAATGATGTGTCGTGACACAAAGCGATAACTGCTAACATCTCCTGTGCAATGAACACGATTTCAACATTTTTGGAGCAGCATACCAAAGTTCTTGGCATTGTATACACCCTAATGAAGATTAATAAGCCAGAGCATTCCTAATATCAGGATTCAAATTTTATTACGTGCTAACATACCAGTGTTTTACTAAAGTTGTACTATTTCAAACGTAACATTTTAATTCTAATGAGTCTTTTCCCAATTGTTTAACAGCGATAAACTGCTAAAGCTTCTCCAGGTCACTTCACTAACAACAAAAGCATTGGCAGGTTCGAGTATACATGTAGCGCTTAAACGTTTATTTTAGTATTATTAGGTTCGCTTTAAAGTGTTTAGTTAAAAGTTCACATAAAAATTGTTTTTAAAGTGAACTTACATAGGGGACTAGACGTATGGCGAGCACTTGAAAAGTATATTTAGTAAAAATCGTTAACGGCTAAGGCATCGTAATGAAATACAGCCCCATGTTAAATTACAAAGCATTCGTTCAACTTATGGCATAAACAACTACAAATCATTGGTTTCTTTTCATTAGGTTTTGTCGCATTATCATTGAATTGAATTTCGCTAACTGCGTATTGCTTAACCAACGGATGTTTTCGAGTTCAGTGATGTTCTCAAGCGGTAACGAATTTCCAAGTGGCACGTACGATACGCAGTAACACAATGTTCAACTGGAGATTAGGAAAATCTATACACCTCTGTACTCTCATCTGTGAGCTTTAGAGTCGCATTAGCTCCGTAACCAAAAGGTTTTTTAGTCTCTCAAGTTCATTATTTTCCCAGTCAATTCTAGAAACTTGGCGACACTGTCATTTGGTTAATAATGTCAAATGATTGCATCAACAGAGAAATTAGTAGGACCAATTGTGTAAGTTGAAATGTAGAATTTCGAGACGAAAGATTTCCGATATCTCAATTTGCATCCTATCTGATGATAAGACACCAACGTGGTTTTATTATTCACCATGTGCCGCATGTGGGATCGAGAAGCGCTTTTCGTCATCTGACAACTGCATCAGATTTCATTTGTGAGAAGTTCACTGCCGGGAGGATTGAGCCGCATCTGTAAAATTAAGTTATGTTAGAAAGCGCATATATTAGTAGTCTCCTCAAGCTCAAAAAGTACAGTCTGTCAGTTAGATTTTCATACAATGCACCACTACTGGATACTTTGAAATAAATATCCAGCCCGCTTTGTTAATTCCTTTAAAATTTAAAAAGCTCAATAGTTCTAAATTCTCAATACTGGTTGAGCTCACTTCAAAACGCAACTAAAAATGTATAAACATAGAGAGAAACACAATTGAGTTTTATGATGACTTATAAACATGAAGTTATTAATAACTGCTTAAGAATTCATCGCACAACTTTTACATTTTTTACATGAAATAGCAAGCAAGAAGCAACACCCATCAAATTTTTATTTGAAAGATGGAAACTCACCTGAAGCCTCTATTGGAAAACATGTTGAAAATAGACGAGTGTCGCCGTAGTTCAAGTATAAAAAATCAAAATAGGAGAAAAATAAACAAATAGTGCGTGTTAATATATTAGACTCTTTATTACACAGAATTAGCTTTGGTGTATAAAGTAGGTTAACGCGATGATAGCATTAGGGTTATACCCAATTCCTGTTTTTTTTTCACGGAAGCATTGATGATGAAGCTGAAATATGTTAGGACGCGGCAAGTGCTCTGAGAATGTTAGGCTAATGAATTCCATTTCAAGGTTATATAAAATAAGCTGTGAAGCCCATCAATATATTGCACAATGCAGGCATTGAACTAGAAAGATCAATTGCTCGCAAAATGTACACCAACAAATATTGTATCACAAAGAATTGCGTAATAAATGTTCAAATTAAAAACCTGTGCATTGTTTGCAATAAAGGAAAAATACTCTTTCAGCAGTTGTAGAAGCATCTCTAAATTAAAATAATTTTCATCAAATAATTTCAAAAATCCAAGTACAGCAGATATGTACTGAGCACAGCAATGAATTTTTATTCGAGTCGAGCTTTTTGACAAGATGTCAAATATCATAAACAATCAATCACATATATTGATGTAGCTAATAACTCTTATCCAGAAACGTACCCCAATTAATTCACATTGACATGCTAAAAAACGCTTTCTAAAATTGTAAACAAAGTAACCGGACCCTAAAAAGCGTTTCGATAGGACTTGGAAAAAACATGCTGCAAGAAAATCTCAATTCCGAGCATTGTGCGTGATATACCAAAAATGATGCAAAATGCAACAGCAGCTGCAATTCACTATAAACTGTTTTTATTTCTTTCTCAAATTTGTTCGCGGCATATATCTGTGAAATTTTCACCAAGCAACAGGTTCAAAGTTACCACTGGTATTGTAGACATCGGAGTATCAATGCTTGAAAAAGCTGTGTCAAAATATTTGACGTTGTACTTGCTCTTTCAATAAATAATACGAGAAAACAAATGCATTTCCAAGTGAACATTACGAAAATATATACAATACTAAGGTAAAAGATAACTAACCAAATTCATCCTTTTAAAAAAGTTAAAATAATGCTATGAAATTAATAAGAGAATCCACAGTAGACGAGTTTCATCATCACTGGACTGGGTTTAGTTTCATATGTATGCAAGACTCCGTTAAAAGGTCCAAATGTTTCAAAACTTCCGAGATTTCGACAATGCTTCTGTATATTGCGCTACATGAGCTTTCTTCATGTCGAGTAACGCTTTCTCGTTTGCTTGAAGAGATATTTACACCTATGGGTCTAAGAAGACTTAACGCTCTAAAAAAATTGAAGGTGCTTAAAAAGAGTTGAAACTTGCTTCAGAGACACGATCTACGCAACGAGTTGAAGAGTGTTCCTAGCTTCACACGGCATAAGTTATCTCGCTGGGCAACATCGCATCAAGTCCAATTCTGTGCGTTGCCAATTGATGGAAGATTGCTAACTGCATCAGGATAATATCAAGAACTTGAGCTATAACGGGCCTAAAGGGAATTAGCATGATCAGCTTTGACGATCGACGCGTGGGCTCTGATGGCTTCTGCCTCTTCGTCTTCCAGCCGCATCTGCAAGTGGGGAGTGATAACGCGAGGTAGGTTAGTGGTATTACAAGGGCAGAACATAGAGCAGCACTACAGCACCGTCAACACCCGGCTTTCTTGTGCAAGAGAGCATAGGCGCCTTGCAGTTTGTAGCAAAAAATATCTTATTCTGGCCAATTAGGAAACTATGATATTAGAGTTAGGGTTTGAGATGAAAGCTTGTTTTCCCCAATCCAATTGAGACCATCATCATAAGTTAATGTAAACAACTTTTTTGAGGAACTACTTAACATCAAAATTAGCAGTTTCACTACTACAAAAATGTTTTGCCATTCAAGAGGATTCATATGTATTCTGTGTCCAACACTAAAAATAAGTAGCACGAGATGATGTATAATGAATGAAATAAGCATTAAGCAACAGTTTCAGTAAATACAAAAAACGCAAACATAACTAATGAAATCAAAAGATGTGCTGAGTCTGTTCCACCCATGCAAGTGTGTACGATAACCAAACTGAAGTTGGTTCCACGTAACGCAGTTTGAGTTTGTAAAAACCATCAATATTAACCGGGGTCAGTTTGTGGAGGTGTAGTGTCTAAAATGAACCGCTGTTACCAGGCTTATAACGAACGGTCGAATATGCCACAGAGACAAGGCAAAATTAGCATGTTATTAAAAATTAGTATTCTAAGCCGTTATTAGTGTTTTAAGCCGAACAGGCTTACTATAAGTATAGATATTTCCGCCATAATTACTTGCCCAAGCACTCCACGGAATGAGCATCGAGTTTCCAAAATTCTCAAAATCTCAAAGGCGTTCTGGGGCATTTTAAATGCATTCTTACTAGGAAGGCATCAGTCAATTATTTGATGAAAACTGAAATAAAGCTTTGTTAACAGCCGTCCACTATATCACTGGTTCGTATTCACGGTTAGAATACGGCAGTGAAAACAAATTTTGACAACACTCGGAAATTTCCAACACACTTTACTATAAAAATTAGTTAGCAGTGACCCAATTTTATACAATATAATTTTAGGAGAATTACGCGATACAACTGATTTACGGTTCCGCTTCGGAATCGTTGTTAGGAATCACCATAGATAAATTTCTACATTTACAAATTCTCCAACCACTAAAACAAATACAATTGTGACACTGTATGTATTCTAACAATACCCCCATAAAAAATTAGGTATTCTGGAATAAAAAGCTGAAAAATCGAGTGTAAAAATGTATATATACCTCAGCAAAACAATTCCGAAATATATTTAGATAAAGACAAAAATATGGCCTTTCAACGTTTTCAAAATCTCCGAGTATTTTCTAGCAGGAAACTCACCATGATACGCTTTTTCTCGCTGCAAGCGAAGTCGGATTCGTCAACATCGTTGTAGCAGTCGCTCTTGTAGTCATCAGGCAACTGCAAAATGAAGGTAAGTGTTACTAAACATAGCACCAGTGTCATTTGTGTAGATATCAACTCAATACAACATTTGAGCGCAAAAATTAAAACATTGTTTCTTCACGTACATTTCCAATGTTGTTATCTAAGAATCGTCCTTTTAAGTTTAGCTCTTATTTTTAACGCACATAAAATTTAGAATTATTACATTTCAATGCCAAGTGAGCAAACCCTTGAAACTTTTTTTGGGTAGCTAAAGGAGAATTAACTGATCTTCATATAAATATCTCTGAATCGGAGTGCTTCAATAAAATGTTTGCCATAAATAATAGGACCTAGCAAACAATTTTAACATGGGATATTTTCTATTCTCGGTGGACTACTTTTTCCTTTTGATAAAAATACAAACGGCTTGAAAATTGAAGGTCATAAGTCACTTTTCGCAACATCAGCCCCGTATGTCTAAAACCTATATACATCACTAGTCATTTATTTCTCCACCTTTCTTAACCAAACAAGTGCTCTGCTTAGAAATGCAGCAATCTTTAATCTATAGACTAGATATATTTTCAAATCTAATTCCCTTTAATTACACATAAAAAATACTTTTAGCACCAAAGGTTGCTAAAAGTATTCAGGGATTCCATTAATTGTATTCTTTCTTCTTAGCCTCCCATTTTTCCTCACATTTTCAACTGAGTTTTTTAAAGATTCTTCTCTTTACAAAGCCCGTTATTTTCTAAATCGTGAACTCCTATGAAAATGACACGTCGTACGCTCACCCTTTCACCGTCGAATTCGCAGAGCTTTTTCAGTGGCCTCGATCTGACGTACATCTTTTCGAAGGTTATTGGCTTATCGACAGGGCAGTAGAAGACGTCAGGAGTAGCTTTGTCGAACACGATGCTCTTCCTGAGCATGTCTCCGCTCACCGCAGCAGCCTGGATGTAGACGAAACACAATTCAAGCGTAAATGGAAAACTACTGGATAAAAAATAGACTAATGTTTCATACCAAACGCATTTGAAGAATGTATTACGACAATTCAATTAAAACTGCTGAAAAAAGACTTATTTTGGTGCAATGACTATGTAAATGGAAATACTGTTTTGTACAGTACTTTTCATAAGTTGGTAGGCTCGACGCTTGGAAAGTTGTAATTTATGATTGTACCAAATATCAGGAACGCTTCTAATACTCGTGTTGTATAATTAATGGTCCAACAATCATTTGAACATTTATAAAACATTTGAGCTAATCAACATTGCATGAAGTCTCAAATCCCGATGATATTTCAATGAGTGGATTTGGCCTCCAGGTAATTAGTAAAACTTTACAATAGAGCGTATCTCAAACAGCTAGCCAGCAATCTTCTCTCGAACAGGAAAATTTAATAATTCTAGCTGATACTTTATTTTAACAACTACCTAGGTAGATGATGTAAAAACCATAATGATAAAAAGTACCTACCAAATTCATAGCAAAGAAAACAAAAGAAATAATCACTGAGTAGAATTTCACACGCAATCATAAGGTTTATTGCTTCTGACTCATGTTTTTACAGCTTAAATACCGGAACATCTATACCGAAAAGAGAGTAAGGTAATTTACAGCCTTTTTCTGCCAGGAATTTATGCAGAAAATTTTACGGGAAATCCCTGAATTGCTCACCCTCCATTGCCAATGCCATGAAAATACACCTTCCAGATTTTCTACTCGCAAAGATGTAGCAATACTGAGAACAATGCCCGAGTCCTTTCATTATGCTTTCGCATTTACTCCAGTGAATGGACAACGCCATAAATAAAGCAAAAAATATTTGGAATCCTAAATATTTGAAAGAGTTTACTTAATTTTTACTTGGCATACAAAAAATGTTTTTTTAGAAGTTGATTTAGATTAGATTAAAAATCAGTTTAAGCCTCCCTAACCCCATCAAAGGTGTTCACAAACGAGGAAGGTGGAAGGCACCATGTAGTATGAAATAAGTGGAACGAGGAACATATGCACAAGATGTGTTCCTAATTAGATAAGCTGCGCATAGAAACAGCGAGTAAAGAAATATGCTTTTGAAACAAGATGAAAGATGAGGAAAAAAGAAGTAGATGCTGTACAAGCGGACAGCAGTAAACCGAAAATAAATGGTTCGTTTTTTACTGAGCTCTTGCTCAACATAATAATGTACTATTGCAATAAGCTTATTTTTCAAAAATGAAAGGAATTCGTAATGTAATATCAAAGTTTGATTAATGTTTGCGAATGCGCATTATGAGTATACAAATGCACAAGAGTAAGTGTAAAATAGCTGTGCCGGGACTTTCATTTTAATTCTCAATGCAGTATCTTTTCACCAACTACCGAACCTTTGCTTTTAAAAATGATTTCGTTACACTCTATTCGATTAGCCCGTGAATCAAAATCTGGCATAACTTACAAAAAAATATCTGTGAAACCTCAATCTTAGGACGAAATGCAATTTATTCATGCACAACCAATTTTTCAATTTGAACATTTCCGTGGCTCGCTCGACTTTCAGCGCTTCGTTCATAATCTTGGTCTTCTAACTTAACAAGCATTCAAATACAAAATAGTTTTTCCAAAGCATAACGACCAAAATTACAAAAGAGAATATAAATATTAGACATTCGATTACGGAAAAAAAGCATTACATTGTTTCATACAATTGATTTGGAAGAACAATACGTAATTCATACCCACCATACATTTAAATAACTTTGGTTACTATATATATACCACAGAATCGTAAAGCTCATGTGTCAAAGTAAGTAGAGACTTATTCCACAAGTGGATTTATTATTATTTATTCTCTAAATATTTTTTTTTAGACAAGGTTTTCACGATACCTATAATGATTCTCGTGCAAATTAAGGACCTCTATGTTGAAAGACATTGAAAAGACTATGTTGTAATAAATTTAAAATATCAAATTTATTTGGTATATACCGAGCCTTTTCCTCTTTAGTAGAGGGTGGCTGAGCATCAATGACATGATACTTTACAGGGAAAGTACATGATAGGGGTTCCCCAGGCCCCTAGTCACGCTCGAGCTTTAAGGCCTTATTTTCCTCTCGTTTAGTGCTCAGGTAACATTCCTCGAGGACAGTGACCACACTGCAGGCAACGACCCTGATTTACGGCATCAGTGTTTTTCTCGCCAACTGCCGCGTACAGGGCTCGAACCCGTGCAGGAAGCACAGAACGCAAGCGCTCTGTACACTCGGCCACTGCAAGGCCAAAATATCAAATTTATTGAAAATAAACTTTTTTTCTTTCTTTCTTTCTCCTTTATGTCAAATTCGAACTGTAGGTAAGCGCGAATAAGAAATGAACTCACTAACAGCGTAAAAAAGGGTTGGATGTTTTCCTCGTTTCAAAACAAAAGTAGAACAGGAGCTAACTCATATAACATTACCTATTATGAAAGACTTCAATACTGTGTAAGGATGAAAATACATCCATGTACTTCAAAACGAGCTTACTTCTGCGTGGGTATTTCTCATAAAATTATGTACAAGTGTGTCACAGAGCACTGTTCTGATTATTGAGGAAAATTTTTGAAAAACACAATCTTCAAGAGGAAGCTCGAAGTCCTTAAACACCGCATGAAAAAACTTGAAGGCCTCTTAAACTACTTCTGTAGCTAATATATTGTGTACTTACGAGGAATAAGAGCAGCGTGAAGAGTAGAGCATCTGCAAAAGTACGGGTAGGTTAATGTGGTTAATAATTACTATCATCATTATTATTGAAGCCTTAAAATTTCATGGCAACATAGAACGCGATGTTAAGACTAAAATCAATTTGGTATGGATTATAACAAAACTGATAATTTACGCAAAAAGTATGATCCCACACAGGATACCCAAGGCATAGAAACAGCAAGTTAAGAAGGAAGAGGAAGGAAGGTAAAGATACGATAACAAAGAAGGCATGGACACGAAAAGAAGTAAACTGGGCCCGAAAAATAGAAGGGCGAATGGGCTTTTATAGCTGGGGCTGGCCTTTATAACTGAGGAAGCTAGTTCGCAGGAAAATAAGAAAGGTAGCTATCACTGAGAGCGACAGCGACGAAGGCACAACATGCTGCGAACTTCGGGAAAAATTGTAAGGCGATCGAAGCTATTTATTTGCGAGGTTACACAGTACTAAGAGATTGGGGATTAGAGAAGTTAATGTGTCTCCTTAATCACAACAAAGGTGTTCCCAAAGAGGAAAATGAGTTAGGTACCATTTGATAAGGATCGAGCTGAAGGAAGGGGGAATCTAAACACAAGGTGCATTTCCCTGCAACTACCTCTGCACATAAAAACAATAATTCAAGAAGGAAATTTTCGAAGCAAGATTAAAGTTCACGAAGAAGTTAATAGGTGCTCAAAAACAGGAGAGCAGTGAACCGACAAAAGATGGTCCGCAACCAAACAAAAAATGGCTATTCTGTTTCAACAAAGAAAAAGGCTTGCCTAACTCATCTCGAAACCTTCGATTTTTCCCCTAGATGCGCTAATTCTCATAGATACAATAGTTGTATCTCCCTGAGGAGTTATTTGTGAGATGTTGCAGTACTAAGAGATTTGATAAAATGATTTCTTCATTTTATGTAGATATAATGTCATGGAAGAGCTCTACGATCGGCTGAAATCAACTCAGATATAAAATTGGGGAATAAGTTGAAGTTACACATGTGAACAACAACCCATCAAAATATAACAGATGCGCGTTATTTTTATCCAATATAGTAGACCACATTTTTTTGGAAATTATCATGGAACACTACTGTCGAAAAATCGGATGTCCAATGGAACAGGGAAAGAAGTTATACAGTTTTGAATGTTGTAAACTATTCGGAACGAGTTAAATCGAAAATGTAAGATGAACTTCAGGCTTAAATGTGAAATGGCTTCACAAATACGGTATTTGATATCAGAAATACTTCTTGCGTGACATTAGACGGGATTGGTTCACCCACGCCAACGCGAGACTAACATTTCCGGGATTGAAGTTCGCTTCGAGAGCGTCACAACTTTCAGGTATTATGATAGTTGCGATTACCAAATCATTCTCTGAAAATAAAAATTATTCATGGAACCTAATGTTAAGTCGAGGTATCATGAGAGCAACCAATAACGCAATTACTCATCGTTTGAACCCATGCAAACATTAGTTGACTTGCTGCATTTCTAACATAACACTTTACAATCAAATGATGGATCCAGAGGATCAGAAGCCAAGATTCAGGCTTTTTGTACCAAGAACACAACCCGAGTGTGAGGCTGATTCGCTTGGCTGGGTTCACGTCACTTCAAGCGAGACGGAATCAGGTCAGAGGGACTTGAACTTGAACCCTCTTCCGCGGTAGCCCATCCAACCCATTTCCAAAATAATTTTTCCGGTCAACTTCTTGTTATCTAAAGCTTTATTTTCCCCGATTATCTCGTTATTTTTCATTAAACTGAGATCACGTGTATAACGAAACCTAAAATGACCCATTTTTTGAATTCTTGTAAGACAGTTTAGTTCAATATTCTAGGGTAATTTAATATTTTTAGTTGTCTAACAAAAACAACAACGATACATTAATTTCTTGATGAGCTAAAATTTAAACCTCGAAAATGAATAAAATGTTTTTTGTAGACAAATAGTTAAGCATAAGAATCCCAAAGAAATCTCACTACTAAGGTTAAAGTGTGTTCAGTTAACGCAATGAATTTTTCGGCGAGTCCAACAGAATAAAGAAAGCGCATGTTCATAATATGCTTCGTTTAAGGAATTTAGCAGTTTTAAAATATTCCACTTTGCATTAGTAGGTACACAAATTAATCCACTGTAACCCATGTGAAGGCTTTCATTTTGCAGCTGAAACGTCCAAGTATCATGGCTACAGGTTTGACCTTTGAGTTTACAATCAAAATCTCACAACGTGGGACTCGCCAGGGCCTGTGCCCCTCCGTCAAGGCCAGCGGGTGGCAGCGACAGGATGGACCAAATTAACGCATTTCCTTTAAAGAAGCGTCGGCAGCGCTCGGACAGAGATGCACGATGGCTAACTCCATTTCTTTTAAATTGTTTTGTAATGCATTAGAGCTACACTGACCAGTTGCTAAAGCATTTTTGAAGGAGAAATTTCAGTTTTACTAGCCCGCTCCAAGTTCCAATTAGTTGACTCAGGAAAGTTCAACATTGGATTCAATATTGGGTTCGGAAAACTTGAATATTAGATTCGGGCCAAATTCCCATACCCGAATATCCATAAGATACTCGGATTTCAACTCAGCTGTTAATGGTCACGCCCACTGTATGAAAACATTAATTCTCAGTTCCTGAGAAAAACAATTTGGTCATCGAATTGTTTATTTTTCTTCAAAATTTTAAATACTTTAAACCAATATCATTGCAACAAATCTATGCACGAAATATTTTGCAGAGGCTTTCGAAGTAAAAACGATGAGTCAACTGGGTGGTTTTAACCCAGACACAGAGTTATTGATACTTTCTTAGTTGCTGGGTAACTGTCTGGTTTAGTTGAATCTGCTTAGGTTAGTTCGACTTCTCTTAACGCGTTAACCGTCATGGATCAAACTAAAGTTATCATCCAACTCAAATTTTAAGTCAAATTTAGTGTGCAATTTTGAAAATAGTAAATATTACCTAGATCTTGCCTTTAGTTAGCTTGGATTAAGTATTTAGAAAAATTGAGTTTTTGACTAGTGCTCGGTCAGTAGCATTTTTATAATTGACCTCGTGTATCATCGGTGACACATGGCGGTTAACATGTTAAATAAATGGATGTGGACACCTTATGAACGCCTAGAAACGATCATAGATAGCCGTTGCATTAGAAAGAAAGAAAGAAAGAAAGAAAAGAAAGAAAAACAGTATATTTCCAATATAGATGGTACAAAAGTACCATCATTGGTTTTTAAAACCTCTTTAAATTAATATACTTAGATGATACACACACACGAGTATTGTAAAACTCGTGTCACTAGTCGAAAAGAAATGATTGAGGGCAATGTACTCCTAATCTTGCTTAATCTACATTTGAAAATACATGTAATGATAATTATAAGAGACAACACAATTTCATGGACGATGCATTTTCATTGTGAGGTGAAAACACTTTTGACAGTTTAAATGTACATGACATAAAACTTCGCAATTCTTGATGCCAGGAAATAATACATGAATCGCTTGTTTCGGCCAATGTTCAAAAGTGTCATTTTGAGGAAGCATCAAAAAAATATATATATATATAAATATACATCCGTATACATATGCACATATATATATATATATTCATACATATATATACATGTACATATACACACATACATATGTATACACGTACACATAAGCATGAGGACCAAGAAGATAATACGTTTTGTATTTCTAATCCAACAATTTTAACATAGCGGTCATTAGTTGATAAGCATTTTATTTAAACAAAAAGTGGATGATCGCACAACAAATGTATAGTTTTTACATGAATGCTTTACAATAATAAAGAGATGACGAGTTAGGTAATGTTACAAGTTGAGAGTGAACAGAAAAAAGACCATTATCTCTAGTAAAATGCTAGTTGTCAGTCTAGTACACACATGTGTGCACATATACACGCAAATATATACATATACACATGCACGCACATAATTACACCAAACTCGTAAGGATACACAAATGCATTTCTATGCATCGAGGCAATACATACGCATTCTATTTAGTATCATACGCACAGCGTGCACACGTACAGATATCTACAAGTAAGCATGTGCGCGAATATCAGCGTAAACCAGTCAGTATAAACCAGAAATTCCAATCGAGGGAAACGGAGAAAATATCTTTTATTATCGCATGAATTTTATAAAATTTCGTACTACAAATAGTGGCACAAAACAGTCTACCTAAGTCTGAAACATGAAAACGATTGTGGGACGTGAATAAGAAAGAAAACATTAATGTCCTATATGAGCATAAAGATGTTATTCCACGAAAAGAAGATCTATTGGTAAATCCTTTTTTGAAGAATTAAATCTCTATGCTCTGCTTACCGCACGCTAAGGGAATAAACATCAAAACACGACAGATCTATTCGAAATACTTTGAATATTCACGCACCACACCCACTTGTGAGCAACATGAACCTCACTAGTTTTTAAAAACGAGGGTTGTATCTTCTTACCACATGTGTCTCTAACGAGTGGACCATTTTTTTGCTTTAGCCATCTCTACCACCATAAGTGTACCAATGCAGCTTACAACGGCTATCCATGCTCGTTTTTTGCCTCTCCCAGTCCAAGGACAGAAAACTAGAGTGCAATCGAGTTTCGGAGTCTATCCGCCCACTCAGGGTAAAGATTAGATTATAAGTTAGTTCAAGCCTCCCTAACCGCTACAAAAATAGAGCGTATCGAAGAGAGGAAGGAGGAAGGCACCATTTAGTATGGAGATAAGAAAATGAGGAATCTATGCTGAAGGGGCATAGAAACAATAAGATGAGAAAGAAGTTCATGAAATAAGATATAAGTTGAAGAAAGCGAGAGGTGCTGAAAAACAGGACAGCAGTGAACCGGAAAAAGGTGGTCCTTAACATAACAAAAAAAAACTTTGATTTCAACACAGAGAAGGCCTACCTAACTCTCAGCTCGGGCCCTCACATTTTTCCCCTGGGAGCGCTAATTCCCATAGATACAATAGTTGTATCCCCCCGAGGGGCCACTCAGGGTAAAACTACGTTAGCTATCCCACCCGTAAAAAAGAATAAAGTGTCTTCTTACGCTGCTCAAAAGCAGTAGCGTTTTGACATTGTAGTGACCCAGGGTGTTGCGCTGTATTAAAACATTTCAAAAAAATCTACTTAGAATAGGTTATAAGTTAGTTTTAGCCTCCCTAACCACTTCAAAGGTTTTACAAAGAGAGGAAGGTTGAAGGTACCATGTGTATATAGTTAAGGAAACGCGAAATCTCCTGCACAAAATCCCAAAATCCCCCTGCGCATAGAAAAAGTAAGTCGAGAAGGAAGGTTATAAGACACGATATAAGTTAGAGATGAAAGTCTGAAGTACTGGAGAACAGAACAGCAGTGAATCAAAAAAGATGGCCTCTAGCAATACAAAACACCTACCCTATTTAAGAAAGAATAATAGCCTGCCTAACTTTCCCCTAGGAGTGGTAATTCCCGTTGATACAATAATTTTATCCCCCTTAGGAGACATATTCTACTATGTTATTCGTAAGAAGTTGGTTTAGGAGTAACTCAAGCCCATTGAAATTTATAGGCACAACAAATTTTTTAAAAATAAAGGGTTAAGAACCAACGAAGGGGATCATGTGTAGAATGAAACCGTACAAGAAATATAATATACCGTACATCAAAGTTTAACGAAAGACGACTTTCAAAGCACTGGTAAAATCATGACATGAGAAGCACGATCGGATCTGAGCGGAATGATCTCATGGGTCTGCAAGAGCATCTGTCCGTGAAGGACTCGTTACGTCATTAAGGCAAATCCTTTAGATGGTTTCAAGAGGATGCATCTTTTTTTGTTTTGTATTACGCTTTGGACAAGAACAGGATGTTATAGCGATTGTGCGCCGTTTAGTCATACGACCGATTTATTAGAGATTATTCGTTGCCCAAAATGAATAGGAGGCCCAGTTCTTTCCATAGATACCCCTACTCTCAAGGGATGAAGGCAAGTGGTATTTCTCTTCGTTGGCGCCCTCGAGGTATATATCAGTGCTTAGAGGTACCCTGTACCAGGTTTAGTTGCACTATAGATGGGTTATTTTGAGATCGATTTTACATTCCGAGTTGAGTAAATATAGTTTTCATTTTAACTCTATCTTTCCGATGAAGTCCTACTCGAGCAATCACTCCTGTTTCTGTCAACTACATTCCTTATATTTAATTCGAAGGGATCTTCAATGTTTTTAGCACTTATTCAGACCTAGTTGTATATACTTCAACGATAATAATCATAACAATCAAATTATCGATGGGCATGTTGCTATTTGCTTGATATCCCAGTAAAGCTAACACGCCACAAAATTTTGCAACAGAGCTGGGTCCTTCGAATTGTTTGAAGGATTGAACACTTTTGTTTGAGCTCTACAGTTAATGTCATTTGCTGTGTTGCTATCCCCCCTCCACCTAAGCCTGCATGACTACCTACCCACGCTTATTTGGAACAAATGCACGATAAGCTGTTTTCACTTCGTTCTATTCTCCCTAATTAATATTTCTCTTTCTTTGGCACTCTCGTTGGTCTATTCTGTGCTAAACTCTCGTCGTTTTACTGCTTGCACAAACAAACTGTCCTCTAAACTTTCCTACGTACACACACAATGGTTCCCATTAGTAAACAAAGTGAGACGTATAGGGAAACTAGAAAAATGTGTAGCTAATTTTAAATTACGTAATTTAGTCCCTGAGAAGTCAGGGTAAAACTTGAAAATATTTTGGGTAAATGTTGAGGATTAACCGGGAATCTATACTTTATTTCTCGGTGCCTACACATAGTTAATAAGATCAAAATAAATAAGTTTTCTTCTATGCACGTTCCGTCGTAAATAAGTATTTTACTAGTTATATCGGTGAATTAGTGACCGCAACTCAAGTGTTTGAAGCGGGAAGTAATTCATCGAGCCCGGCGAATGGCAACACTGCAATCGAGTCTCGCTTCCTTCGCGCTCGTCATCAAAGACGAAACTAAACCTACCGCGCTAACTCGTATAATATTCATTTGACGAAAAAGTGTATAGAAGAAAACTAGTTTATTTCGATGTTATTACAACGATTCAAGCAATAAAAATTCGAAAATCAACGAGTAGCCGTCTATCCGAGCGCATTCGTCATCAAAGACGAAACTAAACCTACCGCTATAATTCGTAAAATACTCAAAAATGAGTATTTTACGAATTATAGCGGTAGGTTTAGTTTCGTCTTTGATGACGAATGCGCTCGGATAAACGGCTACTCGTTGATTTTCGAATTTTTATTGCTTGAATCGTTGTAATAACATCGAAATAAACTAGTTTTCTTCTATACACTTTTTCGTCAAATGAATATTATACGAGTTAGCGCGGTAGGTTTAGTTTCGTCATTGATGACGAATGCGCTCGAATAAACAGCTACTCATCGATTTTCGAATTTTTGTTGCTTGAAACATGGTAATAACATAGAAATAAACAACTTTTCTTCTATACACTTTTTTCGTCAAATGAGTATTTAACGAGGTATAGCGGTAGGTTTGGTTTCGTCTTTCAAGACAGAGCGCTGGAAGCGAGACGCCATTGCAGTATTGCCATATCTCGATCAAAAAATTTCTTTCTGCTTCAAAGACTGGAGTTGCGGTAAGTCATTTAGCGCTATAACTAATAAAATACTCACTTAAGACGAAAAGGGCATAGAAGAAAACTTGTTTATTTTGGTGTCATTAACCATGTTTAGGCATTACAATTTGCAAAATCGACAACTGTCATGTCCTTCAGATTTACCAAAGGTTTAACTAAAAATCAAGCGGAAAATCTGCGACTCATTCTGCAACAGATAGCAAAGTGAAGCTCTTATGAACGCAAAAATATCGAACTAAATCGTTGGATTGCCCAATTTTTCACCATTTTCTAATAAGTTGTATTAATCGTACATGCACCTCCGAATAAGTGCTTAGTGCCTATCATTATTTTGAAGAGCAATAAAAAAGTTGGAAAAACTCGTGCAAATAATCTATCGTTAATTGGGATTAAACATTGGGATGTAAATAAACAAGAAGTACTGCGAATACTTGAAGCGTCGTCGGTGAAGTGAAAGTTGAAGCGCCAGCTGCCAGCTCAGTCGTTGCCTAGTAAAACTTTGCCTGGGTGACAGCGGGTAATTGACTTAGGGAAAAATTAGGCAACATGTGTGAAATTTCTGAAAAATCATCGAATTAAATTGAATACAGGGCTTTAAACATGAACTTTACAATGTCTCAAGCAGCGGGGAGAAGGAAACGGTTTTCAGGGCAGTTTATGAAACCTCTATGACAAAAGAATCATTGCCGGGCTGTTTGAAATAGAAGTAATTTTTTTTCACCCTGCAGGTAGGCTACTGCACATTTAGATTTCTAAGCATATTGTTAACGCATGCAGAAAGAAAATACGAACAGAATTTCACAATCAAATTTTGTACCATGCAGTATGTTACACGATCCGCTAACACAGCTTCAAATGGTGAGACAGCTTTACATTAATTGCTAGATATTATTGCCTGCTAGTTTTTCTAGCAGGCCAAAGAGACAAAGGTCGCAGTGTTTTATTATGAGGGGATTCTCGTGCCATGGAAAATGACGAACGCTGTATGCTCCTCACCAATCAGGAGTAAGATTCTAGTCCTGCTGCATGTTATTTTCAAATTCAGATTGTTAAATGACATAATGTCCTAACAATTCTGAAAACAAATAATTTGAATCAAACTAAACCGCTGAACTAGAACTCGATAAATTAGAGCTAATCGTGGGAAAAATGCTATTTGAAGTTTAAAGTTATTACAAAAGGAAAATATTTTCAATGTCGCTAAAAGTTTTATGCTACCATCACAGATGAATTATCATTATCGGATAGCAATTGCATTGCCATTGACCTTTCCACATGCTTCCCACGTAAGTTCAGTGTTACCGTCATGATTCACACTTCATTTCTGACTCAAGAGGGGAGCCCGAAGGAAGAACAGATCACTCTCTACGACGCATTGCAGTTTCCACTGCAATAAAACTTTTAAAATATTTTCAACGATCAATTTACTTACTCATGTCGGCGATTGAGGCTAAATTTCGAAATAACTCGAACAGTAACACCTGTTCGACGTATGATTGAAGCTCTTCAGCTTCGACACACCTCACTACGCTACGTTTTCAAGGCAACTGACGAGGTTGAGCACCTGTGAACTGGTGTCTGGACTCTGGACGGATGCGGAGGGAGTGGGATTGAAGTAACGGCGTGGGCGTTAAAGATCTGTGTATCCCTACCAGAATAGCAGTTCTTCATAACACCTAAATTACGATAGATGTATTAACGTCTTCTGCCCACTTTTCTATCTAAAAATGTCCGCCTTTAATTTAATATGCAAGCCCATCTAATTTTTCGGATCCCTATTTGTGACCGAAATGCATGAAAGTCGAGAATTTCCGGAGAAAATCACTTGCTAGTTACGAAGCCCGACTCTGGGTATTTAACCAAAATACAATACCGAAGCAAAACACTAAGTATAGTATCGTGACGGAAATATATTCGTGATATCCCACGTGATGAAGTCAGTCACACCCCGCACTTGGGTAGTTCATAATAAGTGTTTAGACGATGAATTTTTTTCAGGTAAATATTAATTTTTATGTATTATATATGAGAAGCAAATCCACCATTATTAGATGAGGAATAGACATAGAAGTCTCCAGCTCTGGAAATCGGGTTGAGCTAATGAGCAAAATAACAATTTTTGAAACTGAATTTACTCTATGCAACTTCTCATTTCCGTCAGTTATTCTGAATTATTTATTTACTGCTTGAGTGAACTAAGCAACACCAGTTTTAACATTAATTGATTTCTTTTCTGACGATTATTCTTTTATGGCGATGCTGACGATGGCCGATCGCTCGAAATTTTCTTGTTTTCGTAGATCTTTCAAGTGAGTAGATGTTTTAGCGCTAATTTTACTGGAAGATATTCTGAAATAAATTTTTGAAAAAGAGGGGAACATAATTTCAAATTCGTTAGCAAGTACCGTGTGTTCTAAAGTTGGTGCTATATTTTTTGTTCTCCACTCCACGACACCAACTTCATACTTTCCGCTAATCAGGGCTTTAAAAATCACAGGCGCCGACTTCACTTAACCAACAATTGAATATAATAAATATTAGGCGAACCGCGTAGGTCAGAGTGTTCCATTGTCCCAATTCCACCCTTCGATTAAATATTTCATTAATTTTATGTTTTTCGAGTACAAGGAGCAATGAGCCCGGTGAAGTCGCATGTCGACAGCTGTACGTTTCAATTTTTTCCTTCAATGGCTTGGTAATTGCGAACAAGGTTCTCGTGAAGAAAAGTGTATTTTTTTTTACTGGAAATTCGACTTGTGTACCTGAATCAAGTTCCCGCATGGTCTATATACAATTACTTTCTATATTTTGGTGTGATTTACAAATTTGTCTAAAAAATCTGTTAATGAAGATGTACGTAAATTAATTCTTCTGATGTGTGGATTGGCAAACGTGTGCTCTAATTGGAAAAAACAGTAGCGCTTAACCTATGTTGAAATGATAGGCTCTGTTAATTTTGGACATGGTTTAAGTTTAATTCAGCGGCAAATATTTAGTAGCGTATTAGCGTCTTCTTCACACCGAATTCACTTATGCAGAGTCAGTTGGACTTTAAAGTTAAATAATTTATGTCAATCCACCACTCGTTACGCTGACAAAAGGCGTATGCATCTCATAATGAAATGAAAAATAGAAAAGAAGTAAAGACGAAAAATACTCGTACAGGGATCGGTTGCACAGTACCTCGGGCTCCCTGACGAGTGACGCAGAAGAGTAAAGAATGAAAGGCCTACGTAACCATAAATCTAAATCCAAAACAGACTACTGCATACGTTGCTTATTCTGTGGTGGGTAGCTCGAGCAGCCATTTTATGAGCGCTAGTTCGCCAAGGTATAATGACGAAGACAGATACTGAGGCCTCAGCATCCTCCGGAAATTTTCTCAGGCATCCTGACAAAGTCCTTCAACGAGCCTCTGTGGAGAGGAGGGTCAATATTACGTGAACGATTTCGCTACGACGAACCAGTGTTACTGGGTGAAGAAAGTTACTGCTGTAACCATTATCAAATTTTTGGGTTTTTACTTGGCACTTTCGTCCTATTCGGCTGGTATAATTTAAGATTGGATTGAATTTATTTCAGCTTCTCATATTATATTCTTCCGAAATCAGCTTCCGTGGCTGTTAGTATAACCATCGTCGAGTGAGAGGTAAATTCTGAAGGTTTTCAAATGAATGCCTAGACCAGTGATTCTTAACATGGGAGGCGCTCCCCCCCCTAGGAGACGCAAACCTCCGCAGTAAAGCCTAATTTTTCCCGGTAATGTAATCGACAAAAGAGTGAACTTTCATTGTTGAATGAATTTGAGGACCTATTTGCAATATTTTTTGTTGTGAGCTCTTATTTACCAGTCCATCTGCACACAATTTCCCCCGACAATTCGTAAGGGGGGCGTGGGAGTAAAAAGGTTAAGAACCACTGGCTTAGACCAACGACTGCAGGCTGGATTATTTTCTTTAATTTCGGCTTCAAGAACTATTGGTGCGAAGAACTCGTTTGAAGACCGTAAGACGTTGAATAGCACGCGAACGTTGAAATTAGATACTACTGCCTTTCTTGTTGACAATGAACACAACTCGTTGAATTCCATCGAGTGTTAGCCCAGAAAAAACAAAGTTCGACTCAAACTAGCATGACATAGCAGGTATACGGAATCGAACATCATAAATTTGGTAATCGCTAAAAAAATAGCTTTAGAATATCGATTAAATTGTCCAACCGAAAAAGCAATATACGCGTACATCAATTTAGGACAACACTATCACGCAGTAGGATAAAGAAATGCTGAAGCGAAAAAGAATGATATATTTGTACAATTTATTATACAAAAACTATGTTAAACACAATACAGCTAACAGTCCCGATGAGACGGACGCTCGATCTCAGGAGTTTTGAGCAAGTTCTAGACGTTTCCTAAGCCTGTAAAGCCACCGGTACTGGAGCTTAGCAAGTAGTATTGGTCAGTAGAGTGAAATCAACAATGAAATATAGATTGTTAACTACGCTAATAATAAATACAACAAAGAATACCCAGATAACAACAAATGGGACTGCGAATCAACGCTGTGCCTCACAATGTACACTATGAGCCAACACTCTTCAAATCAATTGGACATCACGAATGCGACTTAGCATTGGTCAAGTTCTTGCCACACCGAAGTCGAACAAATAAACCCTAATCCTAGAATACATGAGCTCCTTCTTAACATAGCGATGATCTTTCATAGCACACACGATTACAGGTGGAAGAAAAACAAAATGAAAAACATACTAGCGTTCTTGCCTCTACGCACGAAGCACTCTACTCGAAAGCGGAAAGAAAAACTGAAGGAATTGCACGAGGAAAGTTCAAGCTCCTGTACGACGTCTGCAAGTTTCCGAAAACAGAAAATTCTAAGGAAATTCCGTACTTATTCATCTAATTCGCCAATCCTCACTCAACGAAACAAAACAAACCTGAAAAGGAAAAATCACCGCACTAAAAATTTAATTCGTTTCGCTGAAACAAGAAGCCATTCTGTACTTTCAGCACCGACATAGCGATCCTGCCTGGAGTGTAGAAAAAACTACAACAGGAAGCTTTTATGATGGGCTATATAATCGCTCAAATTTTCAAAGATAATTTCACATTTGAGGATTTAGGTCAGATGAACAGACTGGCAATCGACGGTCAGTTTGTTCGGAGAAAGAATGGAAAATTTAGACTTCAACATTACCCGATTACTGGAAAAGAAAAGAAGAGACAGAATGCAATTGATCCGAAGGTTTCTAGAATGAGAGATCGATCATCCCAACGCGGTAAAGATGCAAAAATATCTCGTTAATATACTGTACTCAAGTGTTACTAATCCTCACACTGGCCGACGTAAACCAACACCTTTGAACGGGATACTTGATCACGATTTCTAAATACGAGACGGTACATTCATACTCTCACCGATGATTAACTTTACGGTAGCACACAAAAAGAAAACAAATAACAATTACACATGAATAAAAAAAGAAGCCAAACGGTAAATGAAGATTTTAGCTAGAAACAAATCAACACCAACAGCTTATAAGGAAAGTATCACAAAAATTTAGTTACAATAAGGTCGTATGATCAGTCGAAATTGTAAGGCACGACACTGAAGATTTCAGAATCAACTGGAAAACGAAACAAGTTAATGTCTCCTAACCACAATATAGCTAAAAGGAGCAGGACCGCTTACTAGCGCTGCTTTATGTATCCGACAAGGCAAAGCTAATTCGACTCAGCGGCAGTCACTTCTTTCTTTCATTCGGCGAAAGAACCATTTCTTATATCCACATCTCTTTCCCTTTAACATGACTGCTCTCTTCCACACACTAGTTTAGTATGCATTTTATGTTACTACCGCCCAGGACCAATACTACCCCAATACTATACCACTCAGCAGCTCTATTCAGTTACGGCCCGCTCAGTTGTCAACCCGCGTGGCGCAGGACAAGGCAAATTCTTTCCAAAACCAATCGAACATGATGGGAGAAAGAATATCATTACCGTTTCACACGAATATCAAGGCAAAATCTGGAATTGAGCCTCAGCTAACAAAAAATGAAAACTCGCACAGAGAATATGATCAGAGGAGGCACCCACAAAAGGCACCGAACTGTAGCAGAACAAAACAGGAAATAATCAGAACGATGCGTCAGCCTTTGACTTGGGAAAAATTGGAAAAATTCAAGTATGAAATACAAACAGCCACGCCTACATCTAAGCCCACAACAGATTCACACAGCCAGCGCCGCTGTAGGTGGCTGAGGGCGCCTGCAAGTAGTAGCGTCATGTGGCGCTAATAAAAACGTTCCGGGAGTTAATGAAGCTGAGGCCTTCAAATCCTGAAGCTACTCTTTGCGGCAATCCCTGCCATTAAAAAAAGTGGGCAAGAATAAAAAAATTAACTCACAAATTCGCCAAATACACTTAATACAACACGAAAATAGTGAATTGTTTAATTTAAATACTTAAAAGCAACGAAGATTTAATGAAGACTGGGAATACAAGAAAATGAATGCTGAAAATATTCACGGACGTAAATAGAGATAATTGGTTAGAAGCAAACTCAACTAACACCTAAACAGGAAGCATGAATCGCAGAATTGACTTAATGAATATCATAGGAACTTCCCAACAAAAGGTATAGAAGAAAACGACGAGTAGGTTACCCTTTAGGGAAGTCAAGAACACAACAGCAGAATTTTGCGGTAGGAAAACAACTCAAGCAAAGTATCTCAACGAGCAAGGCAGGTCGTCGATATCGCGCTACGCGTTCTCAGAAAAGGCAGGTAGGCTGAAGCCAGCCTCAGCATTGACTGTTAGTCTCAAATAACGCCGAGTATCCTAGAGACCCAATACGATACCGACAGAGATAATGTAATGAACAGCGAAGAGCCCGTGAACAATAATTTCAATAAAACTTCACCGAATTATTATAAAGGCACTGTGGGCGCGCTAAACCAAATTCAGTGGAATAAATGAATGTAATAGAAAAAAGAAGAAAACGGACTCAAAACGCAGAGGGAAAATGCAGCAAGTTGAAAAAAAAAACATGACGAACGTCGCAATTAAATTTCGGAGCACCGCAAATACTTAGGCACGAATGATTTCAATGAGACAACCTAAATGCTTTCAAGCAATTACAACGAGAAAGCATCTTCCCACAGAAAACATTGAAAAAATAATGAAGATAAAAGGTACAGTAGAAATATTTGAGGATGAAATTGTCCATAACCTTATGCACTGCGGCCACTTTCTACATTGGGGCCATAATCTTAAGCACCGTGCACCCTTTCTATATTGGGCTGTTGTAGTCTTATCCACTGAGCCCACTTTTTAAGTTTGGGCCAGATTTTCAAATAATTTACGTCATCATCGTAGAAGTACAGCTGGCAGCGTACGTTCTTTTCTCGACTCGACTACGGTACATGCAGTTTTCATAACCAAAATCTAAACATTTAGCTTTTTACAATAAAAATTTGCGTTAAGCCACAAGAAAACCACACGCATCGCGCAACCCAGTCGACAGAAGAATTTTTGGTTTCAGCTGTACCTCTACCACGACGGAAATTATTTGAAAATCCGGCTCCTGCTGGTTGGTGAACAACCATGGAAGTTACAAAAATTACGTCCTTCCTACTGGTTTTCCGCATAGTTTTCTACGAAAGGCGATTCTTATACTAGAAAATTCAAAATTTAACATAACCTATTTTTGTCGACCAGAAGCCGTATTCAAGATTTTCACACTGCCAGTTTCTCCTCAGTTCTTCGTTATGATATAGAACCTGAGCATTGGCTCAAAACAACACATTACCCGTAAATATCAAGCCGCTGTAGAGGCTATATGGTAGAATCATACAACAATTCGGCCTACACAGCTAGAAAAACATGCGGCATCTCTGGCGGATTTGCTGTATCCATTGGCAGGCACAGCCGCACACTAGTGAACGCAAACTGCCACTTCAGTACCACAACCGAGACCAATTGTGTTAGGGTCTGCAATGTATGCTCTTGAATTCGAGAGCCACAAAAAATACACATATCAAGACATTACTAAAGGGAACGAATCGCAAAAAACGCAAAGGTGTACACAAAATGTGAAGCCCAGCGTAAGTCACCTTTAGTGCTATTCATACGAGATTAGATAGGGTCTCAACAATAGAACATGGACAGACAGTAGCAAGTGATGATAGATGATGGGAATAAATCAAGCCTTACTACAAAGAACACCACACGCACACAAAATACACGCGGTTGTAAAGACCCAGCCCATAAACCATCACCTGAACACTACTACCATTCGATACCGTTAAATAGAAACAGAGGCTAGCAAAAACGAGGTTCTCATTATCTACCAGCTCTGAAATACATTTAGCTATGACAACAAAGAGTTTTCCCAGTCCAACGAAGGAAAACTTATGCTGAGAGTGCTTGAACTTTTTTATATAAGACACTGTTGATGAAACTATTCTCGCCTTATCCGGATACATTACAATGATTGTATCGTGAAAGTGTTAGCATAGGATAGCCATATTGTTCTCTACGCAAGACGAAATTTATTATCCATCAATTGTAAAAATCTCGAATGGTGATGTTTGCTCCTGCGTCGTTAAATGCAATCCAATCTACCAATAATGTTGAACCAGAGCGAACCAGTGAGATAGGACTGGTGGCAAACCATTCGGTTTTAGCATGAGCTTATTACATATTTGTAGATGACACTCTGTAGTCGCGCAGGCGCCCCTCTCGCAAATTTCTTGAGGGAACATCGCAAAGAAGTTGCGAGTAGATAAAGTGCCAAAATTTTCTGAAGACGACAGTTGAGACGACAACGAAGACTTCATCTCCAACGAGCAAAAGCAAAACTTCTTTCCTAACATCAAATTCACACGTATACCGACTATTTGTAATGATCAAGTAGGTGACATCAAGACAAAAAAAAAAAAACAATTCGTCACCTAATTCCAACTTTTCAGAGAAGGAACTCAGGCTCAGTCAACTAATAAAGAAAATTATTCTCAAATCTTCCTACACGACGAAGTACATCCCAAAGATGACGAGTTCGAAGAGGTAGTTGACGCCAAGAATGGATGAATCTTCGAGTCCCCGATTCGACGGAAATCTCAGTAAGGGTGAGTTTTGTGGGAGAGGGAGACTCAATGGGGTGGTGGCAGATGGAGATGGCCATTCCTTCTACAGTCACCATGTAGAAGAGTCCAGCACCTGCAAAAAGCATCCAAACCCAAGCTTTAAAATAAGCAGTCGCGCCAGGGCGACTAAAATACAGCAGTACAGGCATGCAGCTGCTCTCATTACCATCAAACGAGGAAAATTCACATAACGTCAATATGAAATAAGTGCATGAAGTTCTTTTCAAATGACAGTATGTTCACGCACCACTGTGCATAGTTCCGTCAAGTAAATGAAATTTCTGATTGGTAATTGAATACGTAAAATTCTGAATAATAACCAAACGAAATTTTACAAAAAGAAGTTGTGCGGCTTGTGTTTCACCAATCAATAGACTGAGTTATAATTTGCATACCTAACCAGATACCAGAATGGTTTCATCAGTTCCTCTTTTGAAATAAACAAAACTGCAATGGGTCACCAACAATTTCGCTCATTAATTATTAGCTAAGAATTTTCGTTTTCCGAAAAAACGATGCTATAGCGTGAGAAATGAGTGCACGAAATTTAAGTTAAATCGACGTCTGTGAATGTTCCATGAAGAAGCAACATAGAGCCAAGTTATATAAGAAAGTTCACTCACAAAAATCAAAACCGCTACACATTCATAGATATAGAATATTCGTGAGATGCTCGTTGCAGCGCAAGACTGAGCAGCTGCGACTTACATTCAAACGAGAGTAAGCTGCACAGAGAATGACATTATACCAGAGCCTTACTCGGGCATGTATCAAGAAGTGCTTCTTGGGCGATATTCGTAGGCAGTTCAAAACTGAACGTTAGCAAAGGCGTAGCAAAGACACTTAGTAAGCACAACTACACGATGCTATAAAAACATGAAAGGACTTCAAATAATTCAATGGAATAAAATGTCAACAGGACACGCCGTTTGGCGAGATTTCTCGTTGTGCAATCAATCATGGATATCACTGGTGTTTCTTTTGGGTTAAACATGTCTACCAACACCACGAAAAAGCAACAAGAGCAAGATACACGCCCATCAAGGTTTAGACACAAAAAAGGCTTATTAAACGAATATTTAAAATAGATATAGACTTTTAATGTTCAAAATACCTTTTATGCCCGGACAGACGAAGAAGAAAGAACACAGTAAAAAGTTGCATGCCAAAACTTCGATGTTGTAAATCCACAAAGTGAAATAAACAGTCATCAAAATGTATGATTTATCTTTTACATGTACGTATGTATAAATTATTTAGTAAATTATCATGCACATTTCATCGTAAGAGTTTACTTCACACTTTTAAGGAAAACCGTTGCACAATTTAAAGTGACGTACAAAAACTACAGAATACAAGCACATGCTTTGAAGAGAGAATAGTGAAAGCACAGGAAGAATTTCACAAAACTTCGCCTTAATGGGAAAAGTGATGAAGATGCTAGAGGTAACTTCAAAAACAAAATATTCTCAACACATTCACAAAGCTATTCAACTCTCGATTAAGAACATTTGAATCTCATTTCCGCATTCCTAAAGCGAACAGAGGTCCTGTTTTGCACGACGCTTATAGAAAAACCACTAAGAGCCACATACAGCGAGACAGGCTTAGGCCTATCAAAATCATTCCATAACCAGTACATGAAGGAAGAAAGCAGGAACGACTGCAGTTAAGGACGAGGTTTCTGGAGTGACGGGCACGCTATCGTGGCAAGAAGTGAAGGAGAGTGGGGCATTCGCTTCAGCTGACAGTAACTTCAAATTATATCCCTACTTTAACGTGAGTCCTCTCTTATTGTGTACACAGTGAGATTCAGTTGAAATAACTTCAAAAAGTGAAATAAACTCCACCTCTTGGATTCACTGACAAGGATGTCAAAACAAATTTATGGACCATCAGTCCCTTTCAGTGCAGCTTTTCCGAAACTCAGTACCCCTCTTGACAGACCTAGAAAACTCTGAATAACAAGAACGGCCGGATCCACGTCACGCCCAAGAACATTGGTCTTCAGAGTATATCTTAGTACGTATTTCAGTAACGAAGTTCAACTCCCAAATTAAAATTACGAGTTTTTAACGTGCAAGACAGAGAATCAGTGAGCAAAGTTTAAGGACCTCAAAATCACATTGTCAGCAATACGACGATCAGGACACATTTTTGAAGAAACGTAAGCGAGTTAAGTTGGAATTAGTTATGAAGTGAGAGACATGGAAGGGTCAGTCGCGAAAATGTTAAATTAAATCTACATCAAGCGCTAGAACAGTCAGTGAGCGTCAAGTTAGTACGCAACCGTAAGTGAAGCTTATTATTAGTTTAGGTTCAGGCAATGGGAGTGCGTGAATTTTGGGGCAGCATGCGCGGTTGCAAAGCGGGTGATACACTGAATTATTTCAACTGCCATCATCACGGATTTGATCTCGGTCATTTTGGCGTAAGCGAATTCTACGATCGATTCACCATCTCTTCGCCACCGCAAAATAACCACAAGAAAGTCCACAGTGACGTCAGTTGAAATAACCTTGTGTACTGTCCGCATACGTCGTCAAAAGGAGTTACTCACTGTCAATGTCGGCAGTACAGTCGCTACACGAACGTTACGTGTTGAAGTCACACATCGTCAGTCAGTCTTCACGTCCGGAGGGGCTCGTGTGGCTTCGTAAACATTGTTTGAAAGTGATTCTTATGGGCAAACTAATTATACTGATTTTATCTATTCTAACAAACTAGATATTACTTCGATAAGCATCAGAGATCCGACCATCAATTGCATTCCATAACCTCGCCCTGTGCTTCGTAATCTTTACATCACGTTTCCGTGAAAATCCAAGTCAATTGTATTTTGGGTTTAACCTTCCCAAAAATTTCAGTTCCTTCTCTTAAGCGAACGGACAAAAATGTTTCGATTACATCTCAACTTAGGAAGTAGCATTCTACGAAAAAAATGACTGACCTCGAAATCACGTTTGCTACCAAAGTAAATTTATCCATTCCTTCATCCTAAGGTAAATCAGTTTCCGTTCAGTAATGTGGACTATCACAAACTCCTTCAAGTTGCTCACGAGGGCCTAAGCAATGATTTCTCAACTGGCGCAGCCCGCAACGCTGAAATAGAACTTGAAAATCTTGATGCAACCAAAGCGTGAACTGAGAATAAAAAATGAAAGACACCTTTTCAAGAGGTCAAGTACTTGAAATACCGACATAACCAAAGAACGAAAAAAAAACGAAATCTAAGCCCTACCTGACTAAAATTCTGAACCTACAACAGACTCAAAGCGCTTCTAATTTTATAATGGGTATTTGAAGTGACCTCCGCTCAGGAACTCTAGTTACCCAAGGTTTACGAACGAGGATAATCACTATCAGTAACTTTCCCACTCCTCAAATGTAGCCATGAAATTCTTCCCACACTCGAGGAGCGCTGAAAGACATTTTCCTTCAGTGCATTTTCTGAGAGAGGTGTCTTGAACGGATATTGGAACAGTAAAATTAAGGCAAGATTTGTCGACGACAACGAATGAAAAATACCTAACATTTCCATTATCCTCGAGTAAGCTCCACTGAAAATCTCAATTGGATTTACTACCGTTGCCGATTATGGACCACCATAGTATAAGTCGTTGAGGAATTCTAGTTAGCTCCACAAGGTGGAAAACCAAATTCAGTGATTGACTGAACAAGAACAGTTATGGATACCCCTGAGAAGTGCTAATTCTCTGAGTACACCGACAAACGAGGTGCAGTTCCGCATCGAGGTTTAGAAACTTAAACACCTCTCGAGGAGCGGTACCTTGTAACATACGCTGAAGGACAATCCCCTTCAACGCTCTGCTTCATTGGCGAAAGTGTTCGCGACAGAAATTAATTTCCTCGACATTCAATAAATTAGATTTTGATCTCATCGCATTGCCTACGCACCTAGAAAATCCTAGAAAAAGAACACTCTTGCCATAGTAAGGAAGATTCGATTAATTTTATCAAGTGAATAGCTCTAGATTGACAATGGTAACCTAAATGTTCTAGCCACGCAAGAACACTCAAAATCGAAGGAATTCGTTCGTCATGAAGAGTCAGAGAAAAATTGCCTGATATTTGAGAAATGTTCTTAAATTCTGACACTGGAGTTATTAGAAATGTGACATTCGTTGTTCAAAGAGCATGCAAGAAAGCCATCAGGAACTTGCAGAATTAAACTCGAATCTCTAGAATCAATAGATATTCCGATCCTTTCTCAATATAATTTGAATACGACCTGAAGTTTTACGAAAAATATGTTCGAGAACAATAAAATGCCAGAATTTGAGTCTCTTCTTACATTAATTAAATGAGGCTAAAATGCAACCAAACAAAGATCAAGGGAGTTTCTTTAACCTCGACACACAAAAGCACCACAACACAAAGAGCTATTACAATCAATAAAACCACCCAAAACATGTATTTGCTGTGCTATAAAACCAACATTCAGGCGCAGTATTGGTATAGATCGTACGTCCAAGACTCAAGCGCCTCCTCCCGTTCATTACAGAAAAAAATTATTTTCGTTCACGTCTTCGCTTAACGAAGTTTTCTACCGTACTGAGGGCTCGACAACAGTTTCCAATAAGTAAGATTGTTTAATTTAAGTGGCATCACAACAGGGGAGAATTTTAGGGTCTTCCTATTAAGCTTCAACTCGCTACAGCCGCTGGTAAAAAAGGAGTAGATACCTGAAGAAAATTTCATGGCTAAAAACGGAGACTAGTTAAAAATCGATTACGAAGTAAGGTAATTTTACACGCAATCGATTCCTAAAAATTTAAACCATAGCGATATTCAGTAATGCGTATTTCTTGTTCAACGGTAGATTTGGATGACCACCATTTTGAGTTCTGTCAATTCTTCAACATGGCTTAACGATGGCAGTCATTATCAGCATATCACCCGAGACTAAGTAAGTCTTTTATTAGTGAAATGAATTCTAAAACAAAGTTTTTTAGCAATTGGTGCTCCATTCCGATTTCTGTACCGAATTCACCTCGTCTCATACTTTACCCCCTAAGAAAAAATAAGTCTTAACAAGCTGAGCTGGTGCCCGTTTAGATATTAGTTTAAGCCTCCCTAACCGCAACAAAGGCGTTTCAAAGAGAGGAAGGCGCCATTTCGTATGGACTTAAGGGAACGCGGAATCTATGCACAAAATGCATGGAAACAGGAAGTTGGGAAAGAAGTGCATGGAACAAGATAAAAGTAGTAGTAGGTGCCGAACAACAGGACAGTAGTGAACCGTAAAAAGATGGTTCGTAACACAACAAAAAAAAACTATTTTATTTCAACAAAAGGAAGATCTACCTAACCTTTAGCTCGGGACTGCACATATTCCCTCTGCGAGCGCTAATTCTCATAGCTACAATAACTGCATCCCTCTGAGGGGTGGTGCGCACTAATACACCTTTATGAGGGAGTCGTGGATAACTTCTTTCTCCCCAAGGGAAGAAACACCACCGTGACAGAGCTGAAACGAACTTACTACCTCCAGAAATAAAGGCAGGCTATCTCACCAGTAGGCCACGATCTCTACCTGCCTAAAATGGTCTCATATTTGACAGACCCACCGAGGTTTGCGAAGACCCCAAAAGGACAGACAAGATATAATTTTTCCCAAGGCACGCCTTCGGAAGGTCTACAGAAAGAATGCGAGTTGGAAGTGCTAGGATGTACGTTTCGAAATTCAAAAGAACAAAAATAAAAAATAGATTTTTATTATGAGAAAAATTGAAAACTTCCACTTTGAAAATTGCTCTACAAGAACACCAGTTATGTACAACATGATAATTACAATGCTTCAGGTGTCAACAAGAAAGCATTATTTTTATTGACAACTAGCGGGCTCGTAATGCAAAAATGATAACCAAGATCTCGCTCGTTCAATTAGGCTATGACATGTGAAATTTATCTGGACACATCCAAACGCGTTGAGTAATTTCGCCAGCTTAACTCAATGTGATGCAATTGGTTGCCAAGACTACCTTGCTTTAACTTGACAAAGTTGCTTAAAACTTCAGAAAAAATGCTGTTGGATTTTAAAGCATTACACAAAATATACCGTGGAAGATATAAAATGTTTTTAATGGCCAATATTCGATTCTCAATCAAATATTTTCAAGCAACGTAAATTTCTGGGTCTATGACGTTACTGCAACGTCAGCTAGTAACCAAGATTTAAATTCATTGAAAATATTTGATGACTCAATTAAGTGCTTCACGCCCTCAGACAACCTAGCCTTTAAAAACTTAATGTTACATAAAAAGGCGAAATTCTCAATAACATTAACAAGAATGAAATAGCGCACAACAGAAACAGTTTATTGTAACTTCGCTCAGACTAGAGTAACCTCCTGTATATCGGGGCTCAATTCCATTAACATTAGGTCGCGGAAGCAGGCGGAGACTTGTCTTCTATCACGCGAATCCCAAGTCCTATTAAGTAAAACGTCATCTGGTAGGAAGTGACAGTCACAAATGTCAGAACACTCTTGACATGCGATGCGCACACCTTAAAACGAAAAATTCCCGTAGACATGAAAGGCAGATCGTCAGGTCATTCTTGAAAATAAATTAAACTAACAACATTAAAGAACCAGAGAGCAAAAGTTGTACGTTAACTAAAACTAACATTCCGGTAGCAACGCAGACACACACAGAGCGATGCGAGCAACAGACCAATTTTCTTTTAATAGTGTAAAATGGAACCGATGCGCATTTTGCATTTTAAGGCAAAATTTATGAAAAGGACGAATGGTCTCAAGCTATGAAATGAAGTGGGGTGGTAATTAACACTTAAACCGCAACGTGCGCCACCGGTGGCCACAGAGGGGATTTTCGTAATGCTGTTGACCGACCAGTAGTCACGACTTCAATTTATATAAATACTCAAAGCTAAATCATGACACGCTCCAAGTAATAATTACCGTTTTCGAAATTGCTTATTACAATTGACTTCAAATTCGAGTTGAATTTTGAACTTTAGTTTAACCAATTGCGATCAAAGTGTTAAAGGTGCATTTGATGAATCACGATGCAAGGGTTGAAAATCTTCTCAGACGTATGCAAGTAAAGAAGAGTGATGTGAGGTTTTGAAATGAAAAGCAACCTGATTAGTATATTGAGCCAGTGAAGAAAAAGCATGTGCATGGATCTCAACTGAAGCATTCGAGATTAAGAATGGACTTCAAACATTTGAACAATTTTCACATCCTTTAATTTTGTATAAATACCTTCTTAATTGAAAAGGGAATGATTGATCGAAGGAAAAATGCCACAACGGAATCGAAAGACGCAAAATGGAGAATTTTCATCAACCAGCGAAAAAGGAAACTAAAAATACTAGGCCATTCAACCAATCTTCACAAAACGTGTTTCTATAGTTCATTAAGCACCAACAACGTTCCCAAAGAGAATTTTACTGTTTATTCACAATAAACCTAAGATCAACCATCACTGTTTTGCACATTGATTACGTGCAAGTTCACGCACAAGTTGAAGGTTGTAAGCCATACCATACGTCTTCTGATTGATACCGGTTAAGTCAAACAAGACAATGTAGCACTATAGTAGTGAGTTTTAAGGCTCTATTTCAATTGCAAAATATTTTTCCATGGCGATGGGAAGAGATCATTTGGTATGGACCAAGGAAAACGTGGAATCTACGCAAAAGGCCTGTTCCCACATGGGATCATATTTTCTCCTAAAAGTAATAACTTGCAGAACGTTAGCGCATCAATACCAATCGTGCACAGAAATCAAGGCCACATAGAATGTAAGTATAGCATACTGTGGAAGCACATGTTCTTGCAACTCAAGTATATCGCTCCTTAATTTTCTGTAACCGTGAGTTCAACTCGAAACGAAAAATTCGCTGAATTCGAGACTATATCTGAAGTTCATCAACACAAAACGTATATCATTTCGACGTGATAACTAAGCACTTTCTCGGGTAAATTAACGAGCGATTTTTCCGAGCAACGTCCCTAGAGTTTCAAGGCTTCTCGCTTAAAAATTACGGTAATTTGAATCTTAAAACAATAAAAATTACCCACGGATAATGGCTACAGGTCGGAGCACACCTGCAACACAGCACGATGCAAACAAATTTGGAGCATCAGAGCTCTTGCATACGAAAAGCGCGTGATGAAGCGTTGCTTAGTGGCATGATGGAAGCACTGAGAAAAAACCTAACAAGCAACGCATGCTACGATGCCAGCGGCTTAGTCTGTTTTGCTTTGACCAGCGAATGAGTGGCGTGCGCTTGCGTTCAAATTATAGAACCAAGACAGGCTAGGACATGCAGCAGACGATACGAAGGCACCATGCAAGCGCTAAACGTATGGTTTCCAGAAAATTCATCTTGACACGAGTCAGTCACAACTGTGCCTAAACAGTGAGCTTTCACAAATATTCAGTTGGAGATAACTTCGACGCAACCATGAATAATTCGTTACAGATGACCGCGGTGCAAGACAAGAAAAGGTGCTAAAATGAATTGACCAACGAAAGGATGATTATGGAGCTCTAGGCTACACTACTTGCTGGGTCAATTTAGAGGAATTTTAGATGAGGTGATTGTGAATTACAGACCATGGAGCGCTCATACCATTAAGTGAAGATACTATTTATCACCAGTTTCATTACACTGCAGCTGCGTTAATACTATGAACTATGTTACGACCTTTCGAATCCAAAGCCTTTCTAACTGTCGGAGCACTCAGTATGTTAACGATGAGTATTATTGTTTTTTCGAGTATTTTTCTTCCTATTAGGTAGATACTGGTATTGCTATCGCTCAGCATCTAAAACAATCCGTTACTTGATATAAAAGTTTCATTTAGATGCTGACTTTGGGCTTCAGTGCGCTACACGTATTTTGAGAAATTATTTATTCCCATGAAAGACGCCTTAGACTTCAAGAGAACTCAAAAACGTGAAATGATCAGAGTTTGGGTATGCGGGAACGAAAGGAAAAATAAAACTGATTTAAATTCATTTACATACAATATAAATTCTTCTAAAAACAAGAGAAGCTTTGAACAATGCGGGAAGAAGGCATGATTCACTCCACCACAAAAAAGAAGGAATCGGAGCTGTGTTCAACTTCGTGCCCTTGGCGCGATCAGTGCCTTCTTCTCGCCCAACAGGAGCATCAAGTCTTGAATGAATTTTCAAACTTGGCAGAGTTCAATTTTGAGAGGCTTCTTCTTGTTGCCAGGCACAGGAGCGCAAAGTGTTGGACAAGTGCTGCTACGACTGTACTTCTAGTTCACAGGAGCGCAAAGTGTTGGACAAGTGCTGCTACGACTGTACTTCTAGTTGCACAGGAGCGCAAAGTGTTGGGCAAGTGCAGCTACGACTGTACTTCTAGTTGCACAGGAGCGCAAAGTGTTGGACAAGTGCAGCTACGACTGTACTTCTAGTTCCACAGGAGCGCAAAGTGTTAGACAAGTGCAGCTACGACTGTACTTCTAGTTCACAGGAGCGCAAGGTGTTAGCCAAGTGCTGCTACAACTGTGCTCAAATTCGTGTCCTCAGCAGCATCAAAACCTCCTTTTAGTTCTTCATATAAAACAAGAGCGAGAACTAGAAGGAGGGTGCAGCTACAATTGCACAGACAAAATGGATTTCAATAGCTGCACAGTAATACTCGGTAGCTCTGTTCGGTCTGCCTTGCGACAGATGCTCTCTGAGGTCACAAGATATCGGAGCAACAATAAGGCTGACAGAATACAATGAGTTACGCCGAGATTAAAACAACTGAAAGACACGAATTTGGTAGTAAAATGTGTGCATGAGGCGATATGAGGATAGACATAGTAAGCTAAATTCTCGTACTAACAGATCAACTCTAACAATTACATGAGCATGTCTCAACTTCAAGAAGAACCTGTGACAACAAGAACATATAAACTTATGTGAACACATAGCCATCGCAAACCTATAACAGTATCGAATCTAAGAGACGATCTTTTTCTATCAATTAGGATAACAGTACATTAAAACCGTTGGAATTCCTAATTGACACATTAATTATCTTAAAATTACTCATGTGGAGCTGCTCGCCATCACCAGACAAGACGAGTGTTTCGACAAATAGGTTTCATTCATTAAATTAAAAAAGTGAAACAAGCAAGATGGAACATCAACAAGACAGATCAGATAAGTACCATGCGATTTAACTTATCTCGTTTTCGAGGGTTAATATAACAAATTAACAAAAATGTGTTAGCAAACAGCAAGCATAACAAATTATAATCCGAGGTTCTCGTGAAAGACAGAACATCTTAAGAACGTAATAACGATCGTCACATTTCTTATCACAGGAAGGACATTAGAACTAAGCGGTCATGTCCAATAAATCCTTAACTAACTAGGACATACAATAATGCTTCAATTCGATAGAGATGAAATCACTATACATGCATGTGCATACGAGTTCCTGAATGACAGCGTAAGCTAAAATAAGGGCAACGTTCCACTGCTGTCACATGACTCCATTGACTCCTCAAATGAGGAATCCTATGAGGGTTAAAGGGGTCATCACTGAACGTTTTATTCAAGCTGGAAGCTGAATTTCGAAATAATTTTGCTCACATTTCACAAGTAAATTCGGAACATAAAACATGCAAGCAAATTCTTATACGAAATTGGCTTTATTCTGAGGGAGGAAGAGGAGGAGGCTGTGGAGGGGGAGATGAGGGAGGAGGTGGAGGGGGAGGTGAAGGAGGTGGACCAGAGGGCAAAGGAGGGTTGGGAGCAGGGTTTGTTCTAGGGGGAGGAGGAGTATTTTGGTGGTAGAGTAAGGACCCCATCATAGGATCCGGAGGAGGGTGAGCGAATGAGGGCGGGAATGCAAAGTGTGGAGGGGGGATGAAATTGTAAAAATTGGATGTGTATGGAGGGACTGTTCCGCGGGGAGGGTACGAATATGGAGGGTAATGGCCTTGAGGGATAGGAGGAAGATGGCTACGGATATCTACAGACTGGGGGGCCTGCACATGTGGAGCAGGCCCATGGGGTAAATAGGGAGCACCACGGCGGTTATGGGGCCTCTGGTGCGACCATTGGGAATGAGAGCCCCGGCCAGCTGAGAAACTAGGAGCGCAAGTAGGGGTCGCGTGGCGCATGGGGTTGTGATGTGCACCAGGTGCCAGCGGGTGGGCCGTGACGGGAATGGATCCTAGCGAGCTCGGGAGAGGAGGAGTAAGAGAAGCCCCAGGTCTGGGCGGACTTGGGGGCAACACCGGGAAAGATTTATTTTGAGCGAGATATCGTGAGGATATCACAGGTTTTGCCAGAACCTTGTTGGTCGAGACGGAGAGGGACACACTACTACCCTGCGTAGTGGCAGGAGGAGGAGTGATGCTTTTCACAGACACAGCAGGGGGAGATGGGGCTGTTTTCTTATATGAAAGAGAGGGAGATGTTGATTTTTTCGCGAATTCTAGAGGGGATCGATAACTATTTTCTGAGGTAACAGGAGGGGATGTATTCTTTTTGGGCAAGGATGGATGAGATGCTGAGTTTTTCGACGCAACTGGGGGAGAAGAAGCGGTTTTCTTAGAACTGACCGGCGGAGATGAAACATTTTTCCTAACTGTAATACGCGGTGATGAGTTTTTCTTAGCAATGACGGGTGGAGACCTAGACTTTTTCTTAGATGAACCAAGGGGAGAACTAGATTTTTTCTTAGATATAACAGGGGGGGAATGCTTTGTCTTAGCCACTACTGGAGGGAATGGAGTGTCACTCTTTGGTAGAAGAGACGATGGTGTAGTATTTTTCTCAGATGATAGGCTATCAACAGGTACAAGAAAACATGATGGGGCAAGAGCAGAATTTTTTGAGGAAGAAGCTAACTTCTCTGAAGGACCTCTCGCTTTGGCTGCAGATTGCGACTCTTTTAATGAATTCAAAGAAGAAATAGGTCCATCCAGAGCAGACTTATCTTTCTTAACACTAGTAACACCACGCTGACTGTTAGCACAAGGAACAAAGGCTTCTGATACAGAAGGAGGCGGTGTGAGGCTAGCGTCATCCAGAACGCTTTGTGAATCAGCACTTGCGGGTTGGCTTTTATCATTAGTTAGGCGACGAGGTATAGCAAAAGCAGCACCCCTAGTGACAGAGGCACCTTCACTAAAGCTATTACCAACCTGAGGTGCGGGTCGGTGCACGCTCAGTCTAGCGTGTTTTGGAGTGGGGCCAGCCTCGGCTGGGCTGTTGTCTCTGTCGCGCTTTTTCGACTCTTTCTGAAGATCTTTGCCGAGTCGAACTTTGAGCGCACCAGACTCGCCCGAACTCTCCCCTCCGCTCGTCGGCTGAATCCGTGACCTGGGTATTCTAAGCTTGAGGCCACCGCCGCTAGCTGGAGTGGATAATTCCGTCGAAGAGGGAGCTAGTGTTGGCGCAGGAGTGGTCACAACAGGAGTTTCCTGAACATTTTTAATTTCGGGTGTGGCATTGATTTTGTCTCTGGATATTTTGATCTTCAGAGATGGCGTTGCTACCTCTGCAGCAGGCGGCTGTGACTCGCGTTTTTTCTCGCGATCGCGATCTTTGTCTTTGTTTTTCTTGTTTTTCTTGTCTTTTTTGTGCTCTTTATGATCTTTTCCATCCCGATCCTTGTGCTTGTCCTTTTCCTTATGTTTATGCTTCTTCTTATCTTTTCTCTTATCACTCTTATGCTTTTTGTGAGATGAAGACTGCGGTGACAGAGGTCCTGGCTCCAACAAATTGGAAGAGCCAGCTATGGCAAGAGAGGAATCGCCAATCACCTGATCGTGACGATGGGACTTAGACACCTTCGTAGGATCAGTCGAGGACTTTGAGAAAGCCTCGCCACCTAGACTAGGAACGGGAGCTTCAGGTTTATTTACAAATGGGTATGGAGGAGGGGGAGTTTCTGTGTGGAACAATGCTGATGAAGATGTTCTTTGTGACGATGATTTATGAGATGATGAAGTTCTTGGATGAGGCAAAGATGATGCAGAAAGCTGCTGAGGTACAGGTTCAGTTGACTGATGTGACAGGAGGCTAGGAAGGGCAGATCTGTGATCTCTACGCGAGTCACGACTGCTCGTAAAATCAGCCGAGTCGTTACCGACTGAGCCAGAAGAGGAGTCTTTTGGCTGGTAGGGAGGTGGAAGCAACATAGAGCTCTTCGAAGTTGAGTTATCAAGACCTGAAGAGACTTTGGTCAGCTCTGGGAGAAGGTCTTTAGCAGCAGATGAGGCCAAAGGTAAAGGTTGGTCAGGCCGGTAGGGCTTCGTTCCCGGGCTCAAAATCCCAGCACCAATGTCAGAGACTGGAGTGACAGGAGAATGGGTACGATTACCAACAGTAAGTTGATGTTGCTGCTGTTGTTGTTGTAGCTGATCACGTGCTTTTCTTCTGCTGCTGCTAGATTTGTGTTCCTTGCCACTCGAAGAATGGGAATGACTTGAAGCCAAACTTTCTTGTTGTTGCTGTTGCTGCTGTTGTTGTTGTTGTTGCTGCTGCTGGCGTTGTCGCTGTTGAAGCAACAGAAGTTGCTGCTGTTGTTGTTGTTGAGCTATTTTACGCTTCTCCTGTTCTTGTCTGATAATCTCGTCCTTTATTCTCTGCGCTTCAAGCTGTTGTTGCTGTTGCTGCAGTTGAAGTTGTTTCTGTAACTCCAGTTGCTGTTGCTTCTTGAGCTCTTGCTCCTTTTGTAGCTCCAGTTGCTTACGATATTCCAACTGTCTTTGCTCCTCTTGCTGTCGCAACAACAACTCTTGTTTCTTTTTGGACTCCAATTGTTGGCGGGCTAGCTCTTGCTTCCTGGCTTCCTCCTGTAACTGTTGGCGCAATATTTCTTGCTGCTTTTGCTCTTCCTCCTGTCTCAAACGCTCTTGCTTTTGAACCTCTAACTGTTGCTGACGTAACATCTCCTGTCTCTGAATCTCTTGTTGACGCAACATCTCTTGCTTCTGGGCCTCCTGTTGCTGGCGGATTGCTTCCTGCTTTTGAGCTTCCTGTTGCCTCAACTGCTCCTGTTGTTGCTGAGCGTTTCTGTGAGAGGCAGAAGCAGCGATCGGGTCCGACGCGTGCTGGTGGTGTTGCTTGTGGCCTGAGTGAGAAGATGAACTCAGAGATGGCGAGGCCGTGTGAGCACCCGACTGTGTAGGAGGAAGAGGGGAAAGTCCGCGATGATGTGTGGCTGGAGCCAAACTTGAGTTAGGATCTTCTAGCCCCTGAGTGTCAAATATGTTCTCTGGTGGCGCATCACTGAACTTCAAAAAGTCCCGTAGGCTGAAGTCCGTGTGATCGCTGTTGAACATATTTTCTGCAGGGTCGTCCTTAATGTCCTTTGACTCAGCTTTACCAATGGGTATGAGATCTTTACCTTCAGACTTCACATCGGACTTCAAGGAGTGTTTATCTTTCCTCATCTCATTCGAGGTTTGCAATTTCTCTACCTTAACTTCTACTTTTTCTTGCTTCATTTCAGTTTTGAATTCAACCCGGGGGTCAGGTTTGAATTCTTGTTGCCTGAGAGCGCTTTGCTGGAGCCTGAGCTCTGCACTAAGCTTCCTCTGACTAGTGCTGTCTGGAAGATTTGCGCTTCTTCTCAGCTGCTGCTGCTGTTGTTGGTGTTGTTGCTGCAGCTGTTGTTGCTCTTGTAGGAACTGCTGTTGATGCAGCTGATGCTGCTGCTCGTTGTACTTGTTACGATCTTGCATCCACACAAGGGTGTCTTGATGTGCTTGTTGTTGCTGCACTTCCTGACGATGGCGCATTTGCTGGCTGCTGTGATGACCACCCTGAACATTCCTACTGGACGAGTGTTTGCTGGCAGCTGCAGGGGCCGCGGAAGTAGCTACAGCAACAGCTCCTCCGTGGTGATGATAAGAGGAGCTGTTGCTGGCGTTACTTGCCGATGCTTGAGCTCCGTGCAACTGCTGCTGTTGTTGCTGAACGTGATGAATTTGTTGCGGTTGTACAGAGGGATGAGGTAGCAGTCCTGCAGAATTGGACGACGGGGGCCTCGCTATGGACGAAGATGAGGAGGATGAGGGATGGCGAATTTGTTGAGGCGGCTGTGTGCGCTCTCTACTTCGATCGCGCTTGCCGTAGTCTTTGATGCTGATGCGGTTGGGGTGGTTTGGCCCAACAGGTGGAGGAGCTTTGTTGCCACCACTCCCAGCTGCATGAAAAAATTACATTACTAACTAGTTCTTGTACTGCATATACATGAAGAGTACATTAAAATTGGTACACTTTGTTGTAAAAAGGGAATAAGGCTGAAGTGCTACTGAATTGAATTTTTCAAATTTTCTTAGTTACAGCAGTGATTCATGCATATCACGTACAGAGATCTTGATATCTTAGCAAGAACAATATTTCAGAAAAGAGTCAAATGCATGAATTCACTACCGCTAGACATCCACAAAACAACGATTGCACAGGTCAGATTAACACTAGAACAGGAACGTCAAAACTGCTGTAAAATATGTATAAGTGTGTTAATTGTTGACCGACTAGCTTAGTAAATTTTACCATGGTTATGAGTTATGCCTGCATTTATCAGGCAGCAAAACGCATGTTTACCATCACTGATTAGATTAGATTATAAGTTAGTTTAAGCCTCCCTAACCGCTGCAAAAATAGAGCGTATCGAAGAGAGGAAGGAGGAAGGCACCATTAAGAATGAAGATAAGAAAATGAGGAATCTATGCAGAAAGGGCATAGAAACAGTAAGTTGGGAAAGAAGTTCATGAAATAAGATAAAAGTTGAAGAAGAAAGTCAGAGGTGCTGAAAAACAGGACAGTAGTGAACCGAAAAAAGGTGGTCTTTAACATAACAAAAAATATTTTATTTCAACAAAAAGAAGGGCTACCTAACTCTCAGCTCGGGCCCTCACATTTTTCCCCTGGGAGCGCTAATTCCCATAGATACAATAGTTGTATCCCCCTGAGGGGTTACCATCACTGAAGAAACGTAAATGAAGTTAGTGCAATTTGAGTTCTTGTGGCAAATAAACTTCAAACATCTCCATATGTGCAATTACAGTAAGAACATACAAAGTCATGAGTTATATCTGGCTTCAAACCTTTCATCATGGTTACATAAACAAAAATTTTGTAGAAAATATTGGAAATGTTCGGCACATAATGTAATCATAAATATCAGGAACAAAGTCAGTGACTACCAAGAAAAGTGGAATCATACACAACTCGAGGCCTTAAATGTAGCTTTAAATATAAAGTATAAACAGTAAGCTAAAGCAAAAGAGGAGAGTCCCACACAACCAAAAGCCTTAAACAGTAAGCTCAAGCAGGAGAGCAGGGTCCCGCAACTGAAGGCGATAAATAAAGCTGTAAATAGTAAGCTCAAGCAAAAGAGGAGAGTCCCAGACACAAGCAAAGGCCTTCAATTTAGCTTTAAATATCATATCAAGTACGAACAGTAAACTCAAGCAGAAAAGGAGGGTGCCACACAACCTAGGGCCTCAAGTATAGCTTTAAAGAGTAAGCCCAAGCAGAAGAGGAGGGTGCTACACATAAGCAAAGGCCTTAAATATCAAATGCAAACAGTAAACCCAAGCAGATGAGGGTGCCATTCAACCAAAGGCGTCAAGTAAAGCTTTAAAGAGTAAGCTTAAGCAGAAGAGGAAGGTGCCACACAAAAGCAAAGGCGGCCTCACATGTGACTTTGTGCGGCTGCTGCGGGGGCTGCATGCCCAGCGGCCTCGGCACGCCTCCGGTCCGGCCAGGAACACTACTAGTCGTGTGGATCATCTTCTTGACTTTATCAGGGCACTTGTCCACAATGCTGTGGAATTCCTTGTACATCCCGTCCAACAAGCTGATCGACACAGACTTATCCACGTAGTAGAACCAGTCCATTCCCTCTGTCTGACGTTGTATCTGCTCAAGGAAAATAACTTGATGGTCGAGCAACCAATCAAAACCAGGGTACCAATCAAAAAAGAAAAAAAAGCAGCATGTTCAGTTGTGACAAAATAACATATAGAAGCGGATGACTTATACTGCGTCTACATTGACACCCTTTTGGACACTCCGTGTCGGTGCGAAAGGCACATACACTGTTGCCGGGCTAACAGACAGGCACTCTGAGGCTCACTCTGACTTTCTCCCTTGACATTCTTTTCAACATTCTGCTTGTCACTCACTATCTTCAGTCGGTGTCTTGATGTGATAAGCTGCGTTTACATTGCCACCCACATTAGAAGCTCACATCCTTGGGTCGTGGGCAAGTGCACGTTTCAAAAGAGTGGCGAGTGTTCACACTAGAAGAACACAGTGCAGGACACTGCAGGCGTGCGGTAGAGTGCGTTTTACAGCAATTTCACCACAAACATTCATGGTGCGGTAGAGCTCTATCAATCTCTCTACACCTGAGCATGTACAAACGTATTTGGACGACATGCTGCAGGCTATGGCGCATAGAACCTCTCTCCACCACATCAAGGCACCGACTGAAGCTCGAGTGAGTGACGGGCTGAGTCTTGCAAAGAATGGCAAGGGAGAATGTCGAAGTGAGCCTCACGGTGCTCGCCTGCAAGCCCGACAACAGTATGTGCCCGTTGCACCAACACTCAGAGTGTCAATGTGAAAGCAGCAGTAGATAGAGGTTCTATGCGCCGTAGCCTGCAGCATGTCATTACAATAAGTTTGGACATGCTCAGGTGTAGAAAGACTGATAGAGCTCTAGTGCAACTATGAACATTTGTGGTGAATTTCCAATAAATCATAAAAATCGGAACATTACAGAAAGAGCTTCCTGACAATAAGTGCTAGAGCGCGGCGCACAACGTTATCCATCATTGCGTCTGAAAGGCAAGTGAGCGCTCTTCCGCACGCCTGCACTCCGTTCTTCTAGTCTGCACACTCTCCACTTTTTCGCAACGTGCACTTGCCCGCGACCCAAGAATGTGAGCATACAATGTGAGTGTCAATGCAAACGCAGCTTCAGAGAGTTTCAAGGTAATGATTTCGAAATTTGACATTTTTCAAGATAATGAATCGCTATTTGCAAATATTTTGCTAAACCCATAGTAAACTTTCGATGAGATCATTTTAGATCAACAAGAAAACAGTTTAGCCGAGCATTCCAAATTCTGCCACGGCGTTCAACACTTCACAATTACATTACGCGCGAGATCCTGATCTAGATAGAATCAAATTAAAGCGTTGTAGCACAGAGCTTTTCTACGAGAGAAAAAAAAAAAAAAAAAGTGCTTACATATAACTTATAACAAAGTTACACTAGCCTGACTGGCATACAGAAAGTGAATCATTGAATACTTTGTTGTAAACAAGCACTCAAAGAAATTAACAATAAAAAGATACGCACCTCGTAGTTGTTCTTCTTGCAAACATAATAGATGCAAAGACAGGCAACGACAGTCGGTTTGTATTGCAGACACATCGTGGTCAGATGAAGGCTGCAATAAAAGAATGAACGGCATTAATTCAAAGTTATATGATTGACTCTCAATGTACATTATTATTATTATTATTATTATTATTATTATTATATAGGACGTTTCACCACCGAAGATGCTACGAAGACGTTTCATCGGTGAATTTGGTATTTCCTAGTTCGTCATTTCTGTACATAAAGCAAATATCATTCCTATCATCGCCGAGTGGCGGCATAGTTGTACTTTTAAGGTATATTGCGTTTTACTTTAGTACTGGCATGGTGTGTAGTTCAGCTCGCTTGGGCCAGGAAAAAAGACCATCACCACGCGCTGCCTCGCAAGTTAGCTCCTCACATAAGCTATAAAGACTCTCAATGTACATCATATTGGTTTCTAGCTAAACATCTCTTCGTTATATTCGATGTCTACCAAAATACAATATTTAACCAAGTTAGCCAATAAATTAAGATCCATTTTTCTGGCCATGCTTTCATTTCAAAATAATTTTCTGAAGTATAAAGTGACTTTTGCAAGGAATTGTCAAGGAGGGACAAGAGCAACAACACTGAAGCAAGAAGCCTACAGAATGACCACCTGAGCAGACTCCACCAGCACGTCTTGTCTTCATAACGATTTCGTTTGCCGGCTTCACAACAAAAATAGGTGAAATAAAACATTCACTATGTCAAACTAACAGTTTCTCGTGCCACTAGGGTTCTCATCGCCAATATCAAGCTGACGGGAAGAGACGTAAATTTTCTCCAAGAGACGGGAGAGAAAAACCTTATCCTGGAAATAATGATTATGCCCGCCTTAAAGACATGCTTGATACACATACTAGACAATGCTGAAATATCTAAGTTCATGATACCAAAACGCCGTTTCAAACATGGGATTGATACAATATACTGAAATTGCATTCATCACAGTTCTCCTCCACTATATTGGAGCAGCACGGATGGTCATGACAAAAAAAAAAAAAAATGAAAATAGAAAAATTTTAAGAACAAAACAAGGGCACTTTTGTCCTTTGTGTTTCAAGGTGGCAAAATAAAAAATGATGGATATTCATTAAAATTGATCAGTGGTACAAACTAAGCTTTTAAGATTCAAGTTAAAAGCATTCAAAATTTTATCATTGACATGGAAAATAATTCAAAATATTGAAGCACTGCCTAATATACAAATTACATTTGATCTGGAAACACTCAAGTGGCCAATTGTTATGAAATAGCGAAAATTCTAACCCAAACCAGGAACAAATGTAATTAAAATAAATTAAGAACCCGTTTATGTATCAGTAATAAAATAAATGCATCTAATAATTGCAGTTAGGTACCAAAGTAATGATATTGCAAAGCAAAGAATATAGTCCGCTCCTTCTATATTGGGAGTATTAGAAACTGGCCAAGTGACTACTGAAAGCAACTCGGGAGACACAATTCTTAGATTCTCCCTCAGGTAGAGGCCCGCAAAATCCACGCGAGAACCTTCAGGATGTATCGCACTCATAGGTGGCATATTCAAGTTAGAATGCATCGAGTGTGATTTCAAATGAAGATTAGGTTAGTCGTTAGTTTTAGCCTCCCTACCCCGCAACAAATGCGATCCAAAGAGAGGAAGGCACCATTTAGTATGGAGTTAAGGAAACGCGGGATCTACGCAGAAAGGCATAGAAACAGTAAGTTGTGAAAGAAGATCATGAAACAAGACAAACGTTGAAAATGAAAGTAGTAGGTGATGAATAACAGGACAGCAGTGAACCAAAAAAAGGTGGTCCTCAACATAACAAAAACATTTTATTTCAACAAAAAAGAAGGCCTACCTAACTCTCAGCTCGGGCCCTCACATTGTCCCCCCTGGGAGCGCTAGTTCCCATACACAATAATTGTATCCCCATGAGGGGAATGTCAAATGAAACGATGTTGTGACGAGGTACCACAACCTTACAATCTTTACTTCAACTGCTTTTTTCGTCAAAATTAAAATATTTATTCCAATTCCTTTTTTCAACAACCTTACAATATTCATTTGAATTTTCTCTCTAACACCTTACTATTCTCAATTGGATTATTTTTTCCAACAACCTCATAATCTTTATTTCGACTCTTCTTTAACAAGTTCACTAAGTTTCTGTGGTTGGTACGGTCGGTTTGGTTAGGTTGGAATAAGCAGAATTGAAAAGCCAACTTTTCTGCTAGATTACATTCTTATCCGTCACAACAAACGGGAAAAGTATAATTGCACGAAAACATTTAAACTAGTACGCCGTAGTGTCATTTGAATAAAGGCAGTGAAAACAGCCAATGATACTGGTACACTAATGAGAAATTTACCAGGTGGTACCACAACGTAGTGAGTGTGTAACTTGACACTCGTTTATCTGAACAGTTTCCCAACAACCTGAAAGAGAGATGTTACACAGAAAAATGCGTCAGGATCGCCATGAGCACCAAGAAGTGCAGAAGCCACGAGCCGAGATCGATAGACGCCCGACTCACCTGTTCGTAGCCATGAAGTATGACGTCTGTGCGAGATCCTTCGTGGCTGCACATAAAAATAAACTTGCTAAACTCTGAATTGATGGTAAAGCAGTAACAAAATACATTACAGCTGAATGATACATAGCTAGTAACTCAACTAATGTACCAATGTTCAGTGAAAACCATAACTTTCTTGAGTTTATCATGCAAAGTGTGGCAATACCTGAATGTTTACTCTGAACTACGACAGTGAAAGTGTCTGTAACACATTATGTTCACAGGCGTCAGCCCAGTGAAAACTTGATACCAGTGTTGAGGCGGCCGTAGTTGTCCACAAAACTTAATGAGACTGGAGGCCTTGAAGTACTTGCTTTTTAGCGCACGCATTGAAAATATTGCTCTATACGAAAACAGGAAAGACGGCCCTTAATACAAAATCTAACAAGCACTGACAAATATTACTGCTTTAATACAAGCAATTCCCCAGCAGTTATCTTAGAAGTACAGGCATTGGCCACTTTTTGATGGAAAATTCGCATCAATACCACCACTTTGGCACAGCTACTTAAAAGCCAGTGTCACATGAAATAAATATGAATGGCTCATTATTACACCCCATAATATACAACACCATTTTTACTCCACAAAATACAATAGAACAACGCTGCACCTAAATTCTTAAGGTATGAAAACGAGAAAAGAAGCATCAGGGATGCGAAGCCCACCTCTAACAAGCTGACAGCATTTGACCACGTGTGTGTGGGGATGATCAATAGCGACATCGAAGCCAAGCGTCTGCAGCAATATGTTTTCGTTGACAACTACCTCCTGAGCTTTGTCGTGATATGCCTGCCAATGCAAATTGGAACGTTAGCAGGGAAGCTACGAAGGTGTCAATCAAAATATCAATATAAAGACATGAAACAAAAACGTATGCAAGAATCAGAACAATACAGTTGAGAAGAAATATCACAGCAAATAAAGTGGAATGGAAATGAAAAAAAGTACACAGGAAAGGATGTATAGGAGATTAGATTAGATTATAAGTTAGTTTAAGCCTCCCTAACCGCTGCAAAAATAGAGCGTATCGAAGAGAGGAAGGAGGAAGGCACCATTTAGTATGGAGATAAGAAAATGAGGAATCTATGCAGAAAGGGCATAGAAACAGTAAGATGGGAAAGAAGTTCATGAAATAAGATAAAAATTGAAGAAGAAAGTCAGAGGTGCTGAAAAACAGGACAGTAGTGAACCGAAAAAAGGTGGTCCTTAACATAACAAAAAACATTTTATTTCAACAAAAAGAAGGCCTACCTAACTCTCAGCTCGGGCCCTCACATTTTTCCCCTGGGAGCGCTAATTCCCATAGATACAATAATTGTATCCCCCTGAGGGGGGATGTATAGGAGTCACGTGTATATAAAAATAGAATGATTAAAGAAGATAGGAGAAAAAATTGACTGAATGGATAAGAAAAAGGAGTGGAGGACAAAGATTGGAGTTCAAAAAATGAATGGAAAAAAGAGGTAGGGAACAGGGAGTGAATGAAATAAATGGCAAAGAAGATGGAAAGCAGACGATAGCAAGGACTAAAAAATGAACTAATAAGGATGAACGAGACTGAGTGAAGGGAAACGGGAAGAAAGGAATATCAGAGCAGTGGTAGAAATGGTTAATGAACCATGAATAAGAATGGAAATGAGAACAAAATAGAGTCACTTGGCTCCGATAGTCTGCTGCAGCTGAAAAAAAATTTCAATTTTAGTATAAACCTAAAACATAGTTCTTAATAATTAACCCATTATCGGCTAACGTCCTTTTTGAAGGAAGACATCAAGAAATTAACCAATTTGTTCTTATATTTTAGATTCTTCAAAGAAAAGTTTACACCATACTCGATTTCATGAGTGATAATTTAAGGAAAATGATTAAAATTTCATCCTAACATCAAAAAAATTTGGCAGTTACTGAGTTAAGTTAACATTGCCCCAAAAAGGACCATTCCTAAATTTCTGTTCAATCACAGTGGGGATACACGTACGCATTTAGTCGACACTGTACCACGTGTATCCCCACACTGAAACACAGCGAGGATTGTAATAATACACACAAAATGTTTGAGGCAGCTGCGCCTTTAAACCAGACGGAGAAAACAACAAATCCCGTCAGAAAATGCAGGGAAAGCAAGCACAAACAACACAAGAAACAACATAGAACTTGTACCAACATTTTCACAGCATGCAGGTCTACAAGATACGAGACAGTCGATGGGGAAAAAGATACAGGATCGAAAGACTGACAACTCACCCTAGCATTAAACGTTGCCGATTCTATCGTTCTACGGACACGCTATTTCGCAATAAGCGTAATTATTTATTTTATTTCTTCCTTACTGAATATCTATGCTGGGAAGGAGTAGGTGACGTCTGAGCAGATGAGAAGCAGTTTGCAGACACTACTGAAGACGGAAAGTTTTACCGAGTACGATGTCTACACTAATTTTCTGACTCACCTGATTTCCTTAAAAGACTGGTTAGAATCAGTCACAAAGCATTTTGCCTTATCACCATGTGAAGCAAAACAGGCTTCACACGGTTTCAGCCATTAAAAACATGCATTTGCAACAGTAAACCAAGCAGGTTTTCGAATTCAAGACGCGCCAGACACGGTTACAGTTACTGCAGCAGCAACATCAGCGGAAGGGAGGACTTTCTCCTAGACCTGCGCCAACTTGCAGGCTGCACTGAATGGTCACAACAAACGCTTTGACGTTCTCACAGTGAATTGGTCTTTGAGTACTAATCGTAGCTGCACAAGTGAAGCATGAGTAAGAGTTTTACGAGATGAGTTTGATTCAAATGTGGCCATAAAGAGAGCAGCTTGCTGAATTCCACACACCAGAGCACTTATCTCTTTCAGAAAAAGGCGATGTGTTCATTACAGATAGAGATTTGAGAGTTATTTGAACGAAATTCACAGCTACCCAAACATATGAAATAGGTATACCATCGAGAAACACAGCCACGCTTGTGCATGAAGCAAGTATACCACTGAAATATAGAGCCAGCCAAACTTTTAGAGTAAGTTTACTTACGAAATATTTGACCAGTCAAACCCATGCCCTAGGAATAATTGAGTACATTAACGTAAGTGCATTTACGTGAAAGCATTAAGCATTAGTGCAATGACCATAACAGAGCAGCCGGCTGCATTAGCAGGTATAAAAAAAATGACCTCAGCTTGATGTTTCGTCACAGCTCTCTCGCGGGTAAAACGTCGCATATTTTGGACGTCAGGCGTGGGGCAAGCAGATGCATGCATGCAAGCAGATGCATACATGGAAGCACATGTATGCAGCAAAACAAAAGCCATACTTACCATATTGACTCATGCGATGTCTTTCTAGCCTACCACAGTCTTTCAGATCCCAATTAGTTTGTCCTATTTTGAACTGTCTGGAATCCTACAAATTTCAACAGTTGACTTTCAACTTGAGGAATGAAACAGAAAGAGAAAAACGCGAACTCGGAAAACATGTTCCTTTTGAAAGTAAGCATCTGGCAGAATAGAGCCTGACGATCATAAGCTTAATTAGACGAGTAAATTCAAATTCAATTGGCAAAGTATGCTCAAAGTAGAAGATACTAAAAGCAGGGGAATTGCGTCAATAACAGCCTAAAGCCTAACATCCCATAGAGCATCAATTATCAAAAATGCAGAAGCCTCAAGAACAAGAGTTCATGCTAAATGCCTGCTTTTGCTTGCATCATGCTTGGAACCCCGGACTGGATGCAAAAGAGAATGAGCCTGAAGATGAGAAAAAAGTGAATTATAATTTCGTCAACGCTGTAGGGCATAAATCCATTGCCAGCAACGAGAGAGCAATCACAGGGGCTCGAGCAGAGAAGCAACAGGATACGTGACAACACCGCAGCAGCCAAGTTAGCACGCACCACAAGTACAACCATGCTCAAGTCAATTTAAAACATTTGTAATAATGTGTAATTTTATAGTAATATGCATTAGATAAATTTTTAAATAGAAGGCATGTGAAAAATAGTGAGAGCAGAAATCTTGGATTAAAGTGAGTTCAATGACACCTAAAGTATCTTAGTAAGCTTTCAAATTACAAAAGGTGTAAATGAAAACTTCAAAATCAAATGCAACTCAGAGCCACAAGCCTATCATTTCAAGCCTTTGAATGAGTCTCACTCAACCTACTGTGGTTGTACACCGCAGTAGTTGATATCCCACCCTAGTCTTAAAACTGAACATTAGGCATGAGATCAAGTAGCATCAAAACATTTCAACTCTGAAACTGACTAACCAGAAGGTTTAAATTTTTCCATCAAGTGTTCAAAATGAAAGCTCTGAAACTTTAGAAGCATAATCTACTTTTAAACCTGGCCTTTACACCTTCAACAAACCAGCTTTGTCTTGGTTGATCTCAAATACATCATCCTTTCATGTGTAGCTTTTTCTAACTAGAACCTGCCCTTTCAATTAATCTTTATTATAAATTCATACAAATTTTTACGTTATATCTTATACCAATCATGTTGGAAAAAAGACAACTGCTATCATGAGGACAAAATCTAGGGATTGTATAACTGGCATTTTTTCTACTAAAAGGATTCAGTATAAGGCTACTGTGGTGTGTGAGGTGTGGAGTACAAGGTAATGTGTGGTGTGTGGAGTGTCAAATGCAAGGTAATACATGGTGCATGTGAAGCATAGCAGTGTATTCATCTAAGTATTAAGTATACATGTGCAGTGCTGAGAACAAGAAGAAGGCAGTGAACACCCGCAGAACGCCGGCTGCTTGACCTGCTGCGAGTTTCAGCTGTAGCAACTCTCGCGGCTCACCTCAGTCGAAACCTCAGGAGCAGGAGATTCTTTCGTGATACAGAGATGGGCTATGCGGATAAGGTGCTCCAGCTTGCGGGGTTGCTCCTCAACCTTGGCCGCCAGGAATATGGCAGCAGGGGCGATGACATTGCGGTGAAACCTGCACATCAAAATCACGCGTTTAGTTTTCCGGAAAAAAGGGTACGTCAGGGAATAAACTAAATTTGTTAAACGATACACTAAATGCATCATGATGACAGAAGTAGGAAGTATAAATAACAATGCACCAGAAGCATTAAATATTGAGTAAGACCCAGTTTCTATCCACCAGATTAGTTGTAACTCATACCTAGATGGCCAAAATGCTTCACCTTTGCACAGCAGGTCTTTACTCCGACAAGACAAATGGATCGGGAAATAAGACTTCATGAACAGTAGTCACACCAGAAGTTACACACAAGGAGTTTACATGGAAAATGGAAGGCAGAAATGCGTCAGTGGTACACAAACAGTTAATACTCTTCACGTACATCCCACAATATCTAATGTCAAGTAACAATGATGAGTACTTAACAGTAAAGTTTTTACTCTGGATAATCTAAAAATCTACCCAGCTCATGAAAAGTGGCAAACTACTTACTTGGTGAAAGAGTGCATCATGTAGAAGCGATGCATGTACACGATGGCGGTGTTGATCACCAGTTGACCTCTGTTGAATAAATAAATTTTATTTTCTCAACCACTGACCCTTCTACCATGAAAAATGAAAATTATTGTTAATTTTTCACAATTGATTCTTGATCTTTATACTCAGGATGGACAATCATTAGTTTCACTAAGAAATAGTGAATTACTAGTTTCAATGGTAAAATATTGCAAAACCATGACTAAATTGCCTTTCATTATGTACAGACAAAGTGATAATACTACAAATGAAAACAAATCATTAATACAAGATGAATTACATTTACGATGACTTTCTAAAAGCATCTATATTCATAAAACAGGCACCTATTTAGTGAGCATGAGGCAAAAAGGAAAAACACTTGAATGATATCACTTACACTTGGAGTCTTTGTCCCATCTCCTGGATCAAAGTGGCTGCCTGTTGGCGATAGAACATCTCTTTTTCTGCGTCCATGCCACATTTTCGGCTGGGGGATTGTTCTATTTCCCTCTTCAAAAAATACCATCGATCTTCAGAGGATGAGGAGTTTGGCATATTGCCAAGGCAGGAGCCTCTGGCACTCAAACAACTCTCTGTTTGCCAGCCCTCAGTCCTGAAACAAGACAAGGTATCAGCAACTTCACTCAAATTAGATTTATAGGTTTAGGTTGCATTAAATCATAAGTTAGCTTTAGATTTTTTAACCACAAAGGAACTCCCAAGAAAAGAAGGAGGATGGCATGATCTCTTAAATCTTTCATGGAATTAAGAGAGTAAGGAATTTGCACACGTGTGTCTTCACGCCCTGCACAGAGAAACAAGGTTAAACAAAGTTAATGAAACAAGATGAAACTTGATAAAGAGAGTAATGAGTGCTGAAACATAGTACATCACTAACAAAAAATGAAGATTATTTTCCAATAATTGGAAAGTGCACCTAGCATCGAGCTTGGGACAACACATCTCCCCCCAGGGAGTGCTAAGTCCCACAGATACAATACTGCATCTGCATCCCTATTAGGGTTTGATCCCAAAAACTGTACGTGTGACACAGTACGAAAACAATTACATACTTGTTATTTTAGTAAATAGGGAAGCACATTTGATGAAAATAATAATTTACAAAACACGGTATTACATCAAAATGTCTTCTGCAATCATAGATTTACTGGATCATATCAACAAAGATGAGGCTGATACTTCCACATCTTCAAGCTAGGTGGAAGAAAATATTTTCCAGAAATGATCAACACAAAGCGAAGATAACTTGTGATCCATATAACACTATCATACAACTACCTTGTGAATATTCCATGAAATTTGAGAATTATCTTTTCATGTACACAACATACCTCTTACTCAATGATTCTGCAGACACCTGCACTTCAGGGGCAGATTCCTATTTTAAATCATGAAGAACCGAAAGATTGGTTGCAAATTTTACTGCTGTAATGATTTCATTTAGCCTGTAAGAATACCAAACATTGTTAGGTAATTTCAAATATGTCATAAGATTACCAAATAGGTTTATGGCAACATCAATATTCAGTATTAAAATTGGGCAAATAACAAATTGAAATATTGTTTTGCTTGACTCAACATCAATGTATAAAATTGGAGATAGTGACCACCAGTGTGTTGCTGAAATGATATAAAGCTTGTCAATGATCTGATGTTATTCATGCAACGCTTAGTGCATTAAAAGGCAAGCAAGAGGCATAACTAGTATGGTAGAACAGAGACAACTATAACACATTTCAAAACCTAAAAAATCAGTAAACTAATAATGCAGTAAGCCTCTTTTTAGGAAAAATTATTGAATGCTGTTTCAATAGAACTTTTAGAGAAATGAAGCAGCTAAACAAAAAATGTCCTTTCATACACACTTTTCAAATGCAACATTTTCACTATTTTATGAAAATACACAACTTTTATTTTCAAATATACCATGTTACAAAGTCAAACTTTATAACACAGTTAAATCCCAAAAACTCTTCAGTTGAGGTCACAACTTGCAACCAATGAGCAGGGCCAAGACCATCCCACCATTTTGTTCAGGTTATAAATGGAACACTTACCTAAGAACTGTCAATTCTAACACTTTAACACATTCATTGCGGTATGACCCACCGGTGGGTCGTAGTTAGGTTTTCCTGCTGCGAAACAACCCATCGTTGGGTCGTTTTTTTAAAATTCTAACAACCCTTCTAAATTAATGGCATTTAACAGGCCCAGTTAATGTTTGATATTTACAAATTTGCTTATAACTTTTGACTTTAAATTTAAGTTGAATATTGAACTTCTGTTTAACCCATCGCAACTAACGTGTTAAAAAACACAAGAATACAGGTATCTTCTTTCAGAAACAACCTCAAAAAATTTCATTTTCACTCAAACTTCCCCATAAAGAATTTTTTGAAATTTACTCCCAGAAGGCAGTTCTTTGTTCATTCTGATGTTGGTAACAACCTGATGCAATGCCAATCTAATGATGGTGGTTATGATAATGCTCAAGAGTAAAAAAAGGGCCATTCAAGTGCCAAACGACCGATTCCCAGATGAATTTTTCTAATAAAGGGGTTTATCATAACACTTTCAATGCCTTGGAAATACAAATAAAGAATAGATTTTGTATGCTACAGCTATGCTTTTCTGTTGCTTAGCATCATATATGGAAATTTGAGTCTTGCCACTGAAACATCAAGTTATTTTGTTGACATAGAACATCCCACCCAACATAGAAAGAATATAAAATGCACAAAATCCCTATTCAGCATGTCAAAGCTTCGTTGTTTCAAGAAAATCATGGCAAAAGTGTCATCAACAAACATACCTTAACTTTAATCATATCCTACAAACTAGCAAGCCTTTACAACCAGTAAATTTTTCCTCTCATATATTGCCATAAAAAATGTAAGAGACTTGCTCAGATCCTTCATTTTTAATGCCCGCATAGATCCGCTCATTGCATGGATGTTTGATTATTTGAGCTTGCTAGAATTTTAAATAATATGACTGAAAATATCAATTTTCCAGGTAAATTTTATTTCAAATTTTAGATCTAAATGATCTAGGCTGGACCTCCCAAATCATTTACAAAAACCCTTCTAAGCAGACTAGAAAACATGATCATCAACACAGTTTTCTAACATTCAAAATGATGGCCTACTAGACATACTTTCCTGAAAACCCCAACAAGAAATAATTTCAACATTAAGAGAATCTTCCAATCATTTAGTGCACCAGCTGCTCTCAGACTTTCATACAAGGGTTATCACAAAATTGAGCTGTACTCTTGCTAAATCAGAGTAGAAGAGCACAAGAAGCCTGGGAGTTGCAAGTAATTTCTCTGGTTGTAATGTCACTACAGCAAAGTTTCAGAATGTTACTCTTTATACTGAATGAGCCAACAAGCACAAAAATTATACTTGCTCCTGCTGACAACAACAAAGTTTCCATTGTTTCACATCTTCCCAGGCACAAAGTGAAGTTATGACATTTGTCATAAATTGTGCAGTGTGTACAAAGAAGTTGTTAAGTTAAGGCAATGGTTTTCATTAGTGTTCATAATTCAATGAAGGGAAAACATAACACTAACAATGAAACAATCATTCCCTCACTTTTCACACTCTGCATGTTGCAAACAAGGTCTGAAGATTCAATTATGATGTAGATTATATATCACAATGGTTTAAGCCTCCCTGCAATACAGTTTAATTAAAAAGTGTTGTGCTTTCATTCAGGTTCTTAACTTTTTGATGAGAAAAGAATTGAAGAAAAAAGTAGTTTAACACATTGACTACGATTGCTTGGGTTGTTAAGTTGATTTGGTTAGGTTTTATAAAACAGACTGGTAAAATTGACTTACTAGCTTGAATAAGTTTCAATCCTTTATAATAAAAAATGTGCATATTATAGGAGCTTAATAAAATTTTCATTGTCTGCTAAAATTCCTTCAAAAAGAGGTTGTGGAATGATTAGAAATGTTATACATTTACATTGGTGCATATATGAACAATTTACCTAGTGGGACACATTTGTTCCACTACATAGTCAGCATGTTAAATAAACTTTTTTTCAGTTAACTTGAAAGAATGAAAGTAACAGTAAAAAAAGTCTCTAAACTGGTTTAAAACAATATTATCAATCAAAAATTGAAGAAACGCTCGATGAATTACTTCCCGCTTCAAACACCAAACTTACAGCTCATGACCTACCATCTTTCCCTGAAAATGACAATTTCTACAGATTAAAACAATGTTAGGAAATTCATCAAGCAAGGCATTACCATTCAAACTGACTCCATCATCTTTTTAAAGGAGACGTTTACCCTAAAATTGACAAATCAATGAAATGACTATAACATTCTTTTTAAGGAATTTAGATCTAAGAAAATTGGCATATATATTATATTATATATGAAAGTTTTAGCCTCCCTTAACCACGACAAAGATGTTCTAAGAGAGGAAGGCACCATTTAGTACGGAGTTGAAGCAACGCGGAATCTATGCACAAAGGGCACAGAAACAGTAAGCTAACAAATTAGTTCACGAAACAAGAAAAAGTTGAAGAAGAAAGTAGTAGGTGGTGAAAAACAGGACAGCAGTGAACCGAAAAAGATGGTCCATAACAAAACCTATTCTATTTCAACAAAAAGGAAGCCTACCTAACCTTTAGCTCAGGCCCTCACATAGTCCCCTATGAGGGCTAATTTACTACAGTTGTATCCCCCTGAGGGGAATTGGCATACATATGTTATTTGGAAAATAAATAGGGGTTGTCGCTATAACTTGTTCCCACTTTTGACATAATTTTGGAGACAATGGGGGAAGGGAGTGCAAACTTTTCAAAAGACATCTTCTCAAAAAGTACTTATTGTAGAACAATGATTTCAATGTCATTGGATGCGCAATAAGATGCTGCATAAAGAGTCGGAGGATTATGTTGAATTTCACAATAGTTTAGTTATTATCAAATTTCAAAAACAATTTTTTCAAAAAGCCTTTTTTCCAGATTTTTTAATGTAATAAAAAATTATTATGAATTAAAAAAAATTTAATGTCAGTATATAGAGCAGCTCTTCATGCATCTAATGATACCTAAATCCTTGCTCTACAATAAAAACCCTTGGAGAAAATAGATGTTCAAAAATAACCATTAAACCCCCTCATTTTCACCTATTTCCTTCCATTATCTCCATAATTATGTCAAAGTGGGAAAAGCTCTACACACAACCCCTATTTATTTCTAAAAATACATGGGTTTGTCAATTTTCATAGATCTAGATTCTAAAGAAAGAATGTTAGTCATCCTGTGAAAAGTATCTAATATCGTCCAATCTGTAATTCTTTACAAAAAAATTTTCCTATGTAACTCAGAAATTATCGTGAATATCAACGTAATTCTCCAACTCTTAATGCAGCAACTTATTGTGCATCCAATGATACCTAAATCATTGCTCTACAGTAAGTACTTTTTGAGAAGATGTCTCTTGAAAAGTACGCACTTTCCCCCATTGTCTCCAAAATTATGTCAAAAGTAGGAAAAGTTACGGAGACAACCCCTATTTACTTTCAAAAATACACACGTATGCCAATTTTAATAGATCTAGATCTAATACAACAAACGTTACAACCATTTTCTTGATTTTGGGTGGATGTCCACCTTAAATGGACAAAATACAAGCAAATGAACTTTAACATTGATAAATGCTAAGTAATGCACATTGGAAGTAATAAGTATTTTCTATAGACTATGACTAATATCCTAATTGATGTAGAAGACCAACAAAGATATCCAGGCATCTCAGATGCCTGAGATCTCATCTCAAGCATGATTACTGAGAAAAGCATCAAACATGCAAAAACTCTAGCTTCTTAAGTAGAAATTTTACCTACATCAGAAAAGAAATATCCATTCATTAGAGACCAATCCAGCACAATTAATAACATGCAGTGCAATTATGATCCCATACTTTAAAAAAAGATACTAAGAAGGTAAATAAAATTCAGCATTAAGCCACAAAATTTTTTCCATCCACAATATCAGCAAGAAGCGCAGAAACTCCTACGGACTAAACTCAATACCCTTTAACAGAAATTTCTCTATCAACCAATGGAGACCAATCAATATACTTCTATGTCTTTAAGGACACCGTCTAGGGAAAAAAAAAAGTCCGTTGTTTATAGATGGATTTCTCTGAAATTTTCACAGTAGGTGTGAAATGATCCAAATATCATTTGTTATTTCGACAAAATTTTTGTATCTGCACTGGATTTTTTTTTATTTTCGAAAAAATATGATAAAATAGGGGTTTTTTTAAAATCCTACTACTTCTACAATTTTGAAGTTACAGAACCAGTACTTCGTTTTTAGATTGCTTAGATGTCTATATAACCACTCGCAATAGGGAATTTCGATAAATTTTTTTTTGTGGATTTTGGAAAAAAAAAAAGAACTTTTTTCATTTTTTTTTTCATCTCGTGTAATTTTCAAAATAATAAATTTCTCAAAAAATGCTATTGCGCCAGGATACACCTTGCTGAGCCCTATCGAATGGTATATAAACCATTCTCGTAGCTCTAAAATTGTGGAAGTAGTAGCATTTGAGAAACCAATTATCAAATTTCCATAAAAACGAGTTTTTTCACAAAAAAAAATTGTTTTTCTTTTTATCTTTTGAACTACAGGGTTTTCTAAAATGAACTCTTGAGCGTTTGTAGCACTTTTCAAGCCCTTTCGATTGATATAATTTACATTGCTGTAGCTCTGTAACTCTGAGAAAAAATATACAACAAAAGAGAATAGGTGTAATTCATGAAAACAATTAATTTTTTCAATTTTTCATTTTTTTTCGACCAAAATACATTTTTTTGTCAAGTCAACTCCTTTGTTTTATAGCTCTTTTCAAGCCCTTTGGATTGGTGTGCTCGCCATAGCTGTAGCTATGATACTGCAGCTGTTATCGAGCTATGAATGAAAGCTGCGGTATCATGGATACGGCAGGACAACTAAATTCTGAAATTGTTAAAAATTATAAAAAAAATGTTTATTCAGCGTTAGAATGTTTTGTTTGAATAATGGAAGCACTTTGAGTAGCCCATTAACGAACTATAATGCCATTCCCGCAGAGAAACGCTCAATTGACTCCCAATAATGAGGGGGGAGGGTTCAAGGTCACTCCACCCTCATCGCTTTCCCCCCCTCTGGTGAGCGCACTATTCGGAGTAGACGAAAAAGAAAAGTACCAGTGGAAGCGCAAGAAAATTCTCTATAAGATGCATATATAAACAGAAAATCAACACATAACCTGATTTCTACCTAGACGGTGTCCTTAACACTTTGACTGAGACGTGCGCCATCGGAGGTACACGAAGGTAATTTTCATAATGCTGCTGACCGACCAGTAATCATAAAATTCAGTTTTCATAAATACTTAATCAAAGCTATATGAACGCACGATCCAGTTCATGTTTGCTTTTTTCAAAATAGTTCACTACAATTGACTTTGAATTTGAGTTTGGCATTGAACTTAATATTTAGTAGTTGCAGTCAAAGTGTTAATGCAGTTACTCCAGAATAACTTTTCAACACAGAGGACTATATAAACAAGAAATAATAGCTGTGAGTTAGTGATATAAAAATTTGATGGCAGCATAGCACTGCAGGAGGACCTCCAAGAATGCCCTACATGGATCATTTTTGTAGCAATATTGTTCTCTACATGAAATATTTGTGCCCTCTGAAGAGTCATCAACACTGACATTTTATACTAGATGGAACTCTTTCCCAACTTCCTCCCAATATAATACAGTTGAAATTGAGTTTAATACACTCACAGAATTTATGATTTTGATTCCAAAGAATCAGCAAAGGAGCATATTTAAAAATGTTTTACATGAATGACATTTTGCTCGCTGATGCGTCCTTTTTGAGATATAACATGAATTACGTTCAGGTAAAAATAACGTTATATGTTCAGATGCATCATGTATGCATTGTTGGAACAAGCGCATTATTTTGACGGGAACCATCTGTGTCCATATAGCTAAGTTGAGACGTAAACATGAAAAAAATTTTCTGCCGTACAAAAATTTAATGTAACTTAGGAAGAGCTTAATTTAAAAATTCGGTAAATGTGTAGCATTGTCAGTAATCGATTTTCCACTTTTCGTTGCCAAAACATAGTTAATTAGATTGAAATAAACAAGTTTTCTTCTATGCACTTTCCATCTTAAATGAGTATTTTACCAGTTGTAGCGGTATGTTAATTTTTGTCTCTGATGACACAGGCAATGGAAGAAACAGCTACTTATAGATTTTTGAATTTATGATGCTTGAATCATAGAAATAATATAGAAATAAAGTACTTTTCTTGTATACACTTTTTGCTACAAATGAGCATTTTGCAAGTTAGAGCGGTAGAATTTATTTTTGGTGCAATTGAGCTGTTAGAGTACGTTTGAATACTTTGTAATTTAAACCCACTTCTATGATCTTTTAGTTAATAACACAATAGAAATTATCACCTAAAAATAACGAATTATAGTGGTAGGTTAACTTTTGTCTTAGATGGCCGGAATGCGCTCGAGCATTCAAGCGCATCAGAAGGGAGTGTCCATTGCACTGTTGCCATACGACGCGCTTGATGAATTACTTCCCACTTCAAACACTAGAGTTGCGGTAAGTCATTTGCCGCTATAACTTTTAAAATACTTGTTTACAACGGAAAGTGCTAGAAGGAAACTTATTTATTTTGATTTAATTAACAATGTATAGGCACCAAAAAGTGGAAAATTGATTACTGACCAATGCTATGCATTTACCAAAAATTAAAAAAAATATTAATTGTACAACCACTTTGTAGGAAAATCTTCAAAAACTCAAACTTTTGTTCATTGGAAAAATGGTAATGACACATTATAGGCAAGTTCAAAGATATAAACCAGCTTCTTCACAATAATGCTTAGTTACAGGCCAGGATAGAAAAGTGTATTTGTTAACAAGCAAACAATAATCAATTTTTCAATTTTTGGTACTTATATCTAGGTAATTAGATTGAAATAAACCATTTTTCTGCTATGTACTTTCCATTGAAACTGAATAATCAATGAGTTACAGCATTAAGTTGCTTACCGCAATTCTAGCCTTTCAAGCCGGGAAAATTATTTTAATAGGGAGATTCCAATAGAATCTGTTCCAAAGACTGCAATGCACTTGAATAATTGTTAGGTTACATTATGTTAAGTTGAGTTAGGTTAGATTAGTTCAATTACGTCACATTGCATCACCTCTATCACTCGATAAATACTCATTTGGGTAAATCTGAAGGATATGTCAGTTATCGATTTTGTACATTTCGATACCTTAGCATAGTTAATTAGATCAAAATAAACAAGTTTTCTTCTATGCCCTTTCCGTCTCAAATGAGTATTTTATTAGTTAAAGCGGTAAATGACTTACCGCAACTCCAATGTTTGAAGCGGCAAGTAATTCAAGGAGCACGTCGGACAGCAACACTGCAATGCGCACTCGCTTCCAGCGCGATCGTCATCAAAGACGAAACCAGACCTACCGCTATATCTCGTTAAATACTCATTTGACAAAAAAACTATATAGAAGAAAAGTTGTTTATTCCGATGTTATTACGATGATTCAAGCAACAAAAATTCGAAAGTCGATGAGTAGCTGTTAATTCGAGCACATTCGTCATCAAAGACGAAACTAAACTTACCACTATAAATCGTAACATACTTATTTGAGACGGAAAGAACATAGAAGATAACTAGTTTATTTTGATTCAATTAATTAGGTTCAGGCACCAAAAAGTGGAAAATCGATACCTGACATATCCTTCAGATTTACCCTCATTTGTGATGAAAAGTGCATAGGCTATAGGTAAAGTTGTTCATTTCAATATAATTGCCAATATACAAACGGTTAATGTTGAGGACTTGACCATAATTGATTTTCTAGTTTTAGATGCCTAAATATTGTTAATAAGATCAAAATAAATAAGTTTTTTTCAATGCACTTTCCGTCGGAAATGAGTATTTTAAACGTTATAGCGGCAAATGAGTTACCGGAAATCCAGTGTTTGAGGTGGAAAAAAATATACCTCGCCGTCAGACGTGAAAGTAAACAGGCGTTGCTGCGCGCCAATCAAGCCGACTTTGCCATAACTCCACTGTTTGAGGCGGGAAAAAATAAACAAGAGAGCAAACCCCCCTATTACAAACGTAAAGAGGTTGGGTCGTGAGGGGTAGCCACAGTTCTTTTAGTGAAAATTACAAAGAAAGGTTGAAACCGACCCATTATGTCGAATGATACAAAACACATGTAGCCATCACCGCTGCTTCAACGTAACTGGCAGCCTAGAGATGACCGCAGGTCCGTCCGTGACTTCAACCCCGGTATAGTGTGGGTTTGACGTATCTGGGAACATTTGAATTAAGTCTTTTGCATTGACAATATAACTCGTCATCTTATTAACTATGTTTAGGCATAGTAGAATTTCAATTGATTTATAATTTTCACTAAAAGAACTGTGGCTACCCCTCACGACCCAACCTCTTTACGTTTGTAATAGGGTGATGCTTCCCTTATTTATTTATTCCCGCCTCAAACACTGGAGTTCCAGTAACTCATTTACCGCAATAACTTTTAAAATACTCCTTTCTGACGGAAAGTGCATTGAAGAAAACTTGTTTCTTTTGGTCTCATTAACAATATTTAGGCATCAAAAATTTGAAAATCAATTATGGTCAAGTCCTCAACATTTACCATACAAACAACAAAAATTGGAAAATCAATTGCTGTCCTCTTCTCAACATTTACTTAGAAAAGAAACCCACAGATTGAAAATTATTAGTATTGTGATTTTTTTCTTATGAACAATACTTGCTAAAAACTTATTTATCATATCATAAAGTCAATGAGGATTTTGAGGTACTTTTGAAAAAGTTTACAAAATTCACTAGACTGCCTTGTGTAGTTTCAAATCAATTAAATGTTTTTGTAAAATGATTTTTTTTCAATCTTCTAACATGTCTTCAATTCATAATAATTTCTTCATATTACTAAACCGCATGTGTAACACATTCTCTTCAAACTTGACTCCACGAAAACTCAAACTTTTGTAAATGAAATGGCTATTAAAATGCTATTTATCAAAATTTAATCTAGCCTATAGGGCCTACCAACACAAGATTATTGTGACATTCAAAATAAGAATTGAACTGGCACATGCCTATCCTATCCTACCAACTTAAAAACTTATTCCATGCATGGAATTTAAAATAAAATAACTTCAGTATCACAGCTTTCAGAAGAAAATAAGGTAAATCTGAAGGAGATGACAGTTGTCGATTTTGTAAATTTCGATGCCTTAGCATGGTTAATTAGATCGAAATAAACAAGTTTTCTTCTATGCACTTTTTGTCTCAAATGAGTATTTTATTAGTTATAGCGGTAAATGACTTACCGTAACTCCAGTCTTTGAAGCGGAAAGAAATTCTTTGATCGAGTTGTATGGCAATACTGCAATGGCGTCTCCCTTCCAGCGCTCTGTCTTGAAAGACGAAACCAAACCTACCGCTATACCTCGTTAAATACTCATTTGACAAAAAAAGTGTATAGAATAAAAGTTGTTTATTTCGATGTTATTACCATGTTTCAAGCAACAAAAATTCGAAAATTGATGAGTAGCTGTTTATTCGAGCGCATTCGTCATCAATGACGAAACTAAACTTACCGCTATAAATCGTAAAATACTCATTTGAGACGAAAAAAGCATAGAAGAAAACTTGTTTATTTTGATTCAATTAATTAGGTTCAGGCACCAAAAAGTGGAAAATCGACAACTGTCATCTCCTTCAGATTTACCGAAAATAACCCCAAAAGCCAAGATGCAAAATCATTAATGCTCCTAACATATTGCAAAGAGTATTTAGGAACTTAGGTCCAACTTTAATACCTTGAACCAACACTACAAACAAGTGCACTAAATTTTTAATTAATAGATGTGCACCTGTGCGCAGTGCACGGTAAGATAAATGGGCTTTGGTGGGGTAACTATGAGTAAATTGAGGTCAATATTTACTTTAGGTCAGGCAGGCGACCATTATGGGCGCCGCCATCTTGGATCCGATGTAAACAAGATTGCGGTCGTCACCCTAATGGGTGGGTTAGAAGCTTTATTTATAATTTTTGCTATAAGAACTGTGGCTAACCCTCACGACCCAACCTCTTTACATTTGTAATAGGGGGTTAACTACCCTTCTTAGCTGAATAACGGCGCCGGCGCCAACTTCAAAGTACAATTATTCAAAAATAACGCATCAGCAAGCAGAATGTCATTCTTGTAAAAGGTTATTAGATGTGTTCCTTTATTGATTATTTGCCCCCAAATTATTAATTTCCTTGCCTGACAAAAAATAAATACTGTCCGTAAATTGAATATATTTTGAACTTCATTACATATAAACAAAGCTCACAACTACTGGTGACAGAATATGGCTTCAATAATTTTAAATGAAGACTTACTAACTACTCTTAACTACAGTGAGCATAATTCTCAGAGTTAGTAAAACATGGATTCCATTGAAAAACGAACCAAAGCTAAAGATGCAAAATTAGTTTTATCTTTGCTTTTCTCTGAAACAGTGTTACTCTCTCTCTGTAAATGTCGTATTTCATAATAGAAAAATAAGAGGGATCACTAAGATTAGACGAATTCATCGAACTAAACTCAAAATGAAAACTTGAGGCAATATTTCCCTATCACATGGGAAAGCTAAATTTGTCCACCATAGCTCAACATAAATAAACTCGTAATCGCAGACAGGGAACAGAAAGATTCGAGAATCTAAATTCTATAATACTAAGAACTAATCAAAAACATACCCGAATACCTCAAAATCTCTCAACAATAAAAATCAAAATGTATCAAGAGTAGAACGAAGTAGAACCGAGCTTTAAATTCTCGGCGCAAAACATGATCAGCATGTTTGAGTTCAGCGTGAATTAGAAATATCAACCACTATGAACATTTTCCGACAGATCTCACTCTCTCATATATCACTGAAGAAGCTATTGAGGCCATTAACCCATAGCTCCGAAAAATCTTCTACATATTCAAAATTTCACGGTTCAAAACACTATCACCACAAGCATTACTTGTACTAAACACGGAAATTCCAAAGCACCAGTTCTGTTCACGAACATTATTGGAACACGGTAAATTTTTAATATACTTCGACGTGAAGTATTAAAATTTTTCTCAAATATATGGCTCAACAAAAATATTTTAATAAGGATGATTAATTGAAAGTTTTATAAAATTTTGTTTATAGGATTTTTGTGCAAGTAAATATTTTTTAAGAGAGAATCGTTGTTTCTCTGGGGAACTTTCTATTCAGCGAAATTTCTTTCGAATGCGATTTAGCGATGCAGAACTGGTTCGAACGAACATAAACCAAAAATAAAGCGAACATTTGAAAAAATAAATAAATGATTCACGTTTGTCATTCAAACAGATTATTTCGTATTGAAAAGAATGAGATACATTTTTTTAATTTTAAGTCTTTAATATCCAGATGTACAAGACAATTTCAGAAACAGTTTCACTGTAAATCAGCGTATTTTCAGAAAAATGTGAATGTTCCTTTACCCAATGATAAATTTCAGCAAGAAACAAATGAAAAATTCATTTTATTATACAATTGCGTAATTTTAGCAAGACCCGGAACTGCATTGTACGTTACTCGCTTACTATCGTCAGCTCGACTAATGACGAAAAATATCATGAATTTGAGAATACACGTGGGTGCACTTATATTTAATAAATTGCTGGAGGCATGGCTTCAACTCATTGAGTTGACGCTTTAATTCTCGCGCGTTACGCACAGAATGTCTGTAATATAATGCTTTAAAAAAAAACTTCTGGTGAAAAACTTGAATCGGGAGAACCTCTAATGCACTCTTAATTTTCAAGTCATGTGTTTTCGGTGCATTTGGTATTGATTTAAATTAAATTGTATTAAATACTCGTTCGTTAGGCGAATTCAAATTTATTGTGAAATTTTGTAAATGAATCCATCATGAAAGCTCATGCCTCCTTTCTTTAGTTAATATTCCTCGACGTATTTTCATCTATTTTAGGATAAATGAATCAATTAAACTAGAACTCAATTATTTTATCTATTGCAGCCAATTAATTAAAGTTGTGTAGATGGGTGTTCCATTTAAATTAAACGAATTGATCAACGTTCTATATGTCTATAGATATCAAATACGCTCCCCAATTTTTGTCTTTCACAAGTGAGCAAACGTCTAATACACTCTAAATGATTCATATCTCTTCGCGTGAGACCTTTACGGGCCACTCACGGGCTCAAATGCACGGTACTTTTAAAGGCAATGACATTAATCATACAATTTCAGTCATTACATTTCGTCCTGTAACAAACTTGCCATAAATCCCGTTCGCCACATAACAAATAAAAAAAATCAACGCCGAAATCCCGATATTATTAGTGGACAGAAGATAAATAAGCAGAACAATTAAAAAAAAAGCTTCAAAAATAAACTGATGGTGGAAAACAACACGTGGTGTACCCGCTTGATCACGACACATTTCGTAACTGTAAAATAAAATCTAAAAATCGTATGCACTCATTCTCCGGAAAGCGGCGAGTGTCTTCTTGAGAAAGGGATCTAAATTTACAAGAATTTAAATATTGACACACTTCAGTTCACTTCCCAAGGTTTTGAAATTAAAATAAAGAAGTCGTATTTCAAGTTCTCACGAACCGAGAGAAAAAAAGAAGAAGAATAAACACCAACACTGCCAGCACTGATAATCATATTGAATTAAACACCATAGATAACTCATCCCCACGTAAGTGATAACTCACAATTTGTGTTTCGCACGGAGCAAAAACTGCGTCGAGACAGTGTCACTGACGCTCGGTAAACTGATCGTGGAAACAAAAATGTACCATTAGCCCCCACCACCTACACCAAGCCCCGCCTCCTACACCAAGACCCCACCACCTACACCAAGCCCCGCCTCCTACCCTTAACCCCCACCCTCAACCCCACATCCTACCCTTAACAACAAACCCCCCCCCCCCCCTCCCTACTTTTTCTATGAGGTTTTACACGTGAGCTTAAGGCAGCACGTGTGTGCAATTCAACATGAGAATATCCATAATAAAATATAAATTTATCACTAGCGAGCAGCTTACAGAACATCACTCCTAAATAAGTTCACTCTAGAAGCATCTCCATAAACGCAAGTCCAGTAACGTTAACTAAAACCTTTCAACATTTTTTTACCAAAATCGAAAACAGCGGAAGATAAAATATAAAAATACATGACACTTAATTCACTGAAATTTTCAAGGCAAGCACAAAAGTTTTAATAGTTTCAAAGTTCACCCTGACATTTTTCGAATCTGAAAAATGCACGACACACCGGAAGGAAGGCCTCATGCCCACACGTGGAGCGGAGAAGGACACGAAATGTCTTCAAAAGCTATTTTTATTGAGTTGTACAAACACCCAAGCCTTAGTGTTCACTTCTTCTTCGGGATTAACTCCATACCTTTGATGAACTTCGGGTGAATATTATACGTATCTGAAAATAGAAATAAAACACTGGTCACAAGCTTGACACGAATCACAAGCTCAGAGTAACGCGTCCGGCCCTGACGATCGACAAAAGGAAAAGGAACGAAGCTACAGGCCAGGTCAGGCCAGTGGTTGTACCTGCTATCACAATTTTTTAAAGGGCAATACTCCATTCCAATAATTTTTAATATTTAATGAAACACACTTTCTATTTTTTTAATCTATTAGAACACATGAAATTCTGCAAGAGATTTTATAAAAAAAATTCTGAATTATATGCACTCAGAAATTTTATACGTCATTATATATAAATAAATAAATTATACTCAATATTATATCAATAATAAATTATCCACAATATGCCGAAAAAATAAGAAAAGTATGTTCAAAATTCTACTACTATATATTTTCAAAATGGATATGCTCATAACTAATTCGAATTAAATAAACACAAACTATGAAAGACAATCTATTTTAATACAAAATATCAAATTTTATTCACGAACACAAGTCAAGAGCAACAATAACGTTATGAATAAAAACTAATTTGAAAATATCTCTAATATAATACAATCAAATTATTTAAAAAAATAAGAAAATAACGTTTATTGTACACAAGGAAGCTAAAATTAAATCTAAATCATATAACATTCTCATGCCTAAAACCACAAATAAATAAATGTAAACATAATAATCCTTGCTATTTCAACATTAAATATCAAAATCAAAGTCAACAGAACATGTCTGCAAAGCATCAAATGAAATTAATAGTAAGGGACACAAGATAAAATTCAAAATTCAAGTACCAGACAAAATTATGAATTCAAACAGCCAAAAATTAGGCCAAATCAAAAAGCAGACAAAAATTTGATTAATTAAAAGTAGCAGATAAAGTACTTATGAACTTGAGCAGCAGATAAACTTACAACGTAAAACGACAAATACAAAAGTAGAAAAACAAAGACGAAGATACATTTAAAAACGCAAGCACCCTTCGTCATGCAAGCCGAGTAAAATAAAGCTTTTAAAAATTATCAAACCACAGTGGACGAAAAAAAATCCATAAATGACTACAATCATTCGATAAAATAAGTGAAAGCTTAAGCGGGAAACTAAGAAGAAAACTCGAGAAACCAAGAAAGAAAACACTAAAAGGACAATCGTGCAAGTTTACTAAGTAGCCTTAAGGTTAATAATGAATCTCGTTTCAAAAAAATAATTAACATATTCTGTAACAACGAAGAGCTAGGAAAAGCTTAGAATACTACAAGTCTAACCTTGTAAGATTTTCAACTCATAATGTCAGGGTTAATTAATGGTTCTCCCCTGATATTGACGAACGTTAGAGAAAATCGAGTAATGTTCAATGAATTGAAGGGTAACCATAACGACACTAACCTAATTAATACTTCGACAAGCTGCTACTGATTGCAAAAGTTGTGCAAATAAACCCAACTCATTAAAATGTAAAGATTAAAAAAGTCATACATATACTGAGTTGGATGAGATTAGTAGCACGGAATACTGGCTTTTAATCTAACATGTACATAGAGAAGAGGTTCTAGGTATGTCTAAGAATGAATATGGTCTATCAGCTAAACTAACATCGAACTCCTCGAACAAGCGTTTCTGTATCATGTATAAAATGCTCGAAAACCAGGAACTATTTCTAGAGATTTACTGCAGATGACTGACATCGGCTGTGAAATTTTGTCAACATCTCATGATCAACTGGTTCTAGCATTATGATATAACCATTATCAGGTAAGAATTAATAAAATATTGATTAGTGAAAGCCTTTCATTTTTAACCATCATGCATAACTATGCTAGCCATTTATCTTCAACACATTAAATTTTTCAATGTTTTTTTTTAAGATATCATCCAGACGTTGACCAACATGAGCGATGCACTTCTGTAGTCGCGACGTGATGCTAAACATCTGCACGATATTATCTGCAAAAATCAATTGAAAAAATCGTACATGTTAATGCACATAAATACCAAACGTGGTTCGGAAGACTGTAATTTTTTTTTGAGCTGTGCTGCTTCACTTATTGATATTTGAAGATGGTTATGTTTTTAGGTCGAAGTTTTAGCGTACATGTCCCTAGAGGGGCAATATATCTAGGAGAAACTGCACTTCTTTCAAGAGAACGTGACTTCTCATCTTATTGAGATCAACCATCTTAAGTTAACCTACGCAACTTTTACAGAAGAAGTCAGGTAAACACCCCTTGAATTTAGTGTTTAGGTCTGAACTCTTCACGCCCTAAAAAGCCATTCGAGTCCACACTCAAATCCATGTTATGGAATATTCAAAAGCTTCACTTCTGAAATGATCTAGACACTTCGGTGCTCCTTTGTCATATCAGGCAAAAATTAATCATATTTGGAGCAAGGTCGATAAATTTAGAGCATAAAAAATTAGATTAGGTGATAGTTTAAGCCTAACTAACCGCAACAAAGTCATTCTAAAGAGAAGAAGGCACCATTTAACATGGACATGGGGAACGCAGAGTCTATGCACAAGATACATGGAAACAGTAAGTTGAGAAAGAAGTTCATGAAACAAGATATAAGGTGAAGATGGAAGTGGTAGGTGCTGATAACAGGACAGCAGTGAACCGGAAAAATGGTCTGTAATTGAACAAAAAATTTTCTCCATTTCAATAAAAAGAAAACCTACCTTACCTTTAGCTCGGGACCTCACATATTCCCCCCTGTGGGTGCTGGTTCCCATAAATATAATAGTTGTATCTTCCTGAGAGGTAGAGCTTCAAATGTAAATCTAGAAAAAAATATAACTGAAACACTTGAAATTATGAAAGGAAAACCTAAAAAAATTCAATCTTTTCTCGTTTTAAATCGAGTTTCTTTTTAAACTGAGAAACTATCATAGGATCTCTTGAAAGCCGGACACAAATGGCCTGATGGTTGGTGTTTACATAAAGAATTTCGGTTTCAAAGCAAGAGATTATCACAGTGATAGCGAGACTCCCACACCTCAATTCTGAGTGAAGTGGCTAAGATGAGACGGTAAAACGGATAAAGTGAACCTGACTGACACTTCAAAAAGTATCGATACCTCGAGTAGACGGACTCGAGGCAGGCAGCATAAGTTGCCGCTAAATGACTAGCTGGGGCTTCTGGAAACGTTCTAGAGCAGTGGTTCTTAACTTTGTTGGAGGTACTGAACCCCACAAGTTCCATACGTGTATTCATTGAACCCTTCGTTGTTGGAAAAATAAAATGTGTTTTTTTTCTTTAAATTCAAAACACGTATATAACCATATTACTGTATTAGTGCACAAACTGTACCATGCCAAACCCTAGGTTAAAGAAACCACTGTTCTAGCGCATCTCCCGAGATCATCGCGGTCAAAAACTTTTTTACAAATGTTCTAACTTGGAAATTTTATCCTAAAAAGCATATCAGGTAACGCTGGATAAAGCGCCTTGATGAGAAACATACAAGAAATTCCAGTGTTAGGCTAAGGAAACGAGATCCAATCAACATTTACTTAAATTTAATCTTAAAAAAAGGTGTACAAGCAAATGAGGCGAAAGAAACAAGCTAGCACGATTAAACACCAATACTCACCACCAATGATGAACAGGGATGCTGGGACCGTAGAGTAGCCGGTTTGATTAGATTATTAGTTAGTTTAAGCCTCCCTATTCTCAACGACTGAGATCCAAAGAGAGGAAGGAAGAAGGCACCATTTAGTATGGAGTTGAGGGAACGCGGAATCCATGCAGAAAGGGCATAGAAACAGTAAGATGAGAAAGAAGTTCATGAAACAAGATCAAAGTTGAAGAAGAAAGTAGTAGGTGCTGAAAAAACAGGATAGCAGTGAACCGAAAAAAAGATGGTCCGTAACAAAACAAAAACCTATGTTATTTTAACAAAAAGAAAGCCTACCAAACCTTTAGCTCAGGCCCTCATATTGTCCCCCAGGGAGCGCTAATTCCCATAGATACACTAGTTGTGTCCCCCTGAGGGGAGAGTAGCCGGTACTTACTGTTGTTGGCCTGATATGATCAGGACTTCGGGGCGGAGAATGTCGGCCGATCGCGCAAAGAACTTCATAACGCTAATTATAGACATCGTCTCACTCCCCAAGTAAAAATACCATGCTCGAGTTATAGATGAGCACACCAATAACCAGACTTGATGTTAGTTTCACGCTTGAAGCCCAGCTATTTAGCACGTTAGGTTCCCCCTTTTATGGCTCAAGCAGTAATGACATTTGTGGCTGAATTGATTTGAATCTTTCTAACAACTTTTATTAGTTAATCTCGAACAAAACGCCAGTGTATTTGGGCTGAGCGCGAAAGGCAATGTTCTATATAAACCTGACCCTGAACCCGCGTCAGCTCTCTCCTATAATATAATAAACTCATTTAACAACTTCGGTCATAAGACTATTTAGCTGTCGCTCTCCTGTTTCCTCTAACCTGAATTTATGCTGAAGAGACTTCTGTCCATCATATTATAAAAACTGAAGTCCGTACAGACCTCACATCTTCTGTAGCACAGATACGAGGCGCACTAGGGTACATGATCAGAGATAATTCGGCTATTCATTAGACAAATGAAGGCATCACAAGCAAACCGCAACGCACTTTTAACTTGAAAAGAATCCGCGAGTTTTGACCAGTGAGTTTGTCAATAAGTTTTTTGGCCAGGTACACTTGGGTGTTTGGTTTCCCTCAGTTCCGAAAGAAAGATAACAAACTAATATAAAACAAAATCCCCAGCCAGCGCTAACAGATGATTGGAGTCAGTTCGAAGGCCTCTGTCGGTTGACGATAACCCTGTTAGTCGTTGTGGTTCTATATCTATCCACGAGGGAATATTTTATATTAAATCCAATATTTCCCGATAAGGCAAAAATCCAGCCACCAGCTAAGAACGCCTAAGTTCTGACTTGAGATTGGATAGGTTAGTTCAAGCTTCCCTAATCACAATAAAATTAAAAAAAAAAAAAAAATAAGGTCCCGTTTAGAATAAAGAAGTACCTCAGCACCAGGTGTGTTCTAACACAAGATCCTTCCCTCATATATAAGATGTGAGTTTGACACGTTAACTGCGATACGACTCATCGGCAGGCCGTTTGAAAAAATTTAACAAACTTAAATTAATGGTGTTTAATGGACCCGGTTACTGTTTGATATTTATAAAATTTCAACCAACATTTGAATTTAAATTCAAATAGAATATTGAACTTCAGTTTAACCCATCGCAGTGAACGTGTTTAGCCTTTCTACCGGCAACGAAGGGGTTGCAAGGAAAGGAAGGATGAAGGCGCCATTTAGGATGGCGTTAAGGGAACGCGGAATCTATGCACAAGGTGTGGTCCCACAAGATCAATTGCGCATAGAAGAAGTTACTTAAAGAAAGGCTATGAAACAAGATAAAAGTTGAAGAAGAAAACTAAAAGTTTTGAAAAACAGGACAGCAAAATAAAGAAAAAAAAATTCTACTTAATAAAAGGCCAACTCAATATTTAGTTTTGGACCTTCCATCTTCCCCTGGGAATGTCAATTTCCTGATTTATAAGGATACAATAGTTGTAGACTCCCACGTGGGGTAGGATACAATGCGAGAATTACACGAAATTCAATACTTACGAAAGCTGAGTTGATGGAGAAACCCTGAGTGCAGCGCAAACTACTTCGCCTACTGGATACCGAAAATGCTTTTTTTCTTATAGAATGTTACTGACACTGATACTACTAGTATAGGGAATTATTTATGATTGAGAAATGATCAATGAAGTGTTTGAGAGGCTTCTTACATACGAAATACGTCATGAACATATTAGCAGCCCGTGCGTTAACCAACGAAGTAACTTGGGCTATTGTGAAGAGTTCTAGGGAGAGATCATCGTTTCTGCATGGTGTCAGACGTACAATACACCAGGTCTTTGATGCACTTGCAGCTTGTTATCTGTTCTTTGTTCTTCACCTTCAGCTTCCTTCTTTCTTCTTGATCTTCATTTTTCCTTCTTTCTTCTTGATATTTTTTCCTAATGTTCATTTTTCTACACGTTTTTTCTTCAATGTTCGTTTTTAGGCCTGTCCTTTCTTTTCCTGTTTGTTTCAAATGTTATTTTTACTTTTTTCGTTGGATAGCCAACGGCCACATCACGTTGAATGGCCCGCTTTTCGTTCGATTAGCAAAGTTGAACAACGCTTCGTCTGGTTAGGTCTTGGATGGGTGACTGCCCAGGAACAACGGATGCTTGTGGATTTCAGAGCCTGGACTGCGGTGGGGTAGAATACCGCCACTCGGAAGAGGAGACAACAAAACGAGGCGAGGAGGCTGTTAACCACCTTCCTTGTTCTTCTCTCCCAGGAACCGACGAGGATTAGGATTTTCGGGTCGCCCAATCTTCGAAATAGGAGATTTAAACGTGCGTAGGTGCACTACGTGAGAGGGGAAATGGACAGAAAATGTAAGTTTGTGGACCCAGATAGATGAAAGGGCGATGTGAATGTGAGAAAATTGGGTACAATGATTGGAAGAGCGAGAGGGGGAGTGGCTCTGCCCCTCTGTAGCCAAACCACGTAGGGGGTTTCAGCTTCCCCCCCTCCCCATTTATAGCCAGGCGCCTTACCCCCGCTGAAACCCCCGAGGTAGCAACACAACACGTCCGGCCATATTGCAGTTTCCTAATCTATTCCAAGACGATACCACGCGTCGATCAGCAGTATATACAATCAGAGTTCATATTAGTCCATTTCCCTGTTCGTGTTTCTTACATCTTCCCTGTTAGTCCACAGAGTTGTAGGAAGGTCAGCAGCGTATTCACATCAGAGCGGCGCTTGAGAAACTCTGTCAGCACTTCCCGTAGGATAGCAGTCTGGTCCATATTTCGGATGTGGGGATAGAGTCGTCGACGCACAGCAGCTTACTGAGGGCACTCGGCCAGCACACGTAGAACTGATATCGGCGTATGGCAGGCACCGCATCTAGTTAGCGGTCGGCGTTCCAAAAGATGTTCATGAGTAAGTTTGGTGTGCCCAGTACGAAGTCGACATAACAATACCTCAGCCAGGCGAGATCTACAGGAGGAAGATGACTAAAATCTTGTAGCATCTTCAAGTAGTCTCAATTTATTGCCATCCATCCCTGACCACTGTTGTTACCATCATTGCATTAGCGAGTTTTTGATCCCTGGGTAGAAATCTCTACACGGCACTCCATCATTTAACGGCTGTGTGTCAGACAGAAACAGAGTCACCTTTTGCTTCCCAGTTGGTCGTCTCATTCCCTACTATATCAATGTGAGCTGGTACCCAACATATTGCTTTTGTCTTTGCCACGTTCTGTAGATTTACCAACTGGCATAGAATCTCGTACACAAGTGGGTTGTTGCTACTATAGCATTGCACGGCCTCAATAACACTTATTGACTCACAAAAATAGTGTACTTGGCCTCCGAAAGCCGCTGGACGATATGCAGAGCTTCTCGCACCATACACAGCTCAGAGGTAAAGATAGATGTTAGTCATGAGCCTAGCTGTTGTGGTCGGTGAGACAAGAGCGCGATCAACAGCTCTGCCGCTCTTCGATCCGTCGGTAAAAACGTGAACGGAATTCGAGGGGCTCTATGTTCCTTAAAAAGAGCTCTCAAGGCTAGATGGTGTAATTCGTCTTTTTTTTAGGTTATTTACACTGTGGACTGAAGGTTTGAATGGATGTGCGCCTTGTGGGAACACCTCTCGGTTTCACCGGTAGAACCTCCAGTGGAGGTAGCCATAAATTATTTGACATTTCACGGTATTCCACAGATGATGGCAAGGTGTACAGAAATTCAGCCAATTCCAGAGTAGCAACTCGTACTGCAAGGTAGGTAGGTAGAAGATGTCGGAAGATGGCTGAGGCATGCCAGGTGCTGAAAAGTCAGCTAAGCCCGTCGCAACAGCAGTGAGGGTTCCCCGCTCTTAGCAAATAGACTGGCTATCGGATTGGTGTGACAAGCGCCGGTGCAGATTCTGATGGTGGCGTTATGAACTGGATCGAGCGTCCCAGTAAGCCTCGCTTTGCCGCTTGGTAAACGACACATCTATAGTACATCTTGAATCAAAATAAGGGTCTGTATAAGCAAAACGTCAGGCGATCAGCTCCCAACTACGCCAAGATGAACATTTCAGAAGGTCAAGTTTTTTTTTGCACTCAGTTTTCAGCTGTTATATATGGGGCTTTCAGGTCAGTCTATCATCCAAAGGCCAGTTTTCACGATCATTGAGTGCGCGCGTGAGCATTGAAGAGAGGCGCAAGCCCCGCTCACTTGCTCTCGCTTCAGGCGCTTTTACTGCTCAATGACAATGCGGACTATGCTTAGTTTCATGGCGCTGGCCAGATCTTGTCAGTATCATTATAGACGTCTTTGAGCAAGTAAATGCGCCTGAAGAGAGAACAAGTGGGTGGGGCTTGCGCCTCTCTTCACTGCTCACGCACGCATTCAATGATTGTGTAAACAGGCCTTAAGAACCTTGCTGTTGGTGAGAATATAATTGGTTCGCCAAAGAGGGTTAGGTCTGGAATATGTTCACGGGAACGTTTTGGCTTGATATGGAGATCACAGGTTTTCCTGATAGAGAAACAAAAGCCGGAGTCAGTGGCCGAAACAGCAACTCTATTGAGATAAGTATCCTCCACCACTGCGGAGGATACTTATTAGTGGTCCAAACTACATTAAATATCGTTAGAAGGGCTGTGATGGCGGTTGGGTGTAGTCGTTTCAGCATTTTATGGTGAATCTCATCTAGTTCCGGTGCGGTATTCTTGCGCTTTTTCAAAGCATGGTAGAGTTGTAACAGAGTAATTTGGTTTATACAGATGGTGATGATGATTGTCAGAGAAATCTTAAGGTTGCACCTCCAATTGCTGTTTCCGGGCAAGGAAGCTTGATGGGTAGTGGTGTCCGCTACTGACGTCTGTAAACCTCCGGGCTAATATCTTTGCAACTTCACGGAGGTCTGCCTCAAGCCCATTTCCAGTCAATAAACAGGGTGTCATGGTTTTGCTTCTATTCAGCATTTTCCCAGCCTATTCCAAACTCTAGAAATAGGCAAGTCTCCATTCAGGGAGGATACACATTTCTTTCAGGATTCCTTTCGTGCAGCATTTTTGCTCATTTGGGCACGTGCTCTGGCGCGGTTGTGGGATCTATCTACAACTCTGCCGCTTCTCTGATAGCAGCGCAGGGCTCGTTTCCTTTCAATATTAGCTCTCGTGCACTCCGCATTCCACCAGGGCACTCTGTGCCTCACGACTCCCCCTCGCGCACGCGGAATCGCGATGCTGGCAGCCACTCGAAGAGTCGTAACAAACTGATCCACCATTTCTTCGGGTGGAAAATCTTCTGGGAATCTGTGCCAAGCTAATGAACGTTTCCCAACCAGCACGCTCAATAACATACCGCGGTCGCCGCACAGTAGGTTAGTTTGTGGGCAACGCAACAAAAATGGGGTAATGGTCACTGCCCATTAAGTCCTCTCCCATGACCCAGACTAAGTCTGGCAAGATATCGGGTGAGCTCAGACTCAAGTCAATAGCAGACGACGAACCAGTCTGCATGTGAAAGCGCGTCACTTCTCCGGTGTTTAGGATGCAGATATCTCCAGTAGTGAGAAGTTGCTCCACTGCCATGCCTCTTTGGTTGCACGAAGTATTTCCCCACATTGTAAATTTGGCATTAAAATTGCGAAGTATCAAAAACGGTCGAGGTAGCTGGTTTAATAGGTGCAACAATGCTGCAGACGTGAGTTCTTCCCCGGGGGACAGATGTATGCTGCTCACCGTGGTTAAAGTTCCAGCAATATTTATTCTCATAGCAAATGCTCGGAGTTCAGCGGCTACCTGAAAGGGACAGTAGGCAGCATCTCTCCGCACCAGGATCGGCAACCCTGTCCCAGGAATGAGATTATCAGAGGGCAAGAAAGTTTCAATGTTGTAGTTGTTTAGTGGATGCGGGGTATTATTTCACAACATGGTTTCTTGTAGGCCAATAAATATTGTAGGTGTTGTGATACTAACCCTGCTAGGTCACCATAATTTCGATGGTAAACTCGGCAGTTCCATTGGATATTTACTGCTAGGAGTGGCACTCAAAGGTTTCACAGGGTTCCTCATTATTGCCTTCTGCTCAACTGAATCACATGACGGCTCTGCTTCTTTCCTCTCGAGGCCACCATTGCGACCATGACGGGCGACAATTGGTGAAGGAACTTTTGGACAATGTTTCGGTATTGAAAAATTTCTCAACAGCTCTGTTTGAGGTTTCGAAGGGTATCGTAGTATGCACTCTACAGAGGCTATTCTGTGACTTGTGCTATGTTCCAAGAGTCTTTCTTTGCTTCTCACGGCGCGCTGGGCAGAGCTCTCATCTTCAACCGCCGGCCAGCCCCAGGATGTCAAGGCTCTCTTGGAAGCAGGGGCTCCACGCGAAAGACGGCGAAAATGGCGATGCTTGCTGTGGGTGTTTGAGGCCAGTATTCGTAGTTAAAGAAACTGTGTAGACTGGTGAAAGTTTGTAAGGGAGTGTGATCTAAGGAAGCGGCATGAATGTATATAAGGAAAAAGTTATGGAGTGCTGATGACGGGAATTTTGGAAGAAATGGATGAAAGCTAAGAAGACAACAGATTACAAGATATGCAAAGATTACTTACGACAGCTTTTGTAGTGTGTGGAGCCTGGAAGTTCCACAAGAATTTTCAATTTGTCAGCAAAAAAGGACTTATTTTATCAATAAAACTAAACAACGTGGAAAACAAGCTATAAAACTAAAAATAATTCAACAGCAAAACGTGCGTCAGAAGCATAATAGGGGGAAATTTAGTGTTCGCGACACAAAGCAAGCAGAACATAAGTATTAACATTTCTAAAAACAACAGCATGCACAAAAATATCTCACGTCATAAAAAATGAGAAAGCAAAGCATTTTAACCCCTTCACTCCCGTTAGGCGAATGCGCCCCTGAGATTTTCAATAAGCCCAGTGGGATGTATAATAATACTTTCATGAAATACCGATGGGATTAAAAATCCCAGTGCCTGTAACCGTGGGAAATTTTTGACTATTTTTTTCAAAGTATCCTCGATTAATAAACAAGTAATATATGCCATCAGTTTCAATTTTTCAGAAAAAAATAATAATCGGGAGTGAAAGGGTTAAACATGACCAAAGCCATCCCTGTTACCCAAGGAGCCAACTACACAGCGAGGCAACGATCCCAAGCAAAATCACTTCAGTGTCTTCCACAACACATCACTCAGCCAGGATACGCACATTCATGGTTCATGCTGGTGCAACTTTCAATGGTACAAATGTGAACAGCAACAGACAAGCAGCATTTCTTGGGTTCCATGACACAAGACTCCGACATCTGTCCTAGATCAACTTCGTGGGTAAATAATGCGCATGCCAATCTTCCCTGACCTAACAGTCTATCTTTCAACAAGTCTCATCTAATAAAGAACAGACTCATTTCATACCATGCCACTTACAATCACAAAAAGACAGCACATACTGGCCAAATACAATGGACCCCCGCCATACGACATCAATTCGTTCCGGAGTTGGGATCGTAAGGCAAAATCGTCGTTAGGCGGGCAATAATAGCATATCGGCATCTTAGTGACGCCGTCCAATAGCAGACCAGCATCTCAGTGACGTAATCAGTGAAAATACATTGTATTCCACTTCGTAACGTGAAAAAACTTGAGCTAAAGACGCCGTAACCAGGGGGTCCACTGTGTTTCAAAAAAGACTAAACAAATTCAAATTCGCCTCTTTTTAAAATAGTCTTTTTTTAATAAAGAACAGATTCATTTAATACCACGCCACTTACAATCATGAAAAGACAGCACATATTAGCCAAATCTTTCAAAAAAGATAAAACAGATTCAAACTTGCCATAACCACAGAATTTCACTCCATCCAAATAATCACTTGAAAGCAAAAAATTCACGTCCTCGCACACCTTGACATTAAGAATATTAAATTTGGAAGGTTTTATACTGACTGCTCAGCACCCCACATTTTGTTAGGCTGAAATGACTTCGCAACATAATTTTACTGTATCATGCATAAATATCAGAAAGTGATGCAAAATTATTCTCAAGGAACCACTGCAAAGCATACAAAACCCATCCTAGTAAAAATATACTCTTGAACATCCTCGACGATATTCACGCTGATGAACATCAGACACAATCACGCTTGCCTTTCCTCACACCACACGCTTGCCTCACACCACAGAATCTGGTAGCCTGTGTGTGTAGGCTGGCTCCCTAGTACAACAAAGAACAAATAGCGTGAAGCACCTCACAGTTAAGAGTAACAAGCACTACTCCTCAACACTAAAGACGTTCACCTGTTAAAAGTTTAGCAACATCCCCGGTAGCATTGCCCTGAATGAGAACTTGCACGGTGCCTTGCGGCTTGTGCTCCGCCGGTCCTACACTAGTGCTGGCAGCCGCCAGTATCTGGAGCTGCCGAGCAAACTCGTGTTCGTCTATGCCGAAGTTGCTGACGTGGTACACCAGCGTTACCTGTGGAAAAACAAAAATCTGGTTAGTTACGTGATGCATTCATAAATGAAATGGTATCAAACACTTGAAATATGTATTTAAAACTGTATTATTTGCACACAAAAGAACGTAAATAAGTGCTAAATTATAGAACATTTACTTTGAGAAATGTTTAGATTGAATGTTGCCATCAGTCATTTGAATAACTTTCTACTCACAATAATTAAGCAAATAGTTTCAGTTATCCAACGCTTGCCGTGACAATTCTCATTAGAAATAATTTCTTCAAATAATCTTTTGAATAATCAATTTTACAAAAGCAATACCAAGCTCCACCTCTACACAGCAACAAAGAACAGTTCGATTTTATTTCTTGCACGAGACCTAAGCTAGCCCGTAAGGAGTCGCCACTGACTTTTTTGTTGCCTGCCCTCTTGGCGAGGACCATCTCGATGCAGTCAATCTTGCCCTTCTTGATGATGTCAGCCTGGCCAGGTCGCCTGATGCGCACAGCGGGCGACATCTTGCCGAGAAGACGCGAAAAGATCTGCAAGCAAACAAAACATGAACACACGTCCACAATACCAAATAAACAAAGCAAGGCCTGGTACACAGATGAATTACCTCCATTTAAAAGTTTTTGGGCAATAAACGATATTACAATTCTGAGAGGTCAACGTGAGTTAAAAAAATTCAATCAATAACAGTTTATACACATGATTGATTGATTGATTATAAGAAAGTTTTAGCCTCTCTTTACCACAACAAAGATGTTCGACGAGAGGAAAGATGAAGGCAATATTTAGTATGGAGTGAAGGGAACACGGAATCTACGCACAAGGTACAGAAAAACAGGAAGCTAAGAAAGAAGTTCTTGAAACAAGATAAAAGTTGAAGAAAAAATAGTAAGAGTTAAAAAACGTGACATCAGCGAACCGAAAAAAGATGATCCGTAACGCAAACAAAAAATCTATTCTATTTCAACAAAACGAAGGGCTACCTAACCTTTAGCTTAGCTCGGGACCTCACATCCTTGGAAGCGCTAATTCCCACAGATACTATAGTTGTATCCTCCTGAGGGGAACAGTTTATGCAAGTTGATAACCATATATGTGTATATATATCTCTCAATAACCATTTACATTAATCAGTAATCATTACCAAAAATCAATAACTGTTTATATATGTATAATCAATAACTGTTTAAATAATCAGGAATAGTTAATAAATGTCAATAACCGTTCATATCAATCAATAACAGTAAATAAAAGTAAAGAACTGTTCATAATACTGAACAACAGTTCACAAGTCGATATAAAGTACTACATGAAAGCCCAAACATCACATAAACGCGCGCTGTCCACTACCAGAAGCTCCTGTTTAACTGCTACTCCCAAATTCTGAGAGCGTGAGCCTCATAACACGGCTGGAAACCTCGCTCTGCGCCGCACGCTTGGACGGACTGACCTGATCCCACTTCATTTGTCTAACATATCCCTCCTTGGGGTTGATGATGGCGTTGTGCAGCGAAGGCTCCAGGTTCACCATGCTGCCACAAAACATCCGGTAATTTGATAACAGTGAGAAGAATTTAAACACTATTTGTTCACATGAAACGTCTTGACGGGCGAGAATAATAAACTATAGACACGTTTGGGTGTCGTCTGATAAAACTTAAGCCTACGTTAATTGAAACATGAAATTCCATGCAACCCACACGTTTAGAAATATAAAATGTAAATTTGTATTGTAAGTGACAATTTCAAAATGAAGACGTTTGTATTTCATCAAATGAATTTTTGCCTAGCATTAAAAGGAGGAATTAAATATTTTTGAATTATCCCACGCTTGCCTTGACAATTCTCATTTTAAATTATTTGCCCCTCTTGTGAATAATCAAATTTACGAAAGCAATACCGAGCTCCACCTCTAGACAGCAACAAATAACAGTTCAATTTCATTTCTGGCTCCGAATAAAACAGCATCACAGGATAGATGAGAAGTTTGCATCAAGTATATGCAAATAGAGACTATTACAATCAGATATCTGAGCACCAGTGCCTAACGTAACATGAGGTTTACAAGCAGCCTCCAACTCTTCGAGGCCTGACTTAGCTAATGTGAAAACTCTGCACTCCCTCGCTAAATATCGGATGAAAATATGATCTATCTAGCGTCTGATAGTACAATGTTACTCCAATTTTAAGATTCTACTCATACACACAGACTTAGGGCCGAATGTATACACCAAACCGATTCACAACAGTACCAGAAAAATGCAGCTTACAGCGTGAAGCGTACTGAAATATCAGGGTTTTGATTTTGAAGTTTTACTCACTTGGTTTGAGGGTCTGCAAGTTTTTTCCTCTTGACATAGTTGGTGACGATTTCACGGACTTCTTGCTTTGACAAAATGTCCCCCTTGCTGCAACCATAGAACAATGAGCGTCAAGTTCAACGTACAACAAAAACCATCCCACGTGCTTTTAGCAAGAGGGGAAAAGAGCAAAACGAGACACATCTAAATATCTTAACTCAAACTTCCACCTCTAAACCAAGCAAATGTTCATATCGAAGATGTAATATCTAACCAAATGATTGGGTGAAATGGGTATTCTTTGGAGGTTTTAAATTTTGCTGTAAAAATTTTCGACCATAGTACTACTCATGTTAACTATTTATGTATAAGAAGACAAATATGCACCCTTTCAAACAGTGAATATACTGGGATAATCAAGAGGCAAATTTTGACAATGAACAATTAGGACACATCTATTCATATTAGTTTATCCACGTATATTAATTTAGGGCACAGCAAATCCAATTTGCTGATCACTGTCAAATATAAATTGACAGTGATAAATTTAAATCATAGACGTAAATCAATTGAAAGCAAATAAGGTTAAGAATAATTCAAGAAGCATGTGTGATGACTTCTACCCATCAACATGATAAAAAATTTATGGCGCTAGCACCTCTCAGAACAGGTTTTGACAGACCCAAGTTTTTCTGGCTAAAATAGAAAAGTTTGAATCAGTTTGTAACTTAGTAGGTTTGCCAGGTGTTGAAAGAGGCAAATTAAACAGAGCTGACAACAATGACTGGAGTTACACACAATAACATTTTTTGGAGCCCAGTAGGATTGCCAGAAGCTGTGTAGTGTACAAGGTGAAATTATTTGAAAAAAAAAACCTCTAACTTGGGTATATTTAGTACCTCAAAGTTACACCCACCTGACAATGCTGATACCACTTGACAAGCATTCAAATAGTGTGAAATCAAGGCACATTGCGAGACTAACCATTTGCCGCACTGCTTGAAGAACTCGATTGTGTTGCCGGACACCTGATGGACCTCCTCCAGTGCAGGTGGTACAAAGCCTCCCCCGCCCTCTGCAGCTGCCGGCTGAGGCGTCGTCTCATACTGCGCACGGCAGAGACATGCATCAATTTGTGGTGCTTCGAAGCAGCGTCTTCACCAAATGCACTTCTACCATAAGCGCCGCTACGAAATGCGCCGCTACCGAAGGCGCCGCTACCGAAGGCGCCGCTACCGAAGGTGCCGCTACCGAAGGCGCCGCTACCGAAGGCGCCGCTACCGAAGGCGCCGCTACCGAAGGCGCCGCTACCGAAGGCGCCGCTACCGAAGGCGCCGCTACCGAAAGCGCCGCTACCGAAAGCGCCGCTACCGAAAGCGCCGCTACCGAAAGCGCCGCTACCGAAAGCGCCGCTACCGAAAGCGCCGCTACCAAAAGCGCCACTACCAAAAGCACCGCTACTGAAAGCACCGCTACTGAAAGCACCGCTACTGAAAGCGCCGCTACCGAAAGCGCCACTACCAAAAGCGCCACTACCGAAAGCGCCACTACCGAAAGCGCCACTACCGAAAGCACTGCTACCAAAAGCACTAAATTGTGTGTAGTGCCAAGTTAGACTCTAACCACTCCATTTACACTAGAACCTCACAGCATTAATGACACATAACAAGCTGTTAAGCAACGCCAGCACCCCAGGAAAACACCAACTCTACACTACTAGAATCTCGAAGCCCTCTGTACGTTAGTGATACATACCACAACAACGCCAGCACTCCATCAAGAAGAGACCTACTCACCTTATCATATCTGAAGGAAGTGACGTCTTCATGATTGTAGTTGACACTGGAGATGTTCTCGACTCCCTTTTTTGGCTCGCTGATCTTGAGTATGCCACGCTCCTCCATGGCTCTGAGGAACTGAGTTGCTCATCAGACAGGTCATGTAAAATTATCCAATAATCTGCCATGATATGCAGGTATTTCTCACCTACGGGCACAGGGACGAAATTTCAATAGAGCTGAACACACGTGAGAGGAATAACAAGTGAAATGTTTTTGATGGAGTGACAAAAAGGGCAGGTCATTACTTTACTTATATATAAAGTTGGCCATGAGGTGCCTTAGTGAAAACGCTAACATCTCCTCATCAGTAATGCATTGTGTAATAATGTAATGCAATAATAGCATCGTTGTTGAATGAGAGCAGTGAATTGGCCCAATATTAGCAAATATTCACCTTCTCCTATATTCTAGCAAGCTGAACTATTAATACTTTGACTGCAACACGAACCACCGGTGGTCACGGAGGGAATTTTTCATAATGCTGCTAAGCAACCAGTAGTCGCACACTCAATTTTCATAAATACTTTTAAAGTTAAATGAAGGCCCGATCCAGTTAATGTTTCCTATTTTAAACCTTGCTTAATGCAATTGACTTTAAATTTGAGTTGAACATAAAACGTCTGTTTCACCTGCCGCAGTCGAAGTGTTAAGATTACACTCCCCAAGAATAGACAGCCTGTCAGCAGCAGATAGAGGGGCTCACCTTGGAAAGTATGCTTCACTATTAACTTTACATTCCCCCAAGACTAGAGAATCCCTCAGCAGGTAGATAGAGGGACTCACTTTAGGAAGTAAGCTTCACATAACACTTCCCCCCAAGAATAGACAGCCTGTCAGCAGAGGATAGTGGGGCTCACCTTGGAAAGTTTTTTGTAAGATGTTTTCTTGACGTCGAGGGAGGCGTGATCAGGGCAGGCGGGGAGCACATGCAGGCGGTAGAAGGAGCTCGTGAGGAGGGGGAGGGGCAGCTTGCCCTTGCTCTGCTGCACCGCCTTCAGGAAACAGTGCAGCAGGAGATCGTCCATAGCTTCACTGGGGTCTGAGACAAAATTAACACACACGAATTAGAAACTTCAATCTGCAAGCAATTATATTTCGATGAAATAAAAAGCCTTATGTTATGTTAGAGTAAATGTAGAGTTAAAGGATGTTAGAGGAAATACAATGCGCTATATTATGTCGGAGAATGTTCAAATAAATCAGAACCTAATGTATGAACCTAATGTATTCAATGAAAGTTTCAAGTGATTGAGCAGGAATTACCTAAGCTCAAAGCATACTGTGAGCATACCTTCACTGAACTTCTTCAGGAGAACTTGCCCCATTCTTATTGACCTTATTGGATTTTGCCAGACTCTAGGCTTGACAGCTTTGATAATCATGGAAAAGCAATTCAAAGGATGAACGATTATTACACTGATACGTGAGATAACCTATGGATATTGGTACTTTTTAAGAAGCTCTCTCAATCAGATTAGATTATAAGTTCGTTTAGGCCTTCCTGGCGACCACAAAGGTATTTCCATGAGAGGAAGGTACCACTCAGTATGAAATTCAGAGACTGGGGAATCTACTCGGTTTCCACACCCTGTACGTAGGAACAGCAAGTCAAAAAAAAATTCGAAATAAGAAAGAAATTGAAGAAAAAAGTAATAAGTGCTGAAAAAATATCTGTGGCTTACTACTAGTCTCTTGTAGTAAACTTTGATGTACTAGTATAGCTGAAAATAAAGAGAAGCTAAAGAGGTAGGCTGTAATCAAAAAGAACTCCAAATAAAATTATTTGTTTGAAAGAGGCATGAAGGCTGTGCTACAGAAAATAGATACACAACCCCCAGTTATATTGATAGGAACAACCCTCAAAGAGTTTATGCAGTCTTTTGAACTAAATTGAAATAAAGTTCAATTTTATGCAAACTCCTGCAAAACCATTACAAGGAAAAAATACGGTAAAAATGATTACTCAATCATTTCATGGTAATATTTATTACATAGGTCAGTAAACGCATAAATCAAGGTTAGCCGATGCATTTAACCTGAAAACCGAATAGCATCCTCAATAATGCCATAAACACAGAAACCAATAATGCAAAAGTTTTTGTTTTCAGAAATTTGAAAGTTTGCACAGCTTTTTTAACACGTCAAGTGCAGAGGTTTAACTTATTCAATATTCAACTCAAATTAGAGTTAATTCTAGAGATAAATTTTGACAATAACGAATATTAAATAGATCGCGCCTGCATTTAGTTTCCATTGAGCATTTATCAAAATTGAATTTGTGACTACTGGTCGGTCAGAAGCATTATGAAAATTCCCTCAGTGACCACTGGGGGGTCACGTCGCACTTGAAGTGTTAAAAAAAGTTCCTGGTAATTTACACAATGGAATTCTATGCACTTGAAGGATCGTATTTTTTAGAAATTAACATCAATTAACATTGTAGGTTCTAACTTCAGGCTGTCTGTATGACTCCCCAGTTGGAGACTGTATGGTTCTAAAAGAAACATCAAGTTTATTCATACGTAAAAATTCAAGGAGAGAAACTGTAACAGAACAATAAACTGAGATCCCAACTATTTAGAATTTTATATATTGCACACTGAACTTAACCACCGGCATTTAGTATAGCACTTTTGGTGCACAACATAGCACCAGAACACAACAGTGCCAGACACAACAGTGCCAGACACAACAGACCACACAACAGTGCCAGACACAACAAACGTAACAACTTAGTGCCAGACACAACGGTGCCAGACACAACAGTGCCAGACACAACAGTGCCAGACACAACAGTGCCAGACACAACAGTGCCAGACACAACAGACCACACAACAGTGCCAGACACAACAGACCACACAACAGTGCCAGACACAACAGTGCCAGACACAACAGACCACACAACAGTGCCAGACACAACAGACCACACAACAGTGCCAGACACAACAGTGCCAGACACAACAGACCACACAACAGTGCCAGACACAACAGACCACACAACAGTGCCAGACACAACAGTGCCAGACACAACAGACCACACAACAGTGCCAGACACAACAGACCACACAACAGTGCCAGACACAACAGTGCCAGACACAACAGACCACACAACAGTGCCAAACACAACAGACCACACAACAGTGCCAGACACAACAGTGCCAGACACAACAGTGCCAGACACAACAGACCACACAACAGTGCCAGACACAACAGACCACACAACAGTGCCAGACACAACAGACCACACAACAGTGCCAGACACAACAGTGCCAGACACAACAGACCACACAACAGTGCCAGACACAACAGACCACACAACAGTGCCAGACACAACAGACCACACAACAGTGCCAGACACAACAGTGCCAGACACAACAGACCACACAACAGTGCCAGACACAACAGTGCCAGACACAACAGTGCCAGACACAACAGTGCCAGACACAACAGTGCCAGACACAACAGTGCCAGACACAACAGACCACACAACAGTGCCAGACACAACAGTGCCAGACACAACAGACCACACAACAGTGCCAGACACAACAGACCACACAACAGTGCCAGACACAACAGACCACACGACAGTGCCAGACACAACAGACCACACAACAGTGCCAGACACAACAGTGCCAGACACAACAGACCACACAACAGTGCCAGACACAACAGACCACACAACAGTGCCAGACACAACAGACCACACAACAGTGCCAGACACAACAGACCACACAACAGTGCCAGACACAACAGTGCCAGACACAACAGTGCCAGACACAACAGACCACACAACAGTGCCAGACACAACAGACCACACAACAGTGCCAGACACAACAGACCACACAACAGTGCCAGACACAACAGACCACACAACAGTGCCAGACACAACAGTGCCAGACACAACAGTGCCAGACACAACAGACCACACAACAGTGCCAGACACAACAGTGCCAGACACAACAGACCACACAACAGTGCCAGACACAACAGTGCCAGACACAACAGACCACACAACAGTGCCAGACACAACAGACCACACAACAGTGCCAGACACAACAGACCACACAACAGTGCCAGACACAACAGACCACACAACAGTGCCAGACACAACAGACCACACAACAGTGCCAGACACAACAGACCACACAACAGTGCCAGACACAACAGTGCCAGACACAACAGACCACACAACAGTGCCAGACACAACAGTGCCAGACACAACAGACCACACAACAGTGCCAGACACAACAGACCACACAACAGTGCCAGACACAACAGACCACACAACAGTGCCAGACACAACAGTGCCAGACACAACAGACCACACAACAGTGCCAGACACAACAGACCACACAACAGTGCCAGACACAACAGACCACACAACAGACCACACAACAGTGCCAGACACAACAGACCACACAACAGTGCCAGACACAACAGACCACACAACAGTGCCAGACACAACAGACCACACAACAGTGCCAGACACAACAGACCACACAACAGTGCCAGACACAACAGACCACACAACAGTGCCAGACACAACAGACCACACAACAGTGCCAGACACAACAGACCACACAACAGTGCCAGACACAACAGACCACACAACAGTGCCAGACACAACAGACCACACAACAGTGCCAGACACAACAGTGCCAGACACAACAGACCACACAACAGTGCCAGACACAACAGACCACACAACAGTGCCAGACACAACAGACCACACAACAGTGCCAGACACAACAGTGCCAGACACAACAGACCACACAACAGTGCCAGACACAACAGTGCCAGACACAACAGACCACACAACAGTGCCAGACACAACAGACCACACAACAGTGCCAGACACAACAGACCACACAACAGTGCCAGACACAACAGACCACACAACAGTGCCAGACACAACAGACCACACAACAGTGCCAGACACAACAGTGCCAGACACAACAGACCACACAACAGTGCCAGACACAACAGTGCCAGACACAACAGACCACACAACAGTGCCAGACACAACAGACCACACAACAGTGCCAGACACAACAGACCACACAACAGTGCCAGACACAACAGTGCCAGACACAACAGACCACACAACAGTGCCAGACACAACAGACCACACAACAGTGCCAGACACAACAGACCACACAACAGACCACACAACAGTGCCAGACACAACAGACCACACAACAGTGCCAGACACAACAGACCACACAACAGTGCCAGACACAACAGACCACACAACAGTGCCAGACACAACAGACCACACAACAGTGCCAGACACAACAGACCACACAACAGTGCCAGACACAACAGACCACACAACAGTGCCAGACACAACAGACCACACAACAGTGCCAGACACAACAGACCACACAACAGTGCCAGACACAACAGACCACACAACAGTGCCAGACACAACAGACCACACAACAGTGCCAGACACAACAGACCACACAACAGTGCCAGACACAACAGACCACACAACAGTGCCAGACACAACAGACCACACAACAGTGCCAGACACAACAGACCACACAACAGTGCCAGACACAACAGACCACACAACAGTGCCAGACACAACAGTGCCAGACACAACAGACCACACAACAGTGCCAGACACAACAGACCACACAACAGTGCCAGACACAACAGACCACACAACAGTGCCAGACACAACAGACCACACAACAGTGCCAGACACAACAGTGCCAGACACAACAGACCACACAACAGTGCCAGACACAACAGACCACACAACAGTGCCAGACACAACAGACCACACAACAGTGCCAGACACAACAGACCACACAACAGTGCCAGACACAACAGTGCCAGACACAACAGACCACACAACAGTGCCAGACACAACAGACCACACAACAGTGCCAGACACAACAGACCACACAACAGTGCCAGACACAACAGACCACACAACAGTGCCAGACACAACAGACCACACAACAGTGCCAGACACAACAGACCACACAACAGTGCCAGACACAACAGACCACACAACAGTGCCAGACACAACAGACCACACAACAGTGCCAGACACAACAGTGCCAGACACAACAGTGCCAGACACAACAGTGCCAGACACAACAGACCACACAACAGTGCCAGACACAACAGACCACACAACAGTGCCAGACACAACAGTGCCAGACACAACAGTGCCAGACACAACAGTGCCAGACACAACAGACCACACAACAGTGCCAGACACAACAGACCACACAACAGTGCCAGACACAACAGACCACACAACAGTGCCAGACACAACAGACCACACAACAGTGCCAGACACAACAGACCACACAACAGTGCCAGACACAACAGACCACACAACAGTGCCAGACACAACAGACCACACAACAGTGCCAGACACAACAGTGCCAGACACAACAGACCACACAACACTGCCAGACACAACAGACCACACAACAGTGCCAGACACAACAGACCACACAACAGTGCCAGACACAACAGACCACACAACAGTGCCAGACACAACAGACCACACAACAGTGCCAGACACAACAGACCACACAACAGTGCCAGACACAACAGACCACACAACAGTGCCAGACACAACAGACCACACAACAGTGCCAGACACAACAGACCACACAACAGTGCCAGACACAACAGACCACACAACAGTGCCAGACACAACAGACCACACAACAGTGCCAGACACAACAGACCACACAACAGTGCCAGACACAACAGACCACACAACAGTGCCAGACACAACAGACCACACAACAGTGCCAGACACAACAGACCACACAACAGTGCCAGACACAACAGTGCCAGACACAACAGTGCCAGACACAACAGACCACACAACAGTGCCAGACACAACAGACCACACAACAGTGCCAGACACAACAGACCACACAACAGTGCCAGACACAACAGACCACACAACAGTGCCAGACACAACAGACCACACAACAGTGCCAGACACAACAGTGCCAGACACAACAGTGCCAAACACAACAGTGCCAAACACAACAGACCACACAACAGTGCCAGACACAACAGTGCCAGACACAACAGTGCCAGACACAACAGTGCCAGACACAACAGACCACACAACAGACCACACAACAGTGCCAGACACAACAGTGCCAGACACAACAGACCACACAACAGTGCCAGACACAACAGACCACACAACAGTGCCAGACACAACAGTGCCAGACACAACAGACCACACAACAGTGCCAGACACAACAGTGCCAGACACAACAGACCACACAACAGTGCCAGACACAACAGTGCCAGACACAACAGACCACACAACAGTGCCAGACACAACAGACCACACAACAGTGCCAGACACAACAGACCACACAACAGTGCCAGACACAACAGTGCCAGACACAACAGACCACACAACAGTGCCAGACACAACAGACCACACAACAGTGCCAGACACAACAGACCACACAACAGTGCCAGACACAACAGACCACACAACAGTGCCAGACACAACAGACCACACAACAGTGCCAGACACAACAGACCACACAACAGTGCCAGACACAACAGACCACACAACAGTGCCAGACACAACAGACCACACAACAGTGCCAGACACAACAGACCACACAACAGTGCCAGACACAACAGACCACACAACAGTGCCAGACACAACAGACCACACAACAGTGCCAGACACAACAGACCACACAACAGACCACACAACAGTGCCAGACACAACAGACCACACAACAGTGCCAGACACAACAGACCACACAACAGTGCCAGACACAACAGACCACACAACAGTGCCAGACACAACAGACCACACAACAGTGCCAGACACAACAGACCACACAACAGTGCCAGACACAACAGACCACACAACAGTGCCAGACACAACAGTGCCAGACACAACAGACCACACAACAGTGCCAGACACAACAGACCACACAACAGTGCCAGACACAACAGACCACACAACAGTGCCAGACACAACAGACCACACAACAGTGCCAGACACAACAGTGCCAGACACAACAGACCACACAACAGTGCCAGACACAACAGACCACACAACAGTGCCAGACACAACAGACCACACAACAGTGCCAGACACAACAGACCACACAACAGTGCCAGACACAACAGTGCCAGACACAACAGACCACACAACAGTGCCAGACACAACAGACCACACAACAGTGCCAGACACAACAGACCACACAACAGTGCCAGACACAACAGACCACACAACAGTGCCAGACACAACAGACCACACAACAGTGCCAGACACAACAGACCACACAACAGTGCCAGACACAACAGACCACACAACAGTGCCAGACACAACAGACCACACAACAGTGCCAGACACAACAGTGCCAGACACAACAGTGCCAGACACAACAGTGCCAGACACAACAGACCACACAACAGTGCCAGACACAACAGTGCCAGACACAACAGACCACACAACAGTGCCAGACACAACAGTGCCAGACACAACAGTGCCAGACACAACAGTGCCAGACACAACAGTGCCAGACACAACAGACCACACAACAGTGCCAGACACAACAGACCACACAACAGTGCCAGACACAACAGACCACACAACAGTGCCAGACACAACAGACCACACAACAGTGCCAGACACAACAGACCACACAACAGTGCCAGACACAACAGACCACACAACAGTGCCAGACACAACAGACCACACAACAGTGCCAGACACAACAGTGCCAGACACAACAGACCACACAACAGTGCCAGACACAACAGACCACACAACAGTGCCAGACACAACAGACCACACAACAGTGCCAGACACAACAGACCACACAACAGTGCCAGACACAACAGACCACACAACAGTGCCAGACACAACAGACCACACAACAGTGCCAGACACAACAGACCACACAACAGTGCCAGACACAACAGACCACACAACAGTGCCAGACACAACAGACCACACAACAGTGCCAGACACAACAGACCACACAACAGTGCCAGACACAACAGACCACACAACAGTGCCAGACACAACAGACCACACAACAGTGCCAGACACAACAGACCACACAACAGTGCCAGACACAACAGTGCCAGACACAACAGACCACACAACAGTGCCAGACACAACAGTGCCAGACACAACAGACCACACAACAGTGCCAGACACAACAGTGCCAGACACAACAGTGCCAGACACAACAGTGCCAGACACAACAGACCACACAACAGTGCCAGACACAACAGACCACACAACAGTGCCAGACACAACAGACCACACAACAGTGCCAGACACAACAGACCACACAACAGTGCCAGACACAACAGACCACACAACAGTGCCAGACACAACAGTGCCAGACACAACAGTGCCAAACACAACAGTGCCAAACACAACAGACCACACAACAGTGCCAGACACAACAGTGCCAGACACAACAGTGCCAGACACAACAGACCACACAACAGTGCCAGACACAACAGTGCCAGACACAACAGACCACACAACAGTGCCAGACACAACAGACCACACAACAGTGCCAGACACAACAGTGCCAGACACAACAGTGCCAGACACAACAGACCACACAACAGTGCCAGACACAACAGTGCCAGACACAACAGTGCCAGACACAACAGACCACACAACAGTGCCAGACACAACAGTGCCAGACACAACAGACCACACAACAGTGCCAGACACAACAGACCACACAACAGTGCCAGACACAACAGACCACACAACAGTGCCAGACACAACAGTGCCAGACACAACAGACCACACAACAGTGCCAGACACAACAGACCACACAACAGTGCCAGACACAACAGACCACACAACAGTGCCAGACACAACAGACCACACAACAGTGCCAGACACAACAGACCACACAACAGTGCCAGACACAACAGACCACACAACAGTGCCAGACACAACAGACCACTCAACAGTGCCAGACACAACAGTGCCAGACACAACAGACCACACAACAGTGCCAGACACAACAGTGCCAGACACAACAGACCACACAACAGTGCCAGACACAACAGTGCCAGACACAACAGTGCCAGACACAACAGACCACACAACAGTGCCAGACACAACAGTGCCAGACACAACAGACCACACAACAGTGCCAGACACAACAGTGCCAGACACAACAGACCACACAACAGTGCCAGACACAACAGACCACACAACAGTGCCAGACACAACAGACCACACAACAGTGCCAGACACAACAGTGCCAGACACAACAGACCACACAACAGTGCCAGACACAACAGTGCCAGACACAACAGACCACACAACAGTGCCAGACACAACAGTGCCAGACACAACAGACCACACAACAGTGCCAGACACAACAGACCACACAACAGTGCCAGACACAACAGACCACACAACAGTGCCAGACACAACAGACCACACAACAGTGCCAGACACAACAGACCACACAACAGTGCCAGACACAACAGACCACACAACAGTGCCAGACACAACAGACCACACTACAGTGCCAGACACAACAGACCACACAACAGTGCCAGACACAACAGACCACACAACAGTGCCAGACACAACAGACCACACAACAGTGCCAGACACAACAGTGCCAGACACAACAGACCACACAACAGTGCCAGACACAACAGTGCCAGACACAACAGTGCCAGACACAACAGTGCCAGACACAACAGACCACACAACAGTGCCAGACACAACAGTGCCAGACACAACAGACCACACAACAGTGCCAGACACAACAGACCACACAACAGTGCCAGACACAACAGACCACACAACAGTGCCAGACACAACAGACCACACAACAGTGCCAGACACAACAGACCACACAACAGTGCCAGACACAACAGACCACACAACAGTGCCAGACACAACAGACCACACAACAGTGCCAGACACAACAGACCACACAACAGTGCCAGACACAACAGACCACACAACAGTGCCAACCACAACAGTGCCAGACACAACAGACCACACAACAGTGCCAGACACAACAGTGCCAGACACAACAGTGCCAGACACAACAGTGCCAGACACAACAGACCACACAACAGTGCCAGACACAACAGTGCCAGACACAACAGTGCCAGACACAACAGTGCCAGACACAACAGACCACACAACAGTGCCAGACACAACAGACCACACAACAGTGCCAGACACAACAGACCACACAACAGTGCCAGACACAACAGACCACACAACAGTGCCAGACACAACAGTGCCAGACACAACAGACCACACAACAGTGCCAGACACAACAGTGCCAGACACAACAGTGCCAGACACAACAGACCACACAACAGTGCCAGACACAACAGTGCCAGACACAACAGACCACACAACAGTGCCAGACACAACAGACCACACAACAGTGCCAGACACAACAGACCACACAACAGTGCCAGACACAACAGACCACACAACAGTGCCAGACACAACAGACCACACAACAGTGCCAGACACAACAGACCACACAACAGTGCCAGACACAACAGACCACACAACAGTGCCAGACACAACAGACCACACAACAGTGCCAGACACAACAGACCACACAACAGTGCCAACCACAACAGTGCCAGACACAACAGACCACACAACAGTGCCAGACACAACAGTGCCAGACACAACAGTGCCAGACACAACAGTGCCAGACACAACAGACCACACAACAGTGCCAGACACAACAGTGCCAGACACAACAGTGCCAGACACAACAGACCACACAACAGTGCCAGACACAACAGTGCCAGACACAACAGTGCCAGACACAACAGTGCCAGACACAACAGTGCCAGACACAACAGTGCCAGACACAACAGTGCCAGACACAACAGTGCCAGACACAACAGTGCCAGACACAACAGTGCCAGACACAACAGACCACACAACAGTGCCAGACACAACAGTGCCAGACACAACAGTGCCAGACACAACAGTGCCAGACACAACAGTGCCAGACACAACAGTGCCAGACACAACAGACCACACAACAGTGCCAGACACAACAGTGCCAGATACAACAGTGCCAGACACAACAGTGCCAGACACAACAGACCACACAACAGTGCCAGACACAACAGTGCCAGACACAACAGACCACACAACAGTGCCAGACACAACAGTGCCAGACACAACAGACCACACAACAGTGCCAGACACAACAGACCACACAACAGTGCCAGACACAACAGACCACACAACAGTGCCAGACACAACAGACCACACAACAGTGCCAGACACAACAGACCACACAACAGTGCCAGACACAACAGACCACACAACAGTGCCAGACACAACAGACCACACAACAGTGCCAGACACAACAGTGCCAGACACAACAGACCACACAACAGTGCCAGACACAACAGTGCCAGACACAACAGTGCCAGACACAACAGTGCCAGACACAACAGACCACACAACAGTGCCAGACACAACAGACCACACAACAGTGCCAGACACAACAAACGTAACAACTTACTGCCAGACACAACAGTGCCAGACACAACAGTGCCAGACACAACAGTGCCAGACACAACAGTGCCAGACACAACAGTGCCAGACACAACAGTGCCAGACACAACAGTGCCAGACACAACAGTGCCAGACACAACAGTGCCAGACACAACAGTGCCAGACACAACAGTGCCAGACACAACAGTGCCACACACAATAGTGCCAGACACGACAGTGCCAGACACAGCAAACGTAACAACTTACTGCCAGACACAACAGTGCCAGATACAACGGTGCCAGACACAACAGTGCCAGACACAACAGTGCCAGACACAACAGTGCCAGACACAACAGTGCCAGACACAACAGTGCCAGACACAACAGTGCCAGACACAACAGTGCCAGACACAACAGTGCCAGACACAACAGTGCCAGACACAACAGTGCCAGACACAACAGTGCCAGACACAACAGTGCCAGACACAACAGTGCCAGACACAACAGTGCCACACACAACAGTGCCAGACACGACAGTGCCAGACACAACAAACGTAACAACTTACTGCCAGACACAACTAACATCACAACAGTGCCAGACACAACGGTGCCAGACACAACAGTGCCAGACACAACAGTGCCAGACACAACAGTGCCAGACACGACAGTGCCAGACACGACAGTGCCAGACACGACAGTGCCAGACACGACAGTGCCAGACACAACAAACGTAACAACTTACTGCCAGACACAACTAACATCAAAACAGTGCCAGACACAACGGTGCCAGACACAACAGTGCCAGACACAACAGTCCCAGACACAACAGTCCCAGACACAACAGTCCCAGACACAACAGTGCCAGACACAACAGTGCCAGACACAACAGTGCCAGACACAATAGTGCCAGACACAAGAGTGCGAGACACAACAAACGTAACAACTTACTGCCAGACACAACTTACTGCCAGACACAACTAACATCACAACAGTGCCAGACACAACAGTGCCAGACACAACAGTGCCAGACACAACAGTGCCAGACACAATAGTGCCAGACACAAGAGTGTGAGACACAACAAACGTAACAACTTACTGCCAGACACAACTAACATCACAACAGTGCCAGACACAACGGTGCCAGACACAACAGTGCCAGACACAATAGTGTCAGACACAATAGTGCCAGACACAATAGTGCCAGACACAATAGTGCCAGACACAATAGTGCCAGACACAACAGTGCCAGACACAACAGTGCCAGACACAACAGTGCCAGACACAACAGTGCCAGACACAACAGACCACACAACAGTGCCAGACACAACAGTGCCAGACACAACAGTGCCAGACACAAGAGTGCGAGACACAACAAACGTAACAACTTACTGCCAGACACAACTAACATCACAACAGTGCCAGACACAACGGTGCCAGACACAACAGTGCCAGACACAACAATGCCAGACACAATAGTGCCAGACACAATAGTGCCAGACACAATAGTGCCAGACACAAGAGTGCCAGACACAATAGTGCCAGACACAACAGTGCCAGACACAACAGTGCCAGACACAACAGACCACACAACAGTGCCAGACACAACAGTGCCAGACACAACAGTGCCAGACACAACAGTGCCAGACACAAGAGTGCGAGACACAACAAACGTAACAACTTACTGCCAGACACAACTAACATCACAACAGTGCCAGACACAACAGTGCCAGACACGACAGTGCCAGACACAACAAACGTAACAACTTACTGCCAGACACAACTAACATCACAACAGTGCCAGACACAACAGTGCCAGACACGACAGTGCCAGACACAACAAACGTAACAACTTACTGCCAGACACAACTAACATCAAAACAGTGCCAGACACAACGGTGCCAGACACAACAGTGCCAGACACAACAGTCCCAGACACAACAGTCCCAGACACAACAGTGCCAGACACAACAGTGCCAGACACAACAGTGCCAGACACGACAGTGCCAGACACAACAAACGTAACAATTTACTGCCATACACAACTAACATCAAAACAGTGCCAGACACAACGGTGCCAGACACAACAGTGCCAGACACAACAGTGCCAGACACAACAAACGTAACAATTTACTGCCATACACAACTAACATCAAAACAGTGCCAGACACAACGGTGCCAGACACAACAGTGCCAGACACAACAGTCCCAGACACAACAGTGCCAGACACAATAGTGCCAGACACAACAGTGCCAGACACAACAAACGTAACAACTTACTGCCAGACACAACTAACATCACAACAGTGCCAGACACAAGCCACACAACAGCCGTAGCAACTTACTGCCAGACACAAGCCGCACAAGAGCCGTAACAACTTACTGCCAGACACAAGCCGCACAAGAGCCGTAACAACTTACTGCCAGATACCTGAGGCGGAGGAGAAGCAGAGGTGTGCGCATCGACCACCTGCAGCTCATCCACGCGCTCCTGGAGCTGCGCGACGTCAGAGCCGGTGCAGCTGCTGCAGCTGGCAAGGTCCGCCGCGCCGCTCGGGTCCTGGGAGTCCGCCGTGCCCGTGCCGCTCTCGGGCGTTTCCGGCACGGGTGTCGATGACGGCGCTGATGGGACTGTCACGTGAACAGGAAGCAAAAATGAGAATATCGTTCATGTTGAAATGTGTTTCAGAATATGTTAGAATAGGAATATTCCAGAGCACCCCAGGCAAAAATTTTCAATTAGTGTCATGAAATGTAATGACAGCGAGTGAAAGTTTTCTGCTGAGGTATTTTGGGATATTTAGTTTTGGTCTTATATTTAGTTTCATGAAACTTGGTCTCTTGTAAGGAATTCAGTGCCTATATTTTCAGTCTTCCCCACCAATGTATTTTGAATAATAGGCTGTGCTTTACTTATAGCTGAACACTATATCAACAGGTTTACACACCCTTCCTTGTACATGCTGCAACAAAAAAGAAAAAAGCGAGAAGTTCAATTTTTAGTGCTCAAAATCTGGCAGCAGCAGTGGATAGAGCTTATATGTCGCAATAAAACTTTCATACACCCAAAAATAACTGGAGAATTATAATGAACAAGAATTTGCTATTTTTAAAAAATAATGCATGTATAGAACCCCTGCCACAAATCTATAAACTCAGAAAAACTCTGCATTGCTTCCACTTGAGTGGCTCCTCCATTGGCAATACTTTGGGGAGTGAAAACCTCCAACTGGACATGATACCAATCAGTGAGCTGAATATTCTCGTATATCATGGAAGAAATGTATAACGTGAGATAACTTAGGAGCAAAAAAAAGGGAGCTATATTGATTAAAAAGAAATGCAACATTCAAATGATAACAAGGAATTCATTCATTAAAGTGGACCATAAAATCCCAGCAGCTGAAATAGAGAACCTATTTTCTGCATGAAAAGCAATGAAGCTAAATTCAAATAAAGCAATCCTTCCTTAAAAATAATACAAACAAAAAATGTAGAGAGGAGAGAATGATGTAGTCCACAATTTTTTACACAAGTCCAGAATGAAGCTCAATACAAGATTTCTCCACACCGTTGCTATTCAACAAAACTTTGTCAACTTAACAAAATATTTAAAACTCCATTCCTGATATTTAATGTAACCAAAATTTAACTAATGTATATTAATATGGTGTCAAAAACAGAAATAACCAAGAATGTGTCCAACTAATATCCATTAGTTAACATTGCAATCACACCATTTCTTTTATGCAATTAGGGACCAAGACACTATGAGAGAACTATAAAACATGATAATCTTCAAGGAAGAAAGAATAAAAAGGAAATATTTTTTTGCTAAACTTCCCCTCAATTTCAACCTCAGAAAAGAAAAGCTACCATATTGTTAAGCCTCTCACTGTGCTCTGCAAAATTGGGCATGGCTTTGGTGCCGGCAGCCCAGAGGTAGTCGCCCAGGACATGAGCCATGATGACGGCCTTGCCGTGCCCTCCTGCCATGTACAGGTCGGTTGAGGACAGAGCTGTGGTCCCCACCGCAACCACCGCACCCCGGCTCACCACCACTGCAGGGCTGCCTGCCTCAAACTGGCCCAGTGTTGTTGGGGACAACTGCAAAGAATGACCTATAGTAAAAATAGGCTCACATGCTCCACGCAAAAAAGCACCTTAAAACTCAAAAAAATTGACAGGAGCAAGCTGAGCACTAGCAAGTTATCAGATGGACAGCAGTTTAGATAGAAGAGAAAATTCATGTCAATGAATTTTCATAATGCTCAAATAATAATGAATATCAAATAATCTACTGAATAAGCGAAACACTTTCACAGAAGTTATGAATTTCATATCAACAAGAAAGATTATTTTGGAGGTTAGTTTAAGCCACCCGAACAGCAAAAAACGGCACTCCAAAGAGAGCTAGAAGGATTTGAAGGTGGAATCTATAAACAAGGTGCATAGAAACAGTAAGTTAAGAAAGAAGTTTATGAACAAGATAAATGTTTAAGAATGAAGTGGTAGGTGCTAAAATCTGGACAGCAGTGAACTAAAAAAAGATGTTCCATAATTAACCCCTTCCCCAACAATTTTTTATGTTAAAAACGTTTCTTTTTCAGACTAATTTTTTCGTTTTGGTTCTACATAGTATTTTTGATGCTGGTTATGTAAACAGTTTATAAATATATTTTCTTCCCATTTTTGTGGTTAAAGTTTTATTTTGAAAACGCCTTTGTCGACAAAAACGAGTCAAATAGTCATTGTCTGATATTGAGAAATAGTCATTGTTGAGAAATAGTCATTATCTGATGAACCGGCAGAGTTATCAGAAGTATTCAAGCTTCTGAGAGAAGGTTCATATTCACTATCTTCCGTTGAACTAGACATTTGGGGTGTAACACTTGAAAATTCTGCAAAAAAAAATGAATGCAAATGTGGAGGCAAACAACACCCATCCAACGGCAATGGCTGTTGGAGCAAGTCTAGTAACAATGTCCTTGAAATCCCACAGCTCTACCCTATCGCCAGGCGTACGATTTGACGAGAATACTCGTTTCACACTTAGAATGGTTTACAATGGCTTAAATTCGACGAGTATATACGTATGTAGCTGATTTTTGGAGGTAAATTTTCAGACAAGTATACTCATAGACGACTGAAAAACGAACATTTTGTGAAAACGAGTATACACGTTTCTGCCGGGGAAGGGGTTAAACCAACAACCTATCTCATGACAAAAATGCATATCAAACCTTCAGCTCAGAACCTCACATATTATCCCTGGGGGAACAAAGACAAGACGTGAGATGGAGAGACATCTCAGTAGGCAAGCTTCACATAACCATAAGGCTTTACCTGTCCAGAAATGATGACTCCAGGCATCATGAGGTCAGCGCCCTGCTGCAGCCTGCTCAGCACATCTGGGTGCGTGTGGAACACAGTGCCCACAGACGCAGCAGGGTACAGCCAGCACATGTACACTGACGGCAGCAGCACGCAGCCCAGGTGGTTGTTTATTGTGAATGCCAGTGGGCATCCCCCGCACTGTTTCCATAACAAATAGCAATGTTTTAGCAAGCCTTTTGTTAAAATAACTAGAGAAATATCAATAGCTCTTTTCAATTATGAACGAGAGATTGAGGGATGTTGTGAAAATCATTAATATATTAAAAGGAACGTTTTGAGTGCTCACTAATGAACAGCTTAGGAAGTATTGGAAGAAAGTTGTCAATATGACAATGGAATGAACTAGAATAAAAAACTAATACACACAATACTACATAAATAATCAAAATAAAGTAGACTTTCACAAAACTAAGAGGGCTATTCATCATAGGTTTTGTACCATGAATGAGAATTTGCAAATTCTGAAAACTTTATAGGCTAAACCTGTCATTCAAATGCTACAAACATGCTCTGAATACTTCTAAGCTTATTTCAATCTGGAAGTATTATTTTCTTTATTTTTAAAAAATACCACAAAAAAAGCGTTCGGGCCCTTTAAGGTTGAACCAGCAAAGGGGTTAGGGGAGAGGCATAAAAACATAGTTACCATAGCATTGCACATGTAACCCAAACTGAAGCAAATACCTTCACATTCATGAAAATTGCTAAATAAATGCATGTAATTGGCATGAAAAAGTATACGAAGACATTTTTTTTTACACAAACATTGTTTTTCACAAATTCAGTCACTTGAAGGCAATAATTTACATCATGGCAAAACGCAAATGAAAATTATAAACATTCATTTAGAGCATACTTGGCACACTTGTAGATTCTGGGCTTTAAGAGGAATAAATTTAGGGAAAGAAATTACGTAAACTTGATATAAAAGCCTTCATAAATAGGAGTAATTTTTGTATGAGACTCAGTAATAAAACTCAACTCATTTTGTTGCAAATCTGACCAACAATATTAACTGACATGCATCCTTGAACTACTTTCACAAGGGTAAAAACCCAAAGAAAATTAGAATCTTACCAGATACACCATACTGTTGTCTCCCTTGTTGGAGTAGAGCTTCATGGCAGACACATCTTCTTTCAGAGGCACTAGTTGATGGATGTCTTCCTCAGACAATCTCGGGAACTGCTGACACATTTGCACTCGCAACTTCTTCCTGACGGAAAACAACCATTTATGGCATGAAATGCAGGTAATGCCATACCAGAATGGATTAAATATCCCTTATAAGTAACTCAAAAGTTTTACTGTCATATTATGATGTGAGATGAAACAAGCATTTGTCCAAAATACTATAATTTCATTCAAAGCTGCTACCAAAGATGACTTTTGCTAAATTTTCAGAAGCCTTTATTAGATTATAAGTTATTTTCACCCATCCTAACCAAAACATAGTTGTTTTAAATAGAGGCTGGATAAAGGGCCCATTTAGAATGAATAGAGTCAAGGAAATGGTAAGTCTTTATACAAGGTGAGTTCCACCACAAGATAGAAGCAGTAAGTTGAGAAGGAAGCTCATGAAAAAAGATAAAATTTAAAGAAAGAAGTTGGAAGTACTCAAAAACCGTATACCAGTAAAGTGAAAAGAAAAATCCTTTAAGCAAAATAACATAAAGATCTACCTGACTCAACTTATCTCATATTTTCTCATGATTTTCATCATTACATTCAAGGTTCAACTTTCATTTTACTTAGTTGGATGAAAATCACAGAGAGAACCAGTATATTCAAAGACAGCGTCCCCCTTACGAACTTTTTTTCTTAATATTGAACCTGGAGCAATGAAATTTAGTACACTGATAGAAAATGCAATTAAGAATCCTTGATCTTCTACAAAAATATGCAATTTTCTTCAAAGAAAACGAGATGTTCATAGAAAACGGAATTTGAGGGGTGGTTCCTAAATGCATCTCCTCCTAGAGTTTTCAAGCTACAGTGATGATTTTGGTATAATTAGATACGGAATATTGTGTAGATAACAGGGTGTAAACAGGAACTTTCTAAAGTCAGAATAAAAATGCTAAAATTGTTTTTTTTTTGAGGAGCCATTGTTTTTTGGAGGAAAATTTTCATTTGTGACATCACAACTTTTGATCATGACAAATTTCAAAATCCTTTCCACCCCATAATCTTCACATTTTTTTCTGCATCCAATGATACCAAGATTATCACTGTAGCTTGAAAACTGTAGGAGGAGATGCATTCTGGAACCGTGCATTCCAAACCTTAAAAAAAGCAAAACAGTGAAAAACAATCTTAATTTTTCTTTGTTATTATTTGTGGGATCAGCTAGGACCCTTGAAATTATTACACAGTAATAAATAGACATAGAAGATGACATAGCAATGTCGCGCCGTGAAGAAAGAGCCAAGTGGGAGGTGTAACATGATAAAATACCACTTCCCCCTTCCTTCCTCCCATTCTTCAAACGGTGGGCGAATGAGTGAACGTACAAGTCTCATTCTTTCACAGGATGAACCTGATCTCTTACATTTCCCATAGCAGCAACAATCCCTACTTCTCAAATGGTCTCAAAATCCTGGATTCCTATGGGGGATGCTGTCCTAAAGTACAAAAGCTACCACACCTGAACAAAGTCTGTGTATTTTTGTTGGAACAGGTTGCCAAGCAAGCAAAAAACGCAAGTGATTTGGTAAAATAAAGACAAAATCAAAAGTGATAATGTTATATATAAAAGATAAAAACAAGCAACTTCTACACCAATACAAACAAATTGAAAACAATAGCATATTTAGCAAAGGAATAATTTTCACAAAAAATTGAACAAACAAATTAAATGAGATCCCAACAGGTACAAAATCCCCAGATATTTTTCAAAGAATCTTAACACGGTGAAACTCATCTTGTTGTCTTAGACTTTCAACCATAACACAACTTGTAAATGCCTACTCTCTTTCTCTACCATAACTTCATCAATAACAATTAATTCAATCTAGATACAAAGCTCGTCATACAACTACAAGGACAACTTGCACCAATGAAATTGTTCACTCACATGCTTATACACTTCACAATTCTGCAGAGAGGGTATGAGAAAATTTTTTACAATGATAATTGTCTGGATTTCTTCTTGGTTACTAAACTTATAAGTAATTAATAAAAATCCCTATGCATCCAACCACCTGTTATTAAAACTAGATTCTCAAGTTAACAAATTGAGGAAATGATTTTAATTTAAGCACTTACTTGTCAGAAGTTTTCAACTGGGAGTTAGATTTCACCCTAAATGGCTTGAGAAACATCCTGTAAAAACTTGGCAAATCTGAAATAAAACATTTTCAAAATGAATTTTCTGGATGAAATGTTCAACTAAAATCTTGCACAGTTCAACCATTCAGCAGTCATGCCAAATACAGAAAAGTGCAACTACACAAGTTACAAACGGAATACAGAATTGTGCAGATCATTCATTAGTAACAACTCATCAAATTATACAACAAAGATGTAGATCAAAATTACATTGTCTCCCATTTTAACTACAAACAATCAGCAATATTTTTTGAAATTATTGTCTTTCTATATTTGTTGTAAAATTTGATCATTAGGCCATTCATTGACATTTTTTATTGCATTCATTTATTATGTCAAACAGAGAACACCAGAACATGTTTCTTACTCAGCAAGGGGCATTGAACTCCTTAAGGCCTCCTTACACTTACAGATTTGTCTGCAAACAACCTGAACTGAGTTTGGTTTGACTGTCTCAAGTCCCTGCACACAATACAAACAGCGTACTCCAAACTTGACAAAAACTGGCACACGCTTCAGTATGCCAATAGCAGCCAGGTGGAGTGCACACACAAGAATGGCAGCTCCAGGCAGTGAGTTGCACAGTTGATGGGCTTCGTGTCAGCTACAATGAATAAGAAATGAAAGTTATAAAAACTAGCTCAAAATGGGTTAAGGGTACCGTCCGAAGCCCCTGCCAGGCCCCTGTCGGTCCGGTGAGCATTTTTCATGGTATTGTTGGAAAAGAATCCTTAGATGGTGGACTATTCGGTCCTAAAATTTTATGGCGCTACAGACAATAAATCCCCCCCATAGGGGGGGTAATGGGGCAAAAATTTTAAATTTTCAACCCCATATAAACAGAAAATATAAAGGGAAATGGATAGTTCCCAATACACTTTTGTTGGAAATGTTTCATAGATTCTAAAATTGTGTCTGGTTTTGTTCTAGCAGCAAAACTCAATGAGTTGATACGTTTTGATATATACATGAAAATGAACTCAAAAACAAGTATGTCAAATTCTTTCAAAAACTAAAGCCTGAATCAAAAAATTGAATAGAGGAAATTGTGTTTCTTTTCAAAAGTTACATGTTATAGTCAAATTTCACAAGAATCAGACAGAAAATGAAGAATTTCATAATTTTTATGTATTTAAAAAAAAATTCTATTTTGTATGGGAAATCACAATTCACAGTGTGGATATGAAGTTATGCATGGAAATTATCAAAATAAAAATGAAAACTGCATTTGGTTACATAAATTATCCATTATATAACAATTCAACAAAAATTTTGTGATGGTTTATACCAAGAAGGTTTAATGGAATGGAGGCGGCATCAGCGCTCTAAAGTGAAGCCAATTTTCGGTATCTGTAGGGTATACGGGCACACAGACGGAGATGGGGCTCAGTTCGCAAGTGACACTCGACGTGGAAGGGTGCAGCTTATCCATGCTGCGTTCAAGGACTACTTTCCCCATATGCCGAGCTCATGCATTATACAGATGTGCAGTTACTTTCAAAAAAGATTCAGACATAAGTTTTCACGTGTACGTACAGAAATTTCATGAATTGCAAACGGTGTTCAGTTCTTGATGTTGGAGGTGGTGCTACCCCTCCACTGCCACACCACCTCCACACTAGGACCAAATGCCGGGTGGGCGGGGCTTGGGACGGCAAAAGTGGCTTCACTCGGTTGACTGGCAAAAGATAGCGATGCCACCTCCATTCTATTGAACCTCCTTGGTTTTTACTCAAAACATTTACTTTTTAACATTCAAACTGTATCAACTCATTGAGTTTAGATGCTAGAACAAAACCAAAGACAGTTTTTAAATCCTTGAAACATTTCTAACAAAGTTATAATTAGACTCTCCCAAATTTTAGAAAACAAAAAAAAAGTTATACGGCTCCAAACCCAATATAATTGTTTGTGATATTATAAAGTCTCGCTTATCACAGAAATTGTTGTTCAAAATGTTAAAATTTTAAATAATAACTTTGTTAAAAATGCTTCAGGGATTCTAAAATTGTCTTTGGTTTTGTTCTAGCATCAAAATTCAATGAGTTGATACGTCTTGATATAAACATAAAACTGTATCAAAAAACTAATTTTTCTTAAAAAAAATTAGGCCTAACTAAATCGAAAAAATTACACGAGTAAAAAAGGTTTACTTTCAAAAAATACATATACTGGCCAATTTTCAAGCAAATTGGACGAAAAAAGGTCAAAATCCCGGACGGTATCCTTAAGGAATAGTTCCTAAAAAGAAGTAAATATTCAAATGTAAAATTGCTTGATGAAATGCACAGAGAGGAAGAGAGACAGAGTGCAGGTATGCATTACCCATGGAAGCTGGCTTGCTACAAAATTCTCAAGCATTTTGTAGCAACCCCAAAATATCAAGCAAATTTAGCACCCATTCAGAACTGTCTGCAGACATATCTGTACATGTGAAGAAGCCTTTAGTTTGCTCCCTGGTGTACTCAAGAATATTGAAATATGAATCATTTGGTGCGGGCATTTGTCATTATACTTTATACTTTGGCATCCTGTGTTTTGAAAATATGCCCTCAAGTCACCATGATCTTACACAGGACAATTGCCTCCCAAATTTTCTTCAATTATATTTTCATTGAGAGCTCCCCAGGGGCAGCCTCTTTTAACATTACTTACATTGAGACATTATAAAGGATATGATGCACTGTTATTTGGTGACTGCATTTCAATCAACTTCAGCTCTCTGCTGTGCAGAATAGAATAAATAGTGTCAACAGAAGCAAGCCAAGTGGCAATACTTGGGAAGTCCTCAATCTGGTGCTCTCAGACACCAATCACAGGTATCAACAAAATATTTACAATCGTCAAATTTCTACACAAAAGCCCCAGAACATTCATGTTAACACGTTCCCTAAATTTTGCGCCATATGTGTACCAATAGGTAAATTGCTCGTTCACATACCAGCATAAATGAACGAATATTTCATCTGTTTTGCAACTTTTTGAAAAATAACTTATCACATGAGGTGAAATGTCATTGTGCAACTGTACTTTTCATATTTCTTTGCAGCGACGCTAATGAAATCTAGCAGTAAAGTGGGTTTCCCTATTCTGCTACTTGCAACCAAACCAATCGTTAACAACCGCGGTTACCCAGTGAAGATGTTGATCAGTATCTAGTAACATATAGATAATCTGATTTCTTAAATGCCTTTCACTATCCTGGTTCATGAACATACAACATCTAATTTTTTAGTTGCTAATGAACAGTTTAACACAGTAAGCCATGAAAATGTGAGAGTTTGCTTAAGGAGACGGTAACAGTTCAAATAAAAGTCTTTCATTTCTGGATGGATTTTTCTGAAATTTTTACTACAGGTGTGAAATGATTTAACAATTATTTATATGTTTCTTCGCATCAGCATCAAAATTTTTTTGAAAAACTCATCAATATTGGGATCCATGAGAAGTTTTTCAAGGGTTACACTTTTGAACCTACAGAACCGGCAATTTGTTTTTAGATAGTTTGTTTAGTTCTTTAACAATAAGGGCGAGTGGATTTTTTACACAATTTTTAGAATTTTAGCAATTTTTTGAAAAAAATTTGACTTGCTTTTCTTCTTTTTGTGTTGTACAATTTTCAAAACAATAAATATTTCAAAAATCGAATTGCCCTGATTAATAGAGTTTGCTTAACCCTATCAAATGATATATTTTCCATTTGTGTACTCCAAAAATTGTGGAAGAAGAATCATTTTAAAATAGAAAATTGCAAGTGTTCAGGATAGCCGTTTTTCTAAAAAAATCCATATTTTCCCCCTAATTTCCTAATAATTTTTTACATACTAACCCTAGGGTTTTGTAGCTTTTTTTTAGCCCTATCAAGTGATATAATTGCCATTTCTGTACTTTCAAAACTGTGGGAAAAAATCCATATCAAAAAGAATAAATGAAAGTTCCAGAACAGCTGTTATTTTATAAATTCTTTTTTTTTCATTTTCAAACTAATTTTGTAGTATCAACTATAGTGCTGTGTAGCTCTTTTTAAGCATTTTTGATTGATATAGTTGCCATTCCTGTACCTACAAAACTATCAGAGGCGATTAGATGTTTATACAACAAGCTAATTAGCTAACGACTCAGAGCAGCCGGACTCAAAACAAACATTCACTTACATCATCATAATTTATCACTGAGCGTTAGAATGTTAGAAGCATTTCAAGCAAGGCTATGAATGAACTCTCTTGCTATTACCCTAGAGGAACGCCCAAAACTGACTCATAATGCGGGGGAAGGGGGAGATCACCCATCCAATGACGCGCGCCAAGGTCACGCTAGTGCGCACCTTCTACCCAGTCTAGGAGACGAACCAACGCACTTACTTGGGAGCCAATTCAATCGTTGGATGCACAAGAAAATTCTCTACAAGATGATTATAGAAACAGAAAATCTCAAATCCTTCAGATTCCTACCCTTACTGTCTCCTGAAAGGAAACGTTTGCCCAAAATCCGGAAAATCCCTGGTTTTCTTTTTATTGTTTTATTCGCTAGAGATATGCTTACTTCACAAGCTGTCAAATTTGCAAAACGATCTGAGCATCGTAAGTATGGGAAATGGGGTTGTGAAAGGGGGAAGGGGTCTAATCAGCAGGCAACACCAACCAGCAAGTGCATGTGCCACACCCCTGAAAATTCTTCTTTTTTTGTGGTTGTATAGCTTTACTCATTACAGAAGTCATTGTTTTATAAGCTAGTGAAAATTCAGAATGTTCTGTGCTTCATGAGAGTTGCAAACAAGGGGGGAAGGGGGGTGAATTCAAATACAGCTGATATCGCTGGACAGTTTCCGCATTAGACACGAACCAGAAATATCTGGATTTTGTTTTGTTGGTCTATTTGACACAGAACTCCTTGGTTTACAACCTAGCTAAGCTACACAACGTTCAACCAGAAGGGGAGGAGTGAGTTGCTGAGGATATGTATCTATGATACCCCTTCTGGTTCCAGTTCCTTCAAGGAACCATGAAAACCTTACAAGAAAAGATGTTCATATGTTTAGATAGCTTTCAGAATGTCAACCCCGTCAATTTTTCCGGTCAAAGTCGGCTTTAATGCGATCACGGAAATTAATAGTTCCATTCCCAAGAATCAGTAACGGAACACATTTTAAAATGTTTTACACAAATGACATTCTGCTTGCTGACGCGTAATTTTTGAATTATTCAACTTTGAAGTTATACTAACGTCGAATATAAAAGTGAAGGAACGGACACGTAAACGTGCTATAATACGATATTGACATAACGATTGGTAAGGTTGGAGTAAGTAATGTTAAGTTAGTTAAATAAACCAACCTAAAATAACATAAATCAACCTAAAATAGCTTACCTAACTTACCCAACCAATGCTGTTCTTTTAGCGCCAAAAGGGGTTGTGACCCGCCAGAAAAGTGGGCGTGACCTAACAATGCGGAGACTAAGCAGCCGACAATATAATGATATTCCTATTTGAACATAATTATTGTTATATCTCGAAAATAAAGCATTAGCAAGCAGAGTGTCATTCATGTAAAACGTTTTTAAATGGGTTCCTTTAGTGATCCTTTGGAACAAAATTTCTAATTCCCGTGATCGCATTAAACCTGACTTTGACCATTTTTCCACGCAATATAGCTTGCAATCGAAAAAATGAAAAATGAAAAATTGCGGAAAAATGCGTTTTTTGAACAATTGAAGATAAAAGATGAGATTAAGATTATAAGTTAGTTTAAGCTTCCCTAACTGCTGCAAAAATAGAGCGTATCAAAGAGAGGAAGGAGGAAGGCACCATAGCATGGAGATTTGAAAATGAGGAATCTATGCAGAAAGGGCATAGAAACAGTAAGATGGGAAAGAAGTTCATGAAATAAGATAAAATTCGAAGAAGAAAGTCAGAGGTGCTGAAAAACAGGACAGTAGTGAATTACTTCCTCAACATAACAAAAAACATTATATTTCAACAAAAAGAAGGCCTACCTAACTCTCAGCTCGGGCTCTGACATGGTTCCCCTGGGAGCTCTAATTCCCATAGATACAATAGTTGTATCCCCCTGAGGGGAGTTGAAGATAAGAACTTCAAAATCGATCTCCTCCAAAAGTTATTGTAGAGCAATGATTTAGGTCTCATTGAATGCGCGAAACGTTACTAAATAGCTGGACGCGGGCTTATGTTATTCATTGTTATTTTTTAGTTACATGGAAAAATCTATGGAAAAGTGCATGATTTTTCAACACAATACAGGTTACCACCCAAAAATATTAGCAGAATACCTAAATCATCAGTATTTACTCCAAAAATTTTGCTAATGTTCTACAGTGGCCGCCATATTGAAACTGATGTTGACTGCATATCAATTTTAGTATTCAATACCCCAGTTCCGCTAATATTTTTGGATGATAACCTTTATTGTTAACTAAAACATCCAAGAAGTGAATGCAGGTTCCACAGGATCAGCTAATAATAAAATACAATGTCCCCAAGCGTACTCTAACAGCTCAAGCGCACAACGCAACTGCTATGAAAGACAAAAATTCAAAGTTTGAATAACTCGAAAATAAAGAATCAGCAAGCAGAATGTCATTTATGTAAAATGTTCTTAGATATATTCCTTTAGCAATTCTTTGGAATGGAATATTACATTTCTGTGAACGGGTTAAACTGCATATTAATCCTTTAAATAACCGTCAATTAACGGGTCCGGTCCTTCTAGTGATAAATTTTAAAACAATTTACGTGCACAAATCTTGACACTTTTTGGTAAATGTTGAGGATTATTCGGGAATCGATTATCCACTTTTCGAATGCTAAACATAGTAAATTAGATCAAAATAAATGAGTTTTCTACTATGCACCTTTTGTCGTAAATGATTATTTTTCGAATTATAGCTGTAGGTTTAATTTTGTCTTTGATGACGAATTTGCTTAAACAAACAGCTACTCGTTTATTTTCAAATTTTTGTCGCTTGAATCATGGTAATAACATCGAAATAAACTACTTTTCTTCCGTACACTTTTTTTGTCATACCTATGAATATTTTATGAGTTAGTGCGGTAGGTTTAGTTTCGTCTTTGAAAACGAGAAAACCGGAAGCAAGACGCCAATGCAGCATTGCCATTCGTCAGTCCAAATGAATTACTTCCCGCTTCAAACACTTGAGTTGCGGTAACTAATTCACCGCTATAACCCGTAAAATACTTATTTTCGACGGAAAAAGCATAGAAGAAAACTTGCTTATTTTGATCTAGTTTAACTATGCTAAGGCATCTAAAAATCAAATATCGATTCCCAAATAATCCTCAACATTAAGGAGACCGAACGGGGTCGTTTTGGGTTGAGACATATATGAAATTTTTGCGTGAAAATGCTCCTAACCCCTTCCTACATCACGTAGTGAAAACGGGAACCAAAATACCCCCCAAAGGGGATATTTTACCCTAAATAACCTCCAAAATGGGGGTACTTGAGGGGTGTTTTGGAGGCATACCCAGAGGGTTACCATAGTACCCAAAATGAGAAAACAATGGAAAATCAAATGAAATATTACATAAAAATAGTTGTGTTATAGTTATATTGTATGAATAACAAAAACCTAAGTATCATGTATGGCAAAGTGCCCTGAAGGGCAGAATACCCCTTTAGGAAGAATTTCTTTGATATTGAACCTAGAGCCATGAAATTTGGTACACTGATAGTAAATGCAATTTGAAATCATTTATCCCAAGTAAACAAATATGATTTTCTTCAAAGAAATTGAGATATTCATAGAAAATGAAGTTTTTGGGAGAGTTTTTCCAAATGCTTCTCCTCTGACAGTTTTTGAGTAAAAGTAATGATTTTAGTGTCATTGGATGCGGAAATACTTGTACAGTCTAAAAACTAACATGGCATTCTCCAAACATTCAATTTAAAATGGATAAACATAAAAAACTCCACGGCACGTCTTCTTTAAAAAAAAAACATACTTTATGACGTCACAACTCATGATCAAAAATGAATTTAGGATTGCTTATTTAGTTTTTCAATTGCCCGCGTTTTTACGCATTCAATGATACCAAAGTCATTACTGTAGCTCAAAAACTGTAGGAGGAGAAGCATTTTGAAACCCCATAAACCATTGTTTGCATTAATAGCAAAACAAATTTTTTGTTTTTGTTTAATTTTTTCACAGGATGTACCTGACATCTTACCATTTCTATGGCACCTAAAAATCAATATCCGAGAAAACTCGCCAACCTGGGGGTATTCTCCCCTGAACAAAACCCCCATTTTCTCAGAACCAACTTTTCAAGACTTTGACGCTCAATTTCAGCCACAGTTTTCATCCGATTGGGGTCATCTTTTTTGTATCACCGAGAGCAATGTGAGTACTATAATATTTTGCAGTTAGTTTTTTGATAAACTTAAAAAATATTTTTTATGAATTTTTTTGTCAAAATAGGCCTAGGCCTTAATCGTGAAAATATTTTCAAAATTTTGTTTCAAACTCAAACGAAAAACTATCCGCAACATTTCGACCGCTGTTCATTGTGAATAAAGCAGAAAAACCCATTCATCTCTATCTGCATTATTGGCTGAGAAATTGGCAGTTAAAAAAATTTCTCTTGGGCAGGGGGGGGTGGGGTGTTTTTGGAAAATTTCAAAAACTTAATAGGCTATACCTGTTTGCTCGAATGCTTCAAACGTGCTATGAATACCTCAATGCTCATTTCAATCTGGAAGTATTTTTCTAGTTTACCCAGTTTGTTCTCCTAAACCCACATTTCTAAGTAATTTTACTACTCTCAATGATTCAATAATCTTCAACTTTAGTGAGCACTAAGTTCATTTTAGAAAGTACTCAACAAATAACAAATTTAGGGTCAATATTGAGTTTAGGTGAAGTGGGGAAATTAAGGGTAAATCTGAAGGAGATGACAGTTATCGATTTTGTAAATTTCGATGCCTTAGCATTGTTAATTAGATCAAAATAAACAAGTTTTCTTCTATGCACTTTCCGTCTCAAATGAGTATTTTATTAGTTATAGTGGTAAATGACTTACCGCAACTCCAGTCTTTGAAGCGGAAAGAAATTCTTTGATCGAGTTGTATGGCAATACTGCAATGGCCTCTTGCTTCCAGCGCTCTGTCTTGAAAGACGAAACCAAACCTACCGCTATACCTCGTTAAATACTCATTTGACGAAAAAAGTGTATAGAATAAAAGTTGTTTATTTCGATGTTATTACCATGTTTCAAGCAACAAAAATTCAAAAATCGATGAGTAGCTGTTTATTCGAGCGCATTCGTCATCAATGACGAGAGTAAACTTACCGCTATAAATCGTAAAATACTCATTTGAGACGAAAAAAGAATAGAAGAAAACTTGTTTATTTTGATTCAATTAATTAGGTTCAGGCACCAAAAAGTGAAAAATCGACAACTGTCATCTCCTTCAGATTTACCAAATTAAGTATTCCGTTTCACATAATCCCTTAAGAAACCCATTTAAAAACGTTTTACAGGAATGTCATTTCTTCCGCTGATGCTTAGTTTTCAAGTTGGAGCGGTAAATTAGCGTCCCGAAAGAAGCGGGCGCACCAAGCAGAATTTAATTGATAACGTAAGCTAACCCCCTATTACAAACGTAAAGAGGTTGGGTCGTGAGGGGGAGGCACAGTCCTTTTAGTGAAAATTATAAATAAAGCTTCTAACCGACATATTACTTTGGGTGGCGCGTCACCCTATTAAGTCGGTTAGAAGCTTTATTTATAATTTTCACTAAAAGAACTGTGTTTCCCCCTCACGACGTAATCTCTTTACGTTTGTAATAGGGAATTAGCTTACATTATTATTTAAATTCCGTATGGCGCGCTCGCTTCCTTGCCGCCTGAAAGCCAACTTTAAAGTTTGATAATTCGAAAATAACCCATCAGCAGAAAAAATGTCATTCATGTAAAACATTCTTAAATGGGCTTCTTAAGTGATTAGGTGAAATGGAATGCTTAATTTCCTCACATCACCTAAACTCAATATTGACCAAATTTAGAAGGTAAGCAAGAGAAATAGCTATGCAAACAATGTAACAAAATAAATTTCCAATGAATATATAGAATAACTCAAGAGCATGGCATTAACAGAAGCCAAAATTTCCTGTTTCACAAACGTACATCAAAAATTACAAAATATAATTTTATTTCTTTTCTCCAATTTTAGTCAGAAATGTTTACATTGCCTATTGGAGCACACCACTTTAATCCTCGTATGGTAAGTTTTGCTTAAGGACGTCTTACATAGAGAAATTTTTAAAAGCCAATATGTTGGCATGTAACTCATGTGTCAACCTTTTTGGAAATATACCATTTTTCTTTTCTTCCTTATTCTTCTAACTTCGCCCCATTTTCGATTTCCATGCTGGATGGTAGCAGTGCAAAAATGGCTTTTTCAAAGTAACGCACGAAAATGTTACTGAAAGAGCTGAGTTAAAGTACCCTACAAACTGATTAGATAAAAATTTATTTTTACGTTGCCCAAATTGTGTGTGAGCATTTGATTATAATTGCGCCTTGAAAAACAACATGTATTCGAAAGCTGATATTAGTAGCAGTAATTTTTTCCTCTGAAATGATTTTTTAAATGCAATTATCAATTTATAATTCACCTGCTTAACAAAAAACAAGAAAAATACATTAAATAAATTTCTCACGAAAAGCCTTTGAATAAATTTAAAAACTGTCAAATTTTGTATGACATGATCAACGCCTATAGAAATTAGGGAAGCTCTCGCAAAGAACAGAAAATTAAACGCAAACAAATAAAATACTATGAACAGTTTAGTTTTATAAAAAAATTATGCTGTGAAGACTTTGAATATCAGTCAGAATATTTTGTATCCAAGGCGAAATGTTTATTTTGAATCACAGAAATTTCCTTTTGCGCCAGTGGATTTTATACAATAAAAAAATTTATACACTAAATCCAAAGGATTTTATACACTAAATCCAAAGGATTTTATACACGAGCGCTTTTCACCGTCACCGTTCCTTATGAGTGTCGCTTAGCCCCACCCAATGCAGCTAAGTTCCACCCACTGCAAGTCAAAATTACCCTAATTGCGTGAACAGCACCGATCATTATCACCGTCACCGGCATATCAAGCAAGTTAGATATTTTCCTCATGAGCATCAGTGACAACGAACGGTGACGGTGAAGAGCGCGCGCGTAAAGCTCATTTAACACCAGCGGTATGGAGGGACGATGTGAAGCTATGGTGAACTTTCTACAGCTTCTCGTACGAGAAGATTGAGCGTCAATGCACACCGACTTGCTTTTCATTGCCGCTCAATACGACGCTCCTTCCCTCAAGACAGCAATCGTCAGTATCGCTCTTGCAATACTGTCAGAATAATTTGCAGAACAATTTGCAGAATATTTATAGAATAATTTGCAGGAGTAAAAAGCAAATATTCTAAAAAACTTTAATACTACCCAAGTCCCTTCAAAAACCCTGAAAATGGAAAGAAAAAAAAATACTTATTACTAATTTGTAATTATACATTTTTTACCTTTCCTTTAATTTGAAAAATTCTCTCATGACACCTGCCGAATGTTTTCCGTCTATGTTTTCGTGAGAGCAATGTACTTTGTGCAATTTTAATTACACTTTAAATAATTTTACGTCTACGCACGCAGTGTATATTTCTTTGATTTTTTGAATAGTGAGAGCTGTTTCCGATCATGGCCCCCCAGTGTTTGAATTTTCATTTTAATCATTGCAACATCATAATTTGAGAAGCAAGATGTTATACTTCTATAAGCATCTTCTCTGGACACTCTGATTTTATTCTTTGCGAGCTTAAACTTGATATTCTTCATATTTTTCGATAGGAGTTTTGATTTCTTTCTTGCTCCGTAATATGTTAGCCAAGACTACACATGCTCTCTATAGTCTCAAGTGCAACTGAACGCTGTTGACTGGCAGTGCACACCGCCAATATTTAGCAAGCTGAATGTTGCCGCTCCTTGCCGTGAGCGTGGCAATAAGGGTCATTTTGCATTGCTGTGGGCGGAGCTTATTTGACTGGTGGGGTGGAGCGACGATGTGGAGCGCGAAGACACCGTCAATGTAAAAGGTCCTTAAAAGCTCAGCAGCGATGATTCAGACATCGAAAAGGGAGATTGTGACAATGCCGTTCTCTATGTGGTGACGTGATGAGGTTTCTATCTCGATTAGTAATTACAAACAGTATCAGTACTACGGAATACGAAGCTGGATTCATATGAAAATAAACTGGTTAAAGAAGGCGTTTACCAACAGATAGAAAAACAACTTCCTAACTTTTCGATTATCAATATTAAAAAACGACATTAAGGGTACACTATCGGAAAGAAGCTTCTGCTATGATGAAATCTGCGAAATCATGCGCAGGGACTGAGGAAATTTATTCAAGCTTTGGTGTTTTGACATGCTGACATTTTTGAAGGATGATATTTGCGACACCGTTTAACACACCTTGGCAATCGATTTTCAAAAACTTTAATTCTTCGAAAAGGAAACAAAGTTTAATACATTGTGAAAAAAGAAAATTCATATATGTTAATTTAAAGCGGAGATATAATATTAAAAAGTCAGGGACACTTTTATTGGACATCACGTATAAATACGTAAATACTAGCATAAAGGAAATCGCGTCGCATACGCACACTACAAAAATGTATTGAAATGCAGGATAATGAGCAAAAGAAATTTGTAACTACTTCTCAGTATGTATGTAACGTATAAATGAATGGTTTTTTAATTTCCTTAAAGAAATTTTTAAAGAAAACTCAAGTTACCGTCGAGGAACAACAACAAAAAAAACATATTTCATATCTTCTCGATATTCTCTGAAACATCATGCGAAAATCCGCTGTACATGGAAGAAAATGGAGATACGGTGTATGCCGGTTACCACTCATGATTGACAAATATCTACAAAATTTTGACAGAAAGGCGTAAACAAACATCTACTCAACATCAACATTCATAGCTTGTACAACATACGGATAGAAAGATAATTTTACCACAATTCATATGCTCAAATTGCGCTTCATTTCATTAATTGTGTTTGCCATTAATTCGATTCACAGAGACGCCCTCTGGGGAAGTGATAGATCTATTTTTGAGTGATTTTGCTAGAGCAATAAAATTTATTAACCGGATGGTTTTCGCGTAAAGAAATGAAATAGAGACATGTATATCTATTTATGTAGATGTACATATATACCTGCATACGTACACACACATAATAATATATCTACTTATTGAAAATGAAATATGAAAGAAAAAATACACATATAAAATAAAAAGATAAAAAAACAACCTACCATCTACTACACCGAAAATGACAGTTGAGCTCATTGTAATCCTAGGAAATAATTTGGAAAAATAACTAAAAGGAAAAGAAGACTTCGAAAAACGTAAAAATGAACTGGTTTTTAATTTCTTCATAGAAATTTCTAAGAAAACTCAGGTTACAGTCAAGAACCAACACAACTCTTCAGCTTTATACGGACATGTGTAGATGGGATGAAATGGAGTAACATTGTGGCCGGATATCACATCTGAGTGGGCGAACATTTACAAAATTTGGCACATATAGGTAGATTAAACAATGGTCCAAAGCGATAATTTTAATTACGGAAATTTAGAGTTTTTTCCTATTTGAAAGTTCAGTGCTAGCGTGCGCTGAACGCACGGAAAAATATAAAAAGACTAAATGAAATGCTTGAAAAACCCCCTCCCCCCAGCTCAGCCTAAATCGGTTGAAAGCATCTTCGAAAATGATTTTGAAATAGCGAGACAACGTTAGCCAAAAATTTAGTTCATTAAAAACTTTGCACGACCCTCACATCTATAAACCTGTATATTGGTGTATACACAAAATGTATTTCAGGGTAAAAAATGTTTAAAAATATTTTCAGCTTCGGATACTCTTGGATTTTTCTAATACGTTTGTGATAATACATAAACAAGAATGGGATTTCGTCTGAAAGACTGAAAATATAATATATGTTTACTTATGCAGTAGTCTGTCTTCGGCACAACAAAACTGAAATGCGCCCTAACTTTATTTATCATTTAGCCAAGTATTCCGTTTAGAACACAATGGTGCTACATTAGCGTGAAGTCTACCGGCGTATATCGCCTACCCAGATGCAGTTTGAGATGTACAAATTAAGTGTTTTTTGCCAAATTAAATGTGTGGAAATTAGTAAAATTCATTAGTAACCTAACCTAATCTCACACTATAGTACTAGCTAGAGGTAGATTTCATGCTAAAGTGTGGTAGACCTCACGCTATAGCCGCACAAACGCCATTATCACTTATGTCGTTTTCCGATAAAACTCTCATTCTAAAAATGATAAAATAATTACATTATCGTGTCTCACTAAGTTAAATTGGGAGCATTTTTACCTGAAAATTCACAGTCGAGCACAGTCTTGGCATGAGTTGGTACAAACAGTAAAAATGTTTTGGACTTAAAATTGTTGAATAATTAATTTAGGCTTAGGAAAGTTTTTTTTGCACATGCCAGCCCCCTCTGATTTGGTCACAACTTTCAATCTATCCAACTTTCGTTCCAAATGCAACGAAGAAAAAGAGCAGTCTTCCACAAGAGGAGACATGCTCAAGCGTGCTTCGGTTGAGGGAAGCAGACGTACACTTCCACACTAACCTGCAACAACTCTCATTCAGTCCTAAGGATAAGCATCCGCCTCGGCATAGCTGTGTCAGCGCGGCTCACTTTTCTTGGATCGCGACATCGGTGTGATGGCTGAAGTCACTTCCGGCTAAGTTCGACTTCGGGGGGACTACGCATCGGCAGCGGGGGAGGCAGAGGGGATCGTCTACTAAGACGACCACCACGGGGGAAGACATGGCCCACCAGGATACTCCTCGTCTGAGGTTCGTTCGATGCCGTGCTCGGCACCTGCATCTGATCGTGTATCCGGGCTTGCGTTTCGCAAGCGCCTCTTAGACTACCTCTTCTTCATTACAATTTGGCTGTGCAAATTACTTTCTTGAAGTCTAAATATATTATTCTCTGATTGTGGTACCGATTCGATAAAATTATTATTTCGTTATAAGCAAGCTCACATTCAGCAAAATTATTACGATAAGTTGAGAAATTGAAGCTTGCCTAAATTCTACCACAATGATATTCTAAAATCTCGATGTTTGCCCATTTTCTTACAAATCTTTTATATGCAGGTGGGGCGCAACAGTGCGGAGCAGGCCGGTCTCTCGCCGTGTCTCGCTCTTTCCTGCGCATTCGAGACTCGCCCGGCTCACGAATTGCTCCGCTGCTATCGCTGCACCCCCACGCAGTTTTCTGAGACTTCTCTCAGAGATCAAATTTATTTTTCTGGAGATTCTTTAAATAAAGAAAGCATTTAAGAGCCTTTACGGTTTCCAATCACTAAAGCGTTCTGTTTTACCCCATAATATTTGAGTAGCCAGCCTTTCAAATTTATATTAGAGATTTTTTATATAAAAATGAATGCATTTTTTTTTCGTGTTGTCTTAGCCCTAGAATTAGAAACTATCATATAGAGCGCTCATTCGCTCTCTCTCTCGGGACATTGTGATGTGTTTTTAGACTACATTTTTAGATTAAAGAATGATTTATTTTTGGAAGTTGTCATGCCTCTCAATTGACATTACGCTAACTTCTCCATAGATTTGTAGGTTAGATATTTATTTAATGTTGCTGTCACTCTAATCTTTACATTGTTTTGCTTTACCTTTTTAAGAATATTATGGCTTCTAAGTTGCTTGAAGTGCTGAATTTGCTAAGTGAAAATGAAACAAAAATGGGCAAAATGGATGTATATCTTGTTGTGTTTGTGCTAAGAAACATTTATGTCACAGATATGCAATATGGCGCTTTTTGTGAGCGCCGCCTGTTTTATTTCGTCATGAAGATAAAGAACCCAAATAAGTCGTGGGCTCTGCATAAATGTATTGACGCTTTGCCCAGTCATATAGTTTTAGAAAAACTGGGTAATTAAAAACGATCTCCGGCCTCTGCTCCGCATACCAAAATTAAGGACACCGTCTAGGTAGAAATCAGGTTATGTGTTGATTTTCTGTTTATATATGCATCTTATAGAGAATTTTCTTGCGCTTCCATTGGTACTTTTCTTTTTCGTCTACTCCGAATAGTGCGCCCACCAGAGGGGGGGAAAGCGATGGGGGTGGAGTGACCTTGAACCCTCCCCCCTCATTATTGGGAGTCAATTGAGCGTTTCTCTGCGGGAATGGCATTATAGTTCGTTAATGGGCTACTCAAAGAGCTTCCATTATTCAAACAAAACATTCTAACGCTGAATAACCATTTTTTTCATAATTTTTGACAATTTCAGAATTTAGTTGTCCTGCCGTATCCATGATACCGCAGCTTTCATTCATAGCTCGATAACAGCTGCAGTATCATAGCTACAGCTATGGCGAGCACACCAATCCAAAGGGCTTGAAAAGAGCTATAAAACAAAGGAGTTGACTTGACAAAAAAACGTATTTTGGTCGGAAAAAAATGAAAAATTAAAAAATTAATTGTTTTCATGAATTACACCTATTCTCTTTTGTTGTATATTTTTTCTCTGAGTTACAGAGCTACAGCAATGTAAATTATATCAATCGAAAGGGCTTGAAAAGAGCTACAAACGGTCAAGAGTTCATTGTAGAAAACCCTGTAGTTCAAAATATAAAAAGAAAAACAATTTTTTTTGTGAAAAAACTCGTTTTTATGGAAACTTGACAATTGGTTTCTCAAATGCTACTACTTCCACAATTTTAGAGCTACGAGAATGGTTTATATACCATTCGATAGGGCTCAGCAAGGTGTATCCTCTCGCAATAGCATTTTTTGATAAATTTATTACCTTGAAAATTACACGAGATGAAAAAAAAAAATGAAAAAAAGTTCATTTTTTTTTCTTTTTTTCCCAAAATCCACAAAATAAAGTTATCGAAATTCCCTATTGCGAGTGGTTATATAGACATCTAAGCAATCTAAAAACGAAGTACTGGTTCTGTAACTTCAAAATTGTAGAAGTAGTAGGATTTTAAAAAAACCCTTATATTATCATATTTTTTCGAAAATAAAAAAAATCCAGTGCAGATGCAAAAATTTTGTCGAAATAAATGATATTTGGATCATTTCACACCTACTGTGAAAATTTCAGAGAAATCCATCTATAAATAACGGACTTTTTTTTTTACCTAGACGGTGTCCTTAATATCCGAGTAGTGATCAGAGCAAGGCGCCGACAGTTCACGCCTCTAACCTCAAAGTTTACCAAATGCTGCGCTATCAAACTCATTTTAAAAATTGTAAACTTGAGGATTTGATCTGAAAATCAGTACGCAGGCTTCTCAAGCCGACCAGTGAACTCCTGGTTGCACCGCTACGACATGGTAAAACATTTGATGGACCCACCCAATGCTGGCATCGAATTTGGGTTCATGTAGTTTCAAGTAAAATATTTTACCGTTTCTTATAGGAAAATCTCTTGTTCCCATGTTTATTATTCATAAACAGTCAACTGCGCTCGAAAGTTGAGAGCCGAGCCTAGTTTGCCATGATCATCGGGATCGTAACTTTGTTCTGGTCTGGTCCTCCAATTTCAACTCGACAGTAAGACTCCGGGGCCAGATGGGTTCAAGAATATCTCTCCACCTGCACTCCTTTCATGAACAACTTACTCATATATCTGACGTAAAATTAACATTTAACGCCAAACCAGCGCTTTAGTCTGCAATATTTTAATTATTACTGAAAGGCTGGCCTAGTGCATTTGCCCCTCAATGAAAAAGGGAATCAAATATAAATAATTTTTTCCTTTATTAATGGATGTATTTTACTGGGCAAAGAAAATACTTGCTTGAATGTTGTAGAATTCAAGTTGAGTTGAATCTTGAAGCTTCGCCTTATGTTTTCTATAACGTTACTGATGCAGAGAAAAAATGTATATCTGCATAGCAAGGCCTTTGAGGCTGGTAAATTTATGTTAACGTGTACATTTATATCGTCATCTGGCACTAAATTTAACTCGCAATCGATATTTAATCCTTCTGGCTTTGAAACAATGCATTTTCTCTCGATCAAACAGCCTGTTGCTTCACATGTATCATAACATCAAACTGCTGAAATACTTGTGGTTAGTTTCGAACTCAGACATCATATTTCCGCGAATGTAAAAATACGACCAGTGCAAAAAAATAGCTCAGACAAAACGTGTCGCACTTGAGACTGCGTAGAGATAAAATCAGGCAGAAACGCTCGTAAAACCGATGCTTTGGGCCATTACACACTTGTGAAAGAAGGGCCGAATTGAAACTAATGCTACTCTTTCAATAGGTTAATAATAGAGCTCTGGCAACTGTGCGACAGCCATGAACAAGAAGCTGCGAGCTAATTTGAGGCAACATTTCCATACGTCTCTGACAGCCGTACAAGTCTTTGTCTCACCCAACGCTACTGCCCGTCGTCTTATTTTTTCTTTGAACTCTTGAAACATTATCTTTTATCCCAGATAGAAGAAGGTATGGTTTTTAAATGTATTTTTTTACACTCTGGCTTCACTCCGGCAATCTTCTTTTGTTTTTCTTATATGATAATTATCTTCTCTCATTAGTGATTAAGAACTCTTTAATGAGAAATGACTGACGGATTGAGGCTCTGTAACGCGAGTCCGGCTTTTTTATTTCGATGTTCATAGTAAATCTTAGCCATACAATTCCCCGCTCGACCCATGTGAATGAAATGGGTACCAGCTCGGCTGAGAGTAACCGTCATTGCATCCTGGTATCAATTATAATATAAGGGATTTGGAAAATTGTGGCATGGATAAACTTTCAAATAAAATGGCATTTTAAAGGCAATAGAGCTTGTTGTTATCGATACTGCAGCTCTTTTAGCACCATGCAGACAATAAGCAGATGATGGGTGTTGGTATTTTAGAGGATTTTACTTGAAACAAGACCAGATTGATCTATCACGGGTTGACAAGCTATGTATAAAGAGTTGAACTAACTTCATGATTATAAATTATTATCGATCAATCAATATATATTTATATTTATACCGTGAATACAAAGTGCGATTCACTTTTTCGTGCATAAAATTTAGAATTTCAGCCCTTTATTTGAAGTAGCCGTTACAGTATATTTCATAGAATTTTGTGAGCCTGAAACGTGAGAAAGCCTACTCGATTTAGCAGAATTTTATAAGATGAAAGAATGCAATTTAAACGTGCAAGAAGTTTCCAGGAAAATTGACTGATTGCAAAACAAAATAGTTCTGCACAACACCTCGAACGTGGAGAACTGCGGGTCACAGTCTTCCTGAAGTCAAATAAAAACAGCTCACACTCGCTCGAGAGACGTTCATTAGGAAGTGAGCTTTTTCGGATCTTAAAATATGTCAGTTTTTAATGAACACGATGGTTATTGGGTGATGAAGTTGCCATTGAAGCGATGGTTTGAGACGTTTGGACATGTCTAAGAAATGTAATTTTCACGCTGAATGCTTTGTGGTAAATCGTGAGACCGTGTGCGTCTAAAAATTTGATTTGAATTTCACTAATTATATGAAGCGAATATGAGGTTGCAGAGTTCATGAAGGTTGGTGTCTCACAGAAAACATGCATAGGCGCAAAAGTGCGTACAGCCTTGACATCCGAAATGGAGTAGCAGCTAAAAACTTTTTCCAAACGAGGGCATCACATTTTCTTCTCAAGAGTTAACAAGAAGGGCGAATTAACGGAAGATCATGTGAGTAGGTTCCAGGTCTGCTTAATTCAAGCGCGATAATATATATAGAAAAATATAAATTTAGATAGCTCTAAATTGAAGTGTTACAATCGGATTGCAAAAAATTACAGTGTTGCAATCGAATTGGCTAAGAATTGCTCTACAGATTATGTGTTTTAGAGTGGAACTATTTTTCTTAATGAATGGTTAAGACTTGCGTCAAAAATATCCAAGCGTTCGCATTATGTACGCACGTGCATGTGAACTAAATGAAGTATTATTTTTCTGCGCTTTGCGCCAAATCATTCACACAAACTGATGAAAAATGAGATGTAGGGTAGATTTAAAAAATTAATTCATTTAAGTATCTAATAAACATTTATTATTCCAGAGGATGTGAAATTCCTTTAACTTGATTGTTTTCTGGAAAAATGGTTCTTCAATCGAATGAGAAATCCTCAATTCTCTTTGATTGGCCGAAACCAGTTCAGCAAAGTGAGCTGGGGGCGTAAAATTGCGACAGCGAGAGATTGCCGTGCTATGACAAATAATTCGTTTCATGCCCACTTGAGGTAATGAGGCTAAAGTAGGTGCAATAGATGGCACAGAACGCCTCATTTTGTGGGCGAGTGACCATTGGCCTCGTGAAGTATAGCTCTGAACTTCAACAAGCCATTTTTTACCTGACTCCACAACCAAGGATTTGCAGCGAGGGTTTCAATGGCGATGGGATGATTGAACACTCCAGAACACTCGTTAATGAGCATGACATGTGTTCTTTGGTGCGTTGAACATCATGTTTTTTCTGTTTTACCAAAGGTAATTTTGAATTTTTCAAACACATTACCACTGACATTTCATGGCGTAGGAAATGCGGCTTAGGATCCCGGTTATAAAAACTTTAGCATGAAAACCACAACGATTGGAAAATTAGCCAGTGCGATAAATTTTCTCAATACGTACAATAATAGAGTTTCCAGTCAATAAATCAAAACCAGCTTATCAAAAATCTATTAAATGTTCGTTCCCCTTCATCATGAAAATAATTATTTGTTCGTAGCAATAAAAGGAATGCTTTTTATAGACGTAACGATTTTACAGGTTTTGCAGCCAAGCATTTTTCCAGTCATTTGGTCGACTTAGCATCGCTCATGAAGCCCCGGGTTGGGAGGTTCAGTGAGGTTTGAAAACTTCACGCAAGGCGCTGCTCGCCCGTTGCGCCACGATTTGTCGTCCTTATTACAGCGTCTCAGCGTGTTTGATTAGCGGCAATAAGCCCTCCGAGTAATTGACTATCCAGTGGATCACGAACAAGATTGATGTTCATCGGTGCGTTGATTGGGCAGAATGAAAAATAAACGAGAACGACGGCATCGTTTCGGAAGTCGAGTTGAGGAGGGCAGGCTGGTGTGCTGCTTTCTTACATAAGAACGTAAGATGGAATTTTGTAGAATATTTCTAAGAATGAATTTGAATGAGAGTAATGGAGTGAAGCTCAAGCGATAGTAGTGCAAATAAAGTGGCGTTTAAAAGTGAATTATGACGTAAATAAGCCAAAAAAGAATATATTCTGCTCTTGATTCGAGATGAGCAAATACACAGAGAATATTGAATGTATAATATATGACACAGAATGTTATAAAAATAGTACAGGATGTCCATAAGCCTCTTTACAATTTAAAAAATTTATGCAAATTCAATTGATAGAATATTTTATTCGCGTTTGTTCTATAACATTCAACGTTTATTCAAGGTTTTTACCTCATTTAATAGATTTCTACCTGTGCGCCATTAGATGCACGAAGCACATCAAGACGGTCCTCGAATTCATGCCGTGTTCTCTGTAGCACAGCCTCATCAATTGTTTTATTTTTTCAATGAGACATCAATTACTGCAAATGTTTACCTTGACATTTTAACTGAATACGTGGCACCACAACTGAATGACCTTCATCCAGTCATTATTTTTCAGCAAGATGGTGCACCACCAGCACATCGAGGACTACGTGATCGTGGGTTTCTCTGTCAAACATTTCCTAGCTGGTGGATTGGGATGGATATGCCAATTGCTTGGCCCCACGTTCACCAGATATCACTCCCCTGGACTTTTTCTATGTTTGGTTATGTTAAAGATATTGTGTATCGAACAAAGGTACAGGAAATTACTGACCTAAACCAAGGATTACTGATGCCGTTGCCACAATTGATGAGTCTATGCTAGAGCGAACATGGCAAGATATTGAGTACAGTCGTGATGTGCTTCGTGCAACTAATGGTGCCCGTGTAAAAGTAAAAATCTATTATATGCTATAAAAAATTTAATGAACGCTGATTACAATAGAAAAAATCTGAATAAAATATCCTATTAATTGGATGTGCTATAATTTTTTGAAATGGTAAAGCGACTTCATGGACACCCTGTAAAAACTAGCTCCTTATACTATGAAAAGCAAAGCCATAAACAATATTTAACATACATTATATAAGTTAGAGAGTTATGTTTTGAAATAACATTAAGAAAATGGATACTTAGATAAATTCTAAACGAATTTTGTGTTCTCAGAACAGAGAATATGAAATTTTGGTGTTTGAAATGTTATGAAAGTTTTTTATCGTAAATGTTTTAGAGTTTGGTCTAAATAACATGATAATGAAAATTTTCGGCCAACAGAGTTGCGTATGGGTCAATTTGATTTACCGCTCGCCTCACCGTTAATTAGTGTGTACGCCATCGCTCATGGTCACTGACTACCAGCGGTCATGGCAATGAATCGCGATGTGCAGCAGGCATGTCAGTGTAACTTATGTCACCATTTCTTAACAAATCGATAGTTAATTAACAATTATTAAACTTTCACCATATTATTAAACTTTGTAGAGCCTCTAATTTTCAAACGAAGCGGTTGCCTTTGCCCGAATATTGATTGTTATCATATGTTGTTTTTGTTTTTGCAGCTTTTCGTTAGGGGTTTCTTCACATATCTCATATTTTCTGTACGTAAATGTCACTCTTTCGTCCATTGCATCTCTAATTTATTTTCTCCAGTGATGTGTAAAATTCAAAATACAATCAGGTATTGCACCAGTCAGTGAGCTTTTGGACCACACTGACCGTGTCCTAACTTGTCTTAACTGCCATAGGTTGATATTCCCTCCTGTGAACTCCTTTAAGCCAGCAAATATTATAAAAATAATCGCACAAAATATACTATATCTGATTACAGTAACCCAACAAAAATGAGTCGTGTAAATTTTTATTTAAATAGTTTTTATCACATATAGTTCGCTGCATGTGAGCTGTAGTTGTAACAAAACTCGCATGTTTTTTTGACTCCTTTTAACAGTACAATTGTTATGAAGAGGACAAGATCTGGCGTCACTTATAAACCCATTGTGATTACTTTTGAAAATACTGTGTTATATACTGAACTTGAAAAGCACTAGATCTTGAAATAAGGTTTTATAAATATATTTTCACATTTTGCGCGCAGCAGTTCATACAACCTCTAAAGACTCGCCATTCTCCTCGACGGCATTCTTTCAACTAATGGTTCTCCTTTGAAGGTGTAAGTGATCTTATTTTAGTTGAACAACACAGCTTATTTGAAGCACGTGTTCCCTGTTTTTATTCTCAAATTAAAGGAACGCAAAGTCACGCCATCGGAAGTAATGAGAATTTTTTGGGCTCATTTGTTGGTGAATTTTTTTGGTGCTCACACCTATCTCGATGGTCGGAGATCCGTTTCCTTGTTAGCTGATCTCTGTAAGCAAATCCTTTGGATGGCCAACTGCCCTGATGAAAAAGAAACCTTGGTCAATAGCGGGCTAAAAAGATCAATTTCACGCACTAGATTAGCGTCAGGCCACCCACGCTGGAATTGGGCCTTCCAGAGTTAAATTGATAGCTGCTACTATAACGATGCTATTCAATCTTTTGACAATCAAAACTAATTTTTTTTGAGATTTAGTTCTGTTTCCGTGTTCGCTTGTATCGTAAATTCTAACCAATCAAAGTGTTAGCTAAGTGCGTTTCATTTCAGGTACTAAAATTTCTCGATTCTTAAGCGTCCATGAGAATCGTCGTCAGAACTTTGTAAAACCGAGATGAATTTCACGCTATATACACTATCTTCCGCATCAAAATTGGAGACTAAAATAATAGCATAATAGCTTGTATGAATCCGAAATTCAATATCTACCTTTAGTACACGTATTGTAGAGAAACACCACTTAAAAAAAGCGGAAATCGAACAATTTTAAAAGATCTAAAAGAAATATTTAACAGACGGAAAGGACACAACGATATACTTAACATTCAACAGTCAACACTATTCTCCTTATGACCCAAACGAGCTGGGGGGCTTCTGTAACAATCTAACAATCTTCCTGGAGGTGAACAAATTCTAAAGAAAACCGTTATAAATGCTTTAGTGTACTAATACTTTAATTAAGAAGTAGTAAAGTATATAAGGTACTGAAACTTTGGTATCTCTCATGCCTCAAATATATTTTTAAGCTCAGTATTGAACTGGAGATCGCGAACCAAAACTGTCAAACTGAAGCTTTTCAACTCGTTCTCGCCGTCACTCGGGCTTCTTTCAAACAAAGTGGCGAGGTCAGTAGATGTATGATGGACGGTGATTAACGGAGTAGCGCCTTTGGTCACCGTGTAAAATGGGGGAGAAAATGGAAAACGCGCTGTGATCACAATTGCCTCGGAGCGTTTTTGATTCGTCTCAAAAATGTTACGCACGGTATTTACAGGAAAAGAATACCGAAGGACTTTGCAAATAAGTTGAGATATAGTCTTAGAAAATGAAAAGACTGTAGTTTTTATTATGGGAAAATCAAACTTGTTGAAGAGCAGCATGACACTTTTATGTAAAATAAAGAATGATACCCAAGCATTTCTTTTGAGAAGAAATCTACTCATGGATTCATACAGAAACAAAAGCACAAGAGGGCCGAAGCAGAAGGAGAATGCCATGCTCTCGTGCGTTTAGAGGTGAAAGCGAGCGTAGATTCGAGTGTAATTTAAACGATAAACGTGAATGTGAGAATAATGGAATTAGAAACTGTATTAGAACTAGAAACTGTAACTGCTTTGAAAGTTACACGTGTGACAATGCTGGAAAAAACAATAATTCTCACTGGATTTTAACAATTACCTGCTCATATTCATTATTTTTGTAACTCCAATGAACCAAAATTTAATTTGCGTCACCCAACCCATCCTGTTCTAATTGAACCTAATCTATCTGCCATGCGTTAACCATAAATAAATCACACTAAGTCAAAGATTTCATCCCCCTGGCATCTGCGTGAATAGACTAGGATAAATTTGGGCATTGCGTTACCACGTCATCGATCCGAAGCGCCAAAAGTTGGGCGTGCGGTATCAACACAGGAAATTTTGTCACAGCAAATCTCTTAAGCAGGAGTTCAAGAAAATTTTTCTCGAAAATTATGAACTCACAAAGCCTTTAAGATTAAAATAAAGAAGAAAATATAGCTAATTTTCTTCAAGCTCAGAAACTCCAAGTGAAAGTCCATGTTTTGACAGGAGCACAGTGATTATTCAACCGTTTCGGAATTAGGAAGAGTATTTGAAAGACATGAATCGTGCAAGTTCAATATTATTAAAGCACAGATTTGTTTTTCATGATGTTATTTCACTGTGTCAAATGATTTCAGTCAGTATTTTCTGAATCATTGGTAGCTTCATCATGTATGCATGACACTCACGAAGCAGATCGCTGTTTGCTACATTGAGTCGACTGCAAGAAAATAACATATCTTAAAGGACCTGAAAGTCAGCGAAAGCCAGGATTCTGAATCTAAATTATGATTGCCAAATTCTGAAGAAAGTGAAGGCTGGCGTCCCCGTCCATCATTGAATGTGAGGCAAAACTTGATTTTATCGATGTAGGTGTGTGAACTTCTCGTAGAAAAAACATAATTCTTTGTGCTGCTATGCAATTTGTTGCGTGTTTTCAGAGATGAACAACATATTTTGTTTGTTTTTTTGTTTTATATCAGACTCTGCTTGATGGTATTGTTTACATTCAATTCATACAAAATTCAGAAAAACAGAATTTTTTGTGCTCCTCTGCTATATGTTGCTTTCTTCAGAGATGATCAAATATTTTGTTTGCACTTTGTTTTATAACAGACTCTGCTTTATGGTATCGTTTACATTCGATTCATACCAGAGGCACGTATTAGAAAACGTCCCCATATGTGAATAGTTGAGCAACTTTGCAATTTGGCAAAGTTCCATTTCCATATTCAGATGAGCTGGGGTAGGCAATGTGAGGTATTTGATTCACTGTATTTTGCAAATTTTGCCCATTTTCGGTAGGAAAAAATGATGCATGTAAGAATGTTTAGATTTGGGCAATTCGGGCAAAAATGTGGCAGTATACCAGTTCTAAAGATCGATGTTAAGAAAATATTCAATTCAGTATGATTTTAACTATTCCTATTGAATGTGTTAGTAATGAATTTGTGTTAGTATGGGAATGTGTTAGTAATGAATGAATGAGTAATGAATTTTCCGGTGCTCAGTGTGCGAAGTGATAAAAGTATTTAATTTATAGATCCTACGAGTTTTATCCTTAATGGTCGTCATTTTACTGTTAGAAAAACATAGTTTGTATCACACTCCACTTGACGACAACTTCATCGTAACTCAGAGTGTTTTTAGCTTAATTTATACTCTTCATCCATGAGCAGTATTCACAAGCCTTTAAATATTGTGTAAGCCAACCGAGAAAACTCTTTTTATGTTTTTCCATCAGTATTTTACATCAGTATTTTACTATAATAATTTCTCTAACGGTTTAGCACAAATTAAATACCCCCAAGTTACGAATAATTCTGCAATCAATGTTACGACAAATTGCATATTCTTTCTGGTAGTTGCCTAGTACTATTTTGATACGTATGCATGAAAAGACAACGTCTGATTTCTGCCATAGCGACCATTCAGTTTTGAATAGAGAATTAGTTACTTCCACCCAGTATTCTTTCAACGTTATTTCGTGATATCTCAGACATTATTGCTCTTATATCAATTTAGGAGGTGAGTGTTAAGAGTATCTCTCTATTGATGTGTCTCTGTCCTAACATTAATTACATATTTTTATTATTGTATATATTTGCAACTATTACCTAAATTAAAATAACCCGATCATGGGAATATATCATGTTTTTCTCGCAATCTTTTATTCAAACACAGGCATAAGTTCTTATGACACCCATGAACGTCTACCAACCAAGGATCTTTATGCTGAAGATATTTTAATTAAAATCCAAGGATGATCTTTACATCAACTCTACTGGAAATAAACTTGGCACCAGTGTTATTTATGTAGAGGAAACATCATGAATTTATTAAGTGGTGAATAATTTTCTCCGAGCTAGGGTTCTTGGTACAATACCTAGTTGAAACCTAAGCAGCAGATGCTTTCGAGTTTCTACTATATCGACATTTCATTCTTAAACGTATAATTATTTACATCCACCAATTTTTACTCTCGAATTGCCGCCCCGATATCGGTAAAGCTTAAGTTCGCATTTCAATGGAAGTAGGTACTAAAAAAGCGTTTTTCATCATCGCGTCACTTGCATTGTATATATCTTTGTGTGCGTATGTACATGTATGTGTATATTTACATGCACTATATGTATATATATACATGTATATATAGATTATACGTATTTACAGATATACATATGTAGGTGTTTGCGTATTTGGTTTGAATGCATTATCAACCTTAGAATAATTCTACAGAGGGAATAATTTTCACGTTTTTTCTCAATTATTTTTGTTCGAAAAGTAATATGTGTATTGTGACACCAATATGTGTTCATCAACTCAGAGTATTCAAGTTAGGCATTTTGAAAATCAATGACCTATGTCATTATTGGAAAAAACTGATTTTCCTTCTTTCTTTGTTTTTGATGTAGAACGACAAGGAACCTTGCAAGATTGACACAATTTGGCAACCCTCAAAGTCCGATAGATAGTCAGTTACCAGATTCTAAAAGCAAAGACTCAAATTCTAGAATTTTAACGAGAGAAACAACCACAAAAGAGGAACATTGGGTGGCCTCATGAGCAGAAGAACTTTTGATTCCGGCAGCACAGCCACGACAACATAAATTGCTAAAATTTTCCTCCAAAGGCCTTATTCTTTTCGTGCTAATACAGATGCAACTTAAAAGTTCAAAAGTACGGTAAAAACTTCGGGTCCAATGAACGACTTACTATCAAGTTCAGCGGTGAGGTGTGGTGGACGGTCTACCTATCGTGCGGTGTCTCGGTAGAGTGTTCGCTGATATGCTTACCATGTTTACATGTGAGACGGTTAGCTTGTGAAATGCTACAGTGGGGAAGGAGACCGGTATTTAAATTTTGCAGGGAAAGATGGGATTCGCATGTAGCTCCTTCTCGTTTTGAGGAGAACGCTTCCGAAGATAAGAATAGCAGGAACATTGCGCTAGGCACATGAATTCCGAATACAAGACCGCGGCTACCTTCATGTTCAGAATGGAAATACGCGCGCGAAGTTTAGCAGGAAAAGAGAAAAGAAGAATCATGGGGGTTTAATTAATGGAGCAACAAAGTGAACCCCATTCATAAATAACGTTTAGACGGAAGAAAGTTGTCAGTATCAGTGTTACCTTCAAACGATGGAGGTATCCATTTATCAGAAATGAACAGTTGATGTCCGAAGTGCAATACCCATTTTTGAATAATGTATAAAAATTCCTTCAAGATTTTTCGATAATTTTTTTACGGGAAAGTTAACAAATCCATAACTTCATCGAGTGTTTTTGCGTCGCCGGAGTTGCGGGTATCTTTAGTATGCTGTCCCAGAAGCATAATTTTCAAAAAGCTTGCACCGTCGTTGTAGAACAGCTAGTAGCGTAGGCTCTTCTAGTTAAATTTGGCTGAGCTACTGGCATCAGCATGAGGTAACTATGCAGAGTTGTCACATTCTAAGCGTAAATTGTGTTAAAATCGTGATCCTCATGAGATAGTATGAATAGATCAGCTCACTTGTGTAAGCTGCATAAAAATTACTCACATTTTTCGTAGTTTGTTTGGTACTTCAAGTGACATTAGGCACGAGTTCACTTGTGTAAGCTGAAAAAAAATTATTCATATTTTATCCAGTTCTTTTCGTACTTCAAGTTTATAGAAAACTCCAAACGCTAGCTTTCTCGAACAAATCATAATCATCGAACTATGAAGCACTTATGGAAACAAATACTCTCTCGAGGCCTTTTGCCCATTGTTTACAATTGCCAAAAGACTCCGTACTGTCATTCGTATGGTCGTAAAATATAAGTCATTCTTTACATTAAGATCAGTTAATAGACTCGTAATCTCTATTTTATTACGAGCCGAAGGCAGATATGTGCCGCATCCCACGAGTGAAGGCCCGAAATGTGTCTCGAGTTCTGGGCGAGCAAAATCTCGGCTACAGAGTCTGTTTTCAGTCACTTCGCCCTCACTAAAGTATTAACATTACAATTATTATTATCTCTTTGACGGTTCCTCATTCTGCATCTGCAATTATCATCGTCATGTAGACGGTCCCTGATATCATTAACGTTATTATTGTTATCACGTGGAAGGTAACCAGGTGGTCACAAAGTGATTGGGGTGATCCTGTACGGGTGAAGTTTCTGTGCGGCCCTCGGAAGAAAATTTCTATAAGACTTGTCAGCATTTTTACAATGATAAATTGATAATCTGGTGTGACAGCCGATCCTGGGACCTCTGCGCAAGACGAGCCTCTGCCTCCGTGTGTGGGATGAAATTTCTGCAGAAAAAATAATGTTCCCAGAAGGAGAAAGATGACTGGCCCACTGTCGGCGCTACTTGGTACTTCAACGATAATACACATATCTTATAATTTTACGAAGGTATTTTTTAATTTTGACACATATCTTTTGCTTTAATTTGGTGATGAAATGATGGACAAACAAATAATTCCTTGTTGTACAGTTAAATTGGAGCAAATTTTCTTCTGTAGGAGGGACAATGTACTGGCTGGGTTAAATAAATTTGTTGGAAATGATTTTTGAACTGGCTAGGTCATTTCCGTGTCCGACCACAAAACTCACCTTCCAGTGAGATCCTTTTTGAGAATATTGTACTAGTCTTACTAATTATGAACGGGGAGGCGAAGCTCATCTTTCAACACCATGACTTCCCATTCTGTTACAGAAACACCGAAATTAAGAATATCATTGCCGTATTGTGGAGTTTCAGATCTCATGTTTAAAGTTGATCCAGCCTCGTTTTTTATATTATTTTTAGAAATAATTTGCTTCACTTCTTTTAATGGGATAAGAAGTCAAAATTAATTGACAGCCTCCTAATGAGGCAATCAAGAAACGATGTATTTATCTGTGATTTGTACACACGTCAGTGAGTTAAACGCAATAAAAAAATACAGTAAATTTAAAGTATTATACAAGGGGATAAAAACATTTCAAATATCTTAATTTTGATCTCACTTCAGCGTAAAATTCACCCAAATTTCCTTACACGGCCGCAAATTTCCATAGAAAGCATCATAATTGACGAACATCACAGGAAATTGCACACAAAAATCCAGCTTAAATTTAACTGCACGAAAAAATCGTCAGGCAGCCGGCACAGACTCCGTATGATCTCATCAACAATGAGCGAATTTGCATGTAATAGTTCAATTATACACCAAAACCCGTATTATTTCTCTGCGTCATTCTCTCCTTCCCCATCATTCGGCGCTTCTGAAAAGGTCGTAACGTTTCTTCCTCTGATAAATTCTTGCGCTCGACAGCCTCAACAAAATATTTCTATTCTATCGTTCTGGCATTAGCCTGATAGAAGACAGCGCTTAGGCCCAATTCATTTTTTACCGCTGCATATGCGAGAGGCTATTCACAGTGTCGGTCTCCACATAATTACATCAGATTGCTGCCAATCATGTTCTGCTGAAGGAGGCGCGATGCTTATTGGGCTTTCAACTCGCTTACGTACCTGGCTATGAGATCCTTACGGGTGAGAAAGAAGAGGGACTTCAGTCATGGTTATTTCTAACTAATTTGATTATTAGTGAATGGGCACGGGCCTGAGTTCTTCAGGCTTCAACTTTGCACGAGCCAGAGTTCTTGAATTAGGTTGGGGTGTTTATCGAGACTCGCTTCGAATGAGCTAAAATTCTTCATCTGCCTTGACGAGCTTGTTGTAATCAGTTTCGTGCAGGCAAGAATTCTTTAGTCAACGTACTAGACGTACATACAAAGAAAGATTCTGCTATCGGAAGAGCTTAATTACTCTCATTTTCGGGTCGTTGTTTGAGGTATATCCATGCTCTAGAGTATAGTGCGGATTTTTATTCGCTCTTAGAAACACAAGCTCATCCCATGATTCTCTTCTTTATAATAGTCAGAACTCACCGGAAATGAATGTGAAAAAAACATATAGATTGCAGGCGAACTGCATGACTTTCTGCGCACAAAACTTCTTAGTGCATGGCCTGTGATTGAACCCAGATATCTAGCGACAGAACGACTATAGGTACGAGTAGCCATACCCAGAAAATTACTGTGTTCATTGGACAAGGTAAGGTATAGAAAAAGTGCTCAAAATTACCACTTGTGGACAGCCCAACATTAGGAGTTGGTGTGAGAGAGAGCTGTGATTTTTTTTCGAAAGATGGCTCTATAAAACGAATCAAGTGAAGACATAGTTCTCTTCTACGCCTCATTTACTGTTATCTCGTGGAATATTTTATCGTTATTAATGCACAAAGACCTTAGCTCGTATAGCCCTGAAATGATAATAGCAAGTTCGATTCTTCCATATAAATTTTGTAGAAGTGCTAAACCAAGCTGTGTACACCAGCGCTCGTTCACTAACGTCAGTTTCTGCCGATAATAAAAGCCCCATAGCAATGATATAAATTTAGATACAAAAATACAATTCCAAGTAGTAGAATCACAAAAAAATATATCTATGACTAAAGGCTTCCTTGCAGGAGTGTCAAAAAATTTCTGCCTATTTCTCTACCCAGGATTGTAAAGAAATCTCTGCTGCTTATTGGAAACTATGCCTCTGTGCTCAAATAGGAGTGCAGGGAAAGTATTGAATTTTTTCGCACAAGATTCTTGGATTTAAGCGGTAACCAGAAGCGGTACCCAAGGCACTCCAGACGAAATGCAAGAAGTGCTATCAAAATAATGAGTTGAAAAATAATGCGTGCATCAGGTGTTTCGTGAGAGGCACGCGTTGGATAACGGAAAAAGATTGGTCATTCTGAATTATTGTGAAACTAAATTGCAAGAATGAAAGTCGCTCAAAGTAGCCAAGTAGTTGTATGAGGGGAAAAAGGCGGAGCAAAACAAATCTATGGAAATTGTGTTACAAATTGCTCTGGAGTTTATTGATGTTCTTGGCTGTTTTTGTAAGCCGAATAATGAAACTGCGACGAAGGGAAATGCACAGGTTATTATAGCTGAAATAACCAACGAATAAAGATTAAGAAGCTTAGAAGTGAGCTTAGCAGTGCGTTGAGAATTTGAAGCTCGTTTGAACTTTTGGACAATAAATTTATCATGTCATAAGTAAGGAATAACTATGGCTTAAAAATAAACACGTCGATCGAAAAAGTCTAAGCTGCTGCGTATATGAAAGTTTCTGATGAAAGACAAGTACAATTAAAACATTATTGAACCCTCAAGACTTCTATACATCTTGTCTGAGAATTTACTCAATACGTTTTACAGCAATGGCGCACTTTTTCAGACGTCGACAGCAAAATTAAGTTTTATTGTGCGGAAATAGTTTAATGTGTTAACTGGTGACGATAAATGAGTGGATCCCATGTAGCTCACCTTAAGATTCTTTTGAATTTCGTAGAAAGGGAACCTTTTAGTCGCTTCTAGTTACTGGAATAATTCATCATTTATACGATGCGTTTGAGTAGTAATAAAACTAACCTAAAGCAGTAATTTAAATCTCTTTACATAACATTCTAAATATTTCTCTTCAAGTTCAGAATCTCTTCCTTCGATCAAAAAAATCGTTTCAAGCGTTTACGCCAGCAACTTCACGTTAGAACTACAGATCGAGACAATGCAACGCGTCGTCACCGAACGTGCTCTCAAGGTTTCTCCCGTCTAATTGAGCGAACTTCACGCAGCCGACGCTAATCATAATGACCCAATGGAAAAAATACAAGAGGAACTGTGGAAAAACCATCCGACTGCGGAGTCGGTCGAGCGACGCCTTTAATAGTACGCAACCGCAAACTTCGAGCTGGAGAAGCTTGGGCCCTGAAGAGATGCAGGATAGGATGGGCATGCGTCTGTGGATACAGAGTGATATTATTTGCTGTCGGTAAATCGCGAATTTTGGATGACTGACGGTTGACTGAAGTAAAAGGCACGAAGGGATCGTCCCTGAATTTCAAAGAAAATACTATAGCTGTGTGAGTATATTGTGAAGAATACCGCATAAGAAACTATGACAGCGAACGATCTATGATCAGTGTGTCAGAGTTTCTTTATTGGTAGCTATATTCTAAAATTATCGAGATCAGTTTTTTCCACAGAGAATTCATCGTATTCAGTTTTTAGCATATCACTCAACTTTCTTCAATGGTTTTGTTCAGCAGTCTTATATTTTTTAACAATACAATGTTATTATCTCTGGAGTTTTTTCCTGACCTCCAGCGTTTTCAAAATGGGCCCAATTTTTTCATTCATGAAGCTTGGATACACAAAATTATGCCTTACTCAGCCTGCCATTTGTATTGCAATTGTGAAGTATTTTTTCAGAGGGCCTTCTTTTGCACAGTCAACTTTTAGGTGCATGCCGATTGCGGCGTTGAGCTAAGTTATGAGTTCGTTTTCGGTGTTCTCTCGCGCGACAACCTGGAACTTGTGGCGAGAGTGCGATGTTCAAGTTATCGATAAGCGATCGCGGGCTTAGCTTTAGTGCAAGCCTGTAGCACTTGATCGCAGTGAACTTCAGTCTTCCAGGAATCCAGAAATAAAATTTTCTAGAATTCTTAAAACATATCAACTTCTTCAAGATAGAAGTTTCCCTATGCACTGGAGGTAGAATATTTTCCAATACCAAGCTTTTTATCTCTTAAGCTTTCTGACCATTATTTAGTTAAGTCAATTCGTTTATCAGTACAGTAGAGGGCTAAGACAAGGAACTCTGTATGACTCGAGGCATTAAAAGACATTGTGTTCCATCAGGCAAGAGACATTTAGGCATGACACACACAAGTCGCAAAACATAATGGTACAAGGCAATATACGAGGTACGCGACATTGGGCATGAGACATTGCAAAGTACGGGGCACTTCAGTGAGCAAGACACGGCAGAGTTTGAGACAATAACAACTCCTGAATCTTGCTCTAGATAAAAAAGAAATCGGATGAAAAGACGAGAAAAAACATGATTATTTTAATGTAATTAGAAATAGGGAGAAATTGACCAACAAATGTTTTGAAATTTACCAATGTTTTGAAATTTACCAACGATTAACGCCTCGCGCAGAGCTAAGCAAGTCAGTGTATTATAATTACGAGTGCACACGGCCTGTCAAAAAAATGACAGGATTAGATATAGGACCAACTGAGCCTCAACATGGCTTCCCCATGATATCCCATGCTATTCTATGGCTTTCCAATATTTTCCCCAAGTCTCAACCGCTGATATTCAATTCAATCTCATCTAACCTACCAATACACGTGATATTTATTCCGACTCCCAATCTGCTGGGTTAAGGCACCGAAAATTGTGGAGTTGATGAAGCTTGTATCACAGATACGCTCATCTCACACTGCAGGCTGGTGGGTGTGACACACGGACGGACGGACGGACGGACGCGGCTCCTTTTATAATAGTGATACGCTCGCACGTCCTGAAATGGGTGGATGCGAATGCCCGTCGAACAGTCACTTGATTTCTTTACAGAAGCTACTCGAGTAGGTTGTCTCAACTGCGAACGTGGAGTCAAATTCAGTAGGTACGAGCAGTCGCAGGCGGCGCATTTAGAGGTTAGCTCAGTGATAATAAGTAACTTTGGCTGCTACTTTGTAGTTAAGTCTGACGTACAGTAAATTGACAGCAGCTTGGTACGATCTGTGACGTTCACTACCAGCAGCTTGTTACGATCTGTGGCGTTCAGTACCAGCAGCTTGCAACGATCTGTAACTTTGAAAAAGAGCAGCTTGCCAAGATATGTGACGTTGAATTACTTATCAAAATCTGTAGCAAAAATGTAGTTCGTGCAAAACACTGGGTCTGCTCCAGCCTAAACTAATGCTAAGACAAGCGTAACTCAAATTTTTTAGGAGCATTTATCTGAGCTGCTCATTACAGGGGGAGGAGGGATAGGTGGGCGAGGAGGGATAGGTGGGCGAGGAGGGATAGGTGGACGAGGAGGGATAGGTGGACGAGGAGGGATAGGTGAGCGAGGAGGGATAGGTGGGCGAGGAGGGATAGGTGGGCGAGGAGGGATAGGTGGGCGAGGAGGGGTAGGTGGGCGAGGAGGGATAGGTGGGCGAGGAGGGATAGGTGGGCGAGGAGGGATAGGTGGGCGAGGAGGGATAGGTGAGCGAGGAGGGATAGGTGGGCGAGGAGGGATAGGTGGGCGAGGAGGGATAGGTGGGCGAGGAGGGATAGGTGGGCGAGGAGGGATAGGTGGGCGAGGAGGGATAGGTGGGCGAGGAGGGATAGGTGGGCGAGGAGGGATAGGTGGGCGAGGAGGGATAGGTGGTCGAGGAGGGATAAGTGGGCGAGGAGGGATAGGTGGGTGAGGAGGGATAGGTGGGCGAGGAGGGATAGGTGGGCGAGGAGGGATAGGTGAGCGAGGAGGGATAGGTGAGCGAGGAGGGATAGGTGGGCGAGGAGGGATAGGTGGGCGAGGAGGGATAGGTGGGCGAGGAGGGATAGGTGAGGTAGGAGGGATAGGTGGGCGAGGAGGGATAGGTGGGCGAGGAGGGATAGGTGGGCGAGGAGGGATAGGTTTGCGAGAAGAGGTGAACCATAAACAAAAGTTTACAATAGCTTGGCTCTCGTCTTTAACTATGCGCATTATTTTTATTGATACTTGATGAGTTCTATTGTTTAAAAATTAGAGCGATGAAGTGATATTTATTCAGCAGTGATATTTAATTGTCAATGACATGTTCAACATCCCTATAGTGTGCGAGAGCATGTAAATAAAGCACCAATATCCGATAACACGATAGAGTTCGATGCCATAAACACAACTTCGAAATTTTAGAAAAATGCAAAAATGGACGACGTATTTTACAACTCAAAAACGTACGATATCGTGTACTGGTGACGAACGTTATCAGGGGTTCCTTAACAGAGCGTTTTAGGTTAGTTACTCTTCGTTATCTATGTCAATGATGTAGACCTAGGAATGATAAATGCAACGAACAAATTCGCAGAGGACGAGAAAATAATTCACAGGGCTTACACGGAGCGAAACAGAGCTTTCATTCAAGCAGACCTCAACCGATTTTGCCACTGAACCCAAACTGGCTCAGTAATCCTCAACAATACAGATTGGAAGTGAAAAACTCCTAAATTCCCAGAAAGATACTCCAGTTGAAGCAGTAGACCAACAAAGAGATCTTCATATCGTTATCACCGATGATCTCTTGTATAAAAAAGTACATAAATATCTTAAGAAAGCGAGCAGAGCTTACGGCCTTACAGCAATAAACTTTGATATCGAATCGAAGGATCTAATGCTACTGGTCTGGGAGGCATCAGTCTCACAACATCTAGAACCGCAGCGCAACTCTGGTCCGTGACCCTAAAACGTGATGTCACCAAATTTGAAGAAAATAGAGCGTGAAGCAACGAAAATTATTCCAGAACCCCGTACACTCTACTACGAACGACGTCTCCAACTGACTGAGCATATTTCCTTTGAACACAGAGAGATTGCGAGAACAATTGGTAACGACCTAAAATATCGAAATGGCTTTTGACGTAGTTTATCAGGCAAAATCCAAAATCGATTTTGTTTATGTGCTATATTTACGAGTCCACTAATTACAATTCCAATTGGAGGTATGGGTAAATGACACAAACACGATAATGCCAACCTGCTATATTTCAGTGAACGCGCAGTGAGAAAAGTGTAGGCTTACAAGCCCAGGCAAAGATGTTTACAGCTGGAACACGATTGAGGGCGATACAAATGTTAAAACCATGAGCATGACTTTCATTGACTGAGTGTTGTCTAAACATATTTTCTTTATACACTCTATATCATTAAATTCACTATCAGCAAACATATTCAAATTGCGATAATCAAAACTTCGACCGGGCCATCCTGTAGGGAAGTCAACACGGTGTGAAAAAAAGAAGATAGTGTATCGCTCCAATATTACAGATAACGCAACTGAACTGTCTAAACATGGGACCAAATTTCTGTGAAACTGAGTCGTATTTAGATACTGTGTCGAAATAAATATAGTGGTGTTGGTGCATGAAAATTGTTGATTGTAAATAAGTTACTCTGGCTGGTGCCTGTGCGTGATTGGCGTCTGCCATGGTGGCGCGAGCCTCGAGTATCAGCCCTGGAATGAGCCTCTCCATTCGTTTGTGTCGTCATATCGCTATCTTATTTTGTGTATAATTCTTATTGTGTTATTCTACCTTCAGCACACGGTCATGTTAATTATAAGTTAGATAGCATCGGAGGAAGGAGGTATAATCTGAGCAACAGGCCTGTAAAATTGTACATTAAGCTCACAAAGCACAAAGTAATTTTATTAAGCACAATGTAATTGTTAAGCACAAAGTAAAAAAAATATAGCCAAATTTGAGTTATTCATCATTTATTTTGTGCCTCAAATTTCATTGGAACTCTTTTATAATAAAGCCTACTAGGAAGACCCATAAAAAATCCACGGTCAGTATCATTGGAAACCTATGTGTTGGAAATAATTCCAAAGTAACCTATCCTCACTCGACATAACCTATCATAATCCAATATAACTTATCCTCACCCACATAACCTATCCTAACCCAACATAACCTATCCTTACCCAACATAACCTATCCTAACATAACATAACCTATACTAACCTAACCTATCCTAACCAAACCTATGTTAGCTAAACATAACCTATTTCAGCCTCTCCTATTCTAGCCTAACTTCTTCTCTTAACCTATTTGAACCTAATGTTCTAATATCCTAGCCTAACCTACCCTAAACTATCGTTATATATCATACCTTAATCTATTACATCATTACCTAGCATAACCTATCCTACAAGGACCCTTGAAAAAATTCCAACGTAACCTATTCTAACCTAACTTAACCTATGCTAATCTAACATAACCTCTCCTAGCCTCGCCTATCCTAACCAATCTTAACCTAATCTATTGAACCTAATGTTCTAATATCTGTACGAATTTCTAGCCTTAGTTCGGCGTGCTGCCTTGTTTATTTTATTCTGCCAGCTCGCCTATTAGATTTAATCTAGATTTAAGAACATCAGGTTAGTAAATTTATTTTCATGATATAAAGGGCAGGATGTAGGAAACAATTTCTTGGCCCGGCAGTTTCCGTTCTTCTTGGCGACTGACGATCGATAAGAAGTATGTATACTCTAGCGTGCGTTAGCACCGAATAATTAGACTTTTCGCAGACCTCCAATCTGGCACCACCATCGGCGTAAACTGCTCATTTAAAGCCATATTCTACGTAATCTACGGGGAGCACCATATGTGTTACTTACCTGCTGGAGGCGCTCGACTTCCACGCTGCTCCACACTTACCTGCTGGAGGCGCTCGACTTCCACGCTGCTCCACACTTACCTGCTGGAGGCGCTCGACTTCCACGCTGCTCCACACTTACCTGCTGGAGGAGCTCGACTTCCACGCTGCTCCACACTTACGTGTTTAGCCTTACGTATTTTAGCCTATCGTAGTGTATCTTACGCTAATCTACAGCATGACACCATTACCTAGCCTAAAGTATTCGTACTTAATTTATTCGTCCATTATACCCCCGCCTATGTTAACCTTACTATTACTGCGCATCTAAACCTAACAAGAAATTTCTAATATACCTTACCAGTTACCACGGCTGATCGGTAACGACAGTCAATCGAACGAAACTATGATACCGCTTGAAACTCAAAGTGTTATGTGCGCAAAGATGAAGCTTATAAAAAGAGATGAAGCTCTAAAAGTATAGGTTTATGATCAGTCTCTAGCATGGATACCGCAACGGTCTTCGTATTTATTGATGGAGGGTGCAACATACATAGTTACTACCGTATTAATGTATAGATGATTATGTATTATTTGTTCCCTTAATTTGATTATACTCGTACAGGGCGTTACAAAATAAGCAGTACAAAATTGCACGCCAAGTAGAAAATGGCTAAATTAACACATTTTCAAGCATGAAATTTTCCGATGAAATTCGGGCTTTAGAGATATTAGCTGTTTATTGTTTTAACGGATGAAATTTAATCACACAATTATTCGTAATTTCCTAATAGGTGGACCGGGCAAAATGGTCCTGTTGCATGGCCTCCTAGATCTCCTGATATGACTCCACTCGATTTTTTTTTTGTGGACACACGAAGAGCCTTGTTTATGCTACACCCATTGAATCTGAGGAAGATCTCGTGGCCAGAATTGGAGTGACTGCTGGTGAGATTTTTGAAATGCCAGATTTTTTTCCTAATATCCGGCAGTCGTTAAGACTAAGATTTGAAAAGTGCATTGATGTAGGATTGTAGGTGGAACACATTTTGAACAATTTTGTAACGGAATTCAAAAAAAATGTTGCGAGTAATTGTGTATTTAAATTTCATCCTTGAAAACAATAAACAGTTGATATCTCAAAAATCCGATTTTTTTCGGACAATCTCATAGGAGAAAAAGCGTTTATTTGGCCATTTTCTACCTGGTGTGCAAATGTGTACCTCTTGTTATGAAACGCCCTGTATATAATTACTGTAAGCGTAACAGACGGACTAACTTAATAAATTACTAAGAAAGGAAAAAGCAGAATTATTATATTATGAGAGTTTTATTGAATAACTTGTAGAACAGTGACTTTTATTTATTGGATCAGTAGAATTTGAGACCAGCGGCCAGAAAATGAAGTCGCGGCTGGCCCGGTACATACAGCAAATCGATACTTCAGGTTTTATTGGATCAGGAATTTATATTCAAAATTATCGGATGATTGTATAGATGATGTTACGTTTAATACGATGCAGAATACATCAGAGAACCCGAAAGTCCTAATTAGTTGCATAAATATATGTATCTGATAATGAAAGCCATCGATTCCGATCGTCACAGCCTTGGATTTGGCACACGTATTAGAGGTAATTGCTAATTATCAGGTTTGCTTTGAATATTTATCATACTTATTTGGAATGTGATTTTCTGCTGTCATGCTAATAAAAATATATTACACGACGGCATTGGCAATTGCGTTTGGGTAAGTTAGTGGTTTTAAAACCTTAGTTTGTTTGCTAAAAGTAAATCTTAAAGGCAATGAACTCAGTGATTTGTAATCAAGAGCTGAAAATAGCTAATGAATTGCTATTGATTTACAAATATCATGTTTTTCAATCAGAAGATGAACTTAACGCTTAGCGTCAAAGCTCAGTATTTGAGATGCTTGAGAGGTTTATCTGGTATTCCTTAATAATTTGCGTCCATCAAGTTATTTATAACATAAAAAACACGCATAAAGTCCTTAGTTACGCTTTATAACTCAATTTTCAAACAAATTTCCTTCCATTCCCCGAGATTTCCAGTAAATCGTAAAAAACGTACACTTATTTATTTGGGTATTTTTTAACATCCTTTGGTTCAATGTCGTTGGAACAGGTTATTATGATGAAATCACTAGTGGAATTGCTTATGATGAAATCACTAGTGTGATGGCCTATGTTGAAATAACTAGTGTGATTGCTTATGATGAAATCACTAGTGGAATTGCTTATGATGAAATCACTAGTGGAATTGCTTATGATGAAATCACTAGTGTGATGGCCTATGTTGAAAATAACTAGTGTGATGGCCTATGTTGAAATAACTAGTGTGAATCACGTCGATGTATAATGGTTCCACTACACATCGACGTATAGTGGCACCAGGATAGCTTTCTACGTCTTTACCATCATGTGAGACAATCAACTGGAGAAGTTACCATAAAATGCTTTCAATAGTAAGTTTTCATAAATTCCAAAATCCTCAATTTTTGCCTTGAAACAACTATTGCGAGACTAATTCAGGACATAATATTTAGTGAATTATATTTAGTGAATGCGAATTATGTTTAATAGAATTTTAGTACATAATATTTAGTGGATAAAATCTAATAGTCATTATGGTTAACTCTTTCCGAGGACCTTTGGGAATGAGAACAGCGCGTGTCTTCCAGGCTTCTAAGGCAACATTTCCTTTGGCGATCGTTTCACTTCGTTTCTCAACACAGTTAGAACATATTTATTAAAATAGATTTTTATGAGCCTCTTCATTGCACAAGCGCATTCTATTAGCAATTCCTCTGTTTTTTTAGCTCTCATCCCAAGGATGAGTGACGTACGAACCCATTGTGTAGGTGGGTATCCCCTACTATATCTTCTGCTCGTATGTTCTCTTTTCTCCGTCTCCGGTGCAGCTGGATCGCTCTGGTAAAGAACCTACCACCCTAAACGCTAACGCGCTAACACCCATTTTCTGAATTGGAGTGCCGGCAAAATAACACACATTTAAGTTGAAACGTTAACGGCATTACTGAGATTAAACCTGTGAAATTTCTATTTTATGTATGTATAACGCTCTGCTTTTGTGCCGTGGAGAACTGGAGAACACTAAAAGAAGTATATTGGGTTGTCCCTTGAAAACCTAGTGCATCATTTATACAAAGCTCTCAGTTTTGAACGTTCTCGTAGGTATACAGATTCATTGAAAGAATCGAATTTTGCAATTATTATGAATGCATCTTCTGCTCTCATTCCAATGAAAAAATTCATAAAGCAATGCTGGTTTCTGACTAGTGTGGTGTTAGTTTCTCATTGCTGTATTACTTAACACGAATCATTCTGGTTTAAATTTCGACAAGTTGTTGTGTGGCAAGGCAATTACTCCGATCTAGTTACTTGGTACGTACTTGTTGAAATGCAAACACAAAAAAATGAGTTTCGAATTTCCAGCATATCGAATTTTTATTTTAGATAAAAAATTATTCCCTTCCATCTATCATACTTTACAGAATACCCATAATTAACGTAAAAGTATAAGATTGTAACTGTCCCCAAAGGCATTTTTCATAAGTTCTAACAGTTTTTATAAGTTTTCTCAAACTTAAAATAACGAAGGAAATTCTTTTTCGTGTTTTTCTTTCAATCGTTTGTTCAACCATTGACATGGCTTTTGTAATACATATGCGCGCTTAACAACTGAGGACCTTTATGTTCAGACATTTTGAAAATCAATGTGATATATTTTATTCATAAACTTTGTCGGAAATAAAATAATTTCATTTTTTCCTTTACTTTAGCGTGTATTTCAATGCTGAGCTTGTGAAAGTTTTGGTCAAGAAGGGTATACAAGTTGGAATGAAATTTTCATCGAGTTGCGTTAACACATTCCGAGTTGCCTTATTGACGGTGCTTCAATAAGAAATTATTTTGATATTCTTTCGAAAAATTTTCATTTCATAAAGCATTTACTTTATAAGACACGTAATTGTACACTCGCGAGGACAAACACCAAACATGGGTACCTGGTGAGCGTGTACACAAGTGCCTCGCCGCACGAGTGAGTTCAACGCGTTCACTGCCGGTTTACCCCTGGGTAAGTAGCTCATTTACGTACCGGTGTGAAAGAATATCATTTAAATTATTTCAACAAATTTTCCAAAAGAGATTTGAGCATACGAGGTAAATTATCATCATGCTATATTACATTTTTACACTTTTTAGGAAAGAAATATTTTTTTCGAGCAGTGTGGTCGTTTTTTAAACTTACTTTAAACTTTACGTACTTTAAACTTTTAAACTTTTTAAACTACTTACAACCTTACTTACCGACGCTAAAAATAATTCTGAATGTTCTTCGACAATGAAAGCGCAAGAAGCTGATAAAGTAATTGAAATATCTAAAAATATTATCATTCAAAAATATTACTTTTTCGGAAGGAAGAAGCAAGAAGAATAGGTCTGCAAGCCAGCGCAATTGCCTCGCTTCAGCTAGACTGGAGTTGCGCAGATTGTAGACACGGCGGCGGTGGTCGTGTGTGTTGAGGTAGGATTACATGTCTTCTTAAAAGCCAGCCAGTAAAGACGAGCCCATTCAATTTCGTACAGGTTTTCTGAGTATAAATTGTAAAATGCTTGGAAATTTCAAATTGAACTTTGGTGGAAGTATACCATAACTTATCTGAAAAATATCGCGTATATTTTGAGTTTGCAGTGAGCAGTTTCATTCAACCATCATCTTCACAAATAAGAAAATTAATAGGGCGAAATAATAGCCCAGCTAGTGTATTAGGACCACGCTGAGCTACCTCTCTATGCTTGTCGACGCTAGTGATTGCACCGTCCGTCCACGACTGACGTTTCATAATTTTCTGCAAATGATACTCCAAAATCAACTGGAAACAATAGATTCTCCAGGTAAATGTTGTGGCCGTCAAAATCGCAAATGATTTTGACTTGTTGCACAACATTGTTCTACTGAGGAATCAAAGACTTCGAGACGTGCTTTTAAATTTTTTTCTTGATCGAGTCTCAAAAAAATGAACGCCAAGAATATAATTTATCATATTTTGGAACCTAGTAACCTCGAGATGAAAAAGAGGGATTTTAAAGTCTTAAACACTGCCATAGAATAAGACGTCTGTGAAAAGTTAATAGGTGGACTCTACACACGAAGCAAAAACGTGCTTTAGCCATTTTCAGTATTATACTGCTTAATGAGGCCACCGAAAAGTTAGAGGAAACTAATAGTTAAAAGGAGCATCATGAAAACTAAATTTATTGCACTAACAACCTGCTGAAAAAATGGCAAGGTAAATTTATTTGTTTCGTGGCTACGACGATGTAACTAGCATTATTTAGGTGCTTGGAGCAGCGATAGAAATCATTAAGGAAGCTCATTTTGAGCCCCAGTTTTTCCCTTCTTTTCTTTCACTCACGAATTAATCCCGTAAATAGTCTGAGCGAGTTTAAATGAACTTTCCTGCTCACGATTACAATCGCCCTAAAGCTTACTTTTGTTTACAGCCCGTTGCAGAAATATTTGAGAGCTTGGCAGCATCGGCATTCGGTGCAGAAAAGCATGGAAATAAGTCAACACATGCAACAACTCGGCTACCTTAGTGCCATAAAACTGATATTGATGATTGGCCAAGTTAATTCAGTTCAGAGATAGACAACGTCAAAGAAAACAGTGAATCTTCGATTCGTTTTTCGAGACACCGGTTTTCAGAGATAGCTATTTTTGCTCTAGAAATTCTTCATTTTCTGAAGCGTCTTACGTTATCTCGATGACCTTCAAATCACCTTAGAAAAAGTTTCAGAGTTTTGAATTCTAATATCTTAGCTCTGCATTTACTCTAGTCTATACCGATTTTGGAAGAACGGTTGTCTAAAATATTCCGAATGGTAGCTGTTAACGCGCTGCCGAACGCACCTATCTCGAGACGTGCACGGCTTATCTGGTATTTGGAGGAGGAGATTTGTGGGGTTCTTACACATATACGAGCAATAATTTTTAATGCCATTTTACAATATATTTTGAATGTCGTGGATGGTACGCTCGCTTTGCTAGTCACCTGGCATATAGCGCAGTAGAGGCCATACAGGGTGTTTGAGAACAAGAGGTACAAAATTGCGCACCAAGTGAAAAATTGCCAAATAAACACTTTTTCTTCTATGAAATTTTCTTAAAAAAATTGGGTTTATTAGATATTAGCTGTTTATTGTTTTAAAGGATGAAATTTAATGACACAATTGTTCGGAATACTAATTGTGAATGTACTTTACAAAAATTGCTCAAAATGTGTTCCACCTACATCAGTGCACTATACAAATCTTAGCCTTAACTTGTGGCGGCTATTAGGAAATCGTGGTTTCTTCGAAACTCAACAGCGCCAACAAGACAAACAAGAAGTAACCTGGTAGCACGATTTGGAACATTCTAAAACCTTCTTGCTAAATTCTTTTACCAAATATCACTAAAACTAAATTTTATTATTGTAAACTCTCATAAAATAGAAGTGTTTTTAACACAAATTCAAAATAAGTTTTGCGAGTAATTGTGTAATTAAATTTTATCTTTAGAAATAATAAACAGGTTCTCAAAAATTCAATTTTTTTTCGAAAAATTTCAAAGAATAAAAAGTGGTTATTCGGCCTTTTTCACTTGGTGGGCAATTTTGTACTTCTTGTCCTGAAACACCCAGTAATGTGCGAGCGAGCACGGCCCCCTACCCTAAGCACCTCAGAGGTCTTATAAGCGGTGAGCTCTTTAGGGCCCGCGCATTTGGTCCGCATCCCTACCTGTACAACATCGTACCAGTAAACGTCGCATTTCTCCATTGTTGTCTCTAACCTCTGCCCGTATATTGGTGGCCAGTATGGGGACGCGAACCAAATGCGCGGGCCCTAAAGAGCTCACCGCTTATAAGACCTCTGAAGTGCTTAGGGTAGGGGGCGTGCTCGCTCGCACATAATAACACTCATGCTATGTTGCTAGGTAGCGCGATCATTTGGAATTTGAGCTACCGACAACGAAATTTTCTTTAAAAGTTCGTTTCATGATATAATGAGGCTCCCGGGAGTTGCTGCCAAGCAAATATTCTTTGCGCTATAAGCACAGTCGTGTCCTTTCGAAAATCTTACAGAATCAACTTGGAATTTCAGGTCATAAATGAGAACTGCACAATAATTTTTCAAGGAAATCATTCTGATGTTTTTTTCTGCACAATTGTAGCTTGCCATCCATGCTATTTTAATAATTCAGCTGGTTCTCTTATTATATACAACCTTATTTGACGATGATTTCATTACATAATCCCGACATATATACTCTTGTATAGACTGGTAGAGCCTTTCAGTTCCTTTAAGTATGATCCGCGATATCAATGCAAATTTATGTCTAAAATTTGTGATTGCAAGTGCAATTGTGTGGTATGAATACGTCACTCCAACTACTATTCGTAGTAAAAAATACAATTAGTGATAGCTATGCATAATTCTTTCTACCATTCGCTTCGAAAAACATAACCCACGCTACAATTCACGGTGGTTCACTACTTCTATTGAACAGGTGGAATAAAGCGAACGAGGGTAGAAATGTATTTTTTATTTGTGTAGTTCAAGCGTTACTTAAGGTGTGTTATTTTCGGCCCATTTTTCTTATTTTATTACTTCATTTCGTTTTATGACTGAGTTATCTAAGTTTTCTATCTGAAATTGAATCCTTCAAAGTTGGGTAAGATTTTCTCAAATTGACCTTCGTCTGGTATTATATCGTAATTGCTGGAAAAAACATGGACACATCTACAGCCGTGCGTTCTGTGGTTCCGAATGAATGACAATGCTACAATGTAACAAGAATGTTTGGAAGCCGTCATTTCTAATATTGAGTCATATAATAAGCTTTGAGAACTGAGATAAAAAACCCGCCCGTCTTCAGCACATACCATGCGATAAAACACACGAACCATTGAGTTCAAGACTTCAAGTCGCTGAAACTTTGGCCTCGTACTATCATGAGGACCCTTTAATCACGGCGAAATTCAAAGTCAGGACGTCAGCTTGAACGAAGAAAAGCTTTTAAAATCGTTTTTACGTATTTGACAGCCTCGTGAACTACAGGTGCTACGAGAACCCGTAATTTTTCAAGTAGTTGACAATGCGTCTGCATTAGGAGAGAGCATCAATTCATGCTCGAGGCACAGCTAAGAGTCCTCATCTGTTCTCCGCAGCCGGCGGCGAGGGAGAGTTGGTCTAGCGCATGAAATTACCAGTAGTCAAGGTGAGAAATACTATCAGTCTTTATGACTCCATTAGCAAATGAGAGCCTGATGATGTACGCGCCTATTGAGGCCAGACCTCGCAGGAGGATCGGAGAATTAGACGTATCTGGCTGGCTCTGCATAGGGCCGAACGAATGCGAGAAGGAATAATCGGTTATGGTGTCAGAGTCTTGGAGTGTAGTCAGAGCAATCTGCATAGTGGCTCTCTCAGCGATTGACTTAAATTCAGTATTATCTAAATCAAAAATGAGTTCGAGACCTGTAAGTAATTGAGCCAACTTTGGACTTGAGAGAAGATGGGGATTAGGAGAAGTAATCAGAGTGTCGGATATCACAGTTAGACATGAATGGAAGGCAAGAGACCACTGTACCTTTACGGCAAAGGCTCAAGGTAGCTGACCGACGATGCGTGGATAGGGATTAAGAGCTTATGAGCTATAAGCTGCAGTCCAATCTAAACATCACCATGGATTGTGGAAGCGGTGTTGAAGATGTCAAAGAGCAAATGGAGTACGTTGCAAATTCGCCGAGACGCAAGAAACTTGAAGGATGACAACGAGTTTGGTTTCGTCGCTGATATGACGGCTTATACATACTTCATGCTCTTTAACAGGGTTAGCCATTCAACTCAATTTTAGGTGACCAGAACAGGAAGGGATACGAGTAATTCTTTTACTTATTCATTGCGGTACAGCCGTGCCCATTCGTATCCGTATGTACGCTGCACGCGCAGTACTTGCTCCCAGCGTGCGTGCACAATGTTCAAGAAATAGCTATGATCGTGACCAGCAGTTCATTTCAGAAACGACTACCGTCTTAAAACGACCGTCGTCTCTTTGAGGCACTGGCAAAGTCAAGAGACCTGCTCTGTCTTCGTCCGACAACGTGCGTGTGCCGCCGACGTCGCGTGCTCTTCATTGTTTGTTTCTCCGCTCTTTTCGTGCTCTCTTTTCTGCTCGAATTAAGACCTGCCTACAGGATTTCCTGACTGGCAGGAAGGAACCAAATACTTTCCGAATTGACGTACGTATGCTTATAACCTTTCAAGTTTTTCATGACAAATAAAGACTAAACTACAGTATATCATTGACATTAATACGTTTTTTATGCCTTGGGAAGCAAACTGCTGAGGGCTCTCTGTGCCTACAAATTAATCGTATTTCTTGAACTGAGATTAAGAAAAAAGTCAGTACTTTACTCCCCCGCCATGGCAACTCCACGGCCAAGGTGCAAAAGTTCGTAGAGAAGCGGTAGCGCCCCTCACGTATTCCTATTACGCGACGCAAATACGCGTGTTGGCCGAACCAACAACCCGGCGTGTGTGCAACAATTGAGGAGCGCTCAGAGCAAATTCGCCGCTCGCAGATATGCCAATAGCATTCCATTTCGGCCCGAGATTCGAGTTTACATCTATTTGGCACTGCTTGTTCAAAGTCGCGTCTAGCCAATTAGTTTGCCCAGGAGGGCTTAAAAAGAGTCTCGTTTCACATCCTAGCCTCCTCAATGAAAGCTGACTGTCGTCTGAATGGCTTGGTAAATACCACACGCAGCTAGTCTGGCTAAATGCACACGGTACTAGAAGCCCCAGCGAAAGTGTTATGCAAAAATCATTTTTCAGGCGCTGCAGATCTTTGAAGCATCTAGTTTGTATATTACAATTCCTAATCTAACGAAAAAATGAAAATAGTAGAAAATGACGCAGGAGCCTAAGTTAATCCTAAATATTTCGTTGCCAGAATTGAGTCCTACTCAGGAACTATCGTATTTCTTATGCCACTCATACACTAATGTGCGAGGAAGAGCAAGAACCTTCACGTATCGATGAAATCAAAACTTTGCAAAAGTTAATAGCACTTTCACTCAGTTCTTCATACGGGAGCAAGTTATCATGAACCGTCATAAAAATGTTCTACTTAACCTGTAAATGTATGCATGGAGTGGATGACACTCATCAGTTAGGTAGCTATACATGTCGTTGATTAGTCATATGGTAGAATTTTGGAAACACAAATGGCTAATTACCTTGAATGTATTGAAGTACATGCCGAAGTAAGGACCTATAATTGAGCCAATATGGAGAACAATCGCACGCTGAATTTTTCTCATGAAAATGAACCTTCAAGGTGGTCTGGCAGTGGGTGTTGATCATTAATTAAAAAGGACGTGCGCCCTTCTGAAGGGGTATGCTCCTGCCAAACGAAGAGCTGATCACACCGGTAAATATGGACCAGCGGGAGTCTTTGTTTGGAGGTTACAACCTGTTCACTTATAAATCGGTGGACAGTGTCGCGTGTCGCGCTCCCAATTACCAATTTTCGATCAATGATGACACAGCAGTGAGGCCTGTAATTAGCCAGGATTTCTTGGCTCAAAGGTGGGGAAGCTCGTAAATTTCACGTGGGGCCCACATGTCATCACCAAATGCCCCTTTATTATTAACAAGTCAAAGCTGAGGCCAATGACTCATCACCGTATTAGTTATAATTAAAACGATGACGAGCGCTTGCAGTGATGACGAGGCAATATCAAGGCAGGCCTTTACATGACTTTGTTAACTTGAGGTTACGGAACAGTGCTACACATAATTGAATTAGCTTTTTATCTATTCATACCCGATCTGCCTCCAAGAGGTCCATCGAAAGAACAGACTGATCAAGTCACTAAAAAATGCAGACACTGGGAATTTAATGCTTAATTCTTAGAGCAGTTTGAACCAGAAAATGTGATCGCTAGCTTGCAAGTGAGAAAATTATTCATGTCAAATATGCTGTGCTCTGGCTCTGGAAATTTCGTTATTGGCAGTACGAATACTGGACTCATGCTATGGATCAATGGTGCATGGATTTTCGATGTCAGGTATAAATGATTAATACAAGTAGAGCGTAAAAATTTCCCAGTTTTCGAATGTATACCTGCATTTCAGCTCGAATTTATGTTCTGAAATAGTTTTAGAGAGCAAAGCTATAGGAGGATTAAATGCTAATACTGAAATTGATCACTGCCGTCTTGTTGAAGATAACTTCGTCATCCCAGAGATGAGCGCTGTATGTAATGCGAATTAGCACTTCTAAGAATAAAAAAAGTAAAATTATCGCTTACTGAGCTGTATTATTGTTGCTGTTCATTGCTTAGAGTCGAGCTGTATTCTGATTTTATCCGACACGACTAACATGCAGTTCAGAAGTCTGACTGTGATCTACAACGTCATGCTGCAGCTCACACAGTTGTACGCGTCTTGGCTAAGATGGTATCTTACAATACCGAGGCCCTGGATATAAATTAGGTGCTGTTTGAAATGTATTTGAATCTCAAAACCAAATTGAGCCTCATGCGCTAAGCCGAATTATTTATTTAAAAATTGACGTTACGCAAACCGAAAAAAATCATCATAGTGGTATCGCAGTTGAGGCGTATGGCATTACCCCAATAGTCGCGCGCAGCTTTTTTCTTCATTGCCGAATTAAATGAATTGGACTCGTTTAATTTGAGACAAAATTGATTGAAGGACACCGAGGAATAACTACTAACCGAACATTTTACAGAGTGCGAATGGAAAAGACTGAAAGAAGCTTATACCAAGAATTCCTTACGTAAAATTTAATTTCATGGAGCTAAAACTCAACAATTAACTAAATCTTAAATTGTGCAATTGAGGTCTTTTTAAATCGTATTTGAATAGACCATGCTCTGCTATTTATAAATATAAAAAATGGTATCATTGTTCACATGAGACGGAATAAAAACTTGTAAAACAGGTCTGATTTCGGGCGTCTACATGCATGAGAACAGGAAACCTTTAATGTTAGGCACGCCCAGGTGGAATACAGGAGGATATTCAAAGAAGACAAGCAATGGGGATTCTGTATTTTGAAAATTTTTAGCACGGAGATCTTTGATTGAAGTAAATAAACCGTCCATGGGAGCCTTCAAGACTACTTAGCTTACTCCACTGAAGCTGAACCCCGATAATTTTATACAACGTATCATTTTCAGCAAAATTTTAACTATTGAGGACTGCAATCATTATAAAGGTAAAGGAAGATGGAAAAGATTTAAAATGTACAGAGGCTTTCAGATAGATCATTCCAAACCGACACCGATATTAATTTCGTGCTGACCGAGTGAAAACTATAAAAATATACTTTTTAAATTACCTCGTTCCTACTAGATTATAAGAAAAGAACGGTTTGAAAGCCTTCAAAGAAAATGTGATTTTTTTGCCTGGTGCAAATAATTTTCAAATTTTCTTCGTTCGCAAAAATTTCTGTTTACGCAAGAAGCCAGCCTAGCTGATAAGTTAATTAAATAGAGATGCAAATAATCTATCGAAAATCTAAACTTAATGCGAAGGTCTCCATTCAATGGTTGACTTGTGAATCATACAAATGATGTTAGAATAGTGAATGAATGGATGTCTGAAAAGGACATGCATAATTTTTTGCATCGATATTTTAATTAATTTCAAATATAAATCAATGAAAAATTATGAGCATAGCAGCAGAATTTTTTCCAGAATTAAAATGAATCCATTATTTTATTTTAAGTCTTAGATTTTTCACAATGTGTTATTTCTGCTCAAAATAAGTATTTGAGTTATCATTCGCTTATTTTTGCACTTCTTTTCAGCTTATTATGAAAATTTTTGCGTTAAACAAGTAGACAGCCTGTACTTGCATCAGTGATACGCAAATTAATATGAAGTAATGCTAATGAAAATGATATTAATGACAGAAAATAGGAAGGAATAGACATAAGAGATTATTAGCACGTAATAATAAGCATTAATATTTACTAAGCACTAACAGTAATATAGAAGGTATAGACACTAAAATATTCATAACAGGACTTTGGTGAGCGACTAGTCGTACATTTTTATCATTTGGTGGAGACACTGAGCCTAAAAACACAGCAAAAATCCTGAAAGCTCAACGCTACCATTAAAAAAAGTGGCTACAATCTAAAATATTTTCATCCACGAACCATTGGTTCATTTTTTTTATCAAAAATGAGTCTTGAATATATTGTGTAAAACGCGATTGCTTCGATAAAATAATGCTTGTTTAATTGATGCGTGAAGCATCTAGTGAAGTGCACGGCAAAAGTAGGACCTTTATTTATGGCATTATTTATAATTAAAATCGAATTGACGCGGAAAAACAGGAGTAGATTTTCTGAAAAATCATGCTCATTTGTTAATCAGTAATACTTCTCATTTAGCTACATTTACTCTCCAATTCCGTTTATAAATAATCACAGCACTTAGCCGACAACGGAGCCGTATCAGTGCTTTTCCGGAGCGATACAGACATCACGTTGCATTATACAGCTGTTGTTGCCCTCGGTCGCACGTTCCACGACGTTTATTCCGTCAGTAAGCAGCATCATAGTGCGGCGGGCGCTTAGTAAAGCCACAGTATACCAACGTGGTGGTCTTGTAAGGCACATGTAGTATCTATGCGCTGAACTGCTGATAGCCACCATCGATGCACTGCTCTGAGATGATGCTAATCTACATTTATTGCGCTAAACTGCAGTAAAAAATTTAAGATATTGTGCCAATTTTCAAAGAAGGTTAAACTGAAAAACAGCGATGAATGTAAAGGCAGGATCTCGCAAAAGCTTTTTGATCATTACTGAAGAAATTCTTGATACGCCATTTTATTGTCCTTCATTTATATCAAAATCCCGTGGTCCACGATGGTTTTCTCATTAGGTGCAGTAAAGGGCTTCACTCTTTGAGCGTAAAAATTAACCGCGTTGAAGAGGCAAATGCCTTTAAAAACTCATATTGTAATTGTGAATTAATTCAAGAATTTCTTCGATGTCGTTGAAAATTTCTATCCATGAAATAACTCGGGAGCACAGAAGCTCAAAAAATAAACTCAATATGTACCTTATAGAAGCAATTTTGGATTTTGATATGCTTATTTTTTAATTAATTTATTTGCGATAAGGAAGCGATCCATCATGTATTAAAGGCATGATAAATTGTGAATCTCTCCATATGTCACATTACGAATGAATTCATTCTTATACACATTGCTTTCACGATAAGCCTATCCCATTTGAATGGTTGATATTAATTTGTAACTAAATTACGAAGAATAATATAAGATATGCTAAAAGTCTTCACTTTCAAGTGAACGTTGAATATTTTCCATTCAAATGAGAATTATTTCGAATCTTGTGGATAGTATTTATGGCATTTGTTGAGATAGTTTATTATTTTAAAGGTGAAAATTACGTTATATATTCTCCTTTTCTGAAGCCCATCTACTGTTTTGGAACCCACTTGTGATAATATTCCAGGAACCATGGATAAAAATTTTAGAAAATAGAAATACAGACCTAATCTGTAATGCCCAGACAACAAGTCCCGGGAAAAATTTAGTGAATATTTTTTCTGGTTGTTTAAGTAATACAGCAATAAAAGTATACGTTAGCATTCAGAGTTAGCATGTAAAATGAGTTCTGCTAAAAAGATCACACAATATTCGAATACTTGAACTGTAGCAATATTTTAGGTTCACGTGTTTTCTGTTCAAGGGATTTAGGTTTATAGGCTTAGCATTGTCTGATGGAGATAAAGAAGAGAACACCTTACAAGCTAAGGGGTTTCCTGCCACCAAGACAAACAATCCATCAGTTCGGCGTCGTCAGTTTCATCGCCATCGAACAGTTCCTCTTGGTTGTCCATCAAAGCCGAAACTCCAGGAATTGGGGAAGAAGAGTAACTGTCTTCAGACAGCACTCCGTTGGAAATAGTCGGAGATGTGAGGTCCGTAGTGGAAGAGATCGTAGGTGAAGGTTTGTATAAAGTGGAAACGACACTGGGAGATGTGTGGTGCAAAGTGGAAATGATGCTGGGTGGTATGTGGTTCAAAGGAGCATTAAGAGTAGCCGCTGTATTTGTTACAGTGGAAGAAATGGAAACTAAAGTGCTAGTTGACGCAATCAAGGGCATTATTTTAGGAGATGTGGTACTTGGAACATCTCCCGCGTTGGGGACGATGGATGTGATAGTCGGCATCGCATATCTTGAGATAGGAGCAGCGGATGTGGAAGTCAGGGGAGCTTGACTTATCGTCTGAATTGTAGGCACGGAAGAGCTTGAAGCGCATAAGACAGCAGGAACATAGGCCAGATCAGAGTTGCTGAAAGACAAAAAAGTTACATTATATTACAATTCTGTAAGTGTTACACTGAAGTCTTTGCGTTTACATTTGAAGTTCTGTAAAAACATAAATTATTTAAGGCTAAGGTTATTCTTTTCCTGTTTTTCGTAATTGATGGAGGCCTTACAACGAGTGTTGAATGATATCTCACATCTGCTAAATTCTGCAACCAGAAGCCTGCATTTGATACAGATAAATCACCTCGAACATTATAATGTCGTACACAACAAAGGCTTATCTGCCAGTTGAACAGAGTAATTTGTCAATCAAATGAGTAATTCCAGATAACTTCTTCGTAAGCTTACCAAGGAAACTCGATGAACTGACAGCCTAGGACGTCTGGCTCGTTGAGAGGAAGATTAAACACTCTGGGGGTGAGCATCGCATTACTGGAGCTTACTCCGGGTGCAGAGGAGAAATCCGTCCCATCTTTATGGTGTCTGCTGGGAGCGATCTGAAGGCATTGTTCGCGATGTTTGGAGAGCATCGAGGCGTTGAGCAAACAGGAGCTATCAATTGGCAGCATCGTTTGTAAATGTTGTCTCTGGAGCCCCTCATGTAATGGGTGACGATGCTCATCTCTTTCATGCTTTACTCGACTCGAGTCAAGCTGGAAGCTGCTCGTCTGGCTCGTTTCATTTAGAGTCCCAAATGAGTTGCATAAAGTTGAAGAATTCGAGGGTGAAGGAACGAGGTTGTTGCTGGCGTTATTTTCTTCGATCATACGGCTAAGCGCCTTGATATAGTCCACCGCGCAGCGCAGAGTCTCAACTTTACTGAGTTTTTTCCTACGCGCTGCTTGTGGAACGTGTTGGCGGAGGATTGCGAAACCCTGAGAGACCTGCAAGTAATTAAAAACAATAAGTAAGATTCTTCAGTTTAACCTGCAAGCACAAGAATACGTTTTCTACTCCACTATTTCCTGAAGATTTTCTCCTAATTTCTTAGAGCAAAACTTCAAACATTTTGAAAATGATTTGTTTACTCGTTAAATAAACGCGCTAACAAATTTGCTTGTGATCGACCGAGACCTCTGCGTGAAAGTAAAAGTGAAATCTATAGGTTTTTATGGCTTCATCTCTAAAATTTGATTATCAGTCAAAACATTTACGTTATTAATTCCTGGTATTTCCAAGACTCTACCTCATGGTGATAAGATTAAAAATGTCTCCGAAGAGCTTAACGATTAACTTTCATAAAACGCTAAATTTGGGTGGGATACAGTACCCACACTTTAAAATTCCTTTTAATGGCAATAAATCAATTAACAATAGGACCTCAGTTAAAAGGTAAGGGTCGCTACAAAAACCCAACTCATTCATAATTTCTTACTAAATTGGTTATCTGAAGAGGAAGTTGGTTTTTGTCAGAATATGGATAATTAATTATTTAGTAGGAATTGTATCGCAAGAAATCCATTTTCATAATAAGGATATGCAATTTTTTCGAATAGTGAGACTTCATTGTGTGTTATCAGCAAAGATATTTCCAAAATTTAAAATGTCAAAACAATATCAACTCTTTGTAAAAGTACAAGCTCACATTAGAAATCGGGAATGTTCGCATATCATGAGTATGAGAAATATTCATACTATGTTCAGTTAGTGTCAACAATATTTCAGGTACTGCCTTATTACACAAAATACAGATTATCAAGTCTGAATTATTGATGATGGCATAGGAAAGAAAAAGTCCCTGTAACATTATCAATTAATCTCTACATAGTGGTTACTATTGTTCTACGAAAATCATCGATTGAAATGCATAGGTTATGTGTAGTTCATCAGTAAAGATTCCATTACGAGGAAAAACTATAAGGCGGCTGTTTTAGAAGTTTCAGCTCAACGAAATTCGTCTCTAGAACACGCCATCCCGCTGTCTACTAATTGCTGCAGAAAATTTACGGGAACAGCTTAGAAAACTGGCTTAGTCGTTCGTACTCATTTATGGTTGGTCTGTAAGTGTTCAGACGGTTATAAACAAAGGCGATGCAATCTTATGTGGAAATAGGGTTAACATAGTAAAATTTTGTATGTTTGATTCGGAACGAGTTGCAAATAAGCAATCAGAGGTAATTTGAGGAACTTCAAGTGACAGATCGCAAGCCAATGAGGTAGTAAATGAAATGGTACAGATGTACAACTACGACCTTAATTCATCAACACATGGAATGGGCCTTTTGAGTAGAATTTAATGTTTTTTACAACTAAGGAGGAACAATGTTGCTTAGGAATAAATAAGACTTCCACTACTGACCTCTGCAGTTAGCCTAAACGAAGCTTTTCCCGACAGGATTGAATGTTTTACTCTCCTTAGACATTAGGTACAAATGTTGGCAGACTTCCTCTCGTACTCACCTAAATGCTCTTTGTGAAATCTCTGGCTGTTGTTCTTAATGTTTAACAATGTTCTGACAAATACTAAGCTGTGGTCACACACTATCAAATGACATTTATATTGTTATAAACGCTATAAAAATCCAGTTTTAGTTTTTTATTTTATATCAATAGTGTATATGAAATAGAATATGATAGAAAATAGTACTAGGGAGACTGCGGCCTCAATTAAGATCGACTCTGTCACTGCCTCGTAAAATTCAGAGTTAATATTTTTCCAGTTTCTGAAAATCAGCCATTGATTCGGTATAAAATAAGAAGCTGATTTGCATTTTGGGCAGCATATATGTGCTCATTTTGAGGCACAATTTACTTTGAGCCTTACTGTACAAGAGGGAACTGTTTGAGAACAACAAAAGTTATTCAAAAGCAAAACATTCCGTGGTTTTCGCAACAGAGCTCGCCTTTCAGTTTTGTAACCGTCTCTTTACTTTCAGTTTCTGTGGTGAGCACCTTCAGGCTGCGAGCATAATGGCTTCGATGTTCTCGGGCCAAAGTTGCTGCCGCCATTGATTCGAGTATAAAATAAGAGCTGTTTGAACATTTCCTGTGTTGAACATTTCTGTGGACCAGGTTTGAGTGTCATGGACTCTATCGCATTCATACTATCTGAAATGGTTTTTGCATGAAAAATTGACGATTTATAAAAATAATAATTCATAACTATAAAGTTCTGAATTAAAAAAAAATTTCAAAACAGCCTTAAAAAATGGGTAAATCCACATAATTTTATTTTGCTAGAAAACTTTCAACTGACGTGCACAAGTAAAAAATTGAGGTAAAATTGGAAAATAACTCTAATACTCAAAATTTTGAAGCACTCAATGAATCAAGTAATTCAAAACAAGTTCTTTTAAAATTTGAATCGAAGCGTCAGCTTAGAGGCAACCGTGACCGTTGGCTCGTGTAAGATCACTCTTTATGCAGCGTTGAGGTTTCCTTAAATTTTCAGTGAGCGACGCCAGATCATTGGCGGATGAGCTAAGATATTGACGAATCAGTCCAGAATAAGTACACAATTTTCTATCAATATATTTTTTTACCCTTTAAATACTCCGAAGAATTAGTCACATTTGTATTAACAACAAAAATTACCAGTGTTTCACCAAAGACTGTGAACTCGGCTTGAAGGTGAAGGTAAGCAGTGTGCTTTTGATTCCCTTTTTAGGTTCTGATTAAGTGGAGATCATTCCAGTTGTAGTAGAAAAGATAAGCAATAGTTAAGCAGTACGTTAGATACAGAGTTATGAATTTATTTCCTATGTGGATTAGGTGTTTTCATCTACTTTCCTAAATAACTTTCATATGCAAAGTTCTGCGGATGAAGTGAAGTAAATTTATCTTCAGCCAACTGATCCTTTATGGCACATCTATTAACAACGGGTAATCTTAAGGAAATATTTTTATGACTCACATTCTTTAATTTTATTCATCTGAATAATATAATATATTCTATAGCTAATTGGAATATCTGTTTTGTCACAAGGAATAACTTTATAAAGCAAAGCAAGCATAGCTATTATTGCACTTAGAAAAATATTTAAATTATTTTTCCATGAATAACACCAGAGAATGTTTGAAAATACTCCATTTTAAGAATGATATATAATGTAAGACTGAAGTTTTACCGATTTAATGGAGAGATTATATTTTTTGCAAGATGCGTGTAACAGACTCTGGTAGGTTGCATGGAGCAAAAAATTTCATGCATGTATAGATTAGTCCCAATAAATACTGGATGTCACGAGCGATGTGTTTTGTGAGCATGCAATAAATCTACAGTTCTTATCATTGAGAAAACAACACGAGTCTTCAGAGCTTCGCGTACGTATCTGTAAAAACTCGAACATAGACGTCAGTCTTGCTTTACTATTAAGAGTGGAGGCTTAAGCGTGTTGTAGATAATATCAGTAAGATGCCTGGAATTGCAGCGAAAAGGTTTTAATTAGGATTGTTGTGCGATAGTTAAAGTAAAAGCACTTACCAGACGAACTCGGTTCCTCTCTCTGGCATTCCGACGAGAAAGAGGCGCTCTTTGTGAACTCTTACAATAGCTTGCTTGACTTGAGACCGACTGAAACACTGATGACGTGACTGCGATACCGCTTGATACAGGCTCATTGTCGGTTGATATTTGTTCATTAAGCGGTTTTGGGAAGCCCTTAGATGTCGATGTCGGTAGTAGAGCTAAGTTGGTGACAGATGCTGAAGAAAGTGGCGAAGAACTAAAACTTGTTTCGCTGGCGCTTGATTCTGAGTCGGTAATGGTGGTGCCAAGATAATTATCTGCTAAACCGGAGTCGGGCTCGGAGGAAACTAATTTATCGCCAGAACTATTCGAGTTACAATGTGTTTGTCCATCAGAGCCATCAGTTGACGAATTTGGAGCAGACAAATTCGTTTGAGTCTGTTCGTAAGTCTGTATGAGCCCGGTTCCATCAATACTTGGCAGGGCTGCAGTTGAAGTTTCTATCTGTTGAGGATTTTGGTTCGGAGATATTACAACACTTTCCCCCAAAACGACCACTTCCACATTACCGATAGAAATTGTTCGAGAATATTGATTTTCAGACTTTACATCGATAGAGGTTAATTCTGATTTATCACTAATTTTTTCTTCCTGTTTGGCAAGTTCTGCTGCTTTATTTCCATCTGAAATTTGAGTAATTTTACTGGTTTGAGGGAGGTTCGATGTTACTACAAATTCAGTTGTTGGTTTCTTAGGCGTACAAGAATCTTTCGAAAAGGATTTTTTTTCCTTATTCAAAGTTTCTGGGGAGGAACACACAGTCAGAGGGATATTTTCTTTAGCTTTAATTCTATTATTCAGTATTTTACAAGCGCCATTTATTTCTATGTTGGAAAGGCATCTCGCAACTGAAATATTTGGAACCAGTTGGATCAAAGGTGATTTATTATAGAAATTATTTTCTTTTTCTGGAGCCTTAATCTCATCACCATTTACAACAACTGAGCCAGTCGAATCTCTTAATTTCTTTGGCGATTTGGTCGGAGATTTAGTAATATTCTGACTCTCACGTTTCTGCAATATTTTTCTGTGACCTTTGATTCGGTTGATGCTTATTTCCTGTAGCGGTCCTCCAGGTGGTGGATCCATCTTTATATTTAACGACTGTATGTTATTGAGAAGTAAGCTTCCGATAATACAGTTCAGTCTACATCTTGAAACTCACTCCACAGCCAGTATTGGCAGGACACTGAAAGTACCGGTTGGAAACGAGCGAAGCATTCTTTGTTCCAGGATACGCCAGAACATCTGCTCCTGGCGGGGATGGATCCTAGGAGGAGGAGAAGGAGGGGGAATTCTTCATTACCAACGAATCCACCCGAGAATTGGCGACGTAATCTTGTATGAATGTATTATTCCTGACAAGTATTTAGAAAAATCGAGTTTATAACAACTCTAAAAACTGTATTCTAATTTACAATCAACTGTATTAAAGATTTAATAACGTTATGTATAAATTTCGAAGCTTCAGATTTCTCCCCCCTGCTAGCGTTCCCACATCCCTCCTCTGCTCGTGGCAACATTTCAAGCAGACGCGCGTGCCGCGACTCCACCCCAGGGCTCGCATTCTCCAATGACGTGGGTTGCCGCCACACTGATGAACCAATCACTGATGGGCTTCACGAGCACGTGCCACACGTTCTGCATTCACTGTTCGTATCCACGATACGAGCATTTTCGCATCATATGCTCTTACCTTAATTAAATAGTAAACATTAGAACATATTTATTATTCTGGAAGATGTCTAGATTTCGAAAAATGTGTTTTCATACAAATACAATAATGTTGAAGCCTTTTATCCTATTCGCCCGCAAAAAATTCTGCTTATAATAAACGAAACATTTCAATTCAATTCTCAGAGTTCAATGCCCAAAAATTTTAAAGGAATTTATTTTAAAATAAGTTATTCCCATTTGAGAGAAAACAGTTTTTGAAGATTCTCCACTCGTGATTTTATGTTAATGTTTCTTTACAGAAAAGCAGTCCTGCTCGTGTGGGGCAATAGGGTATAGAAATCCATTATCGATTTCTGGATCGAGTGCTGCTGGGGTGAATGTGAGGCATCCGCAACCGTTACACCGCGTGCCAAACTTCCGCTAGCCCCGACCACCTCGTCTGACCCACCCAACTACTCTAAAGATCTTGTAGGATAATAAACAAACAAATACAACATACTTCTGTGAAATTTAATAAAATTTTGAAGAAATTTCTAACGTTTAGGCACTCAAAGAAGCATAGAGAAACTGAGATTAACTTTGACTCACAAAGAGAACGATGCTGAATCGTTAATAGAAAAAAGATTCATCTGGCATCTCAGCGCCCAACGGTTAAACTGGTATTGCCTTTAAAGAGATCCTACGCTGTTGAATCATGATCATTTTAAAAGGAATGGTAGTGGTCATGGAATGCTACTCGATTATATCTATTTTCGAAATGATGTTGAATGAAGGAACCAGCAGAACCATTGTTCATTTTTTAAATCGTTTAAATTTAACTTGCGAGTTCAAGAATTTCTAAATCCATTCCAAAGAAAACAAAGTTTGGCAAAAGACAGAGTTTGAGGCTATTATTTAGTAACATAGCATACACGAAATGCATGTTGTAACTTAGCACAACAGAGAAATGCACAGTTTTGAGTTTTCACAGTTTTTGTGTTATTTGATGTATGTTATCCAACATGGCAAGGAAGAATTTTTCTCCTAAAGCTGATAATTTTGATTTCTTTAACTGTATTATGACCGTCTACTCTGCAATTTTTCGATTGGATGTACGTTCAGTATGATTAAGGAAGAAAAGTGTTTAAAAAAGTACAGTGTTTGGCATATTTTACGTTCTACAACAGAAGTACTTGTAGGGCTCCAACTTTATAGCACCTGTAAATACTATTTTATCACATTCGTCAATATTTTCACGTTCAAATGAACAAAGTATCAAGCTTATGGTTGAGCCTTATAGCTGCCTTTTATTATCTGCCATTAACACTGATTCACCACCGGACCTATGTAGAGGCTTAGAAGACCGAATTATAACGAATAATTTTCATTAAGTTCACGTGAACGAGTTTTTAAGGCCTAAGCCAAAGTTCTGTTGTAAAAACGTCAGAAGTACATTAACCTTCGCAAAAACCTCGATATTGTTATTCAAGTTTGAAAAAAAACTATCCCAAATCCCAATATGCAGGAAAACAGACATATATACGTAGTTTTGCACAATTAAGATAGAATCTCGGCGGAAAAGTAAAAAAGTGCAATGTAATGTTAAAACGACATTTAGTTCATATCTTCGCAGCAGTTGTTGCTCTAGTGCGAAAAGCCTTTTAAAGTATCCTCATCGGCCGGCTGAACAACAGAACAGTGTCTCGAACCCAGTATATGTGATAAAAAATTCTCCCAAGTAATTTTGCTTGCGAATGACACATGAATAAGACAATAAATTTCGCCCTGAAATCGATCCAGCATGCTTCAAGAACCGGTAATAACAAAAACAAGCGTCAGTGGGCGAGGTTTGGAGTCTGGACACTGCGCCGTCTGATGGCAGGGATGTGGAGTCTGGACAGTGGACACTGCCCCGTCTGATGACAGGGATGTGGAGTCTGGACAGTGGGCACTGTACCGTCTGATGGCAGGGATATGGAGTCTGGACAGTGGGCACTGCACCATCTGATGGCAGGGATGTGGAGCCTGGACAGTGGACACTGTACCGTCTGATGTCAGGGATGTCGTATCTGGACAGTGGACACTGCCCCGCCTGATGACTGGGATGTGGAGTCTGGACAGTGGGCACTGTACCGTCTGATGGCAGGGATATGGAGTCTGGACAGTGGACACTGCACCATCTGATGGCAGGGATGTGGAGCCTGGACAGTGGACACTGTACCGTCTGATGTCAGGGATGTCGTATCTGGACAGTGGACACTGCCCCGCCTGATGACTGGGATGTGGAGTCTGGACAGCGGACACTTCACCGTCTGATGGCAGGGATGTGGAGTCTGGACAGTAGACACTGTACCGTCTGATGACAGGGATGTGGAGTCTGGACAGTGGACACTGCCCCGTCTGATGACAGGGATGTGGAGTCTGGACAGTGGACACTGCACCGTCTGATGACAGGGATGTGGAGTCTGGACAGTGGACACTGTACCGTCTGATGGTAGGGATATGGAGTCTGGACAGTGGACACTGCGCGTTCTGATGGCAGGTTTGCGGAGGATAAGCAAGCCACGCATTTTGATAATTCCGAAGCTTCTAACTTTAGTCCAATAATCTTCGAACTTCCCCAATTCCGGTGTACAGCGATACATTCACACCCAGAAAAAAACTCATTCGATCCTAGTTTGATATCATAGATTTTTCAGTGGCCAACTCTGGCTGCCGGAGTGGAGGGGAGGAACGGGTGCATGTGTTGGTTGCACGTTGCAGACTTGCAGTGCTGTCGCTGTCTGGGGCAGGTGCAGATGTACGAAGCCCTTCCACGCCCTGAGTCTAATTGTTCCAGCTGCCTGGACTTGAAAATACGGCGCACTGGAGTTGTGCGTATCATAAGAGCTTGATATTCTCAAAGCAGTGGACCTGCAGATTACATTTTGTTTATATTGGAGTTCATTTTGCGAATGTGCTTATGGATCATAGTGTTCTGGGCTGATTTTCTTCTGCATTTCTCGAAATGGTCTGAAAAAAATTATCGTTATTCATGTAATAACTTCCCTCCGAACTATCAACGACAAGAGTCAATATATTGAACGCATGCTTTAATGAATGGAAATGAACTTATTCCTCTTTTCTGATATTTATAACGTAAACCACCCAAGTTCCTCAAATTTTGTACCAGTGCTTCTCATCTTTTCACGTTTTAACCTTGCAATATTATTTCCATTTTAAAATTGGGATTCTATTAAAACTGACTCTAATCTATAGCACACTGCTGGTGGTATTGTTATTTTTTCTTAGGAATAATCCATGTAATTTAAAAAGCATTAAAATTAGTTCAACGCAGTAATTACTTCATCGAATTATCAGATAAATATTTATTAAGTTAAGCGCCCACTTCAGGTTCACTTACGCTTTGAAATTAAATTAAATTTAATTAAAAAGTTTGAAGCTTTTCTTGGTTTTGTCGTGTGAAAAATACAAGCCAAAAAACAAGAATCAACCTTTCGTTGAAACTTGGATTAATTCTAGTTGAAATTTATTGTGAAATTTTCTAGTAATGTAGGAAATAGGCCTGAATAAATTTACATCGTTCAGGTATAATTTGAGAGTCACCGCACTCACACAAACACCCACTCGGTAATCAATGGTCACTAAAAGCTAGAGACGAATTTTGGTCATACCATACCTTTTGGCCAACGATCATACCTCCACCATTTCTCTCATATCAGTCACCTCTGGTGGACATCATACGCAGAGGAGTTCACTTATGACTTCCGTTAACAATCTAAATATTTTTCTATAGAATTTTTTCAGTTTTTCATGCAAAAAAAATACCTGAGTCTTTTTCGGTGCAGACTCTTTTTATGTACTTTAAGGGTACTCGAATTTCATGAAATCCTATGAAAAAATGTAGAAGTTAAGCAAGCCTAGTTTTAAAATCATGTTGAGTGGTCGATTTACGTGACTTAATCTACTAAAGTACTGAATACATTAAGCCACAATGGTGACGCTAAAATGAGGACTGATTTCCGAAGATCTTTTTGTAGCAGAATTCTCAGTTTCAGTTCGTAATTTCTTTTTTCTTGAAGCTTAGAATCAAATTCGCTCTATCTCTCTTAGACTTTTGTAAGTAATCGCTCAACTTTATGACTAAATTTTACTAAAGAAAATTCTGCTAACATCGTTGCTTTAAAAAATTCTGAATTCTTTATAATGTGCCGTACTCTCGCTTTTTCATCTCTTTTCGATTTTTTCCCGTCCTCATCTGGCGGATGTAAATTAGGCCATCAAACCACCGCCAGAGCGAAATCATTCTCAATTAGGCCGAGGATGCTTTTTAGTTTCCTTATACAACCTCACGCAACGCATCATTTCTGTTTGATGTTCATAACACGTGCGTCTCTACTCTTGCCATAGACTTTCTCTGCACTATATTTATCTTACATCTTCTTTAAAAAATGATCGATGCGTACTGTTCAGCACTGAAGGTCCGAGTAAAAAACCGATTCGAGGTAATTTATTACTAGCAGAGAAAACTGGCTCTAGAACAGCCTCAAATCGAGCTCATACCTTTTTAGGATCAAAATGCTACAAAATGATCACGCTTTCATTTGATTTCTTTATGTATTAAAAAGATTAGTATTCAAACTCGAATATTCTCCTTCACGGTATATTTACAAATGGTTAAATAATATATACTGTAGGTCTACAAAACTTAGGAGATGTAGTTGACAGAACTAAAAATGAATCGCGTAGAATGAAAACTTGAAAGGCTTGATTCTGAAAGGCGTGAGGACCTTAGCTCTGAAGACGAGTGATTCCAAACGGTAAGAGAAGCTCAGAGACAGCAACTTATCTATAGTAAAAAAGAAAATAAAAATAAGGGACTCATCAAGATAGGAAACACCCTGATGTCAGCTTTCCGCTGACACTGCGACGCAGCGGAGACTTAATTAGGTTTGATCGTGGATCGATCCGTTCGAAGTAAAAGTGACTTCGATTCGTGAGAGAACATTATGCTGGAATAAGGCTCTTGCTTCAATCACATGCGAAAGGACTTCGAAGTAAACTCGGAATGGATAGCCTTGAAGTCACCCGAAGAGAAGAAAGGAGAACTACATAGATAGCTTCTCAGCTTGATGGCTCCCGGTGAGCTGGCGGTGTGTGACCCATAGTCAAAAGGGAACAATAACTTGAGGCCACGGTAGGGCTTCCGAAGAGTAAACGGGACTAGGCCGGTGGTCAGGCTCGTTTCCTGAACCCATCAACAACTCCCCAGGTGTTATGTAAGCTAGCCTTCGTGACTCCTGAGGCAGGATTAGATCGTGCCGAGAGTTGCCGAGTTCATGGTTCGATGGAGATCTCAAAGGAGACAAGAATAGAATGAGTTTTGAACAGGCGGATATCTCTGAATGAATACTTTTAATGGTTAAACAGATTCGGCATGGAACAGGGGAAAGATAATGTCAGATCTGTATAGAATATCATTAGAATCAATGCTATGAGAGCTCATACAGTATTTTGAGCTCAAACAACGGTTCCGTTGGTTATTCAGTTATCAATGCTACACCAAGGAACATGTTGCTAAGTTACAGTAGCTATTTATTTACAGCAACAGAAATTCGCTCAGCAGGAATCCAACTATGAACTGAAATAAAACTAAGCACAAATGTCCCAAAGCATGCCGCATCAAAATATCACATTGAAAACAGCATGAGACATACATTTAGCACCGGGTTAGGCTATTTATACCGGAGGGTTTTGAAAAGGGCCAAGTCAGCGAACTTTCGAAGTCATAATTTTTTATTTATTTTTTGCACTCAAGAGAGGAACAGTGGAAGTTCACGACACATACGAAAAAAAAAATAATTCTGAGCCAAAATGACATTAGATGATGTCCTCCGATTTCCCCTTCAATAGATAAAAATTATGCACGGAGGTATCTGAAGAACGCGCTGGCCATAGAATGTCCCCTCGGAGCAAAATAAACTTGCATTTAAAATGATCTTCTCAGCCCACCCACAGACGCACGAGAAGTGTGCGCAGTCGTCAGTGGATGACGCAACAACGCACAGTTCACGCGCGACTGCGGCTCAACAGAGAACATTTCCAAGTTAGTCTCGCTCCGATGTGACACTTCAACGCCTGTTAGCTCCCCACGCCTGTCCCAGTGTGAGTTTGATCTGTGGAGCAGCCTGAAGAGAAAAATTTTCTTGAAAAGCCTCGAAATGTGACAAAACTGGGAGAAAATTTTCAAAAAGTAATTCACGCGATGTCCCACCAAACCTTGAAAAAGTGCGGTCAAATTTCACCAACTAACTCGAGTAGTGGAGGGAACATAGAACTCGTCATTTATGTGATGCCATTCTGGCCTCATAATGATCGTGGCCTCTTGTATCGTATACCTTCAATATTCCTCTCTTAAGTGAAAAAATAAAAACTGCACCCAAAATTAATTGATTTGCTTTTACTAAATGCAAGTTCAGCGGCCAGAACCTATCGGCGAGCGTTATCAAAAAGATGCTATCAAATTTTCCAATTTAGCGAGAGTAGCCGCAGAGCAGATGAAACTCGCTGACGATAGACAGGAGGGAAGCCTAGACAATGCCTCGCACAAGCGGCACAGCGCATCCGCAATATCATCCCACAGAAGGCTACAACTGGCACAGTAAAATTAATTCGACGTTTATTACTCACTGGTCAGAGTCTCAGAGCTGTTCAATGAGATTCGTTAGACTAAATGGTCAGAGAAAAGTACATGTTTGCAATGGTAAGTCATTAGCTGAAGGAAACTCACGCATATTTAAGATTTAGGTTTTGTTAAACAGGATTTCTATTTATTTATCTAGAATATAATGCTAAATTATTAAACGTTTTTACTACTTTTATTGTCGTACATCATTCGTTTTTTTGAAATTTTTTAGTTTCAGTCGAAGAACTTGTTACTCAGTTGAAATATTGGGAATAACTAATACATACATTTAGCATTAACCAATCGTTCTCTAACTTAATGAGTTTAAAAAAAAATTATGGTGGAAAGGTTGAATGAGGGAAAAAATAATGGTTGAGACATAATGTATTACTTACAATGAATCTCAGTTAGATAAATACACGGGGATTAGTTCATCACTGGATGAGAAGTAGCTCAAGAGAACACATGTGCTGACTACGACATAACTAGTGTAGGGTTCCAGCAAGCTAAGCTACGCAAAAGGTTTCACAATTGCTCCAAGGCCATCAACCTTGTCTCTACACATACTTAAGAAACAAGAGCTGCTAAAGAAAGGGCCGAATTTTCCATCAATACCAGTCGTTGTAGCTGTACAGCTAACAGCGTCAGCTTTTATAGTTCGACTTGGCTACGCTATGTGCTGTTGGACGGGTTCGGCAGTGTACGTTGGACGGGTCCGGCAGCGTAAGTTGGACGGGTTCGGCAGCGTAAGTTGGACGGGTCCGGCAGCGTAAGTTGGACGGGTCCGGCTGCGTAAGTTAGACGGGCCCGGCAGCGTAAGTTGGACGGGTCCGGCAGCGTAAGTTGAACGGGGCTGGCAGCGTAAGTTGGACGGATCCTGCAGCGTAAGGTGCTGGGTCCGGCAGCGTAAGTTGGACGGGTCTGACAGCGTAAGTTAGACGGGTCCGGCAGCGTAAGCTGGACGGGTCCTGCAGCGTGAGTTGGACGGGTTCGGCGGCGTAAGTTGGACGGGTCCTGCAGCGTAAGTTGGACGGGTTCGGCAGCGTAAGTTGGAAGGGTTCGGCAGCGTAAGTTGGACGGGTCCGGCAGCGTAAGTTGGACGGGTCCGGCAGCGTAAGTTGGACGGGTCCTGCAGCGTAAGTTGGACGGGTCCGGCAGCGTAAGTTGGAAGGGTTCGGCAGCGTAAGTTGGACGGGTTCGGCAGCGTAAGTTGGACGGATCCGGCAGCGTAAGTTGGACGGGTCCTGCAGCGTGAGTTGGACGGGTTCGGCGGCGTAAGTTGGACGGATCCGGCAGCGTAAGCTGGACGGGTCCTGCAGCGTGAGTTGGACGGGTTCGGCGGCGTAAGTTGGACGGGTCCTGCAGCGTAAGTTGGACGGGTTCGGCAGCGTAAGTTGGACGGATCCGGCAGCGTAAGCTGGACGGGTCCTGCAGCGTGAGTTGGACGGGTTCGGCGGCGTAAGTTGGACGGGTCCTGCAGCGTAAGTTGGACGGGTTCGGCAGCGTAAGTTGGACGGGTCCGGCAGCGTAAGTTGGACGGGTCCTGCAGCGTAAGTTGGACGGGTCCGGCAGCGTAAGTTGGAAGGGTTCGGCAGCGTAAGTTGGACGGGTTCGGCAGCGTAAGTTGGACGGGTTCGGCAGCGTAAGTTGGACGGGTCCGGCAGCGTAAGTTGGACGGGTCCTGCAGCGTAAGTTGAACGGGGCTGGCAGCGTAAGTTGGACGGGTCCTGCAGCGTAAGGTGCTGGGTCCGGCAGCGTAAGTTGGACGGGTCTGACAGCGTAAGTTAGACGGGTCCGGCAGCGTAAGTTGGACGGGTCCGGCAGCGTAAGTTGGACGGGTTCGGCAGAGTAAGTTGGACGCGACCGGCAGCGTAAGTTAGACGGGTCCGGCAGCGTAAGTTGGACGGGTCCGGCAGCGTAAGTCGGACGGGTCCGGCAGCGTAAGTTGGACGGGTTCGGCAGAGTAAGTTGGACGCGACCGGCAGCGTAAGTTGGACGCGACCGGCAGCGTAAGTTAGACGGGTTCGGCAGCGTAAGTTGGACGGGTCCGGCAGCGTAAGCTGGACGTGTCCGGCTGCGTAAGTTAGACGGGCCCGGCAGCGTAAGTTGGACGGGTCCGGCAGCGTAAGTCGGACGGGTCCGGCAGCGTAAGTTGGACGGGTCCGGCAGCGTAAGTTAGACGGGTCCGGCAGCGTAAGTTAGACGGGTCCGCTAAAAAGAATTTGCGCTGCCAGCTGTACCGCTACTACGTCGCACATTGTTTGAAAACCCGGCTACAGCAGCACGTGTACAGCACTTATGTGCCCAGAACGAGGGAGAGCGAGAGAACTGACGAGTCTGTATAGTAATATACTTTAATCTTACGAGAATCTCGGTTACCCAGACCATACAGTAGAAATGCTCGGGTCAATTTTTATTGTCATGTCCAGCAAGGTAATGGGTGAATAGGCCTCAGCCCTCAATTTATTGTAGAAAAGTTTCATCATTTGTGTTCGTATATCAAACTCTTCGCTCTGAATAGATGCCAGAATTTATTTGGGGTGGACAAGATGATGAAGCTTAATTAGATGTAATACTCACTGATCTGTCGTTCCTTTTGACCCTACAATAGGCAGTTGTCATGGAATGTGTGACGTTTATTCTATGTAGACTTCACCCTATACCTTTACTGATTTATTTATATGTTGTATGATCATAGTGAAAAGTGGTAGAATTATATACGGAGAAGTTAAGGGATCTAGCAGTTACTCAGATTTTGGTTTAAGTTATTGTATTATTATTCGCCTCCTTCATTTCCAGAGCCAATTTTGTAGTATTTTGTTTTTCGTTCATTTTTTTCGACAAGCTCAAAGACACTCCGAAGCCTCAGCCTTGAAGTCCCATTTTAGAGACGTGTAATTTACAGTTCTCATATTAGCATATTAACTGGAGGGTCTTACTCGGGTTTTCAATGAGCCAATACTTAAGGCTTGTTTTACTCGAGGTTAAGGCTTCCAAGAGCACAAAAAATGCAAGAAAACGTTTCTGGTTTGTTTGTAGCATGGACGGCTGGACGCGTTGTTCATCCGTCAGATTTACCTGCACCAAATGCTATTAATCTGAAATCATACGAAGTTTATTTCAAGTGTTGCAAAGACGCTCAAGATAAACGTCCATGATTTACTTCAGTGTCACTGTGATGAACTACGTTTTCGTACGAGAGAAAATTCGATATATTTATGTGAAATGTTAATTTTTTTCGTAAAACTTGTCCTACAAACAAAGGTGGAAAACTTCCTTCATGATACAACTTAAGTAAATGTTCTGGCAATGTAATTTTGAACAAATATTTCCCGAATGCTTGGGAATAAAGAATCACCTCCATTTGTTAGAAGCTTTAATTTAACTCACAATATTTAACAAACTATATCGTGAATTGATAACATCTATAAAATATCCTTCGAGATTTTCTTGCAGGAATGTGTGAAAGGTAAAACAGTCGTGGTATAGTAAAGATAAAGGAATTATAGTTTACTTTCATAAGCGATCTCTGTAAATTTATTAGTAGTTGACTCCAAAGTCGTTCCCTTTCCATTACGGGATAAATTTGTAATCTTTCTTGAGGTTATCTAAAAGCACATTTATTTTTCTTATATCATGTTTTTTCCAGGCATCAAAAAGCGCGTTATGAAGATTACCGTGGACATTGCATGCCGTGAATTTTTCCGCAAAGATTAGCTTGCGGATGTCTATTATTGCTCCTAAATACTCGCATTATGTTGAGTTACTAAGACAGGCAAAAAAATTTAACACATTCGTAAAAATATTCTCAACGTTGTTAGCTTCAAGTGCTATGAAATAATGGCATTGAATTAGACAATGAATTTCAAAAAGAATACTGAAAATGGATGCGTTTCCTATGGTTAATTAAAAACTCAAATATCCTCACTCATCAAGACTGTCTCTACACATGAGTGTGCACATTCTTCTATTTATAGTCTCCAAAACCACCGTTCTATGAAGAGAAACACCCCTAAACCATGATACTACCCCATACAAATTTCACAATTGAGTCAGTGTTTTCAGGTGAAAAAGGGATATTTTTTTGAAAACAAGTTTTTCAGTGCTTTCAAAAAATTCAATTTTGGTTCCATCCGACCAAAAAAAGCTCCGCAGAAAGTATCTAGCGTTTTCAAATGCTCTTCAGCAAGCTTTGATGTTTGAGAATTTTTTTTTAACATAAGAGTTTTTCTAAGAGACCTTGAGCGCAAGACTGTTCGATAACGACATCGACTGATGGTGTCTCTGCAAACCGATAATCCAGGACTCTATGTATAGATCTTGTTGGATCTCATAACGAGTCAATAATGGTGACTTTTTCCCTTTTGCTCTAGCCTGCCACTCCGCCGCTCAAATTAATTTCTTCGCTCGATCCATTCTTGGCGCATGGGAACGGATCCAGTCTTCTGATACTTTCTGACCACACATTTTACTGTGTTCACATTGATTTTCAAGATCAGGGGAACTTTTTGGAATCCATTTCCTTCTATATATAGTTCGATAATACTATCACAGAAGTAATTATAAACTTATTAGCTGTAAGATATTTGTTGGCTGAAATTGTATTGTTTGAAAGCCAAAACTCAAATTTTAGGAAAGTAACGCTTACAATGTCTCAGATAACACACATGGAGGACTGTGATATGATGAAAAATTCCATATTCTCATACAAACATACCTTGATCAGGCTGAATAGAGGACACTTGGGCAGATAAATTGAAACTATTGAATAGTTTACTTGGGGATTTTTTGATTTTTGTAAACAAATCACGGAAAAAATAAAAAATTTTTAATATTATATCAAATACATACTACAATCGTCAATGCTGTAGTTTAATTTCGCTATGAGTTAAAATCGATAAGAAAAATGAAGACTTAAAGATCCATCATTATGCTGAGACCTACTGCTTGTCCGTGTGAGCTATTGAGATTTCTTCAGAGTGTCATAATCGTATACCAGCCGCCCAATGCTTTGTTGCGTATAGAGTAACACAATCTGATACTACACCACAAAATTCAACATCTTATCCAGCACGGTGCGTTCAAACTAAAGCTCGTCTCAAATGAACACTTCGTCAAAGTGTCCGTGGATCCCGTAGACTTCTCTTCAAAGTGCGCGCTAAGTACCGTTCCCATAGACAAATGCTTCGGAGTCTACCTGAGACATCGTAATGACTTGATGACTTAGCACGTCTCTAATGAGAAGCTACCGAAACGGCCCGCTTGTGAGGCTGCCTCTGGGCTCCAGCCCTGGCGTTTGGCCGTGCCAAGGAGGCTCGCATCTTGTCATAAATCAAGCTCCTTGCAAACAGCCCTGTCGTCTTCAAAGCAACTCTGATTTTCGCGTCCTTCTCGGGTTGGTGCTGTCGTAATTCACCCAATGTTCTGCGCGCCAACTTTTGGCCGAGGTAAATGGATGGAACGATCATGATGTTGAGTGAGACAGCGTAACTTTGTTCACTTTTATTCTCTACAAGCGTGATAAGTATAACGCTAACATTTATTTTTGGAAGGCCCCTCGTACTACTCTTATTCAATTTTAATTTGTTATTGTTTGTACGAGCTTGCCACGGAATAATATGGACGAGGACCGAGAACGTAGCTGCTAACATGTCAAAATTTAAATTTGTGCTAGAGTACTACGAGTCTTACTTTCTAATTTTGACTTACGCTTTAGCATCTTCTTAACGGGATCGGTAAGCAGTATTTTTTCAACTAAGTCACTGCTGCTGTAAATTTTAACTAAGCGATCACTTTTCGCGGAAAAAGGATGAGAGAAAACTTGCTAATAATTATATAGTTCAGTAATACAGTTCATTTTCCACTTTCAATGGATAAAGTTGACATTTTCTCCAACGATTGAGTACCATCATAAACTTTAATTCATTGTAATGCTACCAGAAGACTATAGCAACCAGTGTCTATGTTGTGATGCACATCACAAAGACTCGCATGAGTAGTCATTAGAATTGAACGTTGACGTCCTCAGATCAGTCAATTTAGTTGCTAAGGAGTGGTAGTCCTAGGAAATTGTACATATACCATAATTTAATCAAGCTTCAAATCTTACTTTCGTGACCGGCTGGTATGTTTTTCAATTACCACGAATAGTTCAAACGCGTGATTTACAAGCTACTGAAATTACGTTTTCAACCCGTAAACACACAACAGCAGCAGCACAGTTTCATATAAGTAGAAAGCAAATTCATGCTATCGGCTCAAGGCATTTGAGTGAATAACAGTGTGGAATCTGCAGAGCAGTGATGCATGGGACAATTTTGTGACCAAAAAAAACACTGGCTTCCTACAATCTATTTGTTCACTTGCAACTCACGAAAAAGTTTGAACTAAACGGCAAATTAAAATTCGTGTATTTTAATAAACGCCAATGATGCAGAATGTTTACGCGCGGGAGTTTTCAGTTCGTTCTGCTGCGAGTGCTGGCTTGTTAGACTATCGATTTAAGAGTTCATTCTTACTTTTCTCACCCGTTAGGGCGTTGGATAAAAGCTGTGATTCCAATCTTCATTTCCTCCGACTTGTCTCTGAGGATATTTCGTCTTTTTAATTGGGGAATTCAAAGCAATATTTCGGTTCGAAAATTCAGCACTTACATTTCGAAAGTTTGTGCTCATTAAAAATAAACTGATTACTTTTTACTGAATTTGAACGTTATTTTTGAGATTGATTAAAGAAATTTTGGGTATAAAGTAACACATTGAGGCCGGAACAAGCAATTTATTTTGAAAAATGTAAATATTGGAACACTGAATGATCGATGTTTTAACGAGCTCGGTTTGACTCAAGACAGGGTGTTTTTTGCATACTGTTAATTGATAAATGTTAATTTGCAAAAAGTAGCGTTTACGAAAGAATCGTTTTCGCTGCAATTTACGAAATTGTACAAACATCAGTTTAATTTTTTTAAGCGTCAATGAAGAGACCTACGAATTGCTCTAAAATTCCAAGGTGCCATTGGAATTACCATTTACATTCACAAGGTAGCAAAGTTTGTGTGACGAGATAGTACGCAAAAATGTGAAAAAAATAAAATCATCGAGAGTTAGAGTACAGCTTAGGAACTTGATAATGGAATGTAATTTAATGAAGAACCTCGACATTATACTTTGACTGACCGGACATAATTACTAAAGAGCATAGAGATGAGATGTCGACACACTTTTTGAAGAAAGGAGTGAATGATCGTTCTAAGTCTGAGAAGCGAAACAGACTTTAAAAACTCAGCTAAGTCTGAAGATCAAGTGGCATGAATAGAAACAATCTATCCTCTCTGCTTCTCACAACTTTTGAAGAAGGGATTATGCTCACAGTAAGTAGCTGGAGGAAACGCGAGACCTTGCAATTTGTGCCACACTTTGAATTCAATGAAGCACAAATTTGTCATTAGCATTCATAGACCATCCATTACGAGATGGAACTGTCGGAGTGACACTCATCTAGGCTGCAATCCTGTCAGATCTGGCGTCGATACAGCGACTTGATGGGCCACCGACATCGGCAGCAGTCGTCGAGACCTCGTCTTATAGACTCATGCCAAAGATGTTATTATACTGAGGAAGAAGATTGAAAAGAACAAGAATCGTAATAGCTTAGTTATGAATTCGAGTTTTCACTATGCCGTACCTCATTTTGGAATGCCTCCTAGTTAGACCCTGAGGACAAAGGCTCTGCCAACTGCCGATGTCGAAGTACAGCCGGCATGAGAGCACCGACAATGTGACATTGATTACATGAAGTCGCGACACCGGGTATTTTTGGGTCAAAAACATATCATCAAGCAACCAATCCGATAATACCAACTTAAAAAACAACTCCAAGACATGAACGCACGAAATTTGAAAATTCATTTTGGTTAGTTAATTACTGTACAGTAGGTGTTGATATCTCAGAAATAACAGCGAAGAAGCTACCACGACTAGTGATGCAAAAAAACGGTTTTATTTGATTGCGTTTTTTTTTGCAAAAAAAACGTGTTTTTTATGTGTTTTTTTGTTTTTTTTTTGTTTTTTTTTTGCACACATAAATTTTGTTAAGCATATGTCTGGGTTTTTGTTTGGACACCTGAAATATATTAATATCCATGTTTTTTAGTCATTTCATTGTTATAAAAACTTCAAAAAGAAACCATACACTATAAGTGGTGGCAGATAACCCACAATTACCTAGAGGCGTCTAAGAGGAACAGCAGGAGCCACAGAACTTATATTGATGGAGTCAAAATTCAGAGCTCACTATCTCTACTATGCCTGATTTCATTTTTATGTGACCAAAAAAATCAGACTTTGCAGAGATAATAAGGGTAAATCTGAAGGATATGTCAGTTATCGATTTTGTAAATTTTGATGCCTAACCTAAGCATAGTTAATTAGATCGAAATAAACAAGTTTTCTTCTATGCACTTTCCGTCTCAAATGAGTATTTTATTAGTTATAGCGGTAAATGACTTACCGCAACTCCTGTGTTCGAAGCGGCAAGTAATTCAAGGAGCACGTCGCACAGCAACACTGCAATGCGCACTCGCTTCCAGCGCGATCGTCATCAAAGACGAAACCAAACCTACCGCTATACCTCGTTAAATACTCTTTTGACGAGAAAAGTGTATAGAAGAAAAGTTTTTTATTTCGATGTTATTACCATGATTCAAGCAACAATAATTCGAAAATCGATGAGTAGCTGTTTATTCGAGCGCATTCGTCATCAAAGACGAAACTAAACTTATCGCTATAATTCGTAAAATACTCATTTGAGACGGAAGGTGCGTAGAAGAAAACTTGTTTATTTTGATTCAATTAATTAGGTTCAGGCACCAAAAAGTGGAAAATCGATAACTGACATATCGTTCAGATTTACCATAATAAGCTCTGAATTTTGACTCCATCAATATAAGTTCTGTGGCTCCTGCTGTACCTCTTAGACTCTAGGTAATTGTGGGTTATCTGCCACCACTTTCACTGTATGGTTTCCTTTTCATGTTTTCATTACAAAACAATGACTAAAAACCATAGATATTAATATATTTAAGGTGACCAAAAAAATATGCTGTTTTTTTAAAAATATGTTTTTTTACAAAAAATTCTGGGTCAATGTGAAGTTTAATGCAATCAGAAAATAATAATTAGCGATCCCAGGAATCACTAAAGGAACCCATTTAAGAACGTTTTACACGAATGACATTCTGCTCGCTGATGCGTTATTTTTGAATAATTGAACTTTGAAGTTGGCCTTTGCGCCAAAGGAAGCGAGCGCGTGAAACGGAATTTAATTAATAACGGAAGCTATTACAAACAAAAAGAGGTTGGGTCGGGAGGGGGAGGCACAGTTCTTCTAATGAAAATTATAAATAAAGCTTCTAACCAACCCATTTGGGTGATGACCGCAATCTTGTTGACATCGGCTCTAAGATGGCAGCGCCCATGGTGGTCGCCATCATAGAGCCGATGTAAACAAGATTGTGGTCGTCACGTTAATGGGTGGGTTAGAAGCTTTATTTATAATTTTTGCTAGAAGAACTGTGCCTCCCCCTCACGACCCAACCTCTTTACGTTTGTAACAGGGGGTTAGCATCTGTTTTTAATTAAATTACGCTCGCTTCCTTTGGCTCGGGAAGTCCAACTTCAAAGTTCATGATTCGAAAATAAAGCATCAGCGAGCAGAATTTGGTTCTTGTAAAACATTCTTAAATGGGTTCCTTTAGTGATTGTTTGTAATATAATTATTAATTTCCATGATTGCATTAAACTTCACATTGACCAAATTCTGACTAATAAAAATGAATATTAATATATTCTCTGGTACTAAATATAACCATGCTGTTTTTTTTACAAAGAATCATGACTAAAAAACAATATATTTTATGTGACCTAAAAAGTCCCATGCAGTTTAAAAAAAAAAACGTTTTTTACTAAAAAATCATGACTGAAAAAACATGAATAATATATTTGAGACCAAACAAATGTTTTTGTACAAAAAATCATGACTAAAAAAACATGAATATATTTATGAGACCTAAAAAACCCCATACTGTTTTTTAAAAAATGTTTTTTTACAAACAATGATGTATAAGAAAACCTGGATATGAATATATTTTATGCGACCAAAAAACCATGCTGTTTTATTTTATGTATTTTTCATAAAAAATCCTTGTGTTTTTAAACATGTTTTTTTATTAAAAAGTTGATATTATTCATTTTTTGGTCACGAATTCTTCGTAAAAAAAACACCGCTCAGGGGGATACAATTATTGTATCTATGGGAACTAGCGCTCCCAGGGGGACAATGTAAGGGCCCAAGCTGAGAGTTAGGTAGGCCTTCTTTTTGTTGAAATGAAATGCTTTTGTGATGTTAAGGACCACCTTTTTTTCGGTTCACCGCTGTCCTGTTTTTCAGCACCTACTACTGTCTTCTTCAACTTTGATCTTGTTTCATAATCTTCCTTCCTCTTTGGATCGCATTTGTTGCTGGTTAGGGAGGCTAAAACTAATGACTAATCTAATCTGTAAAAAAAACATGGATATTAATTTATTTTATGTGACCAAAAAACCATGTTTTCTGAAAAAATTTTTTCTTTACAAAAAACATGAGTGTTATTAAATTTTATCTGACCAAAAAAAAACATGACATTTTAAAAAAAATGCTTTTTTCACCAAAAGTCATTAATTTCCATGTGTTTTAGTCATGATTTTTTTTGGTTAAGAAAACATGATTTAAAAAAACAGCATGTTTTTTTAGCACATAAAATATATTAATATCCACATTTTTTAATCATGATTTTTCTGTAAAAAAGATGTTTATTTTAAAAAATACAGCATGGTTGTTTATGGTAAAATAAAGTATATTAATATCCGTGTTTTTTAGTCATCGACTTTTTTGCAACAAAAACATTCAAAAAACAGCATGGATTTTTTGGTCACATAAGATATTTTAATATCCATTAGAACCGTACCAGGTCTTAGAATAAAATATCCACAAAGAATCTATTCACTCTATAAAACCTTTCGGAGACTAGCTCCATCCTCAGTAAGTCATTCAGTCAAATGTTTTTCAAAGGAACAGTGAAAATTCATTGTCCATTTCACCAAATTTTACAGAATGACTGAGGATGGAGCTGGTCTCCAAAAGGTTTTATGGAGTGAATAGATTCTATGTAGATATTATATTCTAAGAGCTAGTACAGTTCTTACAAACATGATTTCAATATTAACAGCATTCTTTGTTTATAAGTTTCTAAAGACAATTCGATTAAAGAAAACTAACATTCCTGATATTTACATCCATGTTTTTTTAGTCATGATTTTTTTTAAATGTTTATAAAAAACTTTTTTGGTTCAATGAAATATAATAGCCATGTTTTTTTAGTCAAGATTTTTCTGTTAAAAAACAATGTTTAAAAAAAACAGCATTGGATTTTTAAGGTCACAAATATATTAATTTTCATGTTTTTTAGTCATAATTTTTGTATAAATAACATGTTTTAAAAAAAAACAGCATGGTTTTTTAGTCACATCTCTATCAATGACCATAAGTAAAGATATGTTATTATAACACACCATTTTGGGAGTTTAAGGTCATTCACATGTATTGTAAAATAAATGAAATATCAAAGCATGAAACCGCAGAAAATGAAAAAGTTCATAAAACCATAGAAAACCATCAATTAAGAAGTGTCACGAGAAATGTTACCCTTCACCTCCTTGTTAACAATTCATTAACAAGAAGATCAGGTTCTCGGAATAGAGGAATGGCACACCTCCAGGCTATATACTCAACACAAATTAGATGAATTATAATCGGCAATTACAGTACATGTACTAAAAATAAAGGTACTCACCGGGGATCGCTGACCCACTTACGCAGCGCATTTTCTGGGCGCCCTCCGTTGCATTACGATGGATTGCTTCTAATATTGTGGGGCATGATACACAGGGTGAACTATGCTTAACATTTATAATTCCCAGCTATACGTGATACAAACATTAATGAACGCACACACAATGAATGGTGTTAGGAATAATGCTAATTAAGTCATGAAAGCCAATAGCATACGTCAAATGACCTACTGCACATAATTACACAGAAATTTGGCTGGCCAGCCTTTAACCTTTAACCGCAGATTGCTTATGCACCCAAACATAACACAAATGATGCCTACAATATCTCAGCGCCCCCCAGCAGCCCAGTAGGCGAAGGTCACTTCAACCACAAAATTCGTCCGCGACTCGCTTCAGTTCAAAGGCCTATCTTATGTACTGTTCAGGAAATGTCTAGTGAGGACGTTATCTTGCTCATTTCGTTTCAGCATGTTCACACGTCGATTCCCTTCATTCGAGCTGATCAATTTTCAGATGTGTGACTGAGTTACCGTCCCGCCTGTCAAAGATAAAAATTTAACTTGTTACTTTTTAAGCGCATCAATGTGTGAATGACAATGAATTATCGCAATATTTATCTCAACACTATCTTTACTCTTTCTTTTTTTTAAAAAATGCATCTCTTACCCTCCCTTCTAGTGCAGCATCTCCATGTTCCATCAATAACTCCCACGGTGTGTTATGTTTTGATAAATTTCCCCTTTTTGAACGTGGTGACGGGAACACGTAAATTTTCTGCAAGTGAAACGAGATATGTTAAATTCTGGATTACATTATAGCGTGAAACTCAGTATAATTTTCAATATAGCCACTTTTCTTATTATTGCATTAAGCACGCTTGTTATTGTGAACACACCCCGCGTTTCTTGGTTGCACCTCACGTTACGGTTTCGCCGGTCGAACTGTCTATTGTTCCTCAGATGCCTAGCCTATTTCCCGAGGGTTGTCCTCTGTACTCATTTCGCCCAATCAGACCCTTCGAACTTCGAAGCGACCCGCCTACCTTTTCCCTGTGCTATGTCTTGGTACCCTTGCTTCCCACGTCCAAACATCTTCGAAAACGACCGTTGGCTTGCCGCCTCTCTCGTCCTGAGTGTGTCGATTTATCTTTGACAAGAAGGCGACTTTGTTCGCGCTTGTGTAGGCATTTTTTTCCGCGCGTCTCAGGTTTCCCAGAAACAACACACACTGTAAACATACATCGTTTGGCTCTCGCACCTTATCGCAGCCTTCTAACATTGCTGAGTTGAAAGAAAACATACAGGCGTAAAAACATACATGTTGAAGCGACATAAAACATTCATGTTGAAGCGACCCCTCTGGCTGCTGGGTTTTTCTGAGATATTTCAAGACACAACTTTTTACGCAATTTCAAGAATTTTCATTTTAAATTCGCAAAAATGTGATTACAAGAATTTTCATTTTAAATTCGCAAGAATTTGGTCATTCTGAACAGATTCTCGACAGGACGGCCCTCCTAGAGTTAAAAAAAATTGGCCTGACAATTTTTTTTTTTTTTTTAAATAGCTTTCAGCTATTTATTGAATAATAAGTACTACGGTATGCAGCCCATATAAGACACACATGGTAAATTCTACTTAAGCACATTATCATCTAAACATTGTTCCGCAGAAACAGGGTACCTTACAATTAACACTACAATCATTACTATCAGCCACAGCGTGATATATTGTGTCGTGTTCTTCTAACCGATGTGTCTGTTTTTTCCCGCCGAAGTAAAGTGCGTACTAAATACTTGAGTACTTAACCCTAATAACATTCACAAAATTTCACGGGCACCTTTCCCACTCCTCAGACATCCTAAAGTATCGATGATTTTATGTCTCGTAGTTTCAATTTACGCTTGCGTTTTCTGTTCTCCAAATCCTTGCCGCTGTAGTTGACGGTTCGATGTTCACTCCTTTGGTATAGCTGACGAATTTGCTCTCTTTTCATGCTTCTCTTCTGCCATTTCAATAGCTTCACACACGCGTTGAAGATGGGTACTTAATTTCAGGAGGAAGTATTGCGAGCCCCATATCCAGACTCGTATGAAATTTCTATACACCACACTAACTTCACGATTCCATTCTGTAAGATGTATCATTATCACGATTCAAATTACCACCAAATCATGTTAAGTGCAATGTTTCACATATATTTTATGAGGTTTATTCAACTCAGTTTTTTAATCGCCAGATTACTCATGAACGTCGATTCGTTGATCAGACAAATCGATACGTCAGTAAGTTATATTGATCTGGCGGAAAATACGAGTCGAATCGTCGATAATTTCCTTCACTGCAGTTTCCCTTCGCGATAGGGTTCTGCATCCTACGAAGTAATCCTGAAGAGTCCGAGGTATATCCGGCGGTGGTATCCTGTATGCGCGGTGGAATCCAGTGGAACTCCTCTCAGTATTCCTCGATTTCGACGTAGAATCTCAGTATTCCTTGACATCGACGTAGAAACTCTGGAAGACACCAGCTCATATTTTTATTTTCTCCTAGTAACCACTATTATTAGTGCGAGAATTCCATGGGTTCATATTCTTTGAAGACCGTACTTATCATTCAAAGGCTATCCGACGTAATCTCTTTTAATTTTTATTTCACGTATAAATAGAGATGCCTAAAATGCGGCTTCAATATTCCAATGTGATAATTTGCCTAGTCAAAATTCACAGGAACTTGCATTCGAATTTCAGGAATGCCTCACCAGGCATAAATGTCACGACGCAAATTCCGAAATACTTAAGTAAATATCAACACTCAAGCACATAAAAGCATTGTTATTGTTTCATTTGAGTGCCCACTGTATAAAAGCATTTTTAAACGCTAGTACATCTCGGCACCCAATAATATCTCATGCTTTAATTTCGTTTTTCTTCCTTCCTCACGATGATGCTGCGTCGTTCTGTGGTGTTTTCCACTTCGAAGCATGAGTGCTAATTAGTCGAGAATTCCTTCCTGCTCCAGCTTGTTAGTGGCCCGTTGGCTCAGCTACAACTCAACCACAAGCGGCTCCGAGGTAATTACTTGTGTGTCCGGCGTCCTTTCTTAAGCATGATGTGACATTTCCAGCTATACATTCGTCTTTGTCGCCTCTCACTGCAACGCTTGAATTTGGGCAATCCTTTTAAACATCTCCAACGCAGGTGCAATGTGTCCCCCATGTCGTGTTGTAGTTCTATCTTCTTCGTTCTTGTAAATAATTACTTATATTCCACGTGATCCTTCCTTAATTTGCTGCTCATACGAGACATATTCGTGTTATGCAATTGTTCCGGCCTGTTCTGTGCTGAAGTACATACGACGCTAATCTACCAAGAAATTAATTCCTTAAGTCTGAAAAGAAATGTACTATACTTCTACAGAGGAAGAGGAGAATAATTCCCTCCGGAATACCGTGTTTACGATATTCTTTCAGGGCAAGAGTAAGACACAGAGTCAGAAATTCAACGCTACCGTACAAAAGAATACGAAATTTTAATATGACGCTAAACTTATTTTCCCCGTTGTGAAAATGAACGGTCTAAAGGTATAGATAAAATCATCTAGCCTGAGATAGCCTCAGCCTAAGAACTTCTGATGAAACTTAATTCATTCGATAGAGCTCTTTCGTATGAAGCGCGTACGCTTCACGAGGAGCTGGCGAGAATATAAGCATCCTACAAAGGAAACAAAGTACTCCTCTTAACACACGAAGTTAACCTAATAAACGCTCAATTTCCCTTTACTTAGCAAAAGAGGAAATGAGAATTAAGCACAGTGTAAGATTAGATCACTCAACAAGATTTTCGTCCAGACGAAATTTCTCGTGAGCAAAGACAGTTGGAGTTACATAACCTATAGCATATTCCTATTGAACGAAGCATCACACTCTAGTGAGTGAGATTAGATTTAATTACAGCTAGAGTAACACAATTCTACTAAAGAACACACTTAGATCAAAGCAATACAACGCTAAAAACTCACTCCTTACGCAAGAGTTTTCTTAAAATTAAACACACAAGAACACATCCCGCAAAGGCAAGTTAATGCATGATTTCAGTCCTCCGCAGTTCGTTTCTAGTTGGCGGTTCACCTACACCGAGAACGCAAATTATAGCTCCGCTGTGTCCTGGCCGCCGCTCTCTCGTTCACGTGGTTTTCTGTTCTCAGCTCTTCATTTTTACTATCGACTGTTTCATATCCGGTTCCACTTCCTGGTTCAGCTGCGACGTCCGACGTGCCGGGAAAAGCCTCGCCCCGTAGGTAAGCAACTTTCAATCTATCCAAATGAACCCTTTCTTGTCGGTTACTATATAGTGCTTTAATGGTCGCATTTGTGGCATTCCTTTCAAGGACACGAAAGGGGCCTACCCAGTCGGTAGGCCACTCGTTTGCAGCTTCGGCCTTTCCTGTCGGATTGTGTAATAACACAATATTTCCGCTCTCCACCTGGTTGTTTTTCACACCTCTTTCCTTCATTTGCACCGACTTGTCGTGTGACGCCTTGGATTTGGCCTTCACCACCTTGAACGCATTGTGAAGTCGGGCGCTCACCTCTGCACTGTAGTTGTCCCCAAGAGAATAATCCATGCGAGGTGTTTTCAGCCAGTCAACAACAGGAATTTCTGCGTCCCTACCAAAAAACAAATAATACGGAATTTCTTCAATTACACTTTGATAACTTGTGTTCAGCGCTAGGCACGTCCAAGGAAGTGCATCAGGCCACGAAGATTGATCGTTGGCGGCAAGGTGTGATAAAACAGTCTTGATATTCTGATTTTGCCGTTCGGTCATTCCGTTGGATTGGGGATGATATGCTGAAGTGTTGTAGTATTTTATTTTCAATTTTTCACACACATTTCTGAACAAAGCTGACGTGAACTCGGTGCCCCTGTCTGAGATGAGAGTCTTGGCAGTGCCGTACGTAGTAACGAACTTAGTCAACGCTTTCGTTACTTCCTCAGTGGTCTTGCTTCTGAGCGGAAACGCTGCAACATATCGACTAAAGTGATCGACCACGGTTAGGATGTACTTGTGTCCCTCGTTCGAGACAGGCATTTCGATTAAATCAACGCCTATTCTGTCCAGAGGCTTGTCAATTTCAGGGAATGAACCCATGCTAACACAAATGCGATTGTTGATCTTACGTTTTTGACATTGCATGCACGAATCGACGTACTTGTTAACGTCACGCGCCATGTTAATCCAGTACCCGAATTCCATGAGCTTTTTCCACGTTTTAGCACGACCTTGGTGTGCACCAATTGTGCTATCATGCGCTAACGTTATTGCTGCTTCTCTCAGAGCGTCTGGCACCACGATCAGGTGCCTTGTTCTGTTAGGCTTTCGTTGCGTCTTCCTGAAATGCAAGATGCCTCCGTCAGTGAAGATTTCGGATTTCAGAGCGAGACTTGGAGCGTCCCCTGATTTGTCACCTTCAAGATACCTCAGAACTGGCCCCCAAACGGGATCTTTCAATTGCTCTGCTCTCACATTTTCTTTCTGCAACTTACTTTCCGCCTCTTGTACAATGGGAGTTTCATCTAACATCGTCGTGACGAACACTGTTTTAGGTGCTTCGTCGTCTGGATTTTCTTCTTCGTTGTCGTTCGCAATATTTCTCGACAATGCGTCGGGCACCACGTTCTGAGTTCCTGGCCGATAAATCACCTCAAAATCATATTGAGAGAGTGTAAGGGCCCATCTCATAATTCTGTTGTTCTTGGTATTTTTACCTTTGAACAAATATTTGAGAGCCGTGTGATCCGTAATCACAACAAATTTATTGCCGTACAGGTAAGGTGAAAAGTGATTCACAGCCGCTACTACTGCTAATCCTTCACGTTCAGTGATTGAATAACGTTTTTCAGCATCATTGAATCTTTTGCTGAAGTATCCAATCGGTTGTTCCTTTCCGTTACATTTTTGCGCAAGGACCGCGCCAGAGCCCTCATTTGAGGCATCACAGCTCAAGTAATACGTCTCATTTAGAGAAGGCTTCTTCAGAACTGGAGCTTCTATCATGAGTTGCTTAAGTTTGCAGAAGGCTTGCTCGTGTTCTTCCTTCCACTGGAACCTTGCCCCTTTTTTAGTCAGCGCATTAAGGGGTGCAGCTGTTGTGGCAAAGTGCGGAATGAAGCGCCGGTAGAAATTAAGCGCTGCCACGAACGAGCGCACTTTACGTGCGGTAGTCGGCCTAGGGTAACTCTGCATTGCCTCCACGTTTTTGGGGTCTGGAATAAGTCCCTCACGACTGATGTAACATCCTAGGTACTTTACTTGTTTTTGTGCAAATTTGCACTTGTCCAAGCCTATTTTTACTCCGGCACATTGAAACTCGTGCAACACTTCCCTTAAATTTTCTAGGTGACTCTCAAAAGTCATAGAGTTAACGCACACGTCGTCCAAGTAAATAGCGGCGAATTTTCCAAGTTGCCTTTTCAGAACATGACAAATTACTCTCTGGTACACTGATGTTGAGCACTTAAGTCCCATAGGTAGCCTAGAGAACTCGAAGTTGCCTTGTCGAGTCTGAAATGCCGTGTATTGCTTACTTTCTTCATCTAGCTCAATTTGATGGAAGGCTGATTTTGCGTCGACAATGGAATAGTATTCTTTGCCAGCCACCTCCTCCAGTGTCCCTACAATGTGTGGAATCGGATAATGTTCGTTTATCACCCGCATGTTTACAGCTCGCAAATCAAGGCAAACTCTGTGGCCTCCTCCTGGCTTCTTTACGAGTACGAGCGGGTTTTTCCAAGCACTTGTACTCTCTTGCACAATTCCACCTTCGATCATCTCCGAGACCTTTTTATCAATAATTTCTTGGCTGGAGTATGGAATACGCCATCCTTTCGTTTGAATTGGCCTGTAATCACTCAGCAAAATTTTGTATTTCACTCCTTTCACATGGCCAATATCCATCTCGTCTGCACTAATCGTCTTGTGATATTCCTTCAACAGGTTTCTGACTTGTCCTTGTTTTTCAGCAACCAAGTGACTGAGGTCAAGCTCATCAATTTGCTGGAAGCGCTTCTCTCTGCGGTGATCTTCTGCTTCGCTATTTTCCGCATTGTTTTCTTCTGCAGTTGCATCTTCATTCGCGATTTCGTGGCATGTTGCAATTATTGCTCCTTCGGTCAGAGCGATTTCTTCGGCAAAAGGGTTAAGTACAGGCATCAAAACATACCCGTTTTGTACCCTTGCAGCGGTGGCTCCGACGTACGGCGCCCACTTAATTCTAGGCTCTAAAATTACTTCCATTCCATCAAACTTGCCATCTGCTCGGCACTTTACCATGGCTTGCGTGCGAGGCTTCACTGTAATGTCCTCAGCCAGAGTTACAGATGTTTCTTCCCTCGTCACACACAGAATTTTCGGAGAAGCGTGTCCTGGTGCTGAAAACATGTTCACGTAAGTGCCAAAGAATGATGCCCTACATTTTCCGAAGTCTAGCTTTGGGTTGACTTTGTTCATTACTTCCACTCCTATTAGCAGGTCTCCTGGGAATGCATTTTCCCGCACAACAAAGCATCTCTGTACAATTTTCTGACCGTTAACTTTGATTGGCACATTAATCTTTCCCAGCACTGGTACGGGTTCCTCTCCAATTGTCTTTAATGCAGTGGATGTTCCTTTTACACTAGCATTTTTAATCCCCGCAACCACACGCTCTTTTACCAAGCATATATTTGCTCCGGTGTCAAGAAGTGCGGTAACAGGTGCACCATTCACTTGGAGTATTACGCTGGGATTTATTATAGGAGCTAACGGTCTCCTATTCCGTTTTTTGGCTGTCCTGCAAACTGTTGCACCCTGCAATCAGCCCTTAGGTGCCCAAATTTTCCACAGTTTATGCACGGCGGTGGCACTGTTCTATACTGGGCTAAGTCCACTGCAGGTGCAGGTGGTGCTTCCGAATGCGGCTGTGGCTTTCTTGCGTAGTATATTTGGTGCTGCTGACTCCTAAGTCTGCCCTTTTCGCTCCAGTGGGGTGCTTCATAATTTCCTCTTCGATGATAAGGAGAGTGTCGTGTCTGTCTGTTCCTTTCTCTCCAGGGTGGCACTTCCTGGCGGTACCCTCTAGGCCGTTGTGGTGAATGCCGCATCGTATGGCCGACACGTGCAGTCTCATGCTGTGGCCTCCTCTCGCTTCGCTGCGCTCTTTCTCTCTCCGGTTCCCTCTTCTCTGTCGTTTCCCTTGGCACTGGTACTATCCGTCGATTTTCCACCTCGATTGCCATGTCTCTCAGTTCTTGTACTGTCGTAGGTCGCGCATCACTTCGAAATGGTCTTGTGATGTTCTCCCTTAATCCGAGCCACATCAAATCTACAAGGATTCGTTCCGGATGTTCCAGATAATTCTCGTTGTACAGCCTTTCCAGGCGCGTCAGGTACTCTGACACTCCTTCCCGGCTTGTTTGCTTCTTGGTTACTATTTCAAACAGCGCTTGAGTTGGATGTTCGACCTGGTCGTCGTAAGAGCGCAGCCAGTTTTCTGCTTCTCGTAGGTTCGTTAGTGTATCAATTATTTGATTGCATTCCTTTGCCTCTTGTGGACCTAGGCAAAGGAAGAAGGCTTTCACCTGCTCACTGTTATTCAGATTACCCGTCAAAAACTTCAATCTTGCCATATGTTCCCCCACATTATCGCCCCTCCTGAATTTAGCACCAATGGCCCCCACGCAACTCGTTACCACGGGCATGTTTACTGCTTCCTCTTCGGGTCGGGGTGGCGTTGCTGGCGCATTTCTGCGGTCGTTGTTCCTTCTCCCACGGGCAGGCATAGTGTTGATCTTCTCCAATTCACTTTCTCCAAAAACTCAAAAATTTGCGATTACTCAAATGCTTTCCACACCTACTCACTGTAAAACTTTTACTGAAACTTTGAAATTAATTGAGTGAACACACCAGAATTTTCTCACTCAAACTTATCACTTTTATAACCACTTTCACTTTCTTGATCTATGTGGCCGTGTGCTTGCTGGCTTCTCCCACCGGAACACAGAAAATCATCACTACGAGACATGTACCTCTACTGAATTTCTGTACGTTTTGCACATGAAATAACTACGCAAAAAAAAATACAATGCAATACTACACTCACAAAATATTACAAAGCGATCGTGTTGATCTCACCAAATTCGGATGTCACGAGAAGTGTTACCCTTCACCTCCTTGTTAACAATTCATTAACAAGAAGATCAGGTTCTCGGAATAGAGGAATGGCACACCTCCAGGCTATATACACAACACAAATTAGATGAATTATAATCGGCAATTACAGTACATGTACTAAAAATAAAGGTACTCACCGGGGATCGCTGACCCACTTACGCAGCGCATTTTCTGGGCGCCCACCGTTGCATTACGATGGATTGCTTCTAATATTGTGGGGCATGATACACAGGGTGAACTATGCTTAACATTTATAATTCCCAGCTATACGTGATTCAAACATTAATGAACGCACACACAATGAATGGTGTTAGGAATAATGCTAATTAAGTCATGAAAGCCAATAGCATACGTCAAATGACCTACTGCACATAATTACACAGAAATTTGGCTGGCCAGCCTTTAACCTTTAACCGCAGATTGCTTATGCACCCAAACATAACACAAATGATGCCTACAATATCTCAGCGCCCCCCAGCAGCCCAGTAGGCGAAGGTCACTTCAACCACAAAATTCGTCCGCGACTCGCTTCAGTTCAAAGGCCTATCTTATGTACTGTTCAGGAAATGTCTAGTGAGGACGTTATCTTGCTCATTTCGTTTCAGCATGTTCACACGTCGATTCCCTTCATTCGAGCTGATCAATTTTCAGATGTGTGACTGAGTTACCGTCCCGCCTGTCAAAGATAAAAATTTAACTTGTTACTTTTTAAGCGCATCAATGTGTGAATGACAATGAATTATCGCAATATTTATCTCAACACTATCTTTACTCTTTCTTTTTTTTTAAAAATGCATCTCTTACCCTCCCTTCTAGTGCAGCATCTCCATGTTCCATCAATAACTCCCACGGTGTGTTATGTTTTGATAAATTTCCCCTTTTTGAACGTGGTGACGGGAACACGTAAATTTTCTGCAAGTGAAACGAGATATGTTAAATTCTGGATTACATTATAGCGTGAAACTCAGTATAATTTTCAATATAGCCACTTTTCTTATTATTGCATTAAGCACGCTTGTTATTGTGAACACACCCCGCGTTTCTTGGTTGCACCTCACGTTACGGTTTCGCCGGTCGAACTGTCTATTGTTCCTCAGATGCCTAGCCTATTTCCCGAGGGTTGTCCTCTGTACTCATTTCGCCCAATCAGACCCTTCGAACTTCGAAGCGACCCGCCTACCTTTTCCCTGTGCTATGTCTTGGTACCCTTGCTTCCCACGTCCAAACATCTTCGAAAACGACCGTTGGCTTGCCGCCTCTCTCGTCCTGAGTGTGTCGATTTATCTTTGACAAGAAGGCGACTTTGTTCGCGCTTGTGTAGGCATTTTTTTCCGCGCGTCTCAGGTTTCCCAGAAACAACACACACTGTAAACATACATCGTTTGGCTCTCGCACCTTATCGCAGCCTTCTAACATTGCTGAGTTGAAAGAAAACATACAGGCGTAAAAACATACATGTTGAAGCGACATAAAACATTCATGTTGAAGCGACCCCTCTGGCTGCTGGGTTTTTCTGAGATATTTCAAGACACAACTTTTTACGCAATTTCAAGAATTTTCATTTTAAATTCGCAAAAATGTGATTACAAGAATTTTCATTTTAAATTCGCAAGAATTTGGTCATTCTGAACAGATTCTCGACAGGAGTATGCTGTTTTATTTTGTAATTTGACATGAAAACAAATAAGGTAATGTGGTTCTTTTTCTTGCTGAGTTATTTTCAGACAAAATATTAAAAAAAAAACAAAATATCCACGTTTTTTTGGCCACGGTTTTTTGTAAAAAAAACGTGTTTTTTTTTAAAAAAAAACGGCATGGTTTTTTTTGAGTCACATCTCTAACCACGACACGAGCATTGGACGACATATATCAGAGAGATGGCAGGTATTATTTCACTGCTTATCTTTAAATGTTTGGTTTTATAAAATCTGGAATTTTCATTAACGGATTTGAGATCCTCAAACATGATCTCAGATCCTCATTCGCAGGATCTATGACATAATTATGACTTCTCATCATTCCTTATCAACTATTAAGTTAGTTGAAAAACTTTGCCAATCAGAATAAGGTGTAAATTTTCGCATCGGAGTAACCCGTTGGAACATAGCGGTTAGAAGAAACTACAATGAGGAGCTGCAAAATCTCAAAGGAATTGAATCGAAGGCATACATTAGATCCAAAAGTAAATTATATATTTTTCACCACATTTAAGTAAGATTTCATAATCGAAAAAACCCACTTATACATAGAAAGCTGAAGCCCCAAGCGAAGTAAATTTTTGAGCCACTCAGTGAAAGTGGAAGTAATTTTTTGTCTCTCCTCTATCTTAACATCTGTGGCTTTTGTTACACTCGAATAGGTGAGCATGAATTTTTTTTAGAAAAACAAGGAAGTTTAATGATGTGTTGCTTCTTTCACGTGAGTTTAATTTTTGAATCAGGTGAAATATTTTTTATCAAGTATGTTGCAATATTTCTAGGAAAAGTGTTACATGGACTTTCTGTTTGATGGATTCGTATGATGCATTGGTTGATATGTAGAAAGGTGCTTGAGATGCTCTTCTTTTATCTTTGCTAGCCACGGCGCAGCGCTGAAGACATGCAGAGTTGACTCCTCGGCAAGATTTCATGAGCACGCTAGTCTTAGCGTCCCCGTTGAGTCAACAATACTTCAAGAACAAGAACTGAATGGCATCGCTACCAGTAATTTTTGTATTCTTCTCGGAAAAAGGTTGGAGAAAGAAAGAAGGCGTGAGTGCTTAAGGGGGTCACTTCAGGCCCCTGGCGATCCGATGAGCTTTTTTTTGTTGTTGAAAAAAGACCCTTAGGTGGTGGACTATTCGTTTCTAAAATTTTATGGCGCTACAGACACTAGATCCCCCCAAGGGGACCAAAAATATTGAATTTTCGATTTCATGGAAATGGAAAATTTTCTACCGTAACTTTGTTTGCTATGCTTCAAGGATTCCAAAACTGTCTTTGGTTTTGTTCTAGCATAAAAACTCAATGAATTCGATTTTTTGAAATATCTATAAAAATGAACCAAAAAACGAGTTTTTTTTAAAATAAGGCCTAAATTGAAAAATTTCTCGAGTAAAATATATTTTTGTTCGAATCTACATATACTGGCCAAATTTCAAACGAATCGGATCAATATACATCATAACACATGCGTTGGAACTGGCGGAAATTGAGGAAGAATCTAAATGATGATCTAGTTTCTATATACACTGAAATCATAAGGAAAATATTTGACAGATATTCTTTTGATTGCTTTATTTACCGTGAAATGAATAAGTTTCCTAATTACTAACCGGGAGAGCTTAACATGAAATTTGCTGTCGAAAAATAAAGAATAGTGTTTACAAGCTTCTGTGAGCTACATTACAGAGTAAAGAAAAGTTCCTCCTCAATTTGAATATTTTTATTTTTAGTTTAAATTTGAATATTTTACTTCCATTTGATTCAAATCACTAGTAAATTCGACATTTATGAGCAGATATGTTTGAGGACAGACATTGAATAATGTTTGTTCACCCCATATTAAAATGAACAAGGAATAATAAAAATTTGTTGTGAAGAAGTATATTTGCTCATGGTGACACAAAATTAAGCAACAAAACATAAAAATATTGCAACTCTAACACGATAAGAATAGAGTTAAAATCAATGTGTGGAAGATCATTGTATAGAATAAATTGCGAGCATCATTTGGTCAAATATAGTCGCGGCATTTGGAGTTGATGTTGAATGATCTCCCAGGAGTCCAGGTTTTTCACCGAGCATTTCTTACTTGAGTCATTACTGAAACACCAAGTCTACATACAACACACCTCTTCTATTACTTGTAATCGTACTTCTAGAGATCAAAAACGCGTTTCAAGCTTTGAAATACAACTCACGGGCCATTAGAACCGTAAAACCTGCAGTGAGAGACGGGGCTATAATTGCTTTATCTTGTACTTGAATTACTGTTTTAAAAACCTCTCCTTACTCTTGACTCGTGAGATCACGAAATGATGACGTATTGCACAAGGATTAATTGTACTCTTGCTCATTTATCTACGTACTGAGGGCTCATTATTCAATACCCGTTCAGAAAAATCTATTGTTCAAAGGTTGGCTTCCCAATATTACGTTGCTAAGAACATTTAAATATTTCTTTTATACTGGAGATACGAATTTTGAAAATTAGGGGACATTTGTTTTGCCATATCCGTGTTAATTCATTCAAACATCAGAACTGACTTGGAGGAGAAGGTTGAATGCTAATACAAGTTCAGAACATCCCCGTCCAGTTTTGATGAAATTTTCAATACGTTTTAGAGAGCACTGCATCGAAACCACAAATTAACTAATCGAATAAGCCCACATTAAGCTGACGTTTTTGCGTGCACATTTTTTACTTCCCCGAGCTATGGCGTTGGTCAGCCTAAAATGATATTAATGATGTCCAAATTGTATTCTTCAATGCCCACATTTGTAACGAACTGCAGTTAGCAACTCTGGCCGAAATCTCAAATGGACGATCCTTGGGTATCTTCTTTTTATCTCCTCAATTAAGAGTATCCGACAGCAACCCTTGTATCTTTGCTACCGACGATTGCGTGGTCATAGACCCCATAAGTAGGAAAAAGAGGTCTGTGATTAGACGGTGAACGCTGTATATTACTTCTCTCTCAATTTGTGCGCAATGAGAACTCCCCAAGCCATGATGTCCTTATCAAAATTTAAAAGATTTACTTCGACTTGCTGTCATGAGATGGTTTGTTCTAATTTGATTTATGGTAAGACTGTTTATGAAAAATGTTTCACATCTACAGCACGAAGCGCGGACGCTCCGACATCTAGATTTAGTGTGTTTAAACAGGGCAGTGTTAGTACACTCCCTCATTTCGCGTCCGATTGAAAATTTGGATATCAACATTTCTAATGTAGCATCGAAGAAAATTACGACGCGCAAAAAATGTTAAATTGTGAACGAATCTGTGGACACATAGTTTTTGTGTACATCCGTGGCTCTGTCCGCGCATCTGCTGCACGCCTGAGACCTCGTTAGGATCAGGGCTTTGCCCTGAGATGCAGAGGCTGATGTTCGATTACCGTCGAATTGTTCAAATTTTTGCCGTCTTGTATATAAGTCAACGTCATCGCGTTTATCTTCGACTCCTAACAAGCTGTGGCATCAAAGTGCGTCTGGAATGGAGCAAAGTAGCTCATCAATTCAAAAATGTGTGGATGAAGATAGCGATAAATCTGGTCCGATTGGGTCGCGTCAGTAGCTTGAGTTTCAACGCGGCTATATAAGTTAGTTCCAGACAGTGCTCATGTCATGTGAACGCGGACAGTGCATGACTCAATGCTCATGTCTACTGAGATCAGCTCCGGGATAAATCAAGCATATCACACACTGGGCTATTTCCACTGTCATCCCCTCTGGTTTCTGCTCAGTGATTTTGTAATGGTTCAGCCAATGCATGATAGACATGAGCGCTGTGGTCAGTACATCATATCTTAGCTAAGAACCCGCAAAATGAGTGACAACTGCGAACAAGATCATGGTGATGACAAATTGACAATCGAAATATCCTTCTGTGTCATCTGCGTAAGCTGGGAGCGGATCAAGCTCTCACCTAACACTTTGACGCTCATCAGCTTTTATGAAGAAGACATCGAGTCTTCGGGTGCTGCGGTAATGCCTCCTTTTAGATCGACTGGCATGCTTGTAGAAATCGTGACGTCACACTAGTAGTCTGAAATTTTGGGTCATTTTGTATGAATCTAAGCGGGAAAATTAAGTTAGCTCTAACACATGGTAGATCTTCCATGGCACGGAGCTAACCAGGTCTTGAAAAGTTTTATGAGACACTCAGTAATATTTTCTCTTTCATGTGAATAAGTAAAAGATCAAGTTTCCTGTAACTGTTCCTAATATGAGAAAAAATAAAAGACTAGTCTAGCTTAATTCAGCGCAATGGTAGCTCACATCATCAAAATAAGGATTTTAATGCAAAGGAAATATTGTACTCACAAATTTTCTTGCAATATTAGCAGGGTTGAGACATTTATTTTATCACTGGTGCATAGGAGTAACATAAAATAAGGCTACTTCACTTCACATTATTTTTTTCATTTTTTCTTATACATTTAAAGAGATATCTTCAACAGTCTTCAGGAACAATTATACTAAATGTCTGACATAGTTTAAGGTACAAAAAAATGAAAATGCTCAAAATTCAATATTATCACTTTGAAAACTGCCTTCGCTATAATTTTTTGTTCCTCACGCTGCATGTTATACATGATAACTGTGATTCTTCCTTTTAATTCTATAGAAAAAATACGTAGGCCTAAAAAGTATGGATCAGAAAACCAACTACTTTTACACACCGTACAGGTACTCATCGATCACTCACTCACACACTCACAACATCAATGAAGTTCTAACGGAAAATATAGGGAGAAACGTGTTTAGAGCCATGACACTCTATTTAAAACAGTTGACATCTTCAGACCACTCGTCTGACGTCACGGCGATGTTGCCACGGCTAGGAGAAAAGAAAGAAAAAATAAAAACAGTTTATTTCCAATAGAGATATTACAAAAGTACCATCATTGTTTTTAAAATATCATAAAATTAATACACTTAGATGATACACACACACGAGTATTGTAAAACTCGTCTCACTAGTCGAAAAGAAATGATTGAGGGCAATGTACTCCTAATCTAGCTTAATCTACATTTGATAATATATGTAATGATAATTATAAGAGATAACACAATTTCATGGACGATGCATTTTCATTGTGGGGTGAAAACACTTTTAACAGTTTACATGTACATGACATAAAACTCCGCAATTCTTGACGCCAGGAAATAATATATGAAATCGCTTGTTTCGGTCAATGTTCACAAGTGTCATTTTAAGGAAACATGAAAAAGTATATATATATATAAATATATATCCACATACACACATACGTACACATACGTACGTATGTGTGCACATATCCATACACACACACACATATATATACATATATATATATATACATATATATATAAATACATATATATATACATACACGTACACATAAGCATGAGGACCAAGAAGATTATAAGTTTTGTATTTCTGATTCAACAATTTTAACATAACGGTCATTAGTAATAAGCTATTTATTTAAATATAAATGGATGATCGCACAACAAATGTATAGTTTTTACATGAATGCTTTACAATAATAAAGAGATGACGAGTTAGGTAATGTTACAAGTTGAGAGTGCACGGAAAAAAAAACATTATCTCTAGTAAAATGCTAGTTGTCAGTCTAGTACACACATATGTGCACGTATACATGTAAATATATACACATACACATGCACACACATACCCACGCACATACTTACACCAAACTTGTAAGCATACACAAATGCATTTCTATGCATCGAGGCAATACATACGTATTCTACAGAGTGTCATACGCATAGCGTGCACACGTACACATATACACAAGGCAGCATGTGCGCAAATATCAGCGTAAACTAGTCAGTATAAACCAGAATTCTAATCGAGGGAAACGGAGAAAATATCTTTTATTATAGCATGAATTTTATAAAATTTCGTACTAAAAATAGTGGCACAAAACAGTCTACCTAAAGTCAGAAACATGAAAACGATTGTGGGACGTGAGTAAGAAAGAAAACATTAATGTCCTATAAAGGTTTCATATTAGAAAAAAATCACATTATCTTTGAAATATGGCGCAAATTGTCGGCAATTGATGAACATACATAGGTATCACATTATTATAAGCATATAACTATAAGCAGAATAAGCATATTACTGCAGTATAAATGGATGAACACACAACGAATTTGTTTTATTTTTTTACATGGATGCTTTACAATTTCATATTAGAAAAAAACCATTATCTTTGTAATATAGTGCAGAATGTCTGCAATTGATAAACACACACACACACGGAGCAGGCCATTAGATATGGGAGGCATTGGCTGCGGTGTGCTGAGGGGATATTGCCCGCACGGAACCAAAATTAGAACTTTTGATGTTCAAACATTAACTTTGGAACTCTGTAAGATGAGTGAAATTAAAGTAATTTCGGAGAAATTTCAATCTAAAGTTTTGCAATTTCCTCTATAGCTCATGTGGGTGTAATAAATTGATCAATATTTCATACCTCGAAGAAATAGGATGCATTAGTATGATAAACCAGTGCATTTGATAAAGTTTTGAACTATATGATGATTTACATCTAAAGTGATCTATCTATAGTGATTTAACAAATATAATGCATTAGTATGATAAACCAGAGCTGTTGACGGAGTTTTGACCTATACATAGTGATGTCAGACACGTGCCCTGTGATTTGTAACTATCCCGAGTGTCGGTTATTTAACTTTAACGGTTGAGAATATCAAGCTTCACCGTGATTCAGAGTTAGAATATCATTCAGACGCAGGCAGTACTTGAGCTGACAAAAACTTAAACTTAAAATTTGATCCACTTGATTTAGTCCATACACTATCTGAAGGCATTCATGATTGTTGACAATCCCTAATGAGGCAATGTTTTTTTTATCGTACGGCTTATATTAAAGTTAAAAAATAATTTAGCTTTCATATTTATGAATAACATCTTGCAAATTTTGATTGCCTTTCAGGGAATTATCACCGTAAAATTATATTTAATTACCTCATAAAATGAAAACGCTGGAGATAATTTTCCACAGTTTATAATCAAAGGCTTTGAATTTACCGTTGCGTAGCATTAAACATCGCATTTTTGTATAGCAATTGTAATACGTAAGTATGCAGTGTGGAATTAGTTGAAAAACATCTCCAGTTCATTCCGTACGCGTGAAATTTCAAATGAAAGACTGGAGCAGGATGGCGAGTGTTACCTTTATGAGTATGAGAAGCCGTTTCAGTTTACCTCGAGCTCTAAGTTTACTGACCCAATGGAAATTAACTCCGCAAAATGAAAAAAAACTCTTTAGCTGGCGATTCTGGGTCACTTTCAATTTTGGGCTTCAAACATTAAAGAAAAAACTACACGGAGAACACACATAAGGCAGCGAGAGTCAACTAGCGGTGGGATGAAAATCTTTAGCGGAGGGCGTGAATTTCTGGGGATGATACTGCGTTTAGCTGCTCGTGCAGTCTTTTTTTTCTCTAATTTTTGTGGATGATGCTACTTGCGTAAATGTCTGAGGTCGGTTAAGTTGTATTGTGTGCATTTGTATAAAAAAAATTTACTGATTACCTATCTTTTGATGGTTTCAGAGTGGTTTACGATAACAATAGTTTTTAGTAAATTTAAAAAATTAAAATTTTACAGAACCAACTTAATGAACCAACTTAACCAACTTTACCGAACCAACTTTGATGTTTTTAAATTTGTTTAGATTTACTAACAACAGCAAACCACTCTTCGTGTTCAGGCAGTCACTGCTCTAATTTAGTGTCATTTCAAAATACCCGCCAAGAAACTAAAATCGTCCCATGGTGAGAGAGTGAAAGATGAAGTCAATAGGTCAAAATTCGTATTCTTTCTCATTCTGTTGATTTTTGGATTCGTTAAAGTGTAAACACGCGGGAACCGAAAAGTATAAGAGAGAAAAATTTCCTGCACCGCTTAGGTTTTTTATCTTGAATTCATAGAATCTAACTAGACCCATCCAAAATTTAAACTTGTTTTTCTAACTTAAATAGCCAAATCTGTCCAAATCGATCCTAATTTAACGCACTGCAATTGGCCTGATCTATCTTAACTTTTTCTAACCTACCTCACTTTAACTTGACATATTTTAACGTATACTTACTTAACCATAAATTATCTGTCTACCTAATGATGACAGTTGGCCCATTATTACTAATACCTCACGACAATCAACTATAACTATGGTACTGCCTGAAGCATAAACCACCCTAATTTATTTCCAGTGTAATTAATGAAAGTGAAACACGTGAAGGATCAACGCTATTAACAGTATAGATTCTTTTCGAAAGTTTTGCCTAGTTTTGAAGCTTTCACAGTGCTGAGGAAAATGCGAACGTATTCTCTCAAAACTGTAACATTTCTAAACCCGCTACTTTCGCAGTTACTTTAACGCCATGCGAAACAATTTTCTCCATATTCGTGACCAAGAAAGAGCCATTATCTATACTAATGTGTATCATAAGTACGTATAGAATCGATAAAATCTTTACGTACGGACGTGATAAATTACGGGCACTCTAAAATAATTCATATACATGAGAGTATTAGGCGGTCGACTAAATAGATCTATTGTCCGCTTTCAAAAAATCAATCCATACTAATCTTCGGCAAATGAGGTGTTGAAAGGAGCAGGTCGTGTTTGAACGACCGTCAGTAGTTACGAGGAATAGATCTTGTGTTAATGACTGCCTGGCAACACTTGTGGAGCCTCACCCACGGCTATTGATTCGATTACATCTATTGGGAGCTTTCGAAGGCGAGAATTTTCTTAAAACAGAGAGCAGGAGATGTGGCCTTATCATCTGCGTCGGGCTTCTAGAGTGATTTATGCATGCCTGCCTCAAGACTGTTTGGCCGACTGCATGCTTGGTAATGCCGGTAGGTTGTGCTGATTCCCTATCTTTGATGGCTCCAGAGTGGTTTACGATAACAGTAGTTTTTAAGTACTTGAAATTTTCGCTGATTACCGACCCAACTGTTGAAGTTTTTAGATATGTTTATTTCTACTAACAATATTTTAGTACTCAACATTTGCACCGATTATGCACTCAACTTTAGATGTTTTAGATTTACCTATATTTACTAACAATATTTTAGTACTTAAGTTTTTAGATTTGTTTATATTTACTGAAAACGTTTTAGTACTTGAAATTTGCGTTTATTAGACAAACACAGCTTATGTTGTCCTCTTCGAAGAATTGTTCAAGTTTAATGACAGCGATAATGCTCGAAATTTGTGCAGATTATTCACCCAACTTTTGATATTATTACTAGAGTTTAGAGTTTCTTTTATTTACCGACAGCGTTTAGTGCTTAGAATTTGTGCATACTACTCGTCGTTTAGCGTTTCTATAGAGTGGTCTATGATATCTAACTCCGATGTGACAGTTCAAATTTGCTCTGGGTGTGCATTTAATTTGAGATTTTAGATGCTCAATTTTATCTAAGAGCGTGTGTGACGGTGTTTGTAATTTGTGCTCACAATTGCGATAAATGTGAGGCATTATGATGCAAGCACATGCTTGCACGCTTTGAAAATTCATGCTTTGTGATACTTGAAATTAGTGCGTATCGTAAACAAAACTGTGTAAATGATATCCTGCTGTTAAACTGCGTCACTGAGTACTCATCAAATATTTGATTGTCAGTGGACACGGGAATGATATTTTTATGATGGTTAGAGTAAATATGACCGCAGGCTCGAGATAAATTTGAAACAGCCGTTCAATTGCTCTTGACAAGCAGGCATTGCTTGGCAATGTGAAGCATGTGTTCGTGATGACCTTAGAACACATGGAAAAATAAAAGCATAATTGAACAAATATATCGGAGAAATGGCCACCAATTTATTTATAATATCGACGTAGTTGATCGACGTAACTTTGTACCTACTAAGCATGGCTCTGACCCACGCATAAAATAAGAAATGAAATTATTAACAGTACCCGGGTAGCTCTTAATTTTTGACCATTTAATATGCGTTGTAAATTAAAGCATTCGATGTTTACTAATAGTGAATTATAGCTTCTTAAACATTGTATCGGATTGCTGGTGAAAAGTCTCATCTGTACTTTCTGCATGATGGTGGTGGTACATTCTCTAATTTTTAAGGATAACTGAATTTGTGGGAATCTCTGAGGTCAGTGAAGTTGTATTGTGTGCATTTGTGTACAAATATTTTGCATGTTTTTGATAAGAAATTTCATTATCCATCGCTAAAAGGTGTTCGTAGATACATTACTGTTAAAATATATATAAAACGATATTTCAACTCCTCATGTTAGCATCATTTTGCATGTACCACACCTGAGCAAACCTCCTCGCGATCTGCGGTTATCAATATTATTTTTAAAGTTTTTGTAAGTCATATTTTACATACGAGCTCACTGCATTTGTCCTGGTACGGCCTGAAATCAATTATAATAATTTCCTCACGATAATTTGCACATGATTTAGGAATGTCTGCTATTGCATGAGTGTTTGACGAGGCTCTTCATAGTTAATGGTAAATTGTCACAGGCCTCACTATGGAAGTCAAACAAGGGGTAAATATTTCACTTTAACTCCAACGCACGTAAACTAACAAGCAGATTTCTGAGTGAATGCCATTGATTCAAATTCAATTTTAGTTTCAAACTGTACGAAAAATCTAAATTCTTATTTTAGACACTATCAATAGCTTTCAAAAAATATGCCATCATAGGTGAAGCGAATTCAACCGCAATGTTTGGCGAAAACAAAAGTGGCGTTTTCGTTGGGTTAAAATGAGTAAAAAGCAATTAAGGCAGAGCATGCTTCGCGCAGTTGCGCCTGAACTCCGCATAGTCATATTCCCTTTACGATGTACGAGTTACATCAGGTTGCGAATGACATTCTTGAAATTGTATGCTATCTTATAAATTCAAAGAGGAAATCGTATACCATTGTCTGTCGATTGCTTTTGTACGGTATTTGTGTAGCGTAAACAGCTAAAAATGCTTTCGATCATTTGTTGCTTTAATTTAACTCTGGAATTGTCTTCTGGGAAGCAATTAGACACAAATAAATAACGATTATTTCAAGTTTGACGCACGGAAAATGTGTCCAGTATTTTGTTATGATAATCACTGAAGTTCCAGCTCTAATTATTACGAGTCTCAGAGAATTCATCTCTCAAAGCACGGTTGAGAGATTGCTTTCTTATCTGGGCAAGTATTCGCAATTGACATTTTTCGAAACAAGATTTGGCCATCATTCTAATTTTCACATTTAACATTTTTTGAAACAAGATTTGGTCATCGTTCAAATTTTCGTACACGACATTTTCCGAAATAAGACTTTTCGATAATTCACACTTTTACGTTTGTCATATTTGCAATTGAGATTTGGCCATAATTGAAATTTTTGCATTTGTTACTTTTCCAAATAAGGTTTGACCATAATTCAAAATGTCCCATTTGTCTTTTTCGGAACCAACTTTGGCCATTATTCAGCAAGAGGTAACCCTTGAAAGCTGGCAGAAGCTGAGTTTTCTTAAAAGCCAAATTGAACTTCATATATGCAAAATTTGAGAATGTTGCCGAGAAAGTAAAACAATCTCGCGATCATGATCCAGGACGCAGGTTTTTCTCTGTCATGGATGGGTATTATCGTGGTCATCACGCTGGTAAGTAGTTACAGGACTGTAAACTACTGCATAGCTCTAGCGGTTGTACTCTTTCTTGAAACTTCGCTGGGCTAGCAGAATGCACCTTCCACTAGAGAAGTATGCAGTGCTTATGAAAGCTAATTGTTCCTTTGTCCAGTTCGTCATCTTGGCGGCAGTTTCAAAGCATGATAAATTCATATTTTTAAAGATCACATTATGTAAAGAACTTCGTGCACAGATCCTGCAGCTGATTCATTCGAAATTCTTGGCTGAATTTTCAAGAATAAGTACAACTAGGGAATTTTCGGAAGAAATATCTTCAAGACAATAAAATACGGAACATAATACTTGAAGAAGGTAAAACTGGATGTTACTGTATAGAATACACTGCCGCATAAAATCATGCCCTCTGATTTTGAAAAATATTCACTCTTTTGCGGCAATCAGTCCAACAAATGAATCTAAATTGATAGTCTCTCAGGAAAGAAAATTATTTCATTAAGTTCTAACTTTAACGGTAAGTGTAGAAGCATCCAAAATGAGTGACGGTTTTGTGTGATAGTGCCCCAGCGTGGAAGGTAATTTTAAAGAGTCATAAATTCTTCAGACGCGCTCCTCACAGCGCACAACTTTATTTAGAGGAAGACTGTATGTAGAGAAGCAAAAGCTACTTTCGAATTTCTAAACGTTTTTGCCGGGCCCACGAACGACATTTCAGCAGGAATAACACAAAGCTGAGTACCCCATGGGCATCGTACGCATAGAGCATCAGTGCGGTAGGCCAGTTGCAGACTATCATTTTCATGCTGTGCGGAAAAACTGCAGCCAAGTCCAAAAAATATTTCGCTGTCTTTATAAGGTGGACCGCCCCGGGATAGGAGACGTACCTCCAGCAGCTCTTATTGCCTTAAAATATGGGGAGTGCGCAAACCTCTGGTCCTGGCTGCTGAACAGATTCCTGTCATTGTCTGTCTTGTTCGGAATCGTCGTTGTGTCCTAATCAGTGCAGGTAATCTATTGGTTGTACGTCATTGAGCTATGTTATAAACGCTTGTTTGCTATTGGCCTTTATTTTAGATGTTCATTAGTACCAGTAGTTATTTGATTCATGAGCTATGCAGTGATACTGACTAAATTGAGAATTAAAATCTTCACCCATGTCTGCTATTGAACTTTATGTGCGATTTACTCAACTTTTTGACATTACATTAAATTTGACGGGAGTAAAGATAGATTTGAATTCGATATTAGACATAGAAGTTGAGTCCGTGTCTAATTTGAAATTGGACATAGACATAAATACAATTTTTGGTGGCTTTCATCTCTGTTAACTTCGTTTCCATAGTGATAACGAATTGCTTTCTAATTAAAATATGAGAGGCTTATAAACTGTTACTCGGCTTCTGCCAGAAATGTGAGTCCGAAAATCATTTAATCAAATCAAAGTTCAAGTGGAGAACTACATAGAAATAGAGAATTTATACTTAAAAATTTTTTTCCTGTCTTTGCCCTTAACTATTACGCAGATTAAGCCGACTTTAGCGATAAAACTACTTATCACATTTAAATTTTTAAAAGTTGAAAACAGCACATCATGGAAGTATCAGCGGAGACAGACCTACCTTGATAACCTCGGTACACACACAGCATTGTGAACCCTCTACAATATTGAAACTTTTCAGAATTCCTTTTAAGCAAGAGTTGCTCTGTATTTGAACGCCATAACGTGAATGTCATGTGCAGTGCAATAATATAGACTCAACAGATCTTCAATGAGAAAATTATTGCTATGTTTCTTGCGTAAGAATAGCCCTCACATCTAAGCTGAAAATAAAGCGTTTTACTTTGTTTGGCTTAGGCATTCCTTACTTATTTCCTAGAGAATCCATCCTAGAGAATTTTTCGTAACGACCTGTTGGGATGCCTCGCAGCGGGACATTTATTTCTGTGGTGTCTTGGAGACACAAAGTGGGCCGCCATTAGACGGGCAGGCTTTGTTTAAAGGCATTGACCGTCATTCTTGGGCCTTTAAAGGTGTTGTTCACACTTTTATGTTTCTACTGCCCTACATGAAGGCGCACTTAAATTTATTTTAATTGTAGCTTACATTAGTGTAATTAGTGTAAGTAATTCACTCTTGAAAAGTCAAAACTTAATGTTCCAACTTATATCTTTCCAAGACTAATTGGGGAAATTTACACTATCAATGGGACGCGTGAATACAGATTTTTATTATTTCTCTAGTTTAAGTTAATTTAGAATCATCAAGAAAATATTCAACTTGAAGAGAATACGTCGATTTTTCACCTTAGGCTATAAGCATTGTAAAATAAATGGGAAACCGAACAAATTATAGATTTAACAGGGTGACTGACCACAATTGACTACGTTTTGTTTTGCTCTTCATTTTATTTCAAGTAATTTTTTTCAATAGATTCATAATTTATTACGCTGTGTAGATAGATTCGTATAGATTCTTTGTAAACTCGGAAGTTTCCTGAAGATTGAGACGTTTGTTACATTTGAACTGCAGCGCATACAGACTGAGAGGAGACAAATATTCGTACACCAAAAAATGCTTCATTAAACAAATTTTGAAAAACTGGAATGAAAATAATTGACGAAATGTACGCTAAAAACATATAAAAACAGAATTCACTGGAATAACTAAGAAAATTCAACTAATAAAGAATATGCTCGAAGTTTTGTGTATTTATGGGTGAAAACGTATTCGACCACAATAAGTCTCTGCTTTTTAATGCCTCAAATTCCCTCTTAGAGACAGCTTTTAGTACAGATCATCCTAGATTGTTTTTGCAATGTGCTCAGTATAAGTGAGGTATCAAAATGCTTCCGTCATCAGTCAATACTGTAATAACGCTCTGTGCAGTACAATCATAGTTGATTAAAAACAAAAATTTATAAACTAAGTCAAAGCAATGAAAATTAGGCAATGGAAACTGGAGCAACTTGTATGAACATATCAGAAAAGCTTAAATTTCCGTGAGGGATCATTGATTCAAATGTTGCTAATCATAAGGGCCAAGAAACTACAGAAAACCGCCGAAAATCTGACGCACCACACAAGAGACCTGTACGATCTTTGAAGAAAATGCGTCGAAAAATTCTAAATAATCCAATGGTCACAAGCATAAAAGTTACTGGAAGATTTGTTGGCATCAGGCACAAGTGTTTCACTACTCGCAAAAAACAATGATCTCCGTAGAAATCAGCGGAAATCGCTATCTCCAAGGAAAACTCCGATGTTGTTGAGACGACATATAGGGAATATTCTCATGAATGTTAGACCGACCGTATCCAAAATATCCTGCGAAGTATTTCATACACGAATAAATCCAAAATTGAATTATTTGGTCTTAATTTCCGAAATTATATTTATAGGAACATAGATAATACTATTGAATAAAAGAAATTTTTTTTTCTGTAAAATTCGACGGAAGTAACACCATAGTCAGGACATTTTTCCTGCAAGCGGAGCAGCAAGATACGAATAACATGATGCGCGTACTTACATAGATGGTCGAATGCTTGCAGAAGCATTCTAAAATATTTTGAACATTAACTTGCATGCTTCAGCGGCAACACGGGAGTTCCCAGTAGATTGGATCTATCAGTGAGATAATGACCCTTAGAGATAGGCGCACACATGAGGTAGGCGCACACTTGTAAGTATCGTACGGAAGGCACGCATAGTACGCATCGGATTTTAGTATTCTTTACATTATTTCAAATGGGACTGCGCGCATTCGGCCGCATCGTACGCATCGGGCATCGGCAATGCCGACGAGGATCCCGGAAAGAGCATTCAATCCGATGCGTACGAACGATGCGGATGGCCTCATACTGCATTTGCCAGCAAATGTGCGACCCCATCGTCGATATGATATTTCGTTTTATATCATTTAGTTATATATACAGGTAGGCGCACCTTACCTACCTTGAAGGTAGAAAATGATACACTTATTTTCAATTTTGTGCAAGATTACAAATAAACGAAAAAAAATGTCCATAAATTTTCTTGCATCCTTACCTTAAGCAAACAGCTAGTCTTTCTTTAGGGCTGACTGGAGTGCGGAATGGAGTATTTTCTTTCGCTATATACATTTCCAGGATGCTGAGAAGGTGAGAGAATTTTGAATACGTCATGCGAAGGTAACGAAAAGAAATTTTACATCATCTTCCACCAAATCAGGGAACAATGTATGAAATTCTCCAAGTTCCAGCCTTTTCCTGTTTATGTTGTGAATCCCTGTTTTCCTTTTTTAACTTTCTGTTCTTCTGCTTCTGCCGGCGAACAGCTAACCACTACAATTTATTCCTCTTCACTATCACTGTTCAACATTTTCACAACTTTATAACTACAAAGATATGGATTATATCCTTCCAGAGCGAGCTCAGCGTGCGTCAGAACTGCGGATGGTGAAGGGTCCAATGCACACCCCAAAAACAATTCGATGAGTCCGATGCGTGCCGTCCGTACGAAGCAAACGACTGTGCGCCTACCTTAAACATGCAGCGAAATCTATAATGAGATCGCTTACTGATCCCAATGTTAAGCAGCTCGAATGGTTATGTAATAATCCAGACTTCATCCTTTTGAAAATTTGTGGTGTTGTTAAAATATCCTATCAAGATCTACGAGAGACATCCAGGATCTGGAAAGGACATGCATAGAAGAATAAAATAACATTACTAGAGAAACGTTCCCATCAATAATTAAAACAATTAGGCGTCGATTGATTGCTGCGGAAGTGAAAACGTACTTTAAAGAAATGTTGGATAATGATTCTGTATTAGCTTTGAATTGTTCTAATGCAATAGACACTCAGTGGTTTGAAAGCTACCTACGAAACCGCTCTCATGCAGTGTGCTTGAATAACAAAATGTCATCATTCATACCAAATAACTTTGGCGTTCCTCAAGGTTCAATCATCGGCCCACTCCTATTTTCAATTTTCATCAACGATTTCCCCACCATGCCGGCAAACACAAAAATCTCAATGTATGCTGATGACGTACAAATTGCCATGACAAGCTCAACAGCGGATTTAACAGAAACACAAGCCAACGCTGAAAACCTTCTGAGAAATCTGAAATTGTGGTATGACCATAATGGCCTCAAACTTAACGCAAGTAAAACGCAATGCATTATTTTTGGATCACAGAATGCGACTGAAAATTTACCACCATTCCAGCTAACATTTGGAGACGATACAATTAAACCAGTCGATAAGGTTAAAAATCTGGGTGTTTAGTTTGACAAAAATATGACTTTCAATTCACACGTCGAAACAATGTGCAACAAAATTAACGGAACCTTAATGTTCTTTCATCGTATAAAGAACACACTTGACGAAAAATCTAGATTATTAGTGATTCAGTCTTTAGTTTTATCGCGTCTGGACTACTGCAGTCTTGTGTGGGGAGACTTACCTAAATGTCGTCAGGAAGAGTTGCAAAAATGTGTAAACTTCGCCGCCAAGGTGGTATGCAAAGGAAATTTTAATAAATACGATCATGTCACCCCTCTTTTAAGAAAACTCGACTGGATCCCAATACCGAACAGATTCATGATCCAGAAAGCTCGACGAGTATTCTCCTCTCTGTACCTCCCCCAAAGTAATGCAGAGGTGGTAAAATTTTTTCCATCTAATATCCCAAACGAAAGACCAAACCGGAGGAACGATGTTTTAGTCAGTTACCGTTCATCTAACGTGGGACAAAAAGCTCTCTCAGTTTCTGGAGCTTTTTTGTGGAAGAAGCTTCCCCAGCATATCAAAAACTCTAAAACTGGAAAAGAATTTAGAGTAAATGTGTCACGTCATTTTACATCTCTGTCATAGGGCCTGCAGCATCTCGGTGTGAACTTCCCATCTATCAGAAATTTTAATTTTTCCTGAAATTTCTGTTAGAAATTTAGAACCTATTTCATTTTACGTTTGCTAAGCGATTCGTATATTCATCTTACTTATTTCTGTCGACAACAATGAGCACCACAGCCGTCAGTTCAGTGCAGCAGAACGAACGTTCTTTCCATAATTAGGAGTATTTCCTCATCTTTATTTTGTTATTTCTTTCTCTTTTCTGTATTAATATTTAACGTCCGCATGACAAATATACCATGAAATACATTTTGTGTGTACACCAATAAACAGGTTTATAGACGTGAGGGTTGTGCAAAGTTTATAATGAATTAAATTTTTGGCTAACGTTGTCTCGCTATTTCAAAATCATTCTCGAAGATGTTTTCAATCGATTTTCGGCTGAGCTGGAGGGAAAGGGGTAATTTAAGCATTGCATTTAGTCTTTTTATTTTTTTTTCTTTTCGTGCGTTCAGCGCACACTAGCACTGAACTTTCAAATCGGAAAAAACTCTAAATTTCTGTAATCAAAATTATCATTTTGGATCAAGGCCTAATCTTCCTATATGTGCCAATTTTGTGAATATTCTCCACTCAGATGTGATATCCGGCCACAATGTTACTCCATTTTATCCCACGTACACATGTCCCTATAATGCTGAAGAGTTGTGTTGCTTCTTGACTATAATCTGATTTTTCTTAAAAATTTCTGTGAAGAAATTAAAAAACAGCTCATTTTTATGTTTTTCGAAGTCTTCTCTTCCTTTTAGTTATTTTTTTTGCGAAAAATTTCTTAGGATTACAGTGAGCTCAGCTGTCATTTTCTGTGTAGTAGATGGTAGGTTGCTTCTATCTTTTATGTTATATATGTATTTTTTTTTTTTTTTTTTTTTTTTTTTTCTAATATTTTATTTTCAATAAGTATATAAATTAATATGTGTGTGTACGTGTGTAGGTATATATATGTATCTACATAAATAGATATACATGTTTCTATTTCATTTCTTTACGCAAAAACCATTCGGTTAATAAATTTTATTGCAATTGCGAAATGATTCAAAAATAGATCTAGCACTTCCCCAGAGGGCGTTTCTGTGAATCGGATTAATGTCATATATAATTAATGAAATAAAGTGTAATTTGAGCATATGAATCGTAGTAAAATTATCTTTCTGTCCGTGTGTTGTACAAGCTATGAATTTTGATATTGAATATATGTTTGTTTACCCATTTCTACCAATATTTTGTAGATATTTGTCAATCATGAGTGGTAACCGGCTTACACTGTATCTCTATTTTATCCCATGTACCCATGTCCGCATGATGTGGTGAATATCGAGAAGATACGAAATATGTTTTTGGTGGTGATAGGGCTTTGCATATTTTTTAGGGCATATTTTTCATTTCTCATTCAACTACCCTTGACAGAGATAGACTATTGGCAAGCCACGTGTGGTTTGTCTATTAGTACGCCTCGTATATTTTGTCTATTAATATGCCTCGTATGGTCTATCTATTTTGTACACCTCTGATAGCTTGTCTATTAGTACACCTCGTATAGTTTGCCTATTATTATTATGCCTCGTATGGCTTATCTATTTGTACACCTCGGATGGTTTGTCAATTAGTACTCCTTGTATAGAACTTTTGTTAGACTACTAGCACACCACGAATGGTCTGTCTATTAGTACGCCTCGTATATTTTGTCAATTAATATGCCTCGTATGGTCTATCTACTTGTACACCTCTGACAGTTTGTCTATTAGTACACCTCGTATAGTTTGTCTATTATTATGCCTCGTATGGCTCATCTACTTGTACACCTCGGATGGTTTGTCAATTAGTACTCCTCGTATGGAACATTTGTTTTAGGATGCCCTATATTTAAGAAACTTTTAAAAGCCAATATGTTGGCATGTATCTCATGTGACAATTTGGAAATAAACATTTTTTCTTTTTCTTTCTTTTCTTTCTTCATTCTAAAATATACACAAAAATGTATGTACTTTCTTTAATAGTATATTTTCTCAATTTTTCACATATTCCACTTTTTTTCCTTTCAATTCTGAATTTTGTGTGAAGTATTTTAGTTTCAACTCGTCAGAAATTGAATTATTGAAGAATTTATTAGTGTACGAATATATGTTACCTCCTACCTGAAGGTTAGTAAAAGGCTCACTAAACTTTAACTTGATGTTTCCTTTTCTCATTTACAGTATTATATTAAGTGATTAAACTCCTGTAAATTAATTAAATTGGTTAAAGTAATTAAGTACTATGAATAAGAATTAGAGCATCCCTCAAGTATTTGCGATATGCGTAAAGTGCGAAACCTTCCAACATTTAAAGTGTGTGATAAGCTCACAGTTGACTAAAATGAGGCCATATAGTAGCAGCTTAGGTTAAATCTTTCGGATCTTTTCCAGATGAGCCCGCCACAAATGATTGTAACTTGTAACATAGGTTGTAACTTTACCACTTGTAACTTTCACCCACTTGTAAATTTCGAAATAATGCACGTATCGTCTTCCAATTACTCTCAAAAGGAAGATTAAAACATTCTTTCGTTTGAGAGTAATTTGAAGTCGATTGATGCGTTATTTCGAAAATTACAAATGGGTGAACTTATGTGTTGCATTAGTGGCGGGCTTATCTGTAAAAGATCCAGACTTCCAGTGTAATGAAGAATTTTTCAGCGAAAGGAGGTACACGCAGATTTGTTCCAGGGCTGGATGGTCAAATCAATATATGCTGTTCATTTGATGTAGCTGGCAGCGTGAGTTTTAATTTTTATCAAGCGATTGACGCATGTAGTGTAGCTAAGTTGACTTAGAAGAACTTACGCTACCAGCTGTACCGCTACGACGGCCTAAATTAGTTGGAAATCCGGCCTCAGGCTGGGAATGTTCTGGGGCCATTTTTTCCAATTTGAATTTTTGACGAATTTTGTGCGTTTTCATCGGACGAACTAGAGAAAGAATGTTAAACGTCAGAAAGTAAATAATCGCTCAAAGGGCCTGTAGGAGCGAGTCTTGGTTTATTAGGCCAGTTTTTCCCTAAATCCAATTCGATGAACTTAGGCTGTATGCCCTTGAACCGAGCTAAGCTATAAGCCTACAGTTGATAAAGGTGCATGCAGCTCCATTTGAAAAAAAAATTTGAAGCTCAAGGGTCGAAAACCGAGTCCGCTAGCGTTTTTCAAGTTAACGAACACTGGTAAAAACCTTCTAATCATGAATGCGAATTATTGACGAAGAGCTGGGTTTTTACCAAATCATCTCCTAGGCAGTAAAGGCGCGTTTTTGGAGCTTCTGGCTGGACTTCCGTTTTTTCTCCATCAGAGTGATCTCCAACTGTTGAAAAACTTGACTAGCCGAAGCGATGCGGCATTCTGTCTTATCGGCAGAGACGAACTGCGAAGACTCTGTAGGCTGCTTGCAATTTGACATAGGATAACTTAAAATAAGAAGAGCAGCATCTCTTCAGAGCAAGATTTTTTCCTTTGCTGCGGATTTTACGCATTTAAAAACTAGCGCTGCAGTGCGGCGTGCGAAACTGAACTCTGTCGGAGGCATCAGCTGCTCGTGAACAGTAGATTTTCCGGGAAGGAAACATTATTTCGTTGTTTACGAATGGAAACGAATATCTAAAATAACTTTTATTTGACATGTTAGTGTAAATAAATACTCCCGAACACAACATTTAACGTGATCATGCTATTTTTGAATAATTGTGAATCGTATTTGATAGAGGGATGTCTCACCACACCCACCTCGTCTCATTCGCACGCAATGAAATATGGAGGCAGCGCTGGCTTGTTCAGCTCACTGATGTTATCATTAATTCGGAAGGGCCTCCAGACCAGCAAACGAGAACAAGGATACGCTTTACTCAGCAATGTCGCATGGGATACCTGAAGTATCCGATTTTCTTTCAAATTTGTGACGTCTCTGCCATTGGAACTAGTTCTCGAACTCCTATTGGCTTGACTAGAATGTATGTGAAAGAATATTCATTGCTCGTTTCTTCCGACTTTCAGTTCAACACGTTGGTCCTAAAAAAGTAAGGAATAACACCCTTGCTGAGCCTTAACCGACGATTTCCTGACATAATATTTTCCTGTTTTTATTCTAATTAAATTGTCTAGGCTGTGCGCCATGTTTTTTCGGATCATTTAATTTGAAAGCACCACTTATAATTTCGTCATGCTCTGCCTGCTTTTGCTGCCGAAGGCTCAATTTTTGGACGAAGTGAGGAGAATGACCGAGATGGAGTAAAAACCGTATTTTTTCTATCTGTCATTTACACACAGTGAAGTATGCTTGGGTATCCTGTACAGAGTTTATTTTTTCGGCTATAATACAACGAACAATGAACCGTGGGATTTTTTCAGTCTGCCTGACATCATTTGAATAATTATGGTCTCCCACAGCCTGCAGTTTCGAGGCTCTTGGCGGCCGCCATCATTCCTTCGACAGTTGGGTCCCCCGACATCGCAAAAGTATCGGGAAATTTCTGTAATTAATATCAATAGTGTGTTCAATGTCTCGAACTCCTTGTATTTTCTTGTATTTTTATGAAGTGATTGTAATCATTATGGATTTCTAAACGATAAAAAAGAATAGGTCGCACAATTCCAAGTATCCTGATTGTAATACATGGTTGCCCTGGGCCATCAAGTTACCGAAGACGCTCTCCGGTCAACCTATGGATGATATGTCTAATGCTTTGAAACATTTTGGCTCACCTACTGATGGATTTATTCAATTCCTCCAAAGCGCGGAAGGGTGTTCCTGAAATGATGTCTCAACTTCTACGCAAAATATTGACTCGTCCGTGTAATTCCGGTTTGATGAGGATGGGTTCCACTCGGGCAATGTGCAGGAAAACAAGAGGAAAAATTCGGTAGTTTTTGTCCACAGTCTCTAATTTGTGGCTTTAGCATTATCTTGAATATCCACAATGTAATAAGATCTTAAGTTGTCAATTATCCTTTATATCGATAACAAACGTAGAGATTTCCAAACATGACCAATGTCGCTTTTTTAGAGAGTTAGTCAGATCTTGGCAACAAAAACAGTTGGCGAATATGTTCAATGGAAGATGGACGCTTCTTGTTTAACTTTGACCGTAACCTAAAGCACGTTCTTCCAGTTTGTCAGCAACTGACTCTGTAGTAATTACAACGCGTGAGTTTTATGTTACTCTCTAGTTGTCACTGTCAGTCTTATTATGTTAATCAACACAGAATTGTCATGCTGAATGAAATGCACGTGCTTGAAAAACTTCTTTCAATCAACGATGAAAGATTTGTCAGGAAAGTCATCTAGCAAACGCAAGGCAATAAGAATTAACTCGACAATTGATCAAGGGCTTATCAATTGAGGTTAACTAAAGAACTTTTATACCATGAGATCACCGATGGAGTTACGATAATAACAGTATATTAGAGAGTACAATGATTTAGCATCCACGTACAGCGTTTGTATTCTCGCAAACTTTTTGACAGAACTCTTTGGAATTTTAGGGAGTTACCCTGATAGTGTGATAAAAAAAGTTGGGGCTATGGCAGGTGTGGATAAAACTTGGCCCAGCACGTTTTTCACCGCCCTTTTTCTCTGCAAAGCATTTGAATGTCTGAAGTTCAGCATCTGCTCTCTTATAAAGATTAGGAAAACTTTTGTATTGAGTCCATTTCATATTTCTAATAACCATTTATTTTTAATTTTTCTTTTATTTATATAAGTTCAGATAACTCTGTTACAGTTCTTTTAACACCAGAACAAAAGTCCTTCAGTACGACATGAAAGAAACTAAAAAAGAGGGAAATTGAAGGAACTGCAAAAAATAATTCATCACGGGGTAATATATAATGTACTGTAGCTCAAAATGATATCATTTTACATTGCTTTAACCACGTTTCCTAGGAAATTTTTACCAGATATCAACAAGCTCATCTCAGTTACGAGCACAATGAAAAGCCGAGACTCTATCTCTCTCATCTCAATTTCAACATTTATTATCAGACCGGGGCAGATTTTTAGAGATAAAAAAGCAGTAACAAACGCAGTAACAAACGCATGGCTCATGTTTTTCTTTCTGTCGTAACTTTCAGCTACTAATTCTGACGCTGAAAATGAGCCCTAAAATCCTGCATTGGGCAGACGGAAAACAAGCAAAGAATTGAAAGGGACAACCCTGACACAGAGCGGCTGTCGGCAGTAAGGTTACATGAGGCTTCAAGTTCCTTGGGGCTTCCCAGCGCGACCGTAGGAGCTCGCTGTGGTTCTACACCAGCAGTAACATTCGCTATCATTAACGACAGCTGAAAAAACGTGCAGTGTTTTTTGAAGATATTCTGTTCACGACATTTATATCCTATGATTAGGAAGTGCTTCTTGAGTTCGTACTGTGATTTCAATAAATATAATTTCGTAATTTGATCTCTTAGGACAATAGGCTTGACGCTCGGTGTAGACCACCCAGTGAATTGAAGATCGTGGTGTAAAATTTCATGCTTCATTAAGTCCTTAGCTGAAACTTTTATTATTTCAAGGAAAATACTGTAAGTTTAATGTTAGGAGGAGTATATTTGCAATTTACAAATGCAGAGTGCAAATATGATTGCTTACTTAATTGCTCTCAAGATTCTCTTAATTATTTAATGAACCGATGATTGCAATCAAAAATTTTTTTTTGCAGCATCAAGATTGTTTCTATGATATTCCTAACTTTGTGAAATTTTTGTCAGTAATACCGTTGTTACAGCCGCCTTCAGTAGACTGGTACTCGCAATAGGCGTCACTGCCATCACAATGAGGAAAGACCTGAAACAATGCAGTAAACTTAAAAAAATTAGTTTGGGATCAAATTCGACAACAAATTAAAATATATTAACGCAGTTTAAATAAATGTATTTTGAAATTCACCAGGTCCTTCAAGGGCTTATGCGTGTTTTATTTAGCGTCTCCAGTAGCAACGTGGCTCGTACCTTCACTTCCACAAGTCGGATCAAGTATGTCATTCTACACTGATGTTGTTGGTACCTTTTGCTTTGTGTATTTTGCAGTCGGGCTTTTAGTAGATTAATCCTTTTTGGCAGTTTATTTTTATGAACTTCTAAAGTTTGGTTTGGAAGTTTTGTTAGATTGCAATATTCATTGCAATTTTATGAATGCGAAGTTAGCAAGCAGCTGATGATGGAAAGTAGGGGATGCTGGTGGTAACAGTTTTACTCAAGAAGCGTAAGAGAAAATCAGAATAAGGAGCTAAAATTATAGAGTTGTTTGTATGTCCAGGGTGGCGTTAAAGTCACTTTCCATTTAAGCATTTATTACACGACAACTTTTTTACCTATAAAAAATAAGTTACACATGAAATGAAGAAGAAAGTCTTCAAGTTTTACAATTTAGATGTGTTATCCTTTAAATGTTCTCCATTATTATTTAAACGCAAGCGTATTCTACGCACAGGATTTTCCATGACATTTTTTCAAATATCTCGACTTATTTTGTTGATTTTCAACTGGTGGAGAGTATTACATATATTAATCTGGCGCAACACCTAATTAATGAAACACGTTGAATTACACATGCATTTCGAACCGATCTCGGTCTCCTAGAGCGTTCTTTCTCTGCTGTCGTGTCGAAATCTCTGAATCTTGAAATTGTTGCAATAATGCAATGCTTGTAAGGTATTTGTTGATTAAATCATCTTACAAAGTGTTTCTGTACTGCAATTAACGATCCATGGTGAGAAAATCTTTCTCCTATCTGTGCTCGCTGGTCCTCGCTGTACTTCGGTATTTTTGGGATATGATAATTGTGCAAATTTTGATTCCTAAATATGCTTCAAATCCGTTTCACTGACACAGGATGAGACTTGAAAATTTTTTCTTTTCTTTCGTATGCAACGCATTTTTATAGTTGTGTTACTTGCCGTGTAATATATGTTCAAAAAAGTGAAGTGGCTTTAGCTCCACCCTATATGTTTAAAAGCATGAATACTTGTATACCGCCGTCCGTGCTTCGCTTTTAGGAACGACATAGGGTGAAATTACGTATCCTGTATTCAGTAACACCGAAGAGCGAAAAGAACTTCTCTGATTTTGGGTCTAAGGGCAAAATTTACCATCTCGAAGTTTTATAAATATTGAAAGCTTCTGACGTACAAAATCGATTTCTGATACACCAAATTGATTTACATTACCGCATCAATAATCATTCCCTCGATGGACAAATTTGGTCCACTAGTGGCGTAAAATGTGAGAGGGTTGAAAAAATTCTTCTTTTTGTTGTGAAGGAACTTTTCATATTCATCTAAAGAACTTAAATGAAATTGATCTAGCAGCTTTGGGAAAAAATTACCAGGTTCTACATAGGGGCAAATAAAAGTCTGTGTTCTGAGAATGTCACACTCTTTAGAATGACGCCTCAATATTGCAAAGGAAAGAAGAAACTATAGTTGTATAACTTATCGTCTGAAAAGTCTTTATTCAGCGGAACTATTTCATGAAAAACTACTGAATAGGTCCACCGAATTTCAGAATATGATGCAATCTGACGTTGTTGACACACAAGTTTCAAGCTTCAACGAGAACTTTACAGCAGCGCTCAATGAATGCGCCCCTTATATCACCAAAAAATTAAACAAAACGCGCTGTTTGGATTACTGGCGGAATTAAAGAGCTGAGTAGAATAAAGAAAACTTACTTGAGAGAGTACAAAAAAAAGATCAAACAAAAGATCAGCTTTTCTCAATTTCTAATCAAGCCACTTGCATTTGTATTATATACTTGCATATAAATACACATAACACGCACACATACCCATACACATACTCATTCATCTAGGCAGTCATATGAAAATACATATGCGTTCTACGAAAATGCTGCGTGATGTATTGAAATATGTTTAGGATAATGAGCAAATGAGGTTCGTATCTATTTTTTCAGGTGCTGCAGCTTACAATTTCTAATTAAATATTGTAACGCAAAGATCATTCGTTGATCAGCATCTTATTTATCTTATTTGGGTGATCACACATAAAATATTTACTTTTTATAAAGACTTAACAATAATAAAGTGAAATGACGTGTTAGGTAGTGTTACAAGTTGAGAGTGAAAAAGGGCGTTTTTTATAGTTCATATGCTAGTTGCTAGTCCAGTGCACACGGATATATGTGCACATACGCACATCCGTGTGCACACATATACCCATATACGTACACACAACGCGTACACGTAGACACATATACAAGTAAGCATGTTTGCGAATACCATGGAGCGTATAGGCGATCAAATCATAATACATGAGCATACTAAAAAACTGTTGTGTCCTGTGTTGAAACCTAAGGCAATGAGCGAAGGAGATTCGTACTTATTCTGTATTTTCTGTAGCTGATAATTACTTAGCAAAGGATATTATTGAGCTATGGAGATACTGAGCGAATGAGATTCGTAAATATTTATTCAATATGTTTTGTAGATAAGTATTATTGTTGAGACGCTAGATGGGGAGCTATTTTGGTTTTAAATTTTCTCAGTGTTTGAGGGATTTTGATACTCTTGGGAAGTTTCTTCTACGGTAAGGCGCCTGATATTGACAGAGCCTTCTGCCCAATGTCAGATGAACTACATATAGTCGACTATAACATTATTGTTTTTGTTCGTCTTTAGGATGGTGACGGTGGGGGGATGGAAACGTACCCTCTCAGCATTGCTCTGAAGAAGATATAAAGAGGAGAATACGTATTGGGCTGTGTGCATAAGGAACCTTTATTGAATAGGAGTCAAGCCGAGCTGATTAAGGAGAAGGGTTACGTGATCACTTCTTTTGAATCTACCGTTGCATACCACTTTGGCTGCGAAGTTCATGCACATTGTAACTCTCATTGAAGGTATTGAGGTAAATCTCACAATACTAGGCTGCAATAGTCAATGCGCGATAACACCAAAGATTGAATGGCCAATAATCTAGATTTTTCGTCGAACATACTTTTAATATAATAAAAAACATTAAAGTTCCGTAAATTTTCTTGCAAGTTTTTTCAACGTGAGATTTGAATTACATATTTCTATCGAACCAGATATCTAGATTTTTTACTTTTTCTGTTGGCTAAATATAATCATTTCCTACTGTAGAGTAAGATTTGGAGTTATTTTGATGGCGCCTTTGGATCTGAAAATAATGCATTTCGTTTTGCTAGCGTTTAGTTTGAGACTATTTTGGTCGTACCATGATTTCAGGCGAATAGATAGGGTTTCAGCTTTAATTTGCGTCTGAGATATTTCCAATACAGAACTTGTTATTGCAATTTGAATATCATCTGCATTCAGGGAGATTCGTGTGTTCGAAGGCATTGGAGGGAAATCATTAATGAAAATAGAAAACAGCAGAGGACCAAGAATGGATCCTTGAGGAGCAGCAAAAGTGTTTTAAATGAATGGGGACAATTTGTTATCCAAGTTCCAAAGGGTGTTATCCAAAGGGAGAGGCTTGCTTAAAAGCTCAGCTTTAATCTCTCTAGCACATAAAGAGAAGAGCTGTTAATTAATTCACCCATACAAACTTTTATTTATTTTTGCAGAATTATGTTCTGAAAATGAGCGTCGTTCGTTAAAACCGTCTGTAGACAGGATAAAAATTGGCCATTAAAAAGCGGCTCAAAACTAGTGTCGCATGAGATCGATTTGAAAAGTAACTTTCAAACCATTGCGTGCCTACTCTTAAGTTCAATATTTTTCGCAGAAGTTGATCATGTTCGACGCTATCGAACGCTTTAGAGAGATCGAGTAGCAGCAAGAGTGTTACGTTCTTTTGATCGATATCACTGTCTATTTTTTCAGTGATATTAAGCAGAACGCCTTTAGTGCTAGTGCTCCTCTTATAGAATATTGATGTCGATGAAGTAGATTTGACTCGTTCAAGTGAGATGATTTTTGATTTGTAACCACTTTCTCAAATATTTTGGCAGGACAGGTAGAAGACTAATGGGCCTGTAGTTTCATGCATTGAGGTCACAAGTTTTATGCATTGGCCTAGTTATGGAGTGTATCCAATGGTTGGGAAACTTATTTGTTGCTCTTGATGTAGTAGTTATTATTAATTATCAAACGAACCAGTGGTGCTGTGATTTTTGAAGCTGTCTTTTATATATTGAAGGCTGATACTACCATGTCGGACTGCCTTTGTGTTTTTCAACGAGTATGAGGTATTTCGTAATTCAGGTAAATCAACAGAAGGAGGTCTCCTTTTACATTTACATTTTACACTAGCCCCTGCTGGTGCAGTAGGATACGAATTATTATATTAACTGATGGTTGATTTGAATTGGTTTTACACACTTCATTGAAGACTTGAGCACCTACTTCTGGAAAGAATGTGTTGAAGTCTGTGGCTGTTGCCAAGAGATTTTCAAAATAACTTATGCGGTATAAATTTTTATATTGGGCTACTACACTGATGATTTCCCATGTTCGTTTTGGGTAATTTTTTGCCGTTAATAGTCCCTGGTGAGAGTGAGTTCGCTTTGGTTCTGTGATTTTCTTCCGAATAATCTTTTCATGCTCCTTAGATCTCTGGTACAAATTAATGTTTGATCTTTTTTTTTTGTTTTGTACTCCCTCAAGTAAGTTTTCTTCATTCTGCTCAGCTATTTAATTTCGCCAGTAATTGGTCGCTATTGTGCAATCGTGCCAGCTAATGCGTTAAAATGAAGACTACGGCGTTGAAAACGTTTCCGTATGAACGCCTCAGAGCTCTCCTTTCGTCTGTTCAGTTGAGTGTTTAAGATCTTTTCGTGTTTTTTTTAAACCTACTGAGAACAAAGAGAGAACGTTTTTAATCTTTCGCTCTTAGTTGATTCAACTATTATCGTAGACATTAGCATATCTACTGGGATATTTACACCGATACTTGGTTTAAGTGACTCTATCCGAAGGAATTTAAGAAAAAAACATATTGACTTTTTGCATAATGTTTCTAAATATAGACGTTTTCAATCTTTCAATTTAAAGAGCAAAGCTAATAGCGTTAATGATACAAGCGGAGTTAATATCTAAGTCGTCATTTTGAGTTAACAACACGAAAATATTGAGGTTTTAAGTGAGTACCATACCGAGCTTGAGGTCTATCAGAATAAAATAAAGGGAGAGGCTTGCTTAAAAGCTCAGCTTTAATCTCTCTAGCACATAAAGAGAAGAGCTGTTAATTAATTCACCCATACAAACTTCTATTTATTTTTGCAGAATTATGTTCTGAAAATGAGCGTCGTTCGTTAAAACCGTCTGTAGACAGGATAAAAATTGGCCATTAAAAGGCGGCTCAAAACTAGTGTCGTATTAGTCAAGGTGTTCGCTGCTCTCATTTGGTTGAGCTCTCGCCATCTTTGCCCTTCATTGTGCTCCCTTCATATGAAACTTGTGGCATTGAGGGCACGTTTTAAATTCTTATTGCCTATAAAGAAATTTTATCTCATTTCGTCAGACATTACGCATTCTAATTGAGATTCTACCTTCTGTACATTAGAAATGTTGTTTACGCCTCTTATGAGTTTAGTTTGATAAAGAATTCTTTTCCAAATTCTTAAATGAATGAAATATTTCACATTTTTCTCGTGTTAAATAGAAATAAAATTAATCGACATCTTTTTTTACTACACCTGTGTCAATCGTTAAGATTCTCCACCTCTGTCAGTCTATAAAACGCGTTTCAATGAAACTATTATAATCTTCAGGCTTTTCTTTTCACACGCTGTGAATTAGGAAATTAAAACAGTGCTTATTATGCATAAGCGGTTTTTTGACATCTCAGGTTTACTCAAACGCTTGTCAATAAGATAATTACGACGTTGAAATACATACGCAAAAACGCTTGTTCAGAGTTTACTACTATTTCTTCATGAAGATCACGAAAATCAATGTATGATAAGACTCAAGAACTGTAACCATCAGCGAGAATAATTAGTGTTGTAAAATACAGCTAGGGCTAAGTTCAGCAGCAGCTACACAATGTACACATGTAGTTGGTTGCATTCCACGTAGAGGTAATCTCCGTCGTCGAAACTTGTCCCAATGAGTTATGAGGAACCCAGCACCTTGCTGCGCACTTTGGTCTCAACGCCCGTTGTCCCCGAGTCAGAAGCAGCTGGGTGAACGAGTGCCGACAATGCAACCTGGAATGTTATAAGATAAAGTATACAGGCAATCAGCTGTGCGAGGAACGCACCGATATTTCCCTAGGTTCAGGGTATAATGTCCTATTGGCGCTTGCTTAAGCCACGCTTTATGCTCCGCTGCCAGAAGTGCTAATGATAATGCGTCCTCCAACTGCAAATACTGGAAATAAAAAGATAACTTGGCTGTTGTCATAAATGAATATAATTTCAAATACCAACAAAAGCACAATTATTTTTCATCAGTTCACAAGTATTTTCTATAAGCTGAAATTACAGTCGTTCGTCCTTCGTGATGAAGAAAAATATCGTGACAGCTGCAGCCCAGTTTGTTTCTAGTAAGGCTGGACACGTTAATCAAATTAATGGCCCTAAGATTGCATCTAAGGGAATGCCACAAAATTACCATACGAAGTGAAAAAAAACATTCCCATCGAATGATAAAATAGTCGAAAAGGGTTCATCTCCTGAGGCTGCTGCAGCTGCAAGCCAACTCTCGTTCAGACTCAAACGGTCATTATTTATTTTGTCATTTTGCATTCGGAAACGATAGATGACAGATTAACGTTACGCATATTGGACAACTATAGGGCAACTTTTCTCTCAGTGCTTATGTGCATACTAGCCGAACTACCAGCCTGTGCCGTCTCATTCGAGCACAAAAAATGTGCAAAAGTACTCGTGACTTAGACATACTAGTATTTATGAGGAAGATTTCTCAAATTTCGAGTTCTATATGAAATACTTAGCGAAAGAGAATAATATTAAATGTTTCGTTGCTCAAAACTTGTGGGACAACATCACTCGAGGCTAGAAACACTGATTTTTATAAATGAACAATGTATTCTAATTGTCCTGAGCAACAGAATAATAGACAGCAACATGAAATATTTCTGACCTTGTATTCATCACATTGACGAGAGACATTGTCAGCTACTGACAAGTAAGCCAAAGTCATCGCACTTAAGATGACCGCTTTGACTGATACACTCAGAGCAGACATAAGAAAACACTCATTCTTTATTGATGTTAACCAAGTACGGTAAAAAATCTGGCTTACAGCGCACAAATGTGGGGTCTGTGAAAAAAACTGGGTGTCTCTTAATGTGCATTTACTGGAACTCCGAACAGCACTTCCAAGAATGTAACGCTTGATGTATGTACAGCATTAGTCAATTTCATTTCAATACGAGTATATTCATGTTATTTAACGAATTATATGCAAGTGAAAGATATCATGACACTTCGATCTATTGGTTTCACTTCCAGCCCCGAGTAGTTCTATTCGATTACGTATAGTTCACTTATCAACTCTACAACAACCACGGTCACATATTTTGGTTACATCTCTTGATCCCTTGGTAACATCTTTTGCTAACGTTGTTTGGCAACATCTTTCGGTTGGAATGAATATACATTTAATGATAACCTACTTAAACTCAGAATTATTTAAATCTAATCATTTTAGTTTCAGCATTAATCACTGATATCGCAATTTCCTAAGGTTGTATTTCAATGTAAGTGCGCACAAACATGAACGAATTGCATCAGTGTGTTACTACATAGTATAATGTTTACCATGTAGTTTTTTTATTTCTTTTATTTCCATTTTACATGCATTATAAAAGTTAAAATGACCCTGCAAAGGAAATTTATTTTTTTTCAGGCTTTTCTCACAATCATTTGTTTGACAATTGACATGGGTATTAAGTTGTGTTAATCATGCGTGTTAATCACACACGTGTGTGTTAATCAACTAAGGATCTTTATGCTGAGATATTTTAAAAACTAATGTTGGTTTTTACACAATCTTTATTGGAAATGAACTGTCTTTCTTTCTCCCTTTTCTGTCGGGTACGTCTTTTAGTAACTCCATTTGGTAACTTCTTTTAGTAAAATATTTTAGCAACGTCTTTTGACTATTTCTATTGGTAACAGCTTTTTGTTTCGTCTTTTGGTAAATCATTTCGGTAACTTCTGATGGTAACTCATTTTGGCAACTTATTTTGGTCACTTCTCTTTCAAACGCGTATGGTTAACTCTGGTAACGTCTTTTTTAGTAATTTCTCTAGTTAACTTCTCTTGGTAAGTTCTTTTGGTATTTTTTTGGTAGCGTCTTTTGACAATATATTTTGTATTTTTTGGCAGCGTTGATAATTGATTGAAAATTTATTTTTGTTCCTTATTTTGATATTTTTTTGGTGGAGTCTTTTGGAAAATTCTTTTGGTAACGTTTTTTAGCAGCGTTTTTGGTAACGTTTTTTTTTTGGTAGCGTGTTATTTTTTTGGAATCGGATTTTAGTAACGTCTTTCAGTAACATTTTCTGACAATGATCATTGCCAACGTGCTCTAGTAACATCTTTTGACGATGTGTTTTACTTAATAAATGCTGCATTTTTTTTCTCCTCTATAACCTGAAGACACTTTCTATAAATGAGTCGCAAGCAAGAAAGCTTTTGACCTTTCCCTTTTAAAAATCCATGAACCGTATCATTTTAAGTAACATTTTAATGGAAGGAAACTTGTAATTATATTTATTATCAACCATGGACATTGATGCCCTGAATTTAAGCGATTTTTTCTGTCAATATGTTCCAAAGAAATAAATTGTATCAAAATCTGATCCCTGCATTACGGTATCAAAAATTGTAATTTGTGAATGAATATTCCAGTTTGCAGAGAGAAACTTTTATAATGATGGAGAAATAGGCACAGGAAATGAACTTTTACAAGTTGTGGTACCTTATCCGTAAGATTTTCATGAGATGCTTCAAGCAAATATAAGTAGGGCTTTCTAGCGCACCAAGTCTGATTTATCACTCCAATAAATATGCTTTTGAGTAACGATTAACAAGCGTAGCGACATGCTTTTTGTATGAATTCCAGTGGCTCAAAGAATTAATGCTTTCTTCTGTAGTAAGTTTTGTCAGCCATCTGAATCCTTATTGGAAAGGGTATTTAACATCACTCTGCCCCGCATTACATTTTGTATAGATGAGAACAAATTTATATCGATGAAGTTCCCTGTCATTAATATACCATTAATATCGGGTCCATCCACTTGGATAATAATAACCTACCATTCTCTACCTTGAACACAACATTATTTTTTAAGAAAAGCTTTGGCAAAAATAGAGCAAGCTCGCCACGGCGCGGGGCACAGAACCGCAAGCAATAACTTATCGGTCTTTAATTTGAAAATTGAAGAGTAGAAGTAATTACTAAATCAGCATCCAGATAATTCTCGCAGATTAATCACTCGCTCATTAGATCGAGGCCATCCAGAGGTGGTCAAGGAATGTGATCTATTAAAATCCGGTCCACACCGGGCGACTATGGTGCTGTCGTACAATTTGAGATCGTTTACGATCATCCACATGCACACACGCAAGTTAAGAGCATGCTGATAAACGGCGAGGCAAATTTTCGTGTGTTGGTTACCACAGATAAAAATATTATTACCATTCAATTGTAGTTTTCCGTGTTTTGAAAATGACATTTAATACCTGGTGAGATGGAAAATTTTCCGCCTGAAGCTGGATTTTCAGTCTCCGTCGTCTTGGCAGTATGGCAGGCAGTGTGTTTTCGGATTAGCTTGGCTACGTGCTGTTTCTAGATTGTATTTCTTCAAATAAATCTTAATCTTTATGCTCAAGTTTTACTTAAAGCACTTGAAATCTGGCCAACTGCAGTGTTTTCTGGACGGAAAAATCCTTATTTTCCCATTTTATTTGCAGGAGCACAAACTTTTCACAACACCTAGTGAAGCCAAGTCTAGCAAGATGAGCTCACGATGACATTTGTAGCTCAACCACGACGTGAACTCTGTAAAATCTGGACCCTGAGCAGGATATTGGCCAGACAGAGCAAGCAAGGGTGGGGCAGAGGCGGGAACGTCTGTGAGGGATGAGGACACTGACAGATGATGATGATGGTGATGGATGATGGTTTTGTTAAAGTGGGGCTCTCCAGGGGGGCTCCAATAGAATTGCTAATTTAGAGCAACTCCCGAATCTAGTTAGCGACGCGTGTAATCTGATGTTGCTCAGAGACGGCATACGATAGCGGCTAAGAATCTAGTTAGTGGGAGGCGTAATCTGATTTTGTTAGAAATTGAATGCAGTCTCAACGAGTGTTCGATGTTTTGATGTTGCTTTGAAATTACGAATGTTCCCAAAGCTGTGACGTGTGTTCTAATTTTATTTAACAATTGTAGATCATCCCAACCTGGTTACGTATTTGGGCCCAAAGCGGTTACATTCGATTTGAAGTTGCTTTGTAATGGCATTCGATCCCAAATGGCTAAAAACGATTTAGACGTGATGATATATGTTTTGATGCTGCTTTGGGATTCCAACGCGGTACTTTTCGATCCAAAATTGCTTAAAAGTTACATAAGATTTCTACGTGGAGAAAAGAAAACCGTTGCACACAAGTCTACGCTGTCTGTTACTCAAGAAGAAAAGTGGTATTTGTGGATTAAATTTTCGTTTGAAAATGTACAGTATGTACATATGTTCAGTGAGGCATTTCCGATAATCTTTAACTTCCAATTAAGATTGCCCATTCACAATGCTTGCTCGAAAAACTATTGCAATTCATGACACTATTCAAAAGAACTTGCAAATCAAGTTAACATCTTGAAAAATGAGGGCCAAGTAACTCTCAAACCGTCAAGAAACTAAAACAACTTTTTGATAACTCGCATAACTTCATAACTTCCAGATTACTCTCAGATAGCTTTCATATTTCCCAGAAAAATTTCACAACTCTCAGAGACCACTCATAACTTTCTAAGCCATCCGATAATTTTTGCAACTCGCAGAAACTCTCAACACTTACTGAAAACTATCAGCTAGTTCTCTTCACTCCCATAAAATTCTTAGAACTCTCAAATAACGTTCACAACTCATACCGTTCGTAACTCTCAAATTAAAAATTCTCAGGTTCTCACGCAACTCCGTAATATCTAAAAAATAATTTCAATACAAAGTACATGATTGTAACAGAATTTCATATTTTTATATTTACTTTCCACGTATCTTAATCAAGGTTCGTTACAATAACTTTCAGCACCGCGCACTTCAGTACCGACTTCCTTTAGGCGGCTGTGGAAGACCAAAAAGACGTTTTTATTCGGCTCCTTCGGGCAGGCAGCGCTGGAGTGACAGAACAGGAGGGAAAGCTAAGGCTTCAGCACTCAGATCGTCTGTACAGATTACTTCACAGAATGTCTGAGGAGTTTATATTGCATATTAATGATTCAAAAACCAGAACGGCAGCCCCGCCATTACACGGCTCAGAGCTTTGCAGCAACAACAATCCATTCTTCTCGCTGATTTAGCATTAATGCATTCGAATGATTTGCTGATTTCGCTTTAATGCATACGAATGATTTCGCATTAATGTTCAAGATAAGCTGATACCTGGCCATCACCAGAACCATTTGAGCTCCCGAAGAACAGTGCCCTAGTTTTGCAAAGGTGGACTCTTTTGCAGACGCAAGCATCCTTGTCAGACTCCCTTGAGGCGGCATCTCTGTATCAATCTGCTCGGTAACGTCTGTGTTGCATTAACAAAGGAGCTTTATGCATACTCTTTGCAATTGTTTATGATCATCAGACTCCATTTATCATGGAAGTCTAGTGAGAATTTCAAGTAAAATATTAATCGTGGAGGATGTACGTTTTGAACTGTCATGAGCACTTTATGCTGTTGTTACCTCACAATTTCTTTCATTTAAGCCACTTAAACTTTGCAGTTTGACTTGGTATAACAGGCTATATTGCAGATGCACCAAGGAGTTATCTAGTCATATAAAACTAAAATGATGCAAGCAGCTTCAATTATCATTATATGATTTATTTAATGATTTATTCTTTGGGTTTCACTACAGTATTGATAGAACTCACCTCATTCATTGGGGAATTAATTTTTTTTGTCCTGCTGACCCAAGCACAATCAAAATAACATCAAATTTTTAGAGAAATTTTTTGAAATCGGTTTTACATTCGTGTCTTCATTTTATGCCTTAACGATATATGCTGGACTGGCTTCTTATTGAGTTAGTTAGCAGGACTTTAGGTTCGATTCGAAATCGAATAGAATTTAAGTTAATTATTTTAAAAATTAGATTAAATTAAATTAAGACAAAATTAGGTTAAAATTAAGTTAGAAATTAGATTAAAAATTAGGTTCGATTAAAAATTAAAAGGAAATTAAAAATTACAAGGACAAAAATATCCCGCACTTGAAGTGAAAATAATAATTTTTTTGTTCGCTATTAAACTTTTTTCCATTATAGTTTAAACTCACTGAATAAATATTTAATAGTTTTTAATTCAATCCGACAGAGTACTCCATTTGTTCATTTTTATTCAACGCATTAGTTACTGAACGCATTAGTTGGTTCTTGTTTGATTTTCCGAAAATTCTCCGAAAAATCTACTTAACGACGGAAAATTGTTTGCTTTCTACATTTAATTACTTGAAAATTTCAATGGATAGTGAAAAAACAACAAAAAAAACTAAGGATTCTAAAATGTAACTACTCAACATTGCTCTTAACCGATGAGGAACCGATGGTTGAACTTTCTGTACTCCACCTAATTATTGCTGCTAGTAAACAACGGCATCGATCGAAAAACGATATTTGCACCGCTTACTAATCAACAATAACACTTGATGTAAACAGCAATGATCATCGAGAAACCGAGGTTGCGATGGGTTACGTACTATTCATAACTATCTCTCACGTAAACCGGCAATACCCATCGAGAAAAAGTTGTTTGACCAACTATAAACGTCGCAGTTCTCATATTATGGAAATAATCAATCAGTGGAGTCTTTTGAACGGATTTCAATACCATTGACTCTGAGAGTATAAGAATAGTGAACGTCGACGACTGACTTATAAATTCCTAATGCTCTATATGAGACTAATAATGAGACAAAAGAGAAATCATTTTTTAGAAACTAATGTTTGCTAAAGTTATTAGATATAATCATCACTGACATTAAAGAACAATAATCTCAGAAAGATTCGTTGGATTCTAGCACTTTGGATGAACTCCAGGAATCCTGAAGTCTCTTGACGTGAAAAAATAAGAAGCTCATAGTCCTTTACTACTTGAAAGCCAAACTAAAAATAGTTTTTCCATTGCTGGCACTCAATTCTGGAATTCCTTACGCGCTGATATTTCTGATGCCGTCTTTTATTCAACTTTCAGGAATAGCCTTCGGTCTCCTGCAAACTCAGTAACTCACATATCCTCAGACAAATCAAAATGAATGAAACTAAAATAATTAAAATAACATGAAAAAAACGTACACAAAATATTTTTCTAAACTTTATTCTCTCAGTGGAAAACGGATGGGATAGAACTCTAAATATAAAGCTACCATAAAAATTACATTTCATGAAGGTGAGAAAAATTGACGAGAACATCCATCTGCACTTCTGTGTGGCTAGAAATTAGCATATATGTCTTTTATGCCTCACTAAATCTAAATTAGAACTGTCGGTACACAAATTTATTTACGATAGAATACTATAGAACATGCACATCTTTTTTAAGTGGCAGCAAATAAGCCACGTGGTTTATTTATTATCAAATAAGCCACAAGAGTAATAAATAATCAAATTTATTATTGTCAAATGCGCCTCGTGGCGTATTTGATCCACATGGTCAATATTAGTAAATGTTATTTATTACACCTTACTTGCATCATTGTACCTGCTCGCCGTGAATAATTATTTCAAATCCATCACGTTTGAATGGTGGAAACCCTCATGTATATCTTTGTAATTGAAGAACAATTATGATGAGGAGATCAATGTCCATTCTGCACACTAATCATAATTAATCAATGTAATCATCAGGAAACCACCTTTTGAACAGCTTACTAATCCCGATTGTCACAGTGATTGAACAGCAACAATCCCGGAATAGTGAACATTTTTGAACAGCCCACACGACTATATATACGAGTGTAATAAGAGAGCAATAACCACGGAGAGCGTGTCTAATTAAACTGCTTACTAATCCCAATTGTCACTGTGATTGAACAGCAACAATCAAGGAACAATCAACATTTTTGAACAGCCCACACGACCCGAAATACGAGTGTAATAAGAGCAATAACCATGGAGAGCGTGTCTAATGCGACATCGCAGCGCTGACATGGCGCAGCCTCGTCAGAAGCAGAGCCACGTCCCGGCCGCCGCTGGTGCGCATTGAGGTCCGGTGCCCCCCACGAGGACTCTGGCTGCTCTGGCGCTCACACTCACACCTGCCTACCGACAATAAAGCGATAAATCCTTTTGTTATATTGCCCGCTCAAAATTCGGTACTTTCCCCGAGTGAGCGGTCTAGCTAAAGTTGAGATTATGTTGTGGATGTTGCCATTTTTTACGGTGGAAGTGAGTAACGAGGATTATGTGCATGAATTAACAATGGATATTTTTGTCTGTTATTTGTCATTATCATGAATAAGAAATTCAAAGTTCTATGTACTTTGAGTCGTAGATAAAAGCTTAATAAAATCGACAGTAATAAACGGTTGACTTACGTATTTCACACTTTGTATAACGCCTTGAGTGAAACCTTAACATTGTGTCACTTGAGCAACGTTCGACGTTCTTCGAAGCCTTAGAAAAATTTTCTGCCGAAGACGCTCATTTTTTACTGTACGTTAACATTGTGGACAGAGGGAACTTAGACGAGATGTTCGGAGCATTGTTCGTTGAGCCAACGAATTTATCTTGAAACCTCTCTGATGTGAAGGAAGCATTCCCGTGAATCTCAAGGGCAGTTACTCACTAAATTGCGGATATCTGAAGTGGAGGGCAGAGAAATAATCATTTCAATGAAGACTGGCTTTAACAAATGAATCACAAGCTCGTGCCAGCGGCAAGCGATTGCTAAGGTTAAAAATCAACGCACTCTGATATAATCTAAAATAACTCCATAATTGATGCTTCTCAGCTTGAGAATAGAAAGCAAGGCGAAAATCGCTACACGTAAAGACATTTATATTAAAAATGATCAAATGAAACTGAACGAACGTTTCGGACTAACTGTCCATCTTCAGCAGGAAAAAATTCTGTAAAACGAAATCAAATAAGAGAAATTAAAACACTAAAGTAGTATATATACAAAATTTAAACTTTGAAAAAAGGCAAACAACGGTTAAAAAAATAATTTGTAAAAGATAAAGGAAAAACTGAATTACGTATTGGCAACATGAAGCGGGAAAGCACTTTGGGTGTCATTGAGAGCAGGTTTCATTTGTAAATATACAAAGATTCGAGAAGGCGCAGATCTGTTTTGTAAGAGGTACGGGGCCAAGATTTTAAAATCATTTAGGGAGACCGGAACGTTGCACTCTTCCGCATGAGATCTAACAGAGGACAATGGGAGGGACCCTAGAGAGAGACCAGTTCTGCAACTACGCCCAGCATGCTCGAAAACTCTGGTCTTCAGGGTACTGCAGGTAGAACCAACTTACCGCGATTCACAACGTGAACAACTGTATTGGTACACCAGAGACGGGCACATTGAGGGTGGCAGTTTGTCTTTAAAACGAAAAGAGAACCAATTGTAAAATATTCACGAGGATCATTTGAACTTTGATTTGCGGGAAAAACTTGTTAATAAGGGATTTAATATCATCGCTTAGTTTCAATGACTGATCTCCAAACAAAATACTGGCAACTTAACATAAAAAATTGTTGTGCACACGAATGAACAGATTGAGAGTTACCACAAATTTTTGACAGAAATCTATTGATATGCCGGTCAACCACAGAAGAAGGAAAGCCGTTTTGGCAAAATATCGTCTCAAAAAATCGAACTCTTGGTGTAAGTATTGAAAGTTAAAACACACATTAGACACTCTATGGATGAGAGTACAAATGCAGCAAACCTTAAAATTGTATGAACAAAAGCTGCAAAAGCTGGTCCCCTTAAAAAGCTGTTCCAGCTGAAAAAGCTGGAAAAGCTGTTCTATGTTAAGTGGCCGTATTTTGGAGATCAGTCATTGAAACTAAGCGATGATGTTAAATCAATTATCAACAATTTTTTCCCGCAACTCAAAGTTCAAATGATCCTCGTGAATAATTTTACAATTGGTTCTCTTTTCGTTTCAAAGACAAACTGCCACCCTCACTGTACTCGTCCCTGGTGTACCAATACAGTTGTTCACGTTGTGAATCGCGGTACGTTGGTTCTACCTGCAGTACCCTGAAGACTAGAGTTGTCGAGCATGCTGGGCGTAGTTGCAGAACTGGTCTCCCTCTTGGGTCCTTCCCCCCATTGTCCTCTGTTAGATCTCATGCGGAAGAGTGCAACGTTCCGGTCTCCTTAAATGATTTTAAAATCTTGGCCCCGTACCTCTTACAAAACAGATCTGCGCCTTCTCGAATCTTTGTATATTTACAAAATGAAACCTGCTCTCAATGACACCCAAAGTGCTTTCCCGCTTCATTTTGCCAATACGTAATTCATTTTTTCCTTTATCTTATACATATTATTCTTTTACCGTTATTTGTGTTTTTTCAAAGTTTAGATTTTGTATATATACTACTTTAGTGTTTTAATTTCTCTTATTTGGTTTCGTTTTACAGAAATTTTCTTGCTGAAGATGGAGAGTTAGTCCGAAACGTTCGTTCAGTTTTATTTGACCATTTTTAATAAAAATGACTTTACGTGTGGCGATTTTCGCCTTGCTTTTTATTCTCAACGCACTAGTTGCAAGCAAATTAGGATCAGCTAAATTTCAAGTAAAGCCAAAATAAAAAGCACTCAGACAAATTTCAAAATTTCACCTCTTTGAATACAGCTTCTCTCTCAAAATAAACTGGACATAATTTTTCATAAACCAGGAGGAGCACCTAACATTCATTCGTTCGATCATCTAATTACAGAGTCTTCAATCGCCTAAATATCGGCCATGCAGTAGTAATGGGTGATAAAAAACTGGATTCATTACGAGGAATTGAATGTCCCTACATAATTTATTTAAAGCGCAGTAATTGTGGTTATTAAAAAATAACACGCTTGAAAGAGAGGATGGTATTCATGCTCCGGATGACGTGTGGGGCAAAAGACATGTCATGCGTACTTACAAGCGGCCCCTGAACAAGAAGTAGCCAGAGTTCAATGCAATGGTGGTGGTTAATGAAGCAAAAATGAAAGCAAAAAGTAGCTCCACGAAGCCGCAAGTTCTTGCTATCAGTTTTGGTGCACTCTGGGAAAATCAAGGCGTATTCCAGGTTACTTGGCAGTGCAATTACTGTTATTAACTCTGCGTTAGTCCCTCCTAGTTGGGTGTATCCCTTCCAGCATCGTTCTTCTGCTATGGCAGCATTTTTGGAAGACTCAGACAGGGTACAACGAAACTTGTAGTTATGCACGTTTATATATATATATATATATATATATATGAATATACTGTACAAATACATACTGTATATATATATATATATATATACAGTATGTATATATATATATATATATATATACAGTATGTATGTAGATGTACAGCCACGATGGTGGGGATCAAAATAGTATTTATATAAATATCTGATATGTAAACATATACAGGACCATTTAAATACATACGAAGATTCGGGTTACTATCTTGGCCTTCTCCAAGAATAGACGCTTTTCAAATATGCCATTATCATGAGCGCCTTCTAACTATATACCTTTGTTTGTGAAGGTTTAAACATTCCATCGGGTGAGTAGGTAAGAAAATTTCGCTATTTTAGCTACTCTAATATTCCACTATTTAAGGAAGTTGACATGTTAGAATGCGTACTTGCATGATTTGCTGTTGAACGCTAGCAAACTAGGCATTCAGCATAACGGAATTCATTTATGAAAATTTGAAGACAAAATTCAAATAAACTGGGACAAGTTCTGGCGTTCGAATGAATTCATTTCAGCATCCAGTGAGCGTATAGGGTAAAATTTTTCTCACCGGTCACCAAGATTTTGTCTGATTAGATTCAATCAGAAATTAAGCGCCAGCCTGATGATTACAATTATTTCTCTTTGGAAACACACTGAGTTACTAAACATTAATGATAACGCAAATACCTACATTTAACTTAAGTGATGTAAATATTTTCATAACCTTACAATATTATAACCTTGAACCGCACGCTTTCAAATGCAAGCCTCTGCTTTATCATCGATCTCCTCTAACGTTCGTTCAATTTCTTGTATTCAGTTGCATCGTTTTGATGATCCACCTTGAGGCGTGCGTGCCCACGATTACTCTAAGACCGCAAACTTAAATGGTGGATCTTTAAATGAACTCCTTTAATCCGACATTTTTCATCGTAAACATTTAGCTTCCCTCCGTAAATCATGTCTTAAGTGGAACGCGTTAAATCGTTCTCTTTAAATGGGACACCTTGAACTGCGTGCCTCTAATGGCACTCCTTAAAACGGACGTTTTTAATGCTTCATCCCGAATGGAGGATCCTTAATGGTACACCTTGCATTGTGTGACTTTAATGGTACACCTTGAATTGTGTGACTTTAATGGTTTAAAAATGCTTTTAGCATTTCCACAAGCTCTCCATTAGTAATTCCGTACGTAAAACGTTGACTAATGAGAGCGACTAACTATAATTATCTGGACAAACTGGTCATCATGATCATTTAACTCAAAATAGAAGTAAATTTATGTTCCTCATTATTCTGAAGCTCAATCATAACATCGTATCCTTTTCAAGGAAACCAAGATTTGGAATTCGATCCCTGTTGAAATCCGTGAAAAAAGTCCTCACAAAACCTTCAAAACGAATCTTGAATCCCAAGTTTCATCAATATATTAATGACACTTGATAATCAAGTCAAATCTTTTCTGTTGCATGATTCAACTTGATCGGGTAATTTACACTGAATAACGAGGTAGATCTTGAGTCTTTTCAAGAATATACTGTTCTCATCTAATCCATATTAACTATTGTTGTAAAATTAAGCATTGATTGATGAATTATGAGAAAACAATTCATTTATCAGTTAAGCAAGCGACTGGGTTAAGTGTACTATGGTAAATAAAATGATTCACTTAATAATAGCATCGATGATACGATGCCCTAAAAGTCGTTGTAATTATCCGGGCCCACAAGAAGCCATACTCGAATGTGTCCATTGTACAAGCCGTAAGAAACAATCTGCTTGATGTATCACTTTCGTTAAATAAATTATTTAAATAATTTAAATCTAGCTGCCAACAGAATTTAAAAACTCTACGGAAAAAATATGCAAATATGATTCGATTTAAGCTTCATTTAATTTTACTAATTTTACACTCAGGTTTAGTCAGCTTTACTGTTTTAATTCCGAGAGGCTGCTCGATTTACTGAAAAAAGATCGTTATTGCTTCATATCAACGTGAAACAATAATAAATGGCTACTTCTGCGCATGAGATAAAAATTATAAAGCATTACTTAAAATATAAGCACCAAATGTTTCACGTATTGTTGCTATCTCGTGTGTAGAAAATATTAGCCTTAATTTAAAGCTAAAATTAAATTTAATTTATTTATCTTCGTTGCCATTTCGAGGAAGCAACACTTGCGAAACGATTCTTTTTGAAAAAATTGTGTGTAATATGACGGAATTCGGTTATTTATGATATTTTGTTATTCGAGATTTCGAATTTAAATTTTGAACGACGGTAAATTCATTGACTTACGTCGCTGTCCCATAAGTGTCAAATAATTCACAAACGCTTGGAAAACAGCGCGTCTTACAGCCGCTACGAATTCGATGCCCTATAAAAATTTAAAGGTCAAGTCATTCCCTCTATGCTAAACAAATCGCCACTTATGTACTCACACTACAGTATAAACTGGGACCAAAATTCAAAGGGTGGCGACGGTGAGACAGGGGAGCCTATCGGCCTCATCAGGAGATCGGTATCGATCACGTCGTGTGCTTCCATGTTCTTGATACAGAAACTGGAAGTCTTGCTTAATTTCATGCGCAATTTTGCTCTGGAAATCAAATACGTTCGTTTGTTTAAGCTTAGCTTTGAGCTGACAATCAAGCTGTTTTTTCTAGAGTTAACAATTGCTGCAAGCTTGCAGAGACAAGAACTTGCGTGAGAAGTTCGCTGTTTTTATCTAACGAAGACATTATGAAGCGCTTGTTCGCAGCAAGCGGAGACCGAGCTTCTAAATGTCTCACGAGAGAGAATACACGGTGGAACCAAAATACCTCCCTTGAAGAGCTTGCCATCCCCACATGGGGATAGCACCGCCTGGAAAAAACTTAAGAATTACGGAGCGGCAGTTTGGAGGCTTGATTAGGGCATCACGCCTGACAGGGCTACTAGCCTCGAAAATGTGAAGATTAATGCGATAGGTAGCTCGAGTAACTGATGAACACACGCAGACTTGACTTCGACGACATTTGTAAATCTGTCCTGTGATAGCAAAGTCGATGCTGAGAAATAGTAATTTTAGGGTCAAGCAAGTAATGTTTTTCAATTTCTTGAGCATTCTTATTTAAATAAGTTAAGTTTCGTGTAAGATTCATTTACCGAAGGTGGTGGAGAGCTACATCAGTAATTCAGTAGAGAACGTCTCAGACGAATGCGGCAGTAGAGCATGACTTTGGGTATGCTAGATCGGGGTGGCAGTCGGACAGCAGAATGACCTGACTTTGAAAAACAAGGGGACGAAAAAGAGTAGGAGCGCTTCAATAAGACAAATGCCTTTATTAAATATGGAAAAAGTGCACTATATTTAGTGGTTCCCTAAACTTTTCAGAAAGTCTTTCGATCGAAGATTTTCAACGGCACCCCAGCATCTCAAATGCTGCGTTAACTCAGGCAGGTGAAAGACTTTGTTATTCTCGAATAAGAAGTACAAATTGGCAAGGTGCGTTAAAGGATCATACAACATGGGATGCCCTGTCCTTTTTTTAGAAATTATGTTTTTAAAATTACTTAGTTTACAATTTCCTGAGCGCTCGCTATTGTTCATCAAAACTCTTGCGCATGGAATTCCAACGCATGATAACCACTAGCACATTAAATACTATCAATGAATTCAGCCGAATTGGTATTCAAAAAGCTTTATACTTTTATTACTTATGTGTTCTTTCTCTTACTGTTGTAACTCAATAACGCATCATTTTCAATACTGCGATGTGAATATTTTAGGCAGCTCTTCTTAAAATGGAAGTATTTTGTATCTGTTCTCGTAGTAAAATTCACATCGAATATCAAGTGACGTTCTCAATTTGGTGACAAATTAATACCTAAAGTCCGCAGTCTCTTTTTATCCAGCTCAGAGTGCCCTCATAACTGGGATGCTCTCACGCCGTAGCTCCCAACAGCGACAATGTGGATGTCAATTATTCTACCATATTTGCTTTGAACTACAATGATATAAAGGACTTTATAGGTCACGCGCTCGTAATTCTAAAAACAAGTTTACGAATGGCTTTTTAAATTCAGAGGCAACAGATGCTTTATACTTTTGTGAAAAAATGTGGTGCTTATCTTTTTACGAAAAAAATGAGGTGCTGTTAAAGTTCAGTATAAATGAAACGGGAAATAAGTCATGCATGAGAAATATAGTTTTACGCATAATGTTAGTTTGAAATTTTATGTCTTCCTAATGGGAAGTTAAAATGAGCTGATTTTAAAAGGTTCCTCGGCATAAACTTCTATTTCTTGTTTCAGCTGTGCCATAATATTTTTAAAGCACCAGTTCGTGAATTAGAGCGGAAAATTAAGCTATAAAAAGGTCATCTAACTATACATTGAGGCGTCTCTCAAGAAGTTGTTAAAGGGTGCCGTGCTGACAGCCGTCAGTTTGTTGCTCGTTTTTAAAAGCCGAAATTGTTAGGTTTTCATGACTTCCAGACCAGGAACTCGAATGCTTTTAATTTGCACTTAGTGAGGAAAAAATGTTACGAGGTTAGGAGTTGAGGGATGTTGTGAGAGGTGACAAGCAATGTGTTGACTTGTTAAGTCGGTTGCTTTAAAGGCGAAGGAAGAGTTGCGTACGTGAATTTGTTTTAACATTGCTTCAGTAATTAATAGTATTAGGAGCAATACTCTCTTTCAATACATAAAGCAAAGTCACACGTATTTCGATCAAAATTTAGCGTGTGATTTCTCAAATACATCGAACGAGATTGAGTTAGATTGTTAATAATTATTATTTGATATACAGCACAAAACATCAATACTAACTCGGTGCACTCGCCGTATGCGCATTTCAGGAAGGCAACTAAATTTATTGTTACAAAATATTACTTGCTGAAGCATTCTTTTTTGAAAATTGTTGAAGATGTTTCAATGAATAATTGCTAAGAAGTTTGAGTAGGATACGAGTATTTTTTCTGAATATGAAACAGTTAACAATATTAGAGACATCATATAATGTTATTGAATCTTTAAAATATGTTTATTCATTTGTAGGTGAGTTTGACTAATACGGTGTTACATTTTTATTGGAAAACGAAGGCCGGTATTCACAAATCACAAAGATTGATTTGCTTTTATCTTCTCAGGGTAAGAAAAATAAAAAAGTGATACGATTTGAGAATAAATTGAGCGTGTCAATCGATGATTGATTGAACGACACTCGATCAATACACAAAGTGAAGGTCTGAAAATATATTTCAAATTGGTTGAAAGTAGAGCGGTAGTAAACACACTTTCCATGATGAGAAGGCTGTTTCATCCATATTTTCTGTCCTATACGAGTTTACTAACAGAAAGTCGCAATTTTGAAACAGATTTTACGCATAATGTAGTCATGTTTCTGCAATCGTAAATCTGAGAATTCACAGAAATCACCAAGAGTTAGAAAATATTTTTCCTGTTAACACCCTTGGTGTGTTTGTTTAGTTATATACTTCTTTGGTGTCCGCTTCTTCCGTCTCTTTGTCACACTCATAAGAAAGCTTAATAACCGTATCTGTGATACGACTTTTACCAGTGCGCAAGTACAAGAACATTTTTATTGCAGGTACCATTAGGATGGATTTATTTAAGGAACATATTGAATCCCATCATTTTTGATGAGCCGTGTACAATAATTATCTTGGTAATTAATGTGGCGAGGAATGACCTGGGGAAAATGTAAATGTAAATGTAAATGTAGGGTCATCGGCTCAGCACTCGCATTTCTAGTTTGGTGTTCTCCCCTTTGGGAAAAAGAAGAACTTGAAATAACTGCCCATTCGACTCAGGTGTCAGAAATGCGGACCGGCTCGAGCAGGAGTAACCGTCATTGCATCCTGGTCTTAATAGTAATATGAAATTTAAAAAGTACAATATTTGCTGTAAAATATACCAACTTAACTGGAATATAAACATCCTTTTCATAACTGTTTAAGCCATATCCCCTCCATGTGTAACTATTGATATTTCTCTTTCACTGACTATCGTAACTTATAGTAACGACTCATTCGGGTACGTCTCATTTCTAAATACTGAAAATTTTGATACGTTACGTTAATAATATACAATTTTAAAAATGGTAACTAATAAGAACAGATATATTCGTTGTTGCTTCTTCAGCCATTGCCCCTAGCAATCAAAACAGTTTGGAACTCAAAACAGGAAATGGAACGGGCTTTTAAAAAGTTACGCCGTCGTTGAATTTCTGTACTACCGTAAGAAAAGCCCTAGATCGTGGAAAGTCGCTGACGCAATTTATTTGGTTGCCCACATCAATAACGCAGACATCATCACTCATTAAGGTGCACAGCAATAATTGATTTTAAAGGCGACCATTTATAATTATTGATGAAGTCTCGCAGAAATGTTTGAAATTGAAAGTAACGAAATTGTGTAATAATTCATTGAATTAGTACGTAGCCCGTCAACCACAATGCTTGATCTAAGAAGTCTATTGTGGTTTAACTTGAAGAAACGGTTTCAGTAACTAATAAAGTTATCCCAGCAACGAAAACCGCTAACTACTAATTTGGCAAGTCATAATTCATACGAAACAATAAAAAAAATCATTGAAGCCGACCTTTAACTGACCCTGATTGGGCATTTTGTGAAAGATTAACATGACCATCAATATGATTAAACCCCATTTTGTAGCGTTCTGCAGTTTTATATGGGGTGATCAAAATGATACCCAGGAGGAATCTTTAATTTCACTAAGCATTGTATTTACAGACCTACCGCAGAGCTACTGCGAGTGAGACATAAAATTATTTTTTCAGTCCCCGATACTGGGGAAGGGTTGAGTTCATTTTACTGGTGCAGGAATATTCACGCGATATTAGCTAACGAACGTAAAGAATAAACGGTCACTGTGGTGGTCCAGACTCCGGTAATCACCACCATTACGTCTCAGCAACGAGCGCGTTTTCTGACATAGCTTCGAAGTTAACAACTTCTTCATGGGTTCTTAGAAGCTTGCCAGTTTAATTAAGGTTTTCGATGACAAAATTATCCGAAATAATAATAAAATAAAAAATGTAAAGTGGCACTCATCTACAGGATGTGAATGTCAGATTTATTAACTAAAGTTCATTTGAAATGGATGTTGCGCTGTGCTGTCTTACATACATGCCAGGTTAAGGCGACTGCTAGGGGCAAATTTTAAAAGGTATATTTTATTTCTTTATGAATGCCTGGAAACTATATTTTATTTTGAAGAACTAAACAGCATACAGAACTTTTAGCGGATAGAAAACATACTGTGATGCTCTCAGAGGAGGAGGATAAAAATTGAAGAGGAATAATTATGTCGCGATGAATGATCGTTGTGACGTTTTGATCACGATAGAGTTTTGAATTAATTACTAAACTTATGAAGCACATGTATTGAGTCTGTGCATGTAGCGCATGACCGAAATTGATCTAACTTATACAACCATGAGTCTTTTCGACATTTTTTGAAACAGAGATGTTCAGAGAATAAAATTAGTTTAAAAAACACCACAAGAACAGTGCTTGAAGCACAAGACGTTTCAATCAGGACTTCTCAACCACCAGACGATGAAAAAACGACTTCTGACACACAAAACTCTCCAAGAACCACGTATTGGTCCAAGACCTTTTAAACAACCACACCTGTAATGCAAGACGTGCCAAAAAAATCACGTCTGTATAGCGCAAAACGTCCCAAAGAACGACGTCTGTAGTGCAAGACGTCCCAAAAAACGACGTCTGTAGTGCAAGATGTCCCAAAGAACGACGTCTGAAGTGCAAGACGTCCCGAAGAACGATGTCTGTAGTACTAGACATCCTAAAGAACCACGTCCGTAGTACAAGACGTCCCAAAGAACCTCGTCTGTAACACAATCCGATCTAATAACGATGTCCGAGCAGGCGATTGCATTACAACTGGTAGCGGGCCGCACAACCCTGTCGCCACGCAACAGAACATCTCTTCCAGTCGAGGGCGAAGGAAGCCTCCGATCATCTGAAATGACGCGCACTACGCGGTCCGGTCTCTGCAAAGCTCTCGGGCACCTCAGCATGACGCAGAAGACCATGACGAACTGTGGTTATGCGATATGTTGAGAATTATTATCGCAACATATCATCTCTTACTTGCAATTGAGTAGAAATAGCAGACTATTATTTCTACTCAGTAAGAGATTGTTCAAGAGTCGCAATGGAATGTAATAAGTAGTTTTTTCTCTTAAACTTTGTTTTCAAAGGCTTTATAACTACGTTGCTCGCTCTTCTTAATGAGGTAAAGGTGTTTGGGCACAACGTTATGAACTCGCTTATAGTACATGAGAATATTATAAATTTATGGAATTAAACCCAAGAATAGTTATGTATTCGTTCCCCAGGTTTGTTGGCGAGAAAATATAATGAAATATTTCTAATCTTAAATAGGAAAATGAATTGATTTTAAATTGGCTGCGATCGTAAATGGGAGATCAAGAAACATTTTTCGTTGAAAAATATTCATGTAGTTTATAACGAGGCTGGAATTTTCTGGAGTCATCATTCTGAAGAGCATCTCGCTTCCGGAAATTTTTGTCCGTCATTTCCGACACTGACGAAGTTTGGCGGCAGAGGAGTTCAAGTGCTGAGCTTCCTGCTTTGCAGACCAAGCGGCATGACTTGCCGGAGTGGTGTCTGCAAATCCGGTACCTGAGCTGTCCATCTAAGTTCTACTTCAAAGAACTCAAAAAGTAATGAGAGAGGAACAACAAAAACAGAAATAAACGTTCAAGAAGGAAGTAGACAGGTAAGCGTAAGTGTTCCAATTAGTAGCAAATAGCGCTGATGAGGTTGAGCAAATTTTCTGCCAACTTCGATCAAGGTATCGAGTGATGGTTAACTTGACTATAGAAAGTTCTAAAATTCTATTTCTTTCAAATGACTATAGTCTGATGATGTAATAACTATATCGACTTTTATAGCAACTAGCACCAAAAGAATTAGGTTTTATTTCGTACTTTCAAAACTGTAGTGGAAGTATCCAAAAAGGGCTCAATAGCTTCTGGAACCATAGAATTTTTTGATCAGTGGGAATTACCTTTGCGAATTTTAACTTTGTCATGTAACACGAATTTCCTTCCACATTTTTATGCTTTCCGGACAGTATTAAACTTTTACAGTGGGCAATCCAATTAATCTAGCCCTTACATATTAAACACATAGTTCATATGAATGCGTTAACCTTTTTTGGGGACGTGATTTTCCAGTAGAGCACTACAGAACGTATACCTAATGACATGATTTTCGAAGAGGACTTTGTATCAAACCTATGCTTCAAGGTGGATCACATTTAGTACACCACGCTTGGGCGAAGTCATTCAGGTAAAACTATCTAGGTGAATTAAGCAGTCCAACGATACTAGACTAGACGTTGTTGCTTTTCTAACGACCTCCCGTTTATGTGTCATTCCGGATATTTTGAAGGAATCATTCACCGAGTTCATCTTGAGCTCGGTGTCTAAGGCGTTCGCTGTCATGTTCGCTAATTTTAATTTGAGTGCTAGACTTTCCATGCAAAACAAGTAGTGACGGCTCCCTTCTCAAAGAACCTTGTTGAAATGTGTGTATCTGTAAATTTATTCGAGAATCCCTGCCTGTATTAACGAATTAACAATTAACAATCTCTTGGTAGCACAAAATAGGTTCCTACGATTCGTTTCCTGATGAAAGAAGCAGGAGCTACGTTATTTTCGATCACTATCTTCCTTACTCAAGTAAAATATTGACAAGCAGTTCAAAGGTAAAAAAGTCAGCGCCTATTGCTTTTGAGACTTTGAGACAGCGCCTATTGGGACGTTTATCGAATTCATTTCTTGCAACGTAGACTGAACAATATTTTATTGAACAAAACTGCGTAGGGAAAAATATTGCGATTGTTCAATCATTAAAAACAACTTCACACAAGCCAACCCAAGAAAGTCATCACAAAATAGTACTTCAGTAAAAGCACATTAAGCGCGACTGAAAATTTCACGCACACTATGACCTATTTTTGGAGCGTCTTCATAGTATTACCTACATATTCAATCGAACCAGAGGGGCATCTATAACATTGAACCAAAAAATTCCTTCTGTATGCTCCCTCAACACTTGCATTCACACTCCCAGTACTCTGCTGCCACTGAACTCCATCATGTGAATTGAATCGTCGAACAACATAAGATTGAGTTAAGGATACTTCACCGGTTCTTAAATATACTCTATACATCAACGTCACCAACGTCCTGTCCCTAGCATATCCGTGCTATGAGGCCCCGATTTCGACAGGTTGTGTTTATGCCCCAATAACTTAGTTTGAGACGCGTCATGACCCATATTCAGGCGTGCTAGTCTCGACACCGACTTGAGAAGAGGTCCTAGCATCCATCACGACAAGCGTCAGCTATTGCAAGCTGGGGTTTTATATTACATGTGTTATTACGATGTATAAGTCACTGGGCTGCAACTATATTTTTTTTGCTTTGATGATAGAACTACGTTCGGGGGATAGAGAATCGGAAGCTACTGAAAGGTATTACGAGGAGGTTACTTTCAATGTAGATTCAAGTAATTTCATGCGCTTTTAATTGATGGGACTTTTGAACCCGAAAATATGTTTTTAAAGCTAAATTAATTTTTATTAAGTATATATTTTCACGCAAGTTGATTCATAATTATCTGAACAAACGTTAACCTAAGGTTCCTGCTGGTTTAATAAGCGTTATTTACTTTATGGGAGTGATTTTCAAAAATGTTTAGTTTAAAAGTTACTAAGACTCTTAAATGAGAGCGTACCGTCGGTTGAATGAAAACGAAATTCCGAAGAGGTTTAATTTGTAGGCATTCAGAGTTTAAAGTTGGGTGAGCAGTCCCACAAAGGTGTTTAAAAAAACAGCTCATCTGCTGCGATGCGGGCATAGAAGCGCCGGCAGAATGGTTGCCGGAAATGTCAGAAGTTTCAGCAATCCTTTCACAGGCATCAACAATCCTTGCGATAAGATCTGTTTTTGGACGGAACTGGTGTGTCGTACACTAAACTGTGTAGGTGCCCACAAAAGTAAAGTTTATGGGCCTTATGTCAGGAGACTTGGGGGCCAAGACATAAGTTCGCCCCAACGTTTCAAATCTGTAACTTTTGAACCAGTCATTTTTAAATAATCTTCCATAGAAAAATTCGAGCTCAATTAACCTGAAAGAATCTTAAAGCTTGTTCTAGTTATAATTAAATTCCTCGTATTTTAATTCCAATTTTTGTTGTTGTTAATATCGGTGCCTTCAGGGGCGATACTTTTTAGCGCCTAAGCTTTAAATAGGCCTTCATGACTTCTGTATTTCGTGCCCACTTTACTTCTTTCAGTCTTCATGCTTTCTTCGCTATCCCTTATTATATTTTCTTTCCCCCCTTCTTAACTTGCTGTTTCTATGCTCAGGTTATCTTGAGTAGGAACATACCTTGTGCATGAATTCCCCGTTCTCTACAGTCAATGACCAAATGGTTCCTTTTTTCGCCCCCATCAGATCTCCCTTGTTGTGGCTTGGAAACCTTAAACTAACTAGTATGATGATTTAGTTACTTGCACTTTAAAGAATTGTGTTAATTATTCCTAAATTAAAGAAAATTGTCAGTAAAAATTGTTACTACTGGTTGAGTTTGAGCGCATGTTCGTGATTTTAGCAATATAAGTAACAAATATTTAATTTAATTAAGTTGATTTACACGTTATTCCGTGTCAACAGAGACAAAGCTTTAATTAGTTACTCATTAGTTGCGTAGTTATTTAATGTAATTAAAAAACCATTAACAATTTCGAAAGCTTTTCGAAACGTCTAATACTTTTTATCAGAAGAAATGGTGAACACTAGATTTGGATTTTCAGAACTGAGACCTGTGAACAATTTAGGATCTATTTAAGACTTTTAACAACCTGTTAACAAATCTACTCACCAAATATTTTCACATTACTTTAAATGGTACTTTGTATTCCCAGCTAAAACTAAAAATTAAATATTGTCTTTGACGTGGAAGCATTTAAAGTCAATAGTAAGATTTATCTTACAAAAATGAGGGATTTTTGAAATGATTTTTCAGTTAATCATTCTGTGTTGAAAATTGATAGCCAAATTTCAAAACAAAGCTTGTTTGATGAAGTTCTTCAAATCATTTTATTCGCATAATGCAGCTAGTAATAGAAATGGCATTTATCATTTCGGGTCTAAGATATGAGTTTCTTGAAAAACAATTAAGCATAATTTCAAATTAGTGAGACGTCTCTGAAAACAATTCTCGGATTCCTACAGTGAACAAACGCACACAAAAACATTTCAACGTCACTATAATCTTGTAGACCCATAGTTTTGTTATTCTCTACGGCAACTCTACGTGTATCATTTGGTTACGACCTCATACATTACCAACCCTAAAAGCTTGTCATGACGACATAAAATATGATCTTCCTTTTTAAAGAACTCATCAACTAGCGGGGAAAGGATCTGCAGTCAAAATTTATAGCCAAACTCGACAGGTTAACCATGTGCTTTTACACTTAGGCACTTTTCTGAATGAGCGCCGTCAACTTATGCGAATCATCTCACTTTAGATCCTACTCTGTGACCCGACGGTGTTGTCGCGGCATTCATTTCACGTCTCCAGGCCAGCAATGATCGCCTCACATGCAGTATGTTTACTGGAGTTGGGCGGTAAATCTCTACGTCAAATTCTGGCCGATAATGATGTAAAATTCGAGCATTTTGGTAGTTTACCATTTTCTCGCTACTTTTTGTTTTGGTAGTTTTTCGTTGTGGCCGTTGATGTAGTATACTTTGCTCTATCACGTTCGCGAAAAGATGTTCATGTTCGCCTTATTCTTAATGTTTAAAAAGTGAGGGTCGTTACGGTTCTTACTAGATAATTTATTTATTTTGCTGCACTGTGGAAGTAGCTTTTCTTTCATGCGGAAGAAATTTTTGCACTTCGCAAGAGCAATGTATGTACATTGTTTGTACATACATATTGTTTGCTCTATTGTTCGTAAAATCGAAATCGTTCAGCCATACTCTCTTTGCTTCAAATTTCTAGTATTCCGTTCTACTTTTTTGGTTTTCCACGTCACAGTTTCTAATAACTTTTGAATAAAATTAAAGAGTTTCGTATGTTTCTATGGTTTAACACAAATGGAGTCATCCTAAAAGGTTTTTAAACTATAAGCGGGCTGAAAAAAGAATTGTGCATTTTCTGCTTCAAGTACTTGGTAATCGAAGATTTTTTTTCAAGAACATAAGAATAATCATTAGATCAGTTTGGGTGTACCGTGACAATGTTTTCCCATTTCCCAAGAATTAGATTTTTTTCATAAAGTAACCTGATCATTCTTTGCATTTAGTTTGGATCCGACCAAAACTTCAATCCGCGCTTTAACTCAGAGCCATAAACCTGGTCTTAACGTTAATCTTATGGCCTCCAGCTTTCATACATATTCGAGAAAAATACGCAGAAAATTGAGCCTGAGTTCCAAAATTTCAATTTGAATCATTTCATATTTAACAAATTGAACTTTCCAGGGCTTATCAAAGCACAAAATAACCTAAAATAGCCTAAAACCATTTTTTATCTAACATAATTTTTTAATCGCCTGACACCCAAAGCAACTGATTATTACATAGGAATGTTATGACAAATTAATTATATTAATGCCTCGTGAGTTGTTCAGCAGAACGCGACTTTCCATAGGAAGCGTTTGGCGATAACACTTCTGAACAATGTTTTTTTACTGTGTACTAATACCGATGAATACGCTTGGCATTTTCTTGGTAATTTCTTGCTTACCAGCAGAATACGAAAAGCTTGTTCACTCGATTCTTCACTGATGCAAACATTACACCTTTACAACCTTTTTCCAATACCACTTTGCCCTTTAAAAAGTCCAATCCAAATGTCTTGTTCGTAAGATTTACCTTGGAAATGTTTGAATCTGATTAGAGATTCACGTTGCAGCCCAACGGAATATTAAGTTTTGATTGCCAGGCTTTTCGAGATGACATGCCGTGATGTAGCGACATTTCCTCTGAGTGACGGTCCGCAGGCTGGTACTGCAGTTTGTGTCGTGTTCTGAATTCTTTTTAATCTGAGCTGAACCACGAGTTGAAAGATACAGATCAGCTCGTGCCCTTTATAGCCTTGTGATAGCGTTCAAAAAATCTTTTTGAAAGCTTGACGAGTATGAATGATAAAAATCAATGAGACTCACAAAAACAGGCTGTATAACTTACATCGACAATTAAACAAAACAAGAACTCGCGATGAGATCGTTGATGACTTATCTCGAATGGGCTGTATAAGTCAGCGTTATGAGATGAACGAGAGACCATAATCTTGAAAGGTAATTTAGCCAGCCTGAAAACCTTTGAATGCTCAGGCTCTAAAAACAAACCGACACGATCTAAATTCCAGGCTGCACTGAAAGGAATAGGGCAAAACTAGGGCAAAACATATCAGTCGTCGTCGACGGAAGCCAGTCATTCTTAAAAATGAACGAGATCGCGTCTATTTCAGGTCGTAAGCTTCCTTTCCTTTTGCCGTGACACAACGAATCTTGGCTAACAAATGTTCGCCTAACTGTGCTAGAGTGTCAGGGATAACAGTTCAACGGTCCATTTCTTTGTCCCTGAAAATGCTCGGCCAAATCTGCCTATCAATCGTCCTCGTCGTGTTGCTGATCTCAGTTTCTCTTGAATGGGAAGGCTTGATTGCATCGCTGGATGGCTTCGCCTCGCACCCAGTAGGTTTTGTGAGCAAAATTCTCGTGCGGCCGAGGTGGTAGAGTGGCTACGTTGTTCTGATTATAGTTGTTGACGCGCGCCGTCATCACGGTCTTCTTGTCGTTCAGCATAGTCGCATTTCAAGAGGTTTTAATTGTCAAAATTGAATGCTGTTTTGAGTGTTGTTGAAACGTAGCATTCAGAGAAGATTTCTATCGATTGGATATGTACTTCTGAATGAGGAACCTTTCTCAGCCGTTTAATGAGAAATTTTTGGCTGCTCGCGTTTTTTCAATATTAAATTGCTTTCCGGAATAAGTGGAAATAAAATCGACAAATACTTTTTCAGGAATCAGTTTTTTAGTTTTACCGTTTTGACTCTGCCAAATGAAGTAGGAAGATTTATTGGTAAAATTTAAAACGCTGAGTTTGCCAAAAATTTCACGTAGTTGAAAATTTGAAAACGTTAAAAAATACCTTAAATTAACCATATGGACGAGTAAACAATTTTTAAAAGCGGGAATGCGCCATTCAATTTTTCATATGATTTAATATTTTGTTTCTTATGTAAATCAAATGCATCGATTTCTTTCAGACAATTTAGGGACTAGCTGTCCGCAAAAATTAAACATTAAATAGCTGTCAGCACGATAAGCACGAAAAGCTTCCAGCTCAATGATAACCTGAAGCACAACTTCTTCGGGAATAGCAAAAATCGAGAACGAGAAGGAATCTCAGTTCGAGTCAGCAGGAATAGCCAAAATCGAGAACGAGAAGGAATCTCAGTTCGAGACAGCAGGAATAGCCAAAATCGAGAACGAAAAGGAATCTCAGTTCGAGACATCAGGAATAGCCTAAATCGAGGACGAGAAGGAATCTCAGTTCGAGACAGCAGGAATAGCCAAAATCGAGAACGAGAAGGAATCTCAGTTCGAGACAGCAGGAATAGCCAAAATCGAGGACGAGAAGGAATCTCAGTTCGAGACAGCAGGAATAGCCAAAATCGAGGACGAGAAGGAATCTCAGTTCGAGACAGCAGGAATAGCCAAAATCGAGGACGAGAAGGAATCTCAGTTCGAGACAGCAGGAATAGCCAAAATCGAGGACGAGAAGGAATCTCAGTTCGAGACAGCAGGAATAGCCAAAATCGAGGACGAGAAGGAATCTCAGTTCGAGACAGCAGGAATAGCCAAAATCGAGGCGAGACAGCAGTAAAGTTCGCAAGCCGCGGCTCCACAGGAAAATATCGCCGTGGCCCCAAAACCACACACAAGGAGATCAAAAGGTGGCCAGCCGCCTAGGGCAACCAAAAAACGCGCCTGGAGGAAGAGCATCTCCAGTACATTTTCCTTTAGTTCCATGCGCCATGAGCACGGTTAGTCTTCTAGAAAAATATTATAAAATTAATCTTCAGTAACTCGAAATGTGAATTTCAAGTAAAATATTATTCAATAATTTTTGAGAACGATCAGATTTTAAACTTATTTTCAACTTATTTAACTTATTTGCTTTCTTAAAAATAACGTGAGTAACACAAGCAACAAAGGCAAGCTCAAATTTTAGTGAACGCGATGACAAACTGGCGACTACAGAGGCAAGAGATGGGCATCAATGGAAAATTTTCAAATCATAAATTGTTCAATGTTTTCTTCAATGGGTGAAAGTTATGTTTTGTGAAAAACTTGGGTTCACCCGACGATTTTTATTCCTTATTCTTCCACTGCGATAAAGCGCGTTAAAAGGTACCGCGAGATAAAAAAGTGTATCATCTAGCTTAATTTGTAGACTTAATAATCATGCGTAGAGAGATAGCAAAATAAGCCCAAACGCACTCACACATCTTCGACTAAAAGGGATAATCGCGCAAAGGGATAACTGAAAAGTAGGTCTAGAACCCGGTGAATGACCACAGCCACTAGGTAACAGCCTAATGAGGCCTGTCCACACTAGCAAACTCTTCGTCAATCACAAACACACCAAAACGCGGACAAAAACACGAACTTCTGTGAATCATGTCATTGGTTCGACTACGGGTTCGTCGGTGTGAAGTTGTTCGCGAACAATATGTAAACAAGCAAGGCTGCTCCTCCAGTGCGTTTTAGTCAATTGATTTTATTATAATCAAAAAATGTCATGAAGAAACACAATGAATACTAGCCACTGATTCTGCAAATGAATTTTTGTGACCATTTTATCAGCAGCATATTAGTAGCTAACATCGCTGAAATACTACTGGAATATGTCCGAAATTTTATTTAGATAACTAAGCTTTGATAATTTTATGCATTTACAGCTTCAGGTCAGACTGTGTTTATTTTAATTGAATTAGCATCAATTAAATCTACGCCTACTTACATATTCAGTCATAACTGAATAACATGGAATAACAAGTTGCCTAGTTAATTTCGGTTATAAATATCCATGCCGTCCTACAATTTACTGCATTTGCTTCAAAAACACAATTAAACCGATAAAATAGGAAAAAAGACATAGAAACCAAGTAATTCATTCTCAAAACCACCTTCCACAACACATAAACAAACGAGTGTTTGCTGTTTCCACGAAAGTTCGTGTTCGGAGTTTTCCAACAGGATGAAAAACACAAACACACCGAAATCTGGCGACTTTCCGTGTGGGTTCGAGTTCGCGGACTGCCGACGAACACAAAATTCGGCCAAAAGATTGATAGTTTGGACGGGCCTTTAGGCTCGGAGGTCTGTACACGAACTCTTGGGTTCGAGTAAGCACATGCCTCAAAAGCAGTGAGCCTGAGTATTGAACAGGTTTGCTGCGTCTCATGACTTTTTGGGCTGGAGAAGTGATCTACTCTAGTTTCAACTAGAGTGGGGTCTGTGGAAAATTCAGAGTGTCCCTAAAAAATATACCCATTCTTTGGCCGTCCAGTGAGCATGAATCTCGTTTTGATGAAGGTGTTTCTTGACATGGATACAAGTCTAATAGGTTAAATAAAATAAAAGAACAATGAATTTAGGAAAACTAAATGCCCTCAAAGAAAACTAAGTAACATCTGAAATAAAAACTAGAAAATGATGTATAATCGTCTTGAGTACATTTCTTGCAGCACTTTGTACGTGGAGAAAGTTTTCCCGAAGTTCTTCCAGGAGACGTTTCGCTCGAACCAATCTTTTTATTTTCGTGCCATAAAACAGAAGTTGAGCCTTGCTCTTTTTGAAAGAGGATTCATTTTTTAGTACTCCATATTCTGCTACAGCTGAACTCAGCGCTGATGCGTTTCTTGATGCCAGTTTTTGGATGCCTTTCGACACTTTTTCATTTTTTACCATGGGCTGAAAATTGGGCTTGGTTGTTCTTACCTTTCAACGAGGTGTATTTTTCCCTTGTTAGGAGGGAGGCAGACCCAGTCTTTCTAAGGGGTTTTAAAACGAGATAATCACACGCAAACACGCGAGGAGATTAAAGGTCGCACCAAGTATTTTGCTTCTTGGAATACCTCTCTGGAGGCTGCATTTCTTTTATTGATAATCACACGTAAAAAAAGAATTGTTTTTGAAAAAATGATTATTATTATTAATCAATAATAGAATATTCATGTATTATTGAATAACACATTTTCAAATATGTGAAAGTTCATGAAGCTTATTTCACCATCTCGTGCAAAATATCCGGAATTTTTTTGATCACCTTGTGAATACCTGAAAAATTACTTTAAAAAATAGAAAAACTTAATTTTGAGCGCAAAAACTGGTCAAGTCAATATATTTTCGCTCAAGACTTCAACGCTGACTGTACGATGGAACAGGTAACGTGTGAAGGGAAGAAGCATGCTCAAGACTTCAACGCTGACTGTACGATGGAACAGGTAACGTGTGGAGGGAAGAAGCATGCTCAAGACTTCAACGCTGACTGTACGATGGAACAGGTAACGTGTGAAGGGAAGAAGCAAACCTTTAATATCGGTGAAACTGGTACAGAACAAAGCACAAATACTGACAGAAAATGTTTAATCAGTTTCAATAGAGCATTTTGCTGCATCACTGCGAGACTGACGTAACTCTAAAATTTCAAGTATAGAGTTACAATGTTTATACGAATGCTGAATTAAATATGCGTCTTTTGACAGTAAAGTCGTAAGTCTAGGTGCATTTTAGGCCGAGAGATGGCGATATTGATTTGAGTAAAATTTTTGTTAAAGACTTGGATACTTTAAAATGCTTCCCCTGAAAAGCCACAACATTTGAGTTACGGCAGTTTTTGCAATGATGTACCGATTTGAGGTTGATTTTAATGAAGTAGAGTTATGGAAACCAGGTCAGTAAATTTCAACACATTTTTTGGACAATTTGTAATCCAGCTGTACAGTAATTTTATATATGAAAAAAATTTTCAATCAACCAGAAACAATGCAGACTCCAATCGATGTCTTAAGCGGGAAAGCTTTTTACTTAAGTTAATGAGTGCACATAAAATGGATTAGAGTCTTCTATATACTTCTTAGACGAGATATAAGGGAGACTCCAATGATGTCTTAAGCGGGAAAACTTTTAGTGAAGTGAATGGATGCTCATAAAGAAGACTAGCGATCGAGGTGATTATACTTCTTAGACCAGTATCTCACCTGAACAGCGACGACCCGATTGTTGGTCACGCCAAATCCACCTCAAAATTTCAAAAATCCAAAAAATTACCTCAAAAAAAAACAAAAAATTACCTCAAAAATTCAAAATCCACCCCAAAAATCCAAAAGTCCACCTCAAAAATCTCAAAAATCCACCTCAAAAATCCAAAAATCCACCTTACAAATCCAAAATCCACCTCAAAAATCCAAAAATCCACCTCAAAAATCCAAAAATCCAACTCAAAAACCCAGAAATCCACCTCAACCGCGACGAGGACGCCAAAACTTGCAAGACGTGCGAGGGAAAAACTTTGGCGCCACGCAAGGTCCGCTAGGAGATTGGCTCACAAAGACAGAAACCAGAAAGAAATTTATTCTGAATATCCCGGGACGATCTGTAGGTTTTACACATACAAGTGACAGGAGAGATTATTTCTGTTTCAAATTTGCGTTTTCATACTGCTTCAGGTTATGTTAAATACCTAAGGTTGTATCATATGTTGCAAAACGACCTATTCAAAATTATTTTCTACCTCTCAAAGAGTTGTATTCTTAGTTATCTCAATATTGTAGAATTTGTGTAGTTCAAGAGAGCTTTCAATAATTTTTCTACTACTCGAGGGAGGCTGAACTAGGGCCAGAGGCTAAAACTTCGAGTTCTAGAACAGGGGTAAAAAAGTGTTATTCTTGATGAGGGCGAACGTGAAATTCATTTTTCATCGTGGTCGATCTAAATCGCTAACAAATCGCACTTCAATCCGTGAATATTTTTAAAATGTTCGTTATAGGAGGGTAAATAACTTAATTTTACCAGAGCTTTGATGAAGCGATGTTATTATGATTTCCCCAAAGTTATTTTTAGACTCCAAAGAGTCTAAAGTACTCTTTTGTTACGTGTTTTTACTGTCGACTTCATGAGTGGACGGGTAACCTACAGCACGATCATTACCCAATTCACACTTTTCTCGCCTAACAATCGGAGTCTTTACAATGTTGCATATCAACACAACAAGTCTAATTTTGGATATGCCCAGAGGCGTACATTGTGCCAAGAGTTCTGGTTACAGCGTATCGACGCTGCATGGTCACTAGCAGTGCCAGAAAGAAATACTATACACACCTTACTGCAGTGCATGCTGCTATAGGTCAATATCAAAAAGTACGAGCTAAAAACTGTCAACTGTAATACATGGCCGTTCAGTGGAGCTCATTGACGAAATTACTGCATGGGCGTGTGGCCACTGTGCCAGAAAAGTGCTTTAAAAGCGGACACGAGGTCTGCGTTGTTACCGTTTTGAAACCGTACCAATATTAATGCGCTAATATGTATAGAGTAATGCGTAAAGTAATAGTACGCAAATTGTTTTAGAATTCTAAAACGACTCAGGGTCATCATCCTTGTGCTGCTCAACTATGTATGCCGATGGCTACTCTTATCGATCAGTACACTAAGTTTGTGTGTATGAGTCATATGTCATTTGCGAAAATACTAGAAAGTTGTCGAAAATATGATACTTTTGTTTAAAGATTATGGGTACTTTCATCTCATTGATATATTAATAGCACTTCAGTGGCTTTAGCTAGCTATCATTGACGCCCTTGGAATCGGCTTAGTGACACCCACTGTCGACTTTTTCTTTCACGCCACTAAAGGTCCTTCAAGATACTTTCATCCTCCAGAGCCATCGTCTTCAAATATTTAGCAGACCATCTGTAGGCTTCACCAGCAGCTCACCAGCATCTGACCATCCGACACCTCACCCACCGTCACGGCACAGTTCAGCCGTCGGGCGACTTGGGGATGTCCCCGTGCCTTGTTGGGGCGCCAGTTGCCAAGATGAGAGGGTGAGTACTAGCACCTTGCGAGCGGATGACTATAGGCACACTCGCAAGGAGAAACTTGACGAGACGAGCAGTAAGTCGCGGTGCTTGTCATACGTCGATTGCTAATTTGAAGCTCACTAAAGTGGTCCACTACCTACTGATAAATAAGAGCGTCTAGTAAGATATCAGATCGGTGAGCATTAATTTGGGTGTGTAGATCAGAACGGTGTATATTAATTTGGGCATGTAGATCAGATCGGTGAGTATTAGTTTGGGTGTAAAGATTAGATCTGTAAGTCATGTGGGATTTCGGCACTGCATTCCCTCTTCATGGTTATATATTAGTATGTCAATTCTTCTTAGGTACATTAACAGAAGCCCAGGGGTTGGCGCCTGGTGACTGCGACATCGGTTCCAATTCTTCGACCCGATTCTCTTAAACGTAGATAAGGACCAGCGTTCCTCGACGACCCGATTATTTCCTCATTATGCAATTTTTCCCCGGCAACCATTAATTTTTTGACTGACAGCTTTCATTACTGTTGCTTCTTCGAGCCATCAAAGTACACGATCTTCTCTGGTACCATTTTTCCGTATTATCCCCGTTCAACTTTTTCTTTAGAAGGAAATCCAATGTTGGTTATCAAGGATTAAATTTCTTAGATTAAATTTAGAACTCGTGGTAAACAACATGTACACTTATAACATACTCGTTTGTATGAATAACATATGGCTTGTTTAGTCGAGACAAGATATACATTCAGGTCGTTGTAATAATTTCCAATCTTTTCGCGTTTTTTCACTTTTTCACATTCAAGTGTTGTATTAATTTCTGTTTGTGATTCATTGAAAACTGCAGACGCTTGTCACACCATTCTAATGAGTAACAATGGCATCGTAACAGTGGGAGTGAAATGTCGTTCTAATTTTATTTCTTTTAGAAACACATTGAAGTCCCATACGTTTGTTTAAATATTTTTAGAGAGTTCTTAATCGTGATTGTCGCTTACAAATGTTTTAATGCTTCTTTACTGTTACGGCGGTTTCACCTCCGAACCGCGAGTTTGTTCTCGAATCTATGAAGAGTACACATTGGTTTTTATAAACGTCTAGAGAGTCTAGAGCTCTTCGCCGTCAGTGAACATTAAGAAGCAGTCAAGTTCCTTACTTTGCAACGAAGTTATTATTGGAATGGGTAGATTTGGGTAAATTAATGTGTAGATGATTGTATCAGTGGAAGATAGGGTAAATTTTTGGGTTGTGTGGTAAATTAATGAGTTGATGGATGTCAGTTGATGGGTAGGTAGGGTGAATATATGTATGGGTAGATGGGGATAAATGAATGGGTAGTTGGTAAATCAAGATATAAAAGGGTAAATTAATGGGTTGATGAGGTGAATTTATGGGCTGATGTGGTAAATCAATGGTTAGATATTGGTAAACTAATAGGTAGATGGGTGAATTTGTGGATATATGGGAATAAATTAATAGGTATATGTGAAATTTCTGGGTAAATGGACTAAAATAATGTACAGATGGGAAGAAATTGAATGGTAGCTGGGGCAAATTAATGGGTAGGCGGCAAAATAATGGGCAACTGGTAGGATAGTGAGTAGGAGGGGCTTTAGAGTGCTTTAATCGCTACATATGTGATTATAAAAATACATTATTACATTACAATTGAGTGTTATTAGGTGATGGATTCTAATCATTATATGTCTGTCAGTGTGACGCTGCAGAAGGGGTCAAAAGGTCAGGTTAAAGGATACCAAACCGATGGTTAATTTGAAGGTAGTTCACATTAAAGTTAAATTTAACGCCGACGCTCAAGCGCTCGTAGAGTTTTTTTATTATTCAAACAAAACTATACCGACGGATTTTGAGAAAACTAGTTCCAATTTGTTTCAATTAAATAAATACGTAGAATGTTTTGATATCTATCTTTATCCTTGAGCAGATTTTTCCACTTGTCAAATTTCCTTGCCTCATGGTCATGTTTCTGTAGCGCATTTGCAACATTTCACAATCTCTATGAAAAATTTAGCATTATCCCTCGTACACACATTTTGTAACCGAAAAAAACTGGGAATTATGCTTGCCCTTTCAAATTGAATTTTGCGCATAACACGAAGGAGCAAAAAAATGAAAGCGTAAGAATAAAGGAAAATGCAAAACTAAATTAAAAACGAGTTGCACCTGCGTTACAAACGAGGATGTGAACCATCTCTTGTTGAAGTATTGAAAGACGAAGGTATGAACCATCTCTTTTTGAGTTATATAGGCATAAAATAAGTATTCCGAACGAATTCTGTTTTAATCAACCAGAACGAAATTTACGATTTAATCAAATGATGGCGATTTAGCTGCCCTTGTGTGTTATGACTGCGGGGACCCGCGTCGAGGGTGCGGTATAATCTGCATGTGAAGTTCTTTTAAGGGTGTCTGGGAAACCTAAATATACTGTAAAAATAAGCACATTAGATACATTAATTAATCACGTGAACGTACATCTCCTATCACTGTACAGCATTCCTGAAACACATGGTCATTCTTCACTGTGAAACTCAATAATATACTCAAATGAGTAATTCATGATCATACTTAATCGTGGAATCAAAGCAATGACAATTTTTTCAAAGCTCCTCTCGCCCTCGTCCTTTTGTATGAAGATAAGCTCTCTTTTGGCGCTGAGCTACGTGAACCAGTCTCCAATGCTTCCATGGACTCCAAACAAAATTGGACGACTGCAATATGTTCATGCCTAATTGCATTTTTTGCAAAGCACGCAGTAGTACTGCACCCCTGGCAAGTTACTCGGTACGTTATGAAGCCAAGGCAAGCAAGTGCATCCTTTCGTTTTTACTGTCGCCTATAAGCAGTGATGCTTCGTAAATAAGGACCATCTGGAGTTGTATTTATGTGAGTATCGGAATTTAGTGCTACCATAATGTTTCAAACGATGCTTCGATTTCCACCGGGCATTTGTGAAGGATATCAATAGCCGAAATTGCGCCCAGAATGATGGACGTGCCGCGAGACAAGCTGTTCGCACACCACACCTCAACCCGCCATCAAAATATCTTATTGTACACGCACGAAATTTGGAGGTCTCAAAAACCACAGCTCAAACCTCATTTTGACGTTATCAGGTGGATGAAACGCTGTAATTCAGATTAAATCACAATTTTCAGAGCAGAACCATCACTTTGGCACCATGTAAAGAAATAAGCTGCCCCGATTATTTATTTTAAATTAAAAAGCATACGTGATCGGTAATTGGATAACTTCTTACTCATTTTACGGCCAATTTTTAAAAAAAAATTATTTTCTGATATGCGTGTTGATCTTTGACCAGCAAAAAGAACGTGAAATTTATTAACAAATTTTTCAACATGCCGAAGTGTTTTCATTATTATCTAGCTATTAACAAATAAATTATTAAACATACTAAACAACTATTACGTTAAGCTTTTTGGATCATTTGATATTGTATAATAAAGTTCCTAATGGATACTCAGAAAACTAACATTGGAAGCCAAATACAGATGCCCCAATGTGTTACAGATGCCTCCGATGCACAAATTACAGATGGGCTCTAATGTGTTACGAATGCTCCGGCGTGCGTGGCACACATGCGGCAATGTGTTAGAAATGCCCCATTGTGGCACAGATGCGCCAGTGTGTCCACGATGTGCCGTTTTCAGAGACGCTGCTGTGTCACAAACACGTCAGTGCGCCACAAGCATGCCAGTGTGTGCGCAGACTGGTCGCGAACGTGAAACCATAAAACAATAAATGCGCCACCACAAGTCTTCAAGTCGGATTTTCAAGCACTCCTCAGGTGTGCGCTGGGAAGAAGAGTTCAAGTTAAATGAATGGATAACTCTATTCGGAATGGATTAGAAGAAAAAACTTAGCGTCAGATAAATCTTGACCTTGTTCAGAAAGCATCTGATAATGGGTACGAGCATAAGTTATTTACAATCAGTGTCAACGACTACCCATTTTATTTTGTATGGGCTGTTCGTGTGATCTGTTCGTTATAGCTGACGAGTTTGAGGTGGCGTTTACGACCGAGATTTTGCAGTTCATATTTTTTGTTTGCCCCGCACATGTTCACTGTTAAATCTCTGAGAAAAGAGAGGTTATCGATGTAACAACAATAGCACCATTCGGCGCTGCAGGCATACCGGGAGCACCATCACTGAGAAGTCTGATCACCTGCTCACTGCACTTGGCAAGGCTATTCCATGATGGGAGAAATGCATTTCTAAACGGTGACACTTTGAATGATAAATCCAAGACTTGTCTTCGGTGAGAAGGTATTGATTTTAATTGATATTTTATCGATTAAACTCGCTTCGCGTGAAAGTCACGAGTTGTCCGGTGTTGAAGGTACCGTATACGCATTGCTATTTTTTATTCTTAGTAAGATGATACCATTCAATACCAGTTTATAAATTCTTCATTCTTGCATGAGCAAATAACAATTACACTGTAGTCTCGAATATCAGAAGCATTTACATATTTTTCAAAGGACTTTGCCTCTGAGCAAATTAAGATCATTATCTAGCTGTTCCTGCGTATTGAAGGCATGATATCCAGGCGAACGGTCGCATTATGATAATCGTTGATGTGCTCCTGTATGAAGTTGCTCAGCTCCCATCGGAGACTACATCAGATGCGATATTTTGCGGAGGTAGCAATGATGGGAGCAATTTTTGGTAATCGACCGCGCAGATAACACGTAATACAAACCATTATGACTCAGTTGGCGGATGGATCTCTCGGATAGTATCTCGGGAGCTTCGTAGACAGTCAAATTCTTCTTCTGCAGATCGTTGCAGATAACGGAAGGCATCGACGCTAATGGCGAAACTTCTTGCTTGCTTGAAAATGCAAACACGTATTCTGACAGCTAAAACAATCAAATTCTGTCTTGTCTACGAAAGATCTAATGTGTTTATGGAAGAACAGTCAGTAATTAAAAGAGTGTTTCGAACTAAGCCCTGTCGATTTTGGCTAAACCGTTGTGTTAAAAATGGCGAGATATTCCGAATATTATAATGGAACGGTGTCCAATCAGCGAAGGCTAAATGAAGAATAGTCTGTCCTGACAGAAAGAACCACGCAAGTAATTGAAGGGTTTCCGCGAAATCACAGCACGGTTTGTTTTTGTAGGTGGACATGCTAAGTCTGGAATAACCCTAACGAGGCAGGCCATCAGCAAGCCTTCAACAGCCTTTTACGGCCACTTTGCACAAGATCGTCGGGGTGCGTGCAAATAAACTAATGCTCTTTATGGACGCTAAAATGATGAGCTATTACTTGACTAGGCCTCTGAGGATCATACGCACACCTTTTATGTTCACCTGCGATGTCTGAGTTATGAAGAACTTTTAAGGACAATTTTGCTTTAACAGAAGGAATAGTTTCTCAAGTGACTAGCACCTTCTGGGATCTTCATCCTTCTGGCTAGTTTTTAGAGAATATTTTTTCAATAAAATCTCAGTGGACCTCATAAGCAAAACTCCAAGGCGCTTAATTGTTTAATTTGAGGTACAATCTTTCTAGTAAATGCAAATCCCAGACACTACAGCACAGGCTTGGTTGCTTTGACAGGCAAATCTAACTTCTTTGTTTATTTTCATGAACGTTGTTCACTGAGGAATGGAGCATAAATTCCACGTATCTAAGAGACGTTCCATGCAGTTTTGGATAACATGCGAACTTATTTATTTAGTGTGGTCTTGCTCCTAAAGAAGCATTGTGTATGCAGGCGCGTGTGAACTCCAATTCTAGCGTCCTTGTAGCTATCGCTCGCCGACATCGGCACCCGACCGGTTCTGGGAACATTCTTTTTATTAGTTCTGCATGTGATGAGCACAACCGTCGCTTAACATTAATTACCATATAATTATGTGGCTATGTCACTATTAACATGCTGATCATCAGTCTAACAGCCTTTTATGTCACAGCAAAAATATCCCTTGATTTTAACGGGGACTTTTCTGCACGGAAAAAATCTCGCCGATGGCCAAAGGCATTTATTAATTCGTTTTCACCCTTCTCGGCCTTTTGGGATCAACTTAGCCTTTTTATCCGGGCAATACTGTCACGTTTCCCCTTAGAATTTTGCCATACAATAGGCTAATTTAAGAGGCAAAAAGTTAATCTGCCAACCTGGGTTTTGTGATTGTCTTAAGCAAATCCAGACAAGCTTTGCGATCCCTCGCTACGACACGTATAATAATTTAATGTATAGGCGGCCTGTCGTCTGCTAATAGAAGGCATTCTTCAATGAGCCTCAAATGGCCTGCTCTTGCAACGCTACGCACTTCAGCTTGTAAAATTATAATTGTGCCTAAGCATTAAGGTTTTTAATAAGATCATTTGAATTCATGCTGACGATTTGGTTCAAAATTAATTTCTATTAACCTTACATGCTCACATTTATTACGAATAGCAATAGGCGTTGGTAATTTTTTTTACAAGAGTTAAGATCGTTGTGCTCAGCAATGAGAAATGATATTGATTATTTTTAGATTATTATAGATTTTTTTTACAAGAGTTAAGATCGTTGTGCTCAGCAATGAGAAATGATATTGATTATTTTTAGATTATTATAGATTTTTTTTACAAGAGTTAAGATCGTTGTGCTCAGCAATGAGAAATGATATTGATTATTGGCATATGTAAAAAAAACTGCGGGTGTAAGCAACAAGAGGGTTAATAGAAAAGGAATAGGAAATGTTTTCTTAAATTTCTTGATCCAGTCATGTAATGTAGAATGATCCAGTCACATGCTGTAAGGATATCAAAGATGATAGAGATCGTCCATGCAAGGCCTCTTCTCTAGCTCTGTTCTTGCCTATTCGCTTGCCTTATTCGAAGCCTGTAACGCTAACTGATCTTTTAAAACTAATTTAATAAACGTTTATGTCTTTGAAAGATAAAATATATTTTTAGACAGGGAAGTCTGTAAAAAGTATTTACGAGGAAGTTTATATGAATTAAGTTTTAGTGTTTACAACTTCTTCATGATCATAAGAATAACATGTAAAGTTTTTTCATTGAAAAATAATTCAAAAGTTATGGAAAAATTAGCAAAATTAATCAGATGTAAACTGGTGTGTTCTGACGCTCAGTAACACAACGCAAAACAGAAACTAAAATTTGAAAATTCTTCAACTCTATAAAATTTTCCAGACCTCATCGTAAACGACGTAAGTTTCAGTGTCATACACTTGCTCTCTGATGTAAGTTAGAAATCTCTTCGTAATTTTAATGTATCCAGCTAACTTTGCACATAATTGAAACCAATTTTAATATGTTTCCCGGCCAAAGGCTTCACATACATTTTTTGATAGCAGCCTTATTTTCCGTATATTATAGTTTCCGTATATTATAGTTTCCGTATATTATAGTTTCCGTATATTATAGTTTCCGTATATTATAGTTTCCGTATATTATAGTTTCCGTATATTATATTTTCCATATTGTGTTATTTTCTCTCAAGTCGAACGGTTTTGGTCGGTGGGGTTGTTCAATAAATTTCAGTAATCCTGGCAATTACCGTCTAAGTAATATTAACAGAATATTTAATTAACACAAATATACGAAATATTTTAGTGAATGATTTAAATAGTTAAACCTGTTAATTCATGGCACAGAAAAAAGTCTCTTATTCCAAAATGAAGAACTAAATGATCTTAGAGCAGAATTCGGTACTTTGACGCTCAAATGTTGATTTTATTTCCGCAGCGTGTAGAAATTTATCAAGGCTACAGACTTGTTGAAGCTTATAAATTCTAATTAAAACGGTACTATTTATGACGACCGTAGTTCTTGCTATGGGAGATCGGCTACAAGGGTCGTAGAGTTTATGGACAATAAATACAAATGTGCTCTGTGCTATAGGCTCCAGAAAAGATTTTAATTAACCAAGCGAACAAAGCGTTCCTAAAGATATCATTACCAGTAAGGATTCAGAGCGGATAGTTTGGTGAGTTAAGTGAGCTAGTTAAATCTTGACGCTCGAAATCAATTGATGAGTTTTTGAATTTAACATATGTCATGTGATGACCACGTGATAAATTAACCATAGCTCAACAAATGACGTAATAATTAAAGTCGTTTACTTTATTTCCTTTCAAAAACTTCTAAATGGCTCAAAACTGATATGACTGGTTTTAAATATTTCTATTTTACAGGTATCAATTTGACCATCATCGTCGTACACAAGAATTTGAAGATATTTTCGAATTCTTCGAGTTGCGCGTTCCAGGTTTGAGAAACTTTTTCCACGTCGATGACGCGCAGTTTTCCGGTCGTCATGACTGTGGAAGGCTTCGCAGGAAAATATCGACTCTCTCATCACTTCCGCAATGAAATTTAGGAAAATTGTCCAATACGTGGAAAGTTTTGGTGCCTACCTTCCGGATCCCTGCGACAATCGTGACCGGAGTCTCGAGCTGGAGTAGAGTCGCGAGCAATCACGGCAATCCTGCGCTCGTTATGAGAGACTCAGGCGACACAAATTGCTGTATTACTTCTTATTTACTGCGGGAGGGCGACGCAATTGTGTGTTTTTACCTTTATGTGTCTATCAGGATTCTGAGAACGCTTAGCTAAAAGTTGCTATTTGTGAGTTTCACTTTTTTTTGGTCCTATAGTGTGTTATTTAGATTCGAGCTCTACTTGTGTGACAGCAAAAATCTTCGGATTTTGATAGAAATTGTGATATCTTGAGCGTGGGAGAAAGATTTACTGTAATTACGCATATACTCCTGTAATAATTATAATTATTGGATCATTGTCCAGCACCCTATTTTCAAGATTGAATAGTCCCAGCTGCTTTTATAGATACAGATAGTGTCCGGTAAATTCAAAATTGGGTATCTCAATACAATAATGAGAATTTTTTTGCTCCGTTCTTGAGCAAAGAAGGCTCGAGTGACGATACATCTGACTGGCTACGAATTAGGAAAAAACTCAGCACTGAAAAAACACTGAATAAAACTGTGGTACAGTTCGTGTCATGTTAGCACTCATTTCTAAAATGGGAAAACTATAAATTTACATCAGTGATATAATTTTTGACTTTCATTTAATATAAGATTGAAAATCGGCGTCTCCGAAGAAATATCTGTCGACATCTTTGATAAATTGAGCTCCAGGAGGGATAATCACCCTGGCTGTGAGCAGGCCTGCGACGTGCCGGTGTGCGACCCGTGCAGGACTGGCGCTTGCGGCACTCTACGCAGCGAGAGAACTAACCAGCCTAACAGGGTCGGTCACTTAAATCCGTACAATTTCCCTTCCTTCCTCTGATTAAATACTTGTAACTCTTAAATGTGACACATGTATTGAAACGTGGAGAAATCTGATTAAATCCTCGTAACTCTTAAGTGTGACACATGCATTGAAACGTGGAGAAATCTGATTAAATCCTTGTAACTCTTAAGTGTGACACATGCATTGAAACGAGGAAAAATCTGATTAAATCCTTGTAACTCTTAAGTGTGACACATGCATTGAAACGTGGAGAAATCTGATTAAATCCTTGTAACTCTTAAGTGTGACACATGCATTGAAACGAGGAGAAATCTGATTAAATCCTTGTAACTCTTAAGTGTGACACATGCATTGAAACGTGGAGAAATCTGATTAAATCCTTGTAACTCTTAAGTGTGACACATGCATTGAAACGTGGAGAAATTTGATTATATCCTTGTAACTCTTAAGCGTGACACATGTATTGAAACGGGGAGAAATGCATGTAATATTGAAAGACAGGGAAATGCGTGTGGTATTGAAGGAGGGTCGGTCACAAAAATCCGTACAATTTATTTTTCTGTGGTTTAATCCTAGTAACTTTTAAATTTGACACATGCATTGAAACATGATGAAATTCATGTGGTATTGAAACATGGGTGAAATGTATCTGGTATTGAAACATAGTGAAATGCATGTGGTATTGAAACATGGGTGAAATGTATCTGGTATTAAAACATAGTGAAATGCATGTGGTATTGAAGTAGTAAATGAGATAGCTGAATTACCTGTATCGTCGCTGAAAGCATTCATGTCCTGTTAGTTTGACCTGCATGTCTGATGCCTTATATGATTTCGTTGGGCCAGAATTCGTAGCCATACTTCAGTTTGGTGCGGCTGTCATGGGCTGTAACATGCACGGGAGAACACCGCTATGTTGAATAGAAAAACCTACAAGAAAGTTCTGACGGAGGCAGAGCTGTTCCTTTTAGGCATGGCACAGTGCGTGCCTGGCTGTGAGAGAGGTTAGTAAAAATACTTAAAAGGGTATGATCTGCAAGCCTTATTGGACATAGGCTACATATGATAGAGGCAATAAAAGTACGAAGTGAGGTGATTAGAATTTTACGATGAGTGAGTTAATAGTGGCTAAATCAGTAATGAATTATTTTTAGAATAGCCAACCTTTCGATTGTGCAAACTATCGTAGAAAGGATGCTGTATAAAACCTTCAACTTCAAAGCCCTTATTGATAGAGGAATATTTACTAGGCTTCTGATTTGTCCGTGGAGATAAAATTTACTTATGGATGAAAAATTCTGCGCATGATCGTCCATTTTCTCGTTTCAAACTTTTTGAGAAAATTTTTCAAATTTTCTTCAATGCGTTCTTCGTTAGGTCTTGAATATTGCATTTCGATTCAGGGGTTGAATTCAGTTTGTTAATACATACACTTTTAAAGTCACGGTACTAGAGGTGAAACGAATCTTTCAAAAAGTTATTTCCGAATTCATCACTCTTTCGCTTTGACAATGTTAACTGACCTACCTGTAAGTCTCTTAGCTTAATTATGCCAGATTTTTTCACTTTCACTTTCACTATAGTGAACATTAATAAACCAGGCACGATAACTGATTTAAAAAAAACATTCCAGAGCTAATCAGGAACATTGGCGGCAACACCTTGGTGCTAATTGGAGGAAATTTTGTTAAAAAATTTGGAATGAACGGTCAGGAAATCGAAGTAAACTTACAATAATTAGTTGAAGTTGTTTTGCGTACGCATAAATTCTTTTCTACAAGTAAATGTTATTTTAGAGCTAAATCAGAAATGAAGAACCCATTTTGTAAACATTCTAACGAATGCGAAGAGTTTTTATTTTATTTTTAATGGCTGAAAAATTGCCCAGTTTTATTCGAAAGCAGCATTTCTTGAACTCATGACACGAGTCCTGTTGCAACGCAACTGGGGAGAGACTTTTCTGTGAAGGTTTTGAGTTAGCCGGTGGAAATTTCCATAGGTTGCAGGGAATGTAAAATGGACGTTGGCCAGTGAGATTGGCTGCTAAATCAATCTTCGGGTCTTGGAAAGTCTGTGAGCGGGATATGAGCTAGATATGTCAACGGGAATAACTAGTTCAAGTTTCTACGGTACGTGCTAATCAAATTAGCCGAGTGAGAATTTCCATAGAAAAATGAAATGCAGTTCAGGTCCAACCCTAATTTGCTTAAAAAAACACACACACGTCCAACTATAAAGCCACTGAAAAACCCATTTACTTATAACTCAATGACCGAAAATGAAGTAATAAATTTAAACTATAATTTCAAGTAATTTCATGACTATAAAAGTTAATAATATTACTTTTTGAATGCTCTTCAAAAAGCATAACAAATCCATCGTGTTGCAGGCATCTGCATGCTGCAGACCATTGGGTTGCGATGTCAACTTTCCATGTAGTGTCTCTGAGCCGACTTGTAAACTGATTACCTGCCTTCAGGCCGATAAGTTCGCAACACCTCGAAAACTTTCACTGAAACCTTAATCAGTTTTTTTTGCATATCAACAGAGGCATGGAAATTGCAGATAAATACTAGAACCGAGGCGTTATCATGTGATTTAAACAGGTGGAGAGCTGTTCAGAAATGATTTAAACAGTTGGGGAGCTGTTCAGGTGCGATTTAAACAGATGGAGAGCTGTTCAGGTGCGATTTAAACAGGTTGGAGTTGTTCAGGTGCGATTTAAACAGATGGGAGCTATTCAGGTGTGATTTAAACAAGTAGGAGCTAGTGAAGAGCGATTCAATCTTGTGGGAGCTGTTCAGGTGCGATTTAAACGGGTGGGAGCTGTTCAGGTGGGGTTTAAACAGTTGGAGGTGTGATTCATGTGAGATTTAAACAAGTGGAAGTTAAAAGGAGACTGAATTGAATGACTTGTTCCATTGTTTTTGTATTAGAGTTGATATCATAGTTTAGTGAATCGAATTGAAACGATTCATGCTTGAATAGATTGCTGTCGGGAAAATTCTAGGTCGTGGAGAAAGAAGCAATTGCATGCAACAAGCAATCAACTGTGAAGAATATCTGCAGAGCTGTCCAATAATGATGACGACGGAAAATAATGCAGATTATATTTTAAAACAAGGCTCTATATTTACCTTAAATTGTTCATAATTTTTCAGATTTTATTACTGTATTTAGAGAGGTAGCCGTACTTCATTCATGCAAGGCAAGTCTTACTTACAGAGATAAAATCACGCTTAAATTATGTACCAATTCATTAATAGGAGAAATGCATTGGACCCTTGCCGTAAAATTAGCGCTAATTTTCATCTCGTAAAATTTAAGGATTATTCAGACAGTTTGCTTGCTCATAACGACAAAGTTACGACCCTGGCGAACCTCACCGTTTGTTGCTTCCATACGGCTTGTTCTGAGCAGTGCTTCGTATTGCAGTCGGTCCTTTGTTATAAGACATAATCTCATGCGAGCCGAAACTTATACAAAGGATGTTAGTCCCAGTTATTAAGCTAATACGATATTGGATTCCAGTTTTGAATAACCTAAAATATTTCGAATTGAGTTTCAGCATCACGAGTTGAGGTTCGCCTGAGATGTTTACGACGTGTCAAATTATTACGTGATCACATTTTCTCAATTGCAAAATTTTGGGGTGGTTTACGGGAAATTTTCAAAGAATGTTGACATTCTTAACGTGCGCATGTTGTGAAAAAAATAAAATTATAGACGAAATAGGTGTTGAATAATAGTATTCCTTCTAAAAAATTAGAAATCTTAATGCGCCAAATTATTCGTGACTGTTGTTGAACCTCATTTAGCCTGAAAAATACTCCCCCTATCGGCTACTTATTGCATTAAACAATGGCCGTAAGGGTCGAATGAAGTGAAGGAATTTATAAATGTACAACAATTGAAATATAAATAAACATCTACAGGGTATTTGTATGAAATACACGTTTCTACCTTGAAAATTACTTGAACATGTCATTGATTATTGGAATTTGTCGGTTTTGAGATTTCATCTGCATTGATTCATCTTGATATGTCAAGATAGGTCTTCCCACAACTTAAAATTGTTTTTCAATTGATGTCCGTTCGGTTTTAGTCATTTCAGAATGCTCCATAGGGTTTCTATTGGGCTTTAATCATGAGAAATTGATGGCTATTTTATTTTTCGAAGCTTCCAGAAACGTAATTTCCTAGATACTCCGCAGTTTTAGGAGCTGCATTCGAGGAGGCCGGACCATCTTGCTTGAAAATAACGTTTCTTTTGTATGTTACCCTCTCTCTTCAACCATGGTTCAAGGTCCTCCTTAAGCCACGATTCAGGGTGATCAGTTGAAGCTAAGCAAGTATTTTGCACTATCTTAGCGCAGTTTGGTTCTTTTCATGGGCCAACTGATGTTCTTCTAATAATTCGAGCCCAATTCATGACTCCTCCACCTCCTTGCTGGCGCCTCATGATGGCGGTTCTGTCCATTTTTCACCCATCCTTCGCTCCAACCGTCAGGACCATCAAAAGCAACACACGTTTCGTCGGTGAATAAATCTTTGGAAAAGTCAGCCCTGATGCCGTCCTTTGCCCAGTTTAGTCAATTTTGCTCGTGACGTTTTATCATTGGAGGTTTTGACACTAGATTTAATGGCTTGACAAAATCTTTTAGATAACGCTATCGAGAAATATTTGACACACTTGTAAAATCAACGCGGTCAAAAATTTCTCCACTAGTCAATCCAAGACCATTCACAGATTCACGTTTACTTCGTGGCATAGAGCTGCAGAAATAACTTTTGATTGGCCTTTTTCAGCCCTCTGACGTATCTTCTTAGGAACACCGGTAAAGCTCTTCACAGTTACGTGATATCTACTTATCATTTTTAGCTATTTCCAGTTTAATTTTACCTTTTACAAATTGAGAGTTAGTAATCCTCTTATTAGAATCGGTCAAGCTATGTTTTGACACATATTAAACTCAAATTAGAATTATTAAACTCAAATTGATTTGAGCATATATGGCATCAGTTGGTTTACATTGCTCGTATCTGTTTTATTTTTTCACAATATGCGTATGATAAAAGTGCTAACATTCTCTGAAAATTTCAAATAATTTCATGTTTCAATTTTTAGCAGAATTTGGAAAGTGTTATCGCAGTAATAATTTGACACGCAGTTGCTAACCAATTGATTTTTATACATAACGCATATACCCACTCAAAGTGGGCAGTTAATGCGCTCTAGAATATTTTGTTAGTTGCTTCATGCAATTAAAAGTCCGAAGAGTATTATCATGCATTGAACTAATAACTACAAGTTTTTTACATGAAGTTGTTTTCTTCACTTCTCACCCGTGATTCGCTCTGGTTGTTGTCAACATTCAAGTTGTTTCTCTAAGAATTGATGCAATATTTAGGCGCTTGTTTTCCCCAACGCGTTTTTCCATGCATTTATTTATTGAAACCTTCTCGCAGATACGTGGTTACATCATTCTCAGAAATTTGCTTGAAAATGCTGCGTGTGTTTTCATTATATTTAGATACCTGCATTACCTATACCAAAACAGAGCTGTCAATTTGATTACGACGGACGCAGATTCTAGCATAATGTTTAGACCTTTAGCAGATATACTTATAACCCTCAACATAAGGGGTAGCTGTCAACATGAATAACATTTAAATCAACGAGCACTCATGCGAGCATTCGCTTCAGGATAATAGACAGAGCCGTCATTAGCTTGACGCAGAATTGTATAAGAGAAGAATCGTTCTCTGCAATCAGCTTAAGCTAACTGCAGCTCCTGCTCACTAACCATTCCGCTGCATATCTGATGAAAAAAGTATCATTGTGAAATAAGCTAAAGAGTCTTCTGCAGACTATTCTCTTATGGTATTTTCTATTTTCGACAATATGTGCAAAGTTTTGGGAGCTCATTTGCAGGGGGATACATGCAAACGAGTTATATCTAAGTATATAGAGAGCAATTCATGCGTGCCATATACTGCGTGATTAAGACTCTGCAAATGAAACGTATTCCGAGAGTGTAGAGCGTAGTCTTTGTACTCCTAGGTCACTGCATAGTAGTATGTTCGATCGCTGCACTGAAGTAACGGGCAAAATAACGCCTCAGCCAGACACTATTCGCAGATCAGCCATATACTGAACTGTACAACATTCAAACTGCCACACCTCAGACAAATGTTAAGCGACGCCTCAGCAGCGTTCTAAGCTCCAGCACCCAACCTAAGTTATCAGCTGAAAATCAAAGTTCGAAAGTGTCCTCTTATTGTTTTGCTATTTTAAGGTTGCTATAGTTATTCTTTAGACGCCATAAAAAATTATCTTTGGGTTTATGGGCCGTGAAAAAGGCAGTTCCACTATCTCACAATCAAAACGCAAAGTTAGGATTGTTCATGATGCAAATTTGCAGAAAGTTGGTTTTATTTATCGAGCATGGCTGGGCCACGGTTCTCATTGAGCGTCATAAATATTCAAAACTTACAATGCAAAAAAAAAAAACGAATCTCGACCACATTCTGCTTTGTGCCAGGTAGGATTATTAAAGTTTTCCAAATCTTCACCAACACACGGTAGCATTATGCTACGAGCTGCTCGGTCGAATAAAATATATTTATCTCTGATCAAATTGATATGACTCGCATCAATACCGTCAATATAAGATCAGCTAAAGTTTTTCAAGCTTTGCGCATGTAGCATAAATCATCTATTAATGCTAGAACATATTGGGCAACTTCTCGAATTTATGCTTGAGGCCACCATTAACGATAGGGGTGCGGAAGTTTTCTTTGCTTAAGTTTTTATGCTTATGATTTCAAGAATTTTATGCTTTAAATACTGACGATGAAGAGCTAAACATTCACAAGTGAGTGATTTACAACAAGTGAATACATATTATTTTTCGCAAGTTTCTATCATTACATGTAGTCAGATGTGAATTTCCATAGCTGTTAACTGATGTTTCTGTAATTCTTGTAAAGCTCAATTTGTGAGCTGTGCAAAGGAAGGATGCTTCTTTGGCTTCAAGGGTCACAATTTGGTATACTTTTCCCATGATTGCTGCTTGTCTAATCTTTTGGTAATAAAAATGTCGAGTTTTTCCAAGCGTGAAATGCCAGAGTATTTAAAGACCAGGCGTTCAGGCATCAGAGTCCTTAAAAAGTTTTCGTATTAAACGCTATTTATGTGCTTTTGAAGTCATTCTTCTGTCTTTTAGACAAATGCTCACGTAGTGGTTTAATGATGCATGGATTTGCATTTAATCATACTGATTAATAGAACTCGGTAAAGGTATTCTATTATGGAATAAGTAACACCTGAGGGTGACGCCCTTATCTTTATCATTATCGGTCGTTTCAAAGAGGTTGCCTACCAAAATGGACCTTTAGATACTTTGAAGTGGGTACATATCGCACTACGCGCAGAGTTTTCAGTTATTTTGTAATTAGAGCAAATAATATTTCACAGAGCATATAATATTTCTAGTTCGTATCAAATTTTTCATGAAGAGGTTGAATTCTTGCGCCGAATGTTTATTAAAAACAAATACCCAATTTACCTGATTAATAGGATTGTAAAAACATTTTTAGATAAAAAACTTTCTTCTCCTCCTTTAACTCTGACGGCTGCAAAAGAAAAAGTATTTGTCAACTTACCTTACCTCGGCTATTTGAATACTGAACTGAAGAAAGAACTCATGTCGTTGGTGCTTACGTATTTTATCTCTATTGACGTTCGTGTATTTTATAGGAACAATTTTAAAATAGCATCATTTTTTCATAGGAAGGAACGTGTGAATGAATACCTGCAAAGTGGTTGTGTGTATCTGTATGAATGTGATTGTTGCATGCAATCGTATGTTGGTAGCACAATGCTCCAGCAGTTTATTCGCCACAGCCAACATTCAGGTATATCTCACCGTACAGGTCGTCCATACGCCTGCCCTTCTCAGTCTGCAATCCGAGACCATTGTTTTAAGTGCGACCATCCATTTAAAACCTCAAATTTTTCAACTCTTGCTAAAACTAATAGAGAACACGATCTGAGAGTTTTAGAATCACTATTCATATATACAGTTAAACCGAAATTGAATAATGATCAAAGTGCCGCAAAATTACACATTGCCCCAACAGCTTAGGTATGCCTATAGTTTTTAGTGTCCGTGTGGATGTTTGTGTGTGTGTGTGTGTGTGTGTGTGTGTAGGTGTGCAATTATAGTTTTTAGCAGTACCTTTTCCCCCTTTTTTGTTTACTAGCATTTTATTTTTCATGTTAATTGAGGTTACTAGAAGTTCTCTTATTGTAGTAGACATCTAATTTTATTTTTTATCTGTTACTTCATTTTCAGTACTGATGATGGAAATCAGATTTTACGAAACGTTTACAAGTAAAAATGTTTATATACGCCTTGGTTCTCCTTTTCATTTTGAAAATAATGGAAAGCCATTTTATGAACATGGATTAAGTGGGGAATGGTGGCAAGTTCTTCTGTTCCCCAACGAGAAGAAACAGAGGATTGGTGTTGATGTGTACCCAACTGACCAATCCACATGCTTGCAACCGTGAACAACTGCAAGTTTTTATTTTTTATTAGTGTGCAGAGCCCGCCAAAAATGACAGGATTGCATACCTTTCTTGAAGAAATTTTTCAGATGTGGATGACAAACAAATACATCATCCTTACAGAACCCGTGGTAAAAAATGTTCTTGTACTTGTGCACTGGTGATATCATATCACAGATACGGTGATTATAACTATCCTTATGAGCGTGACAGAGAATGGAAGGAGCGGACTCCAAACAAATAAACCATGGTAGGTAGTAGCAGGACCCGTGAAAATTCCAATGACAATGTCATCGTTAGAGCTAAGTGGACCCGTGAAAAAATTCCGTCAACATTTCTTACATATCCTAACCTATCATGTCCTGACCGATTCTATCCTGATAAAATGTCAAACATATCAATGCATGTAAGGCCATCTTTCAATACACTGAGGAATTCAGTATCCATGATACCGCAAACTCAAACATCCTATGTTTCTTAAGAAGCGGACACCAAACAGATACATAAATGAACACACATCGGGTATTATTAGGTTAGATTTTTATCATCAATTTTTTTTTCAACATTTCAACCTTGCAATATTGCCAAACATCGAAACGTTGCGTTTTAGAGACTGACAGTTATAAAATTTAAAGAACTGAGTGTTCTTTAGTGAAAATGATAAGTGATTATCTTCGTATTTTAACACTTGTAGAACTAAAAAAAATGTTTTTGTTGATGGATCCACTCAATTTGTTAATTAATTAGGGGTGTTTTTTTTCTCGGTCGAGTTCACAAAAACAGAGAGCGCTCATAACCACCATGGCGCGGTGGCCAATCCTGCAGACATGCCTCCAGTACCGACCGTGACGCTGACGCTCGACCTACTATAGTGACGTCTTATTCAGTTTTAACACTAAAATAATTCTAGTTTGAATTATTTTAATCCTAATTATTCCTACGTAAGAGGCTGGATTTTGCTGAGTAACAATTCAACAGTTTTAGCAATTTCAAAAATTTAAAGCACAGCGACTAAAATGATTACTCATGATGAAAACAGACAAATTAATTCAGGTAACGCAAGCGATGGTATTCGATGTGATTTCTTATGTGATTTGATGTTAGCAGTTGCTGCCTTGTGTGTTATCCGACGTGATGTTAGCAGTTGCTGCCTTGTGTGTTATCCGACGTGATGTTAGCAGTTGCTGCCTTGTGTGTTATCCGACGTGATGTTAGCAGTTGCTGCCTTGTGTGTTATCCGACGTGATGTTAGCAGTTGCTGCCTTGTGTATTATCCGACGTGATGTTAGCAGTTGCTGCCTTGTGTATTATCCGACGTGATGTTAGCAGTTGCTGCCTTTAGTGCATGTTTCCTGGGTGAAATGGGGCAGCTCTACTCAGCCTCACGACTGCATGTCTGCTCTGCCATCTAAGATGCTGCGGCGATCTGCCATCTCGCGAACGTTACTGCGCAGAACTGCGCCTAACTGCGCTAAGCTGCCCAGATGCCGGAGGTGATTTTTAACTGGGTATGCATGAAAAGGCTTCTGGAGCAAAATATCATTCATTTACGCCATGAATATCTCTGTGCACTGTATAATAATAAGTGAATTCTTGTCAAGCACTGTTTTTCCAGAGCGATAATGTATTATCAGGTATTAAAATAGTACTGCGTTCATTTATCATAAATAAAAATAGTAAAGGAAACAGAGGAAAAATCGTAAAGCATCATCCCTGGTCTCAAGACGCTGGAGTGAATTACCAAAGTCTTTGTTTCATTTTTAAGCAATAGTTATCAAATGTCAATAAAAACATATTTGAACATTTATTCCTCAAAACGGTCCATCTGGTTACCCTGGTCTTAACATAAAGGAATAATTACGGGTAACGTTTGATGCAAAGCTGCGACCTATAATTTTACCTCCGTACTTCGTAGCTGCTTAAACAATTGACTGACGACTCACTACAGTCCTCGGAGAATTTTGCGTCGAAAGCAATCGAGATATCTAACAAGTATTGTCCTTTAATTAAAATTGATGTTGCCTTTGGAGAGAATTGTTCCAATATCTAATTACTGAATAAAATTATTCTAATTGCAATAGATGGCCACAAATATTTGTCAAATCCCTTGTGGCCTTCGCATTATGCTCCGAGAAAATGACATTTACATGAAAAAAATGAATGGATCGTGTCTTTTAGATCAAGGCTGGGCAAACACGGCTAAGCACCAGAAGAAAATATACAATTATCTTCTATGGATAATCAAATAAGACTGGGATTTACAACAGCATGTCGGCTTACTTCAAGTAATAAACCTGTACTTGCCATGCTAATGGTACGACATTATTGAAGACGCAAACTTGAATGGTTTTCTTGAATACCTACATAATAATTAATACCTACATAATAGGAGCTACTGATAAGGGAGAGGTGGCTAACCACTCATTTTCCGAATCCCCTATTTCATGTAAAAAAGAGACTTGAATAAAGAATGCTGCTTCAAGTATGAGGGTGAATATTTGAACGATTGATGAATTGACGTAGGCTTGTAGCAGATTTTTGTTGCTTTTTTTGTGTTTTGTCTTCATCGCTAAAGACATTTAACTGCTCTGAGTCAAAGGTTTTTGCTCCGAGGCTGGGTGATTGTAAAAGTTTTTACGGCCAGACCACTTGCATTGGAGCTTATTTGCTCATTGAGTAGAGAACCGTGGTGCAAGTTTTGTAACCATTAACTCGTCGTTGTTAGAAAGGCCACACAAAAAATCGCGGCTTGGCTGCTTATTTCCCTGTTAACGTTACCGAATTTCAAAATCTCGTGCATCACATCTCCTTTTTTAGATTTCAAAGAGCGATAACTTTTTTTTCGTGGAAGTGCTGAAGTGTGAAGTCAGGCCTCGACTGGATGCCGGTATGGTATCATTGCTGCACCATATTCAGGCCGAAGCCCTCGACGACCGATCTCTTTAAAGCAAGTATACACCTTGAGGCCAAACTTGTCTGCAACGGAGCCGTGTTTTTGTCCGGCACCATCAGCTGTCCCGTCAAACTTTATTGGGAGCTGGGTGATTCTGCTTCCCCAAGCACAGACTTCTTTTCATGAGTTATTTACGGCACATGTGAGGGAGGTAAGAAAAAATACGCATAACTTCTCATATTTCATGAGGCTGAGTAACAAACTTTAAATGGTAATCTCCAAGCAGCGCATCCAACGAGCGTTACTGGGAAGGCTCCGGAGGCAGCCCAGCCTCCGCGTGTTTGGCAGTTGATCTGGCGCCGAATTTTTAAATAATTGCGTTGTCGTGGTGGTATGGCCAGCACAGTAAGCTCTTCTGTTAATTTGGGTATGCTGCACACTGTGTTTTGAAGTCATATTTACGTACTGTTTATCATGGTCGAAATGAAGTTGATGAACAAGTTTCATTGTAAGTATAGTGGCTTGAGATTTTTTCACAGCATTTTATTTGCATTTTGTTCTCTCACCGATTGACCAAATAAATTTACTGAGGGTAAATGTGATATAGGAAGTAAGGGTTGGTATGAAGTATATATCTGGTTTACGTACAGAGGCTTTTGAGACTATTAAGGCTTTGTTCGGACGTGAGAAATTCCAGTCGACCATTGCACTAGAATGGCTTACACCATTATAATGGAAATATCTTTCTTGAGAATTAGAGCGTAGCTTAAAATATTGTCTTACCATGGCTCTTTTCTTGCTAGAAATGAGGAGAAATGCGGGAGAAACTTTCACAACCGTTCGACTGCTCGATTTTATTATTATTTTTCGTTGAATAATTATTACATTTAGAACAAAGTTTCTTTATCGCCGAAGAGCTTCCTCAAACAATCCCAGACTGAGTCACTGCCTCATATTTAATGAAAGCCATTGATATCATGTAGACAATATTGTGCTTGCTCCTCTAAGCTGGTACAAGTTTGAGAATTGTCCTGGTGATGTCCCAAAGAAACTACAATAATTTATATCTGACTTAAATATAATTCATTTTTAAAAGTTTGGTAGGGTTTCTCACAAACATTGCGTCAGCTGCACTAAATTTTGTAGTTTTCAAAATAGCATGTTTGTCAAAAGTTTCATGACCATTGAAAAGTTCATAAGCTCTAATTTTACAAAGAAAGCCACGCATAAATTTTGTTGGTTTGCGTTTCCCATTTGAGATTTTAATTTCTTTTTAGAATTTCATCACATTGAAGATAATTACAATGATAATATATAGTATATATCATATAATTTATATAATAAAAATAATGCTTATTGTTAATTACAGGACGACGGGCACAGCCTGTTTTTGAAGACGGATACACAAGTTGCGTACGTAAGAATTTGTTCAGATCTAGTCAGTGCGCTTATACATTTTCGAAGTCAAAATTCTAATTTAAACTTCAGTCAACATTTTCGATAAGTAAAATTCAAATTTAATTAGGAAACGAATTTTCAATTTCATTTGTATGATTTTAACAATGAGGTAAATAACTACTCATATGTTCTCCAAGATGTACCTTCGTTAAAAAACGTGAATTTCGTTGAACAAGCTGCAGCCTTCAATGCAGCTGATTTCTTCCACAGCGACGCAAAAAGTCGCTATTCGTAAACGTATGATTATCGATTTGGCTCTCAGACAATAGTTGTTGTGATTATACTATTTTAGTAATTTTCTTTAATTTCTAGATTCGAGTTAAAACTTATAATTTAGATTTTTTAACCCAAAAATTAACACGCACGATGGGTTTTTGTTCAATCTGGATGTGCTTGTTCTTCGCATAATAAGACATTCCGATTGACGATCCAGGGCATTTTACCAACTTTACTGCTATTGAATACTGCCGATAACATCAATATTGAACGTTGTCAAGCGTTTGCTATTACAATTATCTTGTAACTCAACTGGATTCAGATCATTTACAGTGTTGCATCTTGGTTTCGTTTACGGAGTTACATTTTTCCATATACATGCTGTATTGATTCGTATTAGCTGACAATCCTCGGCACTAGCGATACTCATTCTAAGTTCATAGTATTGTGCAAATAAGATTCAAAAAGTGACATCTACGAACGTTCCGTTATGCTTTTAAAATAAGAAGATTATTGAGGAATACACTTAGAGGTTTGATTTAATTTTAACTACAAGTCAAAACTCTAGGCATTTTAACACACTGATACGCGAACAGAAGCACACGTAGAAACGCACATACAATTTCCAATTCAACTTCTTGAAATTTGACTGCCGTGAAAATTTCCTGAATTTCCTAGGAAGCATTTACTTAAAATAAGTTCAGATTAAAATCACAACCATATCAGTCTTACGATGAAGTTCATTAAAGATTCACTAGAGGGGTATTTCACCGCGACGGAAACACGCCTCTCCTCCTGCGTGTTGCCACATATGACTCTACGTATCGAAAAAATTCAAACAGAATTTTATTGGTTTTGCGATCCAAAATTTATTCGGTTGATGTTATATAACAAATTTCACAGGAAATATTTCCTAAGGGTATGGTTGCTCAATCGTAAACTTTTTTTGGTCCTTCATTGCTACTTCTTTCATATATTGAGGAAATGCACGAGACAAAACTTAAATTTTACTTACTGTTGGTCCAGGTCTAACCAAACCTGAAACAATACCTTTAATATAGTAAATACTATTAGTTCAAGTACAGTAAGCTAGCGTGTTGAACTAGTTTTTTAATTTCATTCCGTAATTCAAAGAGATTACAACAGTACTAAACAATTCGTGGTAATTCAAATTCCACTCGAACATATAAGTTAACTAACAACACTCTTCAGCATCTTTCAATAGAAGTCGAGCGAGAAGCAAGACGATAACATCTTCACTTTGGAAGTGGTCTTAAGCAGCACAAACGGGTACATCACTCACACCAGCAACACTTCTAGTCTCTGAGAATTTGTTACACCAGTCTTTAATGCTGTTAACATCATGGTGGATCTTGTTGATGCTCATTTCTAAGCTTATATAAAGGTGGAATAGATGATTTCGTTGCGCGGTACCGTGACTTACACTGGGCTTTCTCCTGGAATGACACCATTTCTGCATTTCTTTTCCTCGAGTGGTGTACAGAGGGACCGCAGCGGCTTATGTAAAAAAAAATCATTATGCAAGGAAACTAGAGAAGCTTAGGAATTGCTCAATAGAACCTGAAAGTTGTAATATCTACAATCACTTTAAAGTTATTTATTTTATTATTCAGGGATAGATGTCATTGACTCCCTGTAAATTTTGTATGTTAGCTATATATGATATATTTCATACATTAATCTTTGCAGATTGGTATCTGAAATTCAATCCCACTCTAATGATAGCTTAAAACAATTATGTTTGTTAAATTTGGATCACCGCAGAAGAGTTTTTATTTCTGTTTTTCTTTTGAAGTGAGGCGAGACATTATTTATCAGCTTTGAAGGCACTACGACAACAAGATTTTTTCTAACAATGATTCTTAAACAACTTTCAGCATCAGTTCGGGAACAACACATGGAAAAAACAAGGAAAAAGTGCAAGAGAATACAAACTTAGCTGATGCCTTGCCATCAGTATGGCACTAATGACAGATCACCTCATTTAGTGATGATTGATAGGCAATACTCTCATAAACTCAATATTTTTGTAGCACATTGCCATTGATTTCGCTACTGCACGTAGCTTTTCTCACGCAGTTTTTGCATTATTTTAAGAATAAATTTGGCTTTTTGTTCTACAAAAAGACGATACGCATTTATCTTTTTATTCCCTTCAGTTTAAAGTCTTCTCTATATTTTATCCCATCAAGGGTATAAAATGTTGAAAAATATCCAATAAAAATATAGCTAACGCTTAAATTTTGAATGAAAAAAGTTGTTACTGAAATTCGATGAAGTCATATTCGCAATTATAGCGCACGTATAACATATTACTCCTATGGTAAGTCTAAGCGCTTTAAAAAGTACTATCATAATTTGACAGCCCAATGATTTAGGAGTCGTGAGAGACTGTAATGCGTCCCTTACTATATGAAGCATTTGCATCCAATTCGAGATAAACAAGAAAAACCGGTTATTCCACATTATGGCCTAGCAATTTTCAAAGATTCGGTTTCAAATATTATGTTCGAAATCTGGTTTCTTGTTCATTATGAGATATACTAAATTTCTGGGGCTTTATTGATGGTTAATGGCAGTTTTATCTTTGTGATGGTAAGATGGGGCTGCTTTGCAGCGGCATCTCACCGAATGTTCTCACCGATTCTGATCAAATTTTTCTGACCGATCGTCCAGTACTAAATGCAGACGATCGCCATCTAAGCTTAGCCAAAGAAGTGGGACAAAGGTTTTGGAAGAATTCCAGTTGAAGACGTTTTAATGGTGAAATATTGCTTTTAAATTCATATTTGAGAGATCTATATTGATAATATCCGTATGCACAACATACAGACATTCATATGGTACATGCGTATAACAAAAATTTTTTTTAGAAGTGTTTTAATTTATATCTATTAAGCGAGAACTCTTCTTACAGTTTTAGAGAACGTTTATTTTGAACATTAGTTACTTAAGATCAGGAGGATCAGGAATCTCTGCAAATTAACCATGGCTAAACGAAAAAAGTTTAAATATTCCCGAAAATGATGGAGCTAATGAAAATTTATCATTTTTTTCATCTTCTCGAAAGAATAATTCATTTCTAGAAATCTATCGCTTTACTTTCCAAATGAAATCAAAAAGAGTAAGCTAAATGTTTAAACTAATATATATATATATATATATATACATATATATATATTGTTCACTCAGGTGAATACGAAAATAAATGTTTTAAGAATCGTTTTTTCAACCCGTACAGTCTAAATGAAAGAGATAAAAATATGAAGTACCAGCAGGAGCGGAATGAGCAGGTATTTTTTGCCTATTCTCTCAATCTCAGAACGAAAGAGACCAATTGAATAGAACTTTTAGTAACAGAGTTTTCGCGTTACAATTTTGAGTCCCAATCGTTAAGATCCGAAAGAGTAATAAGATTTTAACTAGAGGAAAATTATAAATTTTACGAGGAATGATATTCAGGGTGGGCCAGATGTAACTGACCCTTTTAATTTGCTAGCTGAGTAAATAGGATACCGATATAAACCATAAAAATGGTATTCTTTCATATGAAACATGATTTTCCTTTTATTAGCAAATTAAAAGAGTCCCTTACTTATGGGCCCACCCCTGCACTTGTCAGTATCTATCCTGCATAAATATTTAAATCAGAGAGCGAATGCTACAACACTCACACATGATGAAAAATGCAGCATGTGCGGCAAAAACACGCCACGGCACTTTTGTGTTGATGTTATCATTCGGAGTTATGAAGAGAAAATATTATATACATCAAAATACCTAAAAGACCATCAGAAATAAATCAGGTATCGCTTTTACAGGACTTAGCGCAAAAAGTAGCTCGGCAATTTTCTAAAAAAATAATCGGTAACATCCGGGCTTCATCCTTCTTTAAAGCCCCGGTTACTTTTTGTGAGCGGAATAACTCGCGGGGAATCACTCCTTTGATCGTCCAGCACTGATTGAAACGGACTCAAAACGCTGCCTGGCATCAGGACTTTATGAGGCTTGCAGATATTCTTCGCTGGATTTTGAAACTTAACACCGCTGAAAATTGACGGGGAATTTCAAACATACAGGAAGGGAGTGGTAACTTCATACAGACGCAAACGCTTCAAATCAAAAGGAGGACCACCTCTTTAGGTGGTCGTTAAGAAAAAATAGGTTTAATTAATTTTGCTGGGCAAAGGAGTTTAAATTTTCGTTGAACGGTTGCTGTTGAAGTGAGTCACTTGCAAGACAACCTGAGGATTTTTATAACAAAATCGGCATTATTTTTATGAGTGACAAGTCATTGTTTGGTAACCGAGTTTCGCTGGGAGAGAAATAAAGACCAGTTAACCTTCTTTTATTTATGATAGATAACAGCAAAAGAGCTCAAGGAAAAAATAGCCAACAAACTCACTTTGCATCTGGGCGGTAACGATAAGCGCAGCTTATTTGGCTTCAGGGAATTAAGTTACACACCACTTCTGATGAATTTAATTTCGATACGCAAAATGAACGACGATTTTTCACTTCTGACTTGTATCTACGAACAGAAAATATTTTATTACTGGTAAATAACAATGTACAATTTTTTTTTTACTTCTGAGATGTAGCAATACTAATTTTAGTTTTGTAATTTAACTACGAACGAAACCTTTTCTACTTTGTAAATATAAAGATGAACAGAGGGGATTTCTCTTCTGAAGCATGTGAGGAATTAAGCTCTATTTGCTTATCATCAACAACGACGTAGAAAGTTTATTTTCCTCGCGAATCTTGGCAAAATTTCGTTCTCTAGCAGCGTTTGGAACAAAAAATGGCAACACTGGGAGAAAACATATCAAATAAGATCAGCCAGCAATGATTGATCACATTCAACATATGCAGAGTTGAAACTTTTGCTAACCGAATGATTCTAATTAAAGTTAAGAGCAGTGCAATAAAATTCGACAGTAAATCAAATGATAATTTATTTTTCATTGTTAGCATCAAAGCTACTCCCAATTTCATGCTATAATCTACCGAACTGCACAAAAGGTCTCAAGCAAACCTCAGTTGTTGCACCGTAAGCTTGTGGAGCGGTAGCGATCATTCAGAAATTACTCTGTAATGTTACCAGCGGCTCACCAGTAACTCGTATAAGCTCATGTTCTCGCGCTTTAATTAAATTATCAGGACATAACTTTGCATCTGAATGTCATGTTCTAACACCTGGATTAGATTACCATAATTTAACTTTGCAGCTGAAGGTATGCCCCAGCATCAGCTTTGCACAAGCAGACCTTAGCTTTGAATTTTAATGCCTGCTCTTTGAGAAATGTCTCATTCTCTCACTTTCGAAAAAAAATGCTTAGAATTGACAAGCGTGGCAAAAGGGACCTCATTGTAGATGCGATGATTTTCACAGGGTACAAGCACAAAGTATTTGCATAACTCTTTCATATCTTGACGGCGTAAAAAATTTAGTCTGAAACATTTATGAGGCGGCTGATAAGCAATCGTAATCTACAGCAGAGATGACGGTTAAACTCATTAATGTACGCACAATTTTAGCTTCTCCACGTAGATAATATTAACTAAATAATTAGTAATTAATTACTAATTTTACTAATTTTAGCTTTCACGTTGCTGCTTTTCCACAGTTTTAGCTTCTCTGAACTTAATTGGCTAAATAATTAAGATGCTATTAAATAGCTTTAAAACTCTTCCAGAATAGTATCAGAATATAAAAGGACACATGATCACTATTTATAAAGTGTAAGCCGAAATTGGAAAATTACATCGAAATTGATAAATGATGTATTAAACTTTCTATTCTATTTATATTATTGATAAATTAAACTTTTCTCACTTGAATCTCGTACACCATTTGAATACATCGCATTTTAACAAAATAATACTACTGATACTTATAAAATGGTTGTAATCTGAATAATAATGATGAATAAATGAAAACACTGATAAGCCTTGTGGTCAAGTCATTACTGACTTTATATGGAAGGATTTTCGTCTTTGTTTTCATGAAATTTGGTAAGTTTTGGCTCTTATTGAATATCTTTAGCTTAAACTTACCCTAGCTCAACTCAAAGTGAACCTTCATCTTAAACTCATTCCTAAATTAAAACATCTTTTTAACCTCAATAAATTTGATTATATCCAGAATTAATTTTATAAACCCTGACCAAACTCTGCATAACCCAACCTATCTTGACCCAGTTCTTCGGAGCCTGTTTTAACACCGCGATAGTCATGAGAAAGCAACAGGCTAAAGCTGCGTATTGTCTACGACGTCTAATTTTCAGCATTGCTCGTGAGGCGACCCCAATAAATATTGGTTAGGAAGCAGCTCGCAATCAGTCTACTTAGATATCTAGCACAATGGATAGCCGAGGGCCATGAATGAGGAACACAAATTAATATTCCAACGGTAATTATCAAAGAATTATAGGCCCCTGTGTCATTTTTCATACGTGGCCTTTGATATTTTTGTAGTCGTAAATCGTCCCGTTTTGGGCGAGATGGATTCCGTCTCACGACAGACCCCACACTGCAGCGCGACGCTTCTTGCTACACGACGTTGGTACAACACACAAGCAGATATGGAAATGAGCCTCGTAAATCTGCAGTAAGTGTAATTTCTCCAGCCCCCAGTGGGTATCTATGCTACAGCCACCGCCCATGGCGCCTCTACAGCACGAAAGCTGCGTGCGGTCCAGCAGTGGTCGAGCGCCTGTCAAACCACAAGAGTGTTTAGGCAGCGATTATATGGTGCTATTTCTTTAAGGCTGTTCTACAGTTATGGACCTAAAATAGACTTGATATTAGGTTCGCTTCTACTCTACGTCAGTTTCAATTGAATGGGTTATTTACAAAACCGGATTGTTTTGAAACATGGGTGTTGTTTTGCGGCAAGCAAGGCAGGCATTTTTTCATCCAGATTGAAACTCTTGTACACTGTTTAATTATGTAGGTAGCTACAGGAAAATTAGACAGACCAACGCTAAGGTTCATTGTTCAGTGAAAAGCTATTTTTTGGTGCACATTTTATGATACCTTAAGCCTCACTTTACACTTTAATGCTGGATCACGTTCGCAACACGTGGGGCTCCAGCACGCGGCAGTGCGGTGGCTTACTTCGTGCGGACGAAGCTCATTTACTCAGGCACGCGACGCCGCTCCGATGAGCGAATTCACAATGTGAAAAGGTGCGAGAATGTGGTCAATCGATTTTGAAGTCTTTCGTTTGAATATTCTTTCGCTCGATAACATGAGAAAACTAAACTTTATGGAGTTTTCAGGGAAAATATGGCCATAGGCGGGCGAGTCGCACATTTCGTGGTAAAAGATAGCTTACCTTAGGACCAAATACCGGTGCACATACATACCATCTCTAAGCTTTTCATAAAATTGCACCTGACTATTGCAACATTGTGAGCAACCTTTCCGAGTGTTGTTTTAAAAGAAGGCCAATATTTTTTGATGAGAAAACCAATCGCACAGTTAAGGAAGAACTGTTGTTGTGAGTAGCAGAGCAATGCACGTTGCAGTCATCCATCACAATAGCGCAACTCGGAATACGTCTGATGGATATTCGAGAAAACACACAGTGCTCTTTCGAGAGCCCATCGATCGAATAATGCGCTGAATTTTTTGCAAGCTTAGCGCATACGTTAGCCTTACAGAAGGGCCAAGATGGCTATCATTAAAATGCAAGGGTATATCAAGTGAGGAAAATAATCGTTCTGTCTGTCGATAGATTTGATCACTAAGAGGTGCGGCACTTTATTCCTCTAATGTTTGAAGGTAGAGCTAGTGTGCAGTGTGTGTGAAATCTATTTTTTCTTTTATTTTGCAATCGATGGCCTGTTGCAGCGGGACGCATCTGTTTGCATCTGAAGCAACAAAAAAGTAGAGAAACAAAGGAGACTCATAAATCGTAACGAATTGCATGTGATGCAAACTTAGAAAAGAAAAATATATAAAATGGCGGGCAATGCTAATCAGAAATGTTATTTTTTCCGGCTGTGATGCACTGTCATTTTCGGTTTTTCACATTTCTGAAAAAAATTAAGATCATTTTCATCTTGCCTTGTTGTTCTTTGTTTCATTGGGAATTCTCACATAAATTCTGCATTCACTTCTTGGATGATACATCAATCCAGTTTTATTTTTCATTTCTATAGCCAAATTATCATTTATTTCTTTAAGAATAATCGATAGTTCTCTATAACCGAGATAGCAAGCCTCACCGAATTCAAAGGCATCCCGCGGATAATAGTTCGAACAGACAGTTTCAAAATTGGGTCAGTGCGTGATAACTACGTCCGAAGTCAGCAATGAGTTGTCCTAGTTTATGGATAAAGGCAGGTAAAAAATAGGACTATGTGAGCAGACGAATAAATATCGGTCCAATTATGACAAAGATAAAAATTTATGAACCATCTCCTTCCTGCACAAAAAAACAAGACCCCTTCGCTAATTTCAATCGCAACTACAACATTAATTATAGGTTTCTGTTTTTGCGTCTTTAATGATGTTGCTCGTCGCGTTCCCACAGTGCCAGTTTTCATTCGTTGACGAATTTATTGGAACTTGACCAGTTATTAGATACGAAAGATACCCAGGTAGGAATACCATTAGCCCGGCCAGCCGTGGGGTCTACGTGGACCTACAGGGCATATTGTTTTCCATAACGGGAATTATAGCAGACTCGCGGGACCCGATGAAGGCCAGACGCGGCATGTTTATCTGGCAGGCCTGTGCTATACGTCCATGCACCAATCTAATGATTCCCATAAAAACAAGTATTTTCTCACTTAATGAGGTTTTATGACACGTTCGGTCCATTAGCAATGCCATGGTATACTGTCTCATGTCTCGGTGCTGTCTTTCAGTCTCACAGTTTCCGCTTAGATACAGACCGTGTTATTTATAATAAATGTACTTCACTGGTGAAAATTTGCAAGCGGCTCCTATGAATTGCAATGAGAGGCTCAGCGCTTGCTTCCTAAGGTTTTTTACATCGACGTCCTGGCTTCGGATCTCATGATCATAAATAATTTAGTAGGGTGTTAATCAATCGCTTTGGTCAACTTGAGCTCCACGTGTGCCAATGTTTCTTATTTCTGGGTTATGATGTTACCTTCGTTTTTATCCTAATGCATAAATTAAGTATATGATCTAGTATTTTTATTTCTTACTTTACGAGAGATAATTGACGACCTCAACTCTTTTATTAGCAAACTGCAGAATTACTAGCAAACGCCATTCAATCGAGCTCAGGTACAAAGTGGCTCAAAAAAAGTCGCTCAAAATTTGGCGTCCGACAAGCAGGTCAAACGTTTGCCCCTTTGCTTCGGTTCCACTTGAAAAAAAGTGACGAGTAAAATATTGTTCGGGCCTTCCTTAAAAAAAAAGATAGAAGAATACACTCATGGTTCGTCGAAGTAATGAAGCGACAAGCATTAGTCAACAGATAATTGCTTACAATTATTCTGGTTCAGTTTGGAGCGCTTTTACTAACTGATAAAACTTGATCAGAGTTCAATTGAAGCTAATTATACGATCACGCATTGAGTATTGAGTTCCTCCATGTACACGCGTTGAGTATTGAGTTACTCCATGTGCACGCATTGAGTATTGAGTTCCTCCATGTACACGCATTGAGTATTGAGTTACTCCATGTGCACGCATTGAGTATTGAGTTACTCCATGTGCACGCATTGAGTATTGAGTTCCTCCATGTACACGCATTGAGTATTGAGTTACTCCGTGTGCACGCATTGAGTATTGAACTACTCCATGTGCACACATCAGGTATTAATTAACTACCTTGCTTACACACACTGAGCATTGAGTATTACATTTGCACAAATCAAATGTAATACTCCATGCTTAGCGCATACGCGTCATATTGTAACTTAATTGAGGTAAATATTAATGAACTCTGGTGCTTACAGAACTTCAATGCATATCATGTCATTTCCAAACTCATCATGAACTCATGCTGGGGTAAAGTGATGATCAACGACTACTCTGGAGATTCTTACAGAATATCGCAGTCAAAGATCTCTTTTTGACTTCATGCTTAAAATTTTTAAGTAAATGGAATACTCAGTTCATCCGAAGTGCAAGGCCTGAGAGGTTGCGGTTATCATTTTTCGGGGAAATGCGGAAATGTGTTAACGTGAAAAATCGCATTCGTATCTCGTTCGTAGCATTGAACTGCAGGAACGTGGAGTAGTGGAGCCGCTTTCTACATTATGATACCGAGTTGCCAGAGCTGGCTGCTGATATTTGCACAAAAAATAACTAATTTTTATTATGGTATCGAAACATGATTGGTTCTAAAACTCAACCATAATTCAGTATCTTTGGTAATCTATACAGTAATTGACTTTAGGATTTAGTAATCGATTGTAATCTGGTGTCAAAGTTGATAAATATGAAAAATCAAATAAACAACATTCTGGAAACGAGTAGAAACTAAGCCCGTGAAGATAATGTTTCATTTTAAGGCAATCTGTGGTGTTTAGGTGGATAATGAACAGAGTTTTGTTAAATTAGGGATCGTAAATAATTCATCGCACTTGTATTCGATTTTCTTTCCAGGTCCAAGGGCAAAGTGAGTGCAGAAACTGAAAGCTGTGAATCTCTCAAAGTAAATATTAGGGCGCCCTGATCAAATTTTCAGTTTTAATATACAGTATTAGGGACAGTTTTATAATTCGAAATAAGCATTTTTCAAGTGAGTAATTTCCAGGATTAACCTGGTGCCTCTTCTTACCTGGGAAAATCATTCATTTCCTTAAAGATCTGCCTTACGCCAACCAAAAATTTAAATTAGCATTGTACATCATCCTGCTTGGCGTTCTTGGGTTTTCGTGCATATTTCACTGTCAGACTAAATTTCAATCGTGAAGAGCGTGTAAACTAACTTGCCCTTGCTGTTATTTATCTTTATGCAATTGGACGAAAAATGGTGAGAAGGTTTTGTTTATATATTGAGTGCGATTTAATGCTCGAGTAATTTTTATAGTTTACGTTGTGTATTTTACTTAATAATGAATAAAATAAAATTATTTTCACTCATTTTGTTTGAAAAAAATTAGAATGTCATGAGTGATTCCATGGACGCGTGAACTGCGCAGAGAAGTTTTTCGATATTAAGAGAGGAGATTCTATTGATGTCTTGATCATCAAAACACCAGGTTATTCAAGTACAAATGAATTGTAACTGTAAAACTTTGCATTATATGGTATATTTTTTACCCATTTTCGGCGTTGGCTATGCACGGGTATTTATTATGGATGTTCAACCTGCTCTTCCACACATAAACATACAGCAGTTTACTTACATGTTTAGTTGCAGACGAACTCATATACCTTTACACACTTTATGTGCATGGACACTTGCATGAGTGTACCTACCTATACATGCACAGGACCTTGCACGTGCGCACGATTTCATAACCATCACATGTATCAAAATATGGTTCATTTATTCAAATAAGAGTCATCTTCATGTAAAAAAATGAGTATGTATATTCTCAAAATTGAAGTTTTCGACACAAAAGTAAGTTTCACATTTGGTCACATTTTTCTCATAATTTTAAGATCGTCACAAAAATTAAAATATCTAATTGAAAGAAAGTTCAAACAAACATCTAACTTGATTTACAAAAATTGCATCATGATGTCTTCACAAACCCACTCTGACCCACCCACACATAACCACTGATCCACACATATACACACTCTTACATTCTTATAGCTCGTACACACCGATACACCAAAACAAATTCTCGCACACACCGATATTCTGGAACACACACCAATACACCTATCAAAATTCTCGCACACACCGATATTCTCACACACTTCGACACACACACGCACTAACACTCCTACACGTACTCGCGAGCGAGCAGCACCACGTTTTTGCACGGAGTCTGGCGCCAGGCACCGGCGTGAGAGTTGCGGCGAGTGCTGCGTTTTTTGAAAGAGCTGCTCCCGGTAGGCGCGCTGCGCCCGTTTGAGGGCAGGGTGGCGGTGGCGAGCGGTGCCAGTCCATAAGGCGCTCTGGAGAAAAAACGAGAGGAAGTCGCCAGCTTTGCGCTCAAAGTCAACAAATTTTTGCTCGCTCAGCCTTCCATGGGCTGAGATTTGAAAAAATGTGCCTTATTAGCCGTACAGCTGGTAGTGTTATAGTCCAAGTCGAATTGGTGATTAGATACAGCAGGTGGTGTTGATAAGTAAGCTTAGGACTTAAGAGAACTTATGCAGTCATTGGATGAATTGAATGAAAATCCGTCTGATGCTTTTCGCTAAAAAGAAATTTATGGTCGTTTATTTCTGATTAATTAATAAGTTTACTGGGTTGTTGGTGATATTTAAAACAGCGAATTGACACTCATGGTAATGGAAATGTTATTCTAGCATGCTCAGAGGATTGTTACTCGTTATTTAAGAAAGAATGTTACCCTCAAAAATTCATTTGATGAAATATAAGTGAATTCATTTACTATTCGAAGCTTTTATCATCAAAAGAAAGCAATTTCATGCTCAAGTAATGCTTTTGGTTCACGTGGTGTATTTTTCTTAGTAAACGAACTGATAAAATTGTTTTCATCTATTCTGTAGAAATATTTACTTGAGATTATCTGGAAAGTTTCACGTGTGATTCTAAGAACGCTTGAATTTATTAGAGAAGTTTTTCTATTATTAATGAGGAAATTGTATTAATATATTGATAACATGAATGTACATGATGGACTACATGAACAATTAAAATTTAACAAAATGATAACAAATATATTTTAAGCAGATATTTTTTATTGTTTTCTTACCTCGTGGTTCATGGCTAAGATATTTTCTGTGTCACAGCGTTTCGCATTTTATATTATGGACAGGAGCTCTAAATTTTTCTGTGGTCGCTTTATCCAACAGAGAACTAACCATTTCGACGAGAAACGTGGCTGTACAGCTTAAGAATTCAAAATTCAATACATATTTTCGACAGAGCTTACCAACTTTATAACCTTAATATATTTCCCATTAGTAAAAATTAATTTCCTGCTAAGAAATTTACAATTTGTCAATGCTAAAAACATCATAAATCGCTTCTTAAAGTCCGTTCATAGTACCTCAGAGTTACAACTTTTTTTTGTGCAGAAGGAGGTCAAGAAAACTAACACTGCGCAAAACGGCCTAAATCCAAGAGCAAGCCGGCACACAGCGATAACGAAACGGTGATCTTGCTTAGGTAATATATTTGTCGATAATGTCCAAGTCGTCTTTAATGTTCATTTTTTACGTTCAGTTCTCAATACCTTATACCAACTCAGCCCGAAAAACCCCGTCGTTATAGCAAGTACTGTTGATGTGCTGCGGTGATAAGGCCAATCGACTACATACTGTTCGTCTACGATCCTGTTTGACGTTGACTTTTTTGGGCGCAATGGGTGCTAATAAATCAATACTTAGCGAGTGGTGCGACTGTTCAGTTAATCGAGCAGTAGACAGCAGCTGCTCAGTATGTGACGTCGATATGCAACCTTGCCAGAGAGCACAATTTTATTAAGGCTTTTTAAGGAATAAACAACTTGATCGGAACTTATTCAAGTCGAACTAGTCAGTCGAAGCAGGCATCATCGATACACCAAAAGAGAACAAAATTGCCGAGCTTCAAATTGTGCATCAAAATAATGCTGGCCTTCTATAGACATAATTGCTCAAGCCGCATTTTTTTTAAATTCTCAATGTTAAAGCCCAGATTTGACATTATGTTAAAACGCGGAATTTTCCGTTACGGATATCGGAGCAGCTAATTTTACATTGTTCAGGAAATAAACAGTAACATTTACTCTAATGTTTTCTCATAACTACTTTGAACACTTAACCTAGTGTCACTGTATTGTTCCTCTCTCACAATCCCGCTATTCTAAATATATAGTCTAATCGCAAAACATCAAGTTTTCATTTTTTCTGACTTTAACCCTTTAACGTCCGCATTTTAAACTCATATTACCGTTTTCACAACCACCAGCATTAAACTGGCACCGGCATCAGGTAGTCACCGACATCACAACGAGGAAGTGACTGCCACTCGACAATGAATATCGAAGAACACATTAGGGCAGATATTTCACAAGGAATAAAATATGCTAGAGCTTTTTATAAGAGTAAATTTTAAAATCCATTTCGGCGGTGATGGGCTTAACCAGGTATTTAAATTTCCAAATTTGTTCGAGACTAGCTCCTGAATTTCGGCTAATTTTGTTTCCCAAGATCCCAATTCTTGATATTAAACAACTTTTAAACATCGATTGTCCCTCTTTGACTTCAATTGTTTCAGTTAAATTTTCCACAGAATTTTAATTGTTAGATTCAGCCACATTTTGATTGATCCCTAATTATTAAAGTGTGTTTCATTATGAAGCCACCTTTCTTCAAACAATGCTCCAGTAAATTGCAGGCAGTGAACAGTAGTTATGAAAACTTATATTGTAATCACCATTATTTGTAAATATTTTTCACAAAATACCATTTGAAATACACACGAGTGTCGACAGGTCTTATATCTGTAACAGTAAAAATATAGAACAACAAAAAATCCTGGTAGCCTACGACATATGAATTTTAAGATGCAAGTTTAACCGTTTTCTGCTGACGCTCCTACGCACGAAGTCGGTAATCCTGAACTCGAGAATTTTGCACAGAGGATATCCTAAAGTTACGAATGAGAAACATAACCAATTTCACTCCCAAACATTTAAATCAAGGTAATCGACTTTGAATGGACGCCTGTTCAGGATTACCGGCCCTGTTCTCAATCCTTTTTAGAACAGCTCTCTGTTCATTTTGCTTATCAATGCCTTAGGAGTATTCGTAACCTTGTATAACTCAGTTTTACTCAAAACTCAGATATATCATATTTTTTATCGAAATTTTAGCGAGAATCCCTATAATGAGGAAAAAATTATCAACGTAAAAAATTTTCATTACATTAGAACACATGATCTTAAAACATAAATAAATAGTTGCTGCACCAATACCACCGTCCATATTCATCGATAAAGTTTGTCGGTAGCAGAAGTACACATTTATAGGAGCGCGAATCACGAAATTTCACGCAAATACGCCATGTAATCAGGATGTAAGGTGGTTCCCTCGTCGCGCTGACCGCACCAGCCACACCGCGGTCTGTAGCGTGATACAGCAGGCTGGGTGAGGCCTACGGCAACGTTTTAATTAGACCGATCAATACAGCATGAATGCGGCGAGATTGGGTCGGTGAAGATGTCAAAAGTTCAAGCGGTTGTAAGCAATGTTCCATCAATCAAAGGGTGTCTTGGTGTAGGAAGTGCTTGCGACAAGGTGGTGATTAATGTTCGTGAGAATTTCTCAGATGAATTTTGTTTTGCCTCTAGCGGAGGTCAGTTTTGCAAACAGAGCACACCCCTTCTTGAACGTCGAATTGAGCTTATAATCGTTTTAACGACTATGCAAGCATCATGATAATACGCAAACGAATAACAAAATATGACTGAGAATAGTTCTTAAAGTTTAAAGTGGTGTGTTTGGGTATCCTGTATTGCTAATTTTAATCCAAGTGAACAAACTTGTGCAATCGATAATATTTTTTGAACGATTTGTTCCAGCATGAATTAATTTCGGGGGATGCCGGAAAAGATTTTTCAATCATAATTGCAATTGGTGTGAATAAAATTGAATAGTGGCCTCAATTTTTTCAATCCGGCATTGCTTTGTGCTCTAACCAAATGATACTTTTTTAAATAACATTCATTTTAAAATTCTCGAAATAAAATGTTTAGATTTAAAAGAAAATTTTAGACGTGGCCACCTATTGTCCTTAAGACACGTTTCCTGCGGCGGGTTGAACCAAAGTTCAATATTGAACTTAAATTTCAAGTCAATTATAATAAGCTATTTTGAAAAAAGCAAACCTTAACTGGATCATGGCTTCATTTTGCTTTAATTAATTATTTATAAAAATTGAATTTGAGACTACAAGTCAGTCTGCAGCATCATAACAATTTCCGCAGTGACCACCAGTGGGTCCCTTCGCAAGAAACGTGTTAAGAATGTTGAAAATTAGGGGAATATCAGAAGAGCCTGAGTCCCCTTGCAACAAAGCTGCTCAGCAGCGTGGTACTTGCTCTGACACATGGATCCGGTGTCGGGATTTACCCCACGTTTACATGCGATACCGATATAAAATTAAGTGAGCTTGCTGTGAGATATTTTTTCATTGTTTGAAAGCATAGCTATGATCGTATGATGATGAAGATGAACCAAAAATTAGTTACGATTTATTGCTAACAAACGCGTACAACCGGTTGCTTTCATGAATGCAAGTTGAGAATACAAATTTTCTATCAAGTGTGGCCTCAAAATCTAGGGAACTTCATTGATTCCGAAAGTTAATTCCGTGATTCTCTACTTAAATCTCACAGCAATACAAATCCCGAACCGTATAATTGATACAGCTTAAAAAACAAACAAACAAAAAAAGTTACTATGAGACGTCAATATTAAGTCTAAATATTTTTACTCCGGTGCAACAAACTATTATGCCATAGCCAGTTTTTGAATACGACGAGAAATTTGGTGGCAAATTCAAGGGACGAAGAAATTCAGAGCAGATGTTAAAGATAAGAATCAAGGGATTTTGTTTCTGAATACTGCACCTGGAAGTAAAACGGGGAAGTTTTAAAAGTTAGCGAAGTGCTAGCTACGAACAGCCGCATATATTCAATTGACATTTACCCTTCATCACTGAGGTTGAGAATCATGCTATGCTTGTATCTGGTGTTAAACTCGAGCTGGGAGGTTGAGTGCGGAAGTGTGTGAGTGTGCGCGAAAGTACTAGGATCTAGTGTGGTATGATTCATATCGTGGTTGGTGCGCAGAGGGAGCAATCATGGCAATTATTCTCAACAGTCTTCACTATTCTCAACAATATGTACACTTTACATAGCTCACAAAGTAAGTAAAAATCTCTGCCTCAACATACTATCATTGGTACAATACGCAGGTTTGGACAGCAAGCCGTGTTCCAGACACAGGACATGATGTGGTTGAGGTGTTGAACATGCCCGAAGCTCTCAGTTACAAGCTTGTTGTCTCTTTGGTGTGGTTTGACTGACTGTTGAATACCATTAAGAAACATTAAGTTTTCACTGATTTTTTACAATGATGAAGAAGGATTGTCCAAAGTAAGTTTAGAAGTGAAATCTTAGAGTAAAGTCTCGAGATTAAATTTTTGAGCAATCTCTTGGAACGTTGTGTTGTACGAAGTTTTGCGGCGGAACGCTGTGTTGTACAAAGTTTTGCTGCGAATTTAGCCCTAGGGGTATGTCTTGGCGTAAAGTTTTGGGATAAAATCTTGGAGTAAAGTAAAGACATATAACAGTATCTTCAGGAAAAATTTTTGCGGCAGGTCTTAAAGCAATATCTTATAGTGTAACATTTTGGAGTGGAGCCTTGGAGTGAAATTTTAGAGAAAATTTTTCGGGTAAGGTAATTTGTGAAAACTTGAAGGTTCAAGTCCCTGGGGCCAAGGAGGAGCGCTAGCTAGGTGACCACACCCTCCGCTTGGCCGCTCTAACGACCTTCCGTTGCCCATCTGGCGTTCACGGAGTCACGTGGCGCTGGTGTAGGTTGTGTTGGTTGGATTTAAGTAACAGAACGCTGTGTCTTGGGTCTGACTGCGCTTCAGGGGCATGGTTTATTGAGAATTATTCGTCTTCGTTCGCGGGTGAGGCACGCATGTGTTTGGTCTAAACGCAGGGCGTACTGAGTTAAGGGAGCGTCAATTATAGAATAATTACTTTAACATGTTGAATTATTTAGTTAATTTAGTTGAATTGAAAATGCTTTTTTAATTCAACAGTAATAGGAACAAGTGATTCCAAATCCAGTTGTGAAGCGCCATTTGAATGTTAAAATCTACATCTAAGAATCTTTTATTCTTTTCAATAAATAGGTATTCCTCATTTATAGATTACAGAATGTGAAGAATGGATTAAAACTAAACTCACGACAACCTAGAAAAACACGGGCAAAATCTGCAATAAAAGGTGCAATACCCAGTATTACCCACGAACGAAGAAGAATAATTCTTAATAAACCATGCGTTTCAGACTCAAGACACTCAGACTCAAGACACAGCGTTGAGTTAGACTTCAGCGATGAAGTTGAAATAGCATCAAAATTAAACCATTCTTCATTCACGCATGAAACGGGCGCCCACTGGCGTGCTGCGTCATCCAAGGCATGAAATTAAAGACCCAAGCCGCGGCCAGCACCTGGAGCACGCGATCGATTACTCCTCAGAATAGAAATTGATCAAAATTTGTGATCTTCGATCGAATGGTCAACTTTTACAACCCAGATGGTTTGACTGAATGAAGAAAATTTCAAAGGCCATTGAATTGTTTTGTGAAAGCGACATGTTTTTATTTCGTAAGAAAATATTCTTTCCAGTAAATTTTACATCCAGTCTCCAAAAACTGTGCAAAGTTAATCGTTTGAAGAATATACACTTTAAAAACCATTGCATTTTGCAGCCTGTTTTACATCCAGTCTCTAAAAACTGTGCAAAGTTAATCGTTTGAAGAATATACACTTTAAAAAACATTGCATTTTGCAGCCTGTTTTACATCCAGTCTCCAAAAACTGTGCAAAATTGATCGTTTGGAGAATATACACTTTAAAAACCATTGCATTTTGCAGCCTGTTGCAAGACCACCCGTTACACATAGTCAGGTTGTTCGGACTACTAAATTTTTAAGTAGACTAGACCACCTGCTACCCACAGGGTCAGGTTGTTTAAAAATTGTTATTTCATGTAAATTATGTAATACTTGCGGACGAGGCAGTAGGAAATATTCTTCGTGAAATAAAAATTTATAACAGAATCGTTTCTAATAAGCAGGTTATACTCACAATTTTCTCTGCGATGTTATTGACAGGAGGGTATTGAATTTCTCCTTTTATCATCGCTGCACGCAAACTGTGGCTGTTGGCGAGGAAGCAAATAGCAGGCCAAGAAGACGATCAGCGCTTCGTTTGTACAGAGATTATGTATTTAACACATCAATTGAGGTGGTAAATTTGAAGTCTAATGTTCAACACAAATTTAAAGTCAATTGTAAACAATGTTGAAAATAGCAAGCATTAACTGGATCATGTCTTCATTTAGTTTTGATTAAGTATGTTTCAAAATTGAGTTTGTGACTACTGGTTGGTTAGCAGTATCGTGAAAACTCCCGCAGTGACCACCGGTGGCTCACGTCGCAGTTAAAGTGTTGAATTATCTTTTTCAAATTATAGTTCTGTGTGGATCAGCTGTTTATGATATGAGCAGTGCTCAGCCTCGAAATGTTCAATGTTTTGAATATTTTACCTAAAAATGATTGAATTGTTTTTAAATGACATGTCCTTCAGTCTCCAAGAAGTATTTTTTGAAGGAAATAATTGAGCAAAGAAAGCAACGGCTGGAAGTAATTCAATTGATGAATTATTAAAGATAAATAAACCACGGAGTGAAATTATAGATCTAATATCATATTCCTTTGGCTCCCGAAAAATAGAGGAAAATTGGAAATTTCGGGGTTAATGAAAGAAGAATAAAGCGTTCGACCTCAGTCTATTTCCTTACATCCCGTTCCTCGGTTGATAAAACTTGAGTCTATAGGCATAGAGTTGGGTAAACAAGGATACAATTTTAACTACATGCCGGGCGAGTTATAAGCTCTAACAAGCACTCAGGCGAGTTATATATTCTAGACGAGCACTTAGGCAAGTTATGAATTTTAAATAGCACCTAGGTATTTTATAACTTAAAGTTATAAGTTCTAAAATAAATTCTAAAATAAGAAGATCTAAAATAAATTCTAAAATAAGAAGATCTAAAATAAATTATAAAATAATAAGTTCTGAAATAAATTCTAAAATAAGAAGATCTAAAATAAATTCTAAAATAAGAAGTTCTAAAATAAATTCTAAAATAAGAAGTTTTAAAATAATTTCTAAAAAAATCTTGAAATAAGAACTCATCATTATACGTTTTAAAAAGAATTAACGCAAATTATATTTTAATGTGCATTTTGACAAGTTATATGTTCATCTAGGCTATGCTGTTAGTTAAGTTATGAGTTCAGCTATGTACTTAAGCAAGTTATACGTTTTAATTTGCATTTTGTAACGAGCCTCTGCTTTCTCGTACGAGGAGCTTTCAGATGGTCATTTAGTTTACGTAAGAAGGATTTGAATGTTTGCATTTCTTGTCTTCTTCTTTCATCCTTTATCTGCATTTTATAAATAAAACTCATAATCCATATAAAAACAGAAATTGTATAGAAATCAAATTGCACAGAATAATTCAATAATCGACATTAGTAATAAGTATCAGCATTTTAAAAGTTTCGTTCCGAATCTCGAAATGAATGTTTGCATCAGGGGATAAATATCCGGCCACTTCCATCAATTATGACAGGCCACACGTGTGAGGAATCTGGAAATTTCACATACGTAACGATAAAGAATTATTTAAGGTAGGACAAATAGAATAACTCGAAAGTTCAAGTCAACAATTAATATATTAATACTAAAGTAGCAAGTCTATCGGACCATAGTAAAAATAATCTAAACCACAGCAGCCTGGAGTCGTGAAGCAGTTTTGAAATATGTTCATTTGGTTAAACTGCAAAACATAAAACAATTTCAAAATGAGCAAAATGAAAGTGCAGGATGAAACTTAGAATCTAAATCGAATAGCAGGGAAGGGTTCTATTATATTGCGTGAGGTTTGCGCCATAAATCGCCTTCCCAAGCAGTTTGAGAAGTACAAATTGTTTATCGCTAAATTAAATACATCGAAATAATTAATATACATGAGTAACCTAACCTCACACCATGGTACTAGCTGGAGGTAGACCTCTCGCTATAGCAGCAGCTCACGTAGAGCCCCTTAACCCATAGGCCTTGATTTGCCTGCGTGTATGCGTTGAAGCCCGAGGATCGACCCAAACAAGAATCGACCCAAACAAGAATAACCAGAGCATCTCATAATGCATGATTGACGAAAGGGATGTTAGCAGGATGTATATTGACAGTAGATGGCGAATTATTGCAGCATCCACAGTACGCCTATGAGGTGAAATAGTAAATTTCCTGATAGGTTATGAACGCTTTTTGGAAATGGCGTACAGCTGATAACGCGGGAGGCAGGAAAGAGAAAGTTCAGTTGTAATCAGAAAATAGATACAATAGCGTCGCATGCTCTGGTGCCCAGTAATCATCTTCTGCTTTATTTGCGGAAAAATTTGCTGTTGAAAGTTTTGGTTGTGTATTCAGGAAACATAAGTGAAAGGTGTTCATCTTGATTGCTACCAGTAAGTTCGGTGCATTGAATTGATGATGGCTCGAATGCCAAGAGGGAAAGAATTATTTCTTTCTTGTTCTTATTGCAACTCCGTCGACCTTCGCACAATTGTCTAAGCTTCTTTAATATTCGTCGCTACTCTCCCAATCGATCGAATTTCCAAGTCCTACGCGTGACCCGCATCGGAGAAGCCGATAAGTTCGGAATTTTTGGACACGGCCATTAGAATTCTTTTGAGAAGGACGCCATCCCGCACTCACCTGCACCTCCCTTCCCAGTCAGTAATCCATCCTCTAGCTTCATATTCGAAGGCATCAAAAATTAATCCGCTTTGTTTGGGAAATCTTCATCGGAATGTAAATAGTCCGCAGTCATCGGATTTGTTTGGACGCTGACGGCGAGAATTAGGTCCTCTCGGCGTGAAAAATAGTGGCCTGATGATACGCTCGATATTGAGTTTGAGAAACGCAGATGGGAAATAAGCTGATCAAAACAAACAAATGCTGAAATTTCTGAAATGGACTCAAATTTAAAAGATGGTTCATTCATTTGAAAGAAAAATAAAGAAATGAAAACGAAGTTGTGTCGCAATATTCAAAGTGTTTGTATAAAATTTCAATACGCTAAATTTTGAAAAGTTCATAATCATCGGTCCTTATATCTAAATATGGAAATACTACAGATAGAATTCTAATACCTATGACAGGGGTTGAAGAAATTAAGAGAAAAACAGTACAAATGTATTCTCATAGTTTGCCAAGAGTTTGCTAAAGAATAAAATAAACACGAAAGGACGGCCAATTAAAAAGTTTCATAATTTTTATAACAACTTTATTCTTACAAAGGCCAGTAATGGCTCCCATCTCCTTCAAAGTAGTCTCCCTGTAAATTCGACTGAACGAAAACAGCGTTATTCCACGTGTGAAAAATGTGAAACAAATTTTTCCTGAAGGTAGTGCAGCACCTCTTGCTTTTTTCTGTCAGTCTGCTACAGTATCAAAACGGTGGCCTTTCTCTGAAATTTTCACATTCATTTACTGAGCAAAGTCCCAGAGGCTTTACTTAGTATGGAGGGTATGGGACGGCGGCTGTATTGTTTTTGATCGAAAACTGGGGCGTGTTCATAGAACCGTGAGCAAATGCATTGTCATGATTCAGCTGGAAGTTTTAGAGTTTTCTCAATTTAAGACTTATTAGTTTTTCTGCGCTTCCAGAAATTGCATCAAAGTTTTTGTAAGCAATTTATCATGTAAAAAAATATAACGTGATGTAACCTCGGTGCTCGAATTAATCAGCAATAATAATTTTTTAAATGAACCGCATCACACGATTCATAACACAACTCGCAGATCGAGCACAATCTCACAATGTAATGAAAATTACTACACTGACCCATCAGACATTACGTATTAGAATGCTAGCTCGCCCGGTGCAGTCTATTTCAATAATCTCGAAGAGTTCAGCCAAACACATTTGGAAAGCACTTTGTAGTACTTTGGAGCGAGCAGTTTCGTAAGAGCCATGAAATATGAATTAGTTTTACTAATTATCAGCGAGAACAAGCGGAAAGGAAAGATTAAATTAAATCCCTTTTATCAGAACCTGTACTCGAGAGAATCAAAATTTTTCCTATCCACGGACAAAGCTGAAGTACTGTCCTTGTTTGACTTAGCGAAGATATTGAGCGAAGTAATTCAACCGATTTCTGCGTGGCAGGTATTATTTAATAGATCCTTCTCAAGCTAACATCGGGTTCAAAGGATGCTTTATTTCCAATTAAACCTGATACATATCACCTTATACATTGGTTTTTCAAATGCCTTATAACTAACACCAGGACGCCGTGGCGGTTTCCCCCGGTCAAGGCCAGTACCCATTTCAGACACCTGGGTAGAGTGGGGTATTGTGCTTTGAGTTTTTCCCCTATACCCAACGGAGAAAGTTGCCACACAGCCCCGGGATTCGAACCCTCGACACCTTCACGGAAGGGAGGTTTCTTAAATTAACCACTAGGCTACAACGAGCACTCAATCGGAAGTTGTGTTGCAATCCTAATTTATTCCTTGAAACCGAGTCTCTTCCTACTTTAAATACCGTAGCAGATTATCTTATTCCGAAATTGACTGTAACTTTCACGGGGACTTTTCAACTCAGAATAGTTTTCAGTTAACTGAGATTTTACAGACATACAATTGCCTTCCTTTTATTTACTTTTAATTTTTTCAGCTTTTTCTAACGCTCAAACAAAGCGTTTTCAAAACAATTCTTATTTATAAAAATAAAAGAAAGTAACGAAGCAAATAGACAATTGTTCTCATCGATTTTTTCTTATAGTGTACTCAATAAGACAAACAGACAGCACTCTTTATCCAAGTGGTTGGCGAGTTTGCTTCAATCTGAGTATCAATATACTTTGAATATACAGGGTGTTGTAAAATCCGCCAATCCAAACTTTGACACAGGGCAGGGACACGCAAAATAAACAATTTTTAGGGTTACCAAATGTTTTGAAACTCCTTTATTTTCTAGATATAGAAATATAAAGTTTTAATTTTTGAACCCAGTTTGCCACATTTTCCAGTCTCTAAAGCGTAAATTGGGAAATAAATGTTACCTTAAAAACCTCAGCACACTCGAGTTTTGGGTATCTACGAGTCAATTCATGCTACTACATAGTTTTGGCATCGTGGCACGCTTGTCAAATGAATAAATTGTGGATTTGCTTGAGGCTGATGGCACGGCGGACAGCAATGACAGAGGCGCAGGTAGGGTGTCTCAGGAGAGTTTTCCCAATCAGTCCGGGCATCTCATCTATACAAACATACATCGACGTCTATGCGAGCATGGCAGCACTAGCATGAACAGGAAAGTGTATGGTAGGCTCAGGTAGTTACGTGATGCAGTTGAGGACGCCATGCTGTAATACTTCAGAGGGAGGCTTCTTGCAAGCACTCGAGCTGCAACACGGGACTTGAGAGCATGAAACCACTTTCACATGTGGCAAGTTCACAATGGAAACAATTTACATCTTGTATTTCTACATAGAAAGTTCAAGATCTACTCCCGACCGACTACATCGATCGCGTACACATTATACGTTGGGGCCTGAGGCAAGAACACAGAAATTAACATTTCTAGAAGCAAATTCTCTAAGCTGAAGAAGCCACTTCAACCCGCAACGGAACGGTCTGCACGCATGACTTGCACAACTGGCAAGGGGATAACCCATACATAGTACATCGGTTCAACTACCAACATCGGCTTAGTGTCAATGTGTGGGGTGGTAATGTCGGTCATTATCTTATTAGGCCATATCTTACGTTTCTTGTAAATGGACTAGCTTATGTCTTGTTTCTGAGGGACGTGCTGCCAGAACCGATAGGAGATGTGGCTCTAGGTTTTGGCCGTCAGATGAGATCATAGCACGACGGAGTTCGGGCTCATTCCGTCAGGAATATCTTCCGGAATCTAAGTTTTTGCCTCCCAAAGTTCAAACAGTTTAGGAAGAAGTTTTCGGGAATAAATGTTGTCAGTGCCCTGAAATATAAGTGAAATTGCCTTTGCGTGTTTTTTCTGCATAAGCAGGCGCTCACTTATTTTTAATTTTAAATTAAAAAATGTTACGTTAAAAATGTATGCTAAGCGTGACAAATCTTCGACACCAAAAAAACAAATGATTAAAAAAACTGAGAAAAACTATCAATTAACAATTTGCCCAAACTTATCAGCAAGCCAGTGTGCGTGTGAAAAATTTGCTCAAATTAAATAAAAAGGTATATTGTCTCGTCTATGTTTCTCGATCAAAGTATGTTGTCTCGTGTGCAGCAGTCTGTTCAGAGGACGTGTCAGGTCTGCATTGAAGCAGGAGGCAGACACTTTCAACAATTATTAGTCAGACACTTTCAACAACAGATATTGATTGAAAGCACACCCTTTGGCGTAATATTTGTTTCATTTTCCATTCTCATTCGTTAGAAACGTAAATTACTTGTTGAATACGTAAGTGACATTCTAAACTTTGAAGCTCAGAATCTCAAAAACAAAAGAGGTTTTCAATTTTTGGTATCCACGAAAAAGGGTTTATTTTGAGTATTCCTATCACCTGTGAAAGTTTGCACCTGTTGAAAATTACCACCCTGGAAACACCCTGTATATGCATAAATATAGATAAATATGCATATCTATAAGTATGCAATATGCATACATACGAGTATATATGCATATAAGTGCATACATATCTACAGTCATTCACGAGGTTATGTTCAATGGCGCCAGAAATGAACTCCGTACCAACAAATTTTTCACTAACTTGTAAATTATCATATCCTAGCTTAAAGTAAGCTCATAATAATAATATTACTAAGCCATGAACCATTCAATTCAACATCATTTTTTCATATGATTAGCGTTATTATTTATGTGTTTTATTTAAGTTATGCTAATGTTCTCGTTTACTTTCATACGAAGACAAAATCATAAAGGTAAAAAGAAACTTCGTAAATCACAGAAAAATAATTCCAATGAGTACTTAGTATATTTTAAGATCAAAATATTTATTTATCTGTCAATATTTAGTAGTATACCCGTTCAGGAATTAAACCGAGGGCAATCTCTTTGGCATTTTCCTGATTAGTTTCTGACAGTTGACTGGAGAGAGTCCCACTTCACTTTTATTTGAAGCAAAAGTTTATCACAATGGTGTCTTTCCGCAACTGTTGCTTGATATGGTTCCGCACGTTCTCAATTGCGTTAAAGTCTGGTGACTGGGTAGGCCAATCTAAACATGAAATGCTATGCTCCCGAATGAATCTCTTGACATTGGTTGCTGTGTGTATGGGAGCATTATTTTGCATGAAGATAGGATTCCCTTCCAAATCATCATCACAATTGGGTACAAAATGTTCAGCTAACATGTCGTTGTATTTGGTCAAATTAATTCGACCTTATAATCGTACGAGAAGCTTTGGAGCATGAGCACTGATGACTTGCCATACCATGACTGAACTTCCTCAACTGTATACCTGATGGAAAATTTCATCCCTCCTATTCGTCGAACACATTGCCTGCCATCGTTGTCTAGCCAATTGAATGGGCTTTTATTGCTTTAAAGCACCCTCTGCCTGTTTTAGGCATCAAAATTTTAATGACTTTGGACGAATAACACATGATGCTTTCTGTTCTTCACCGATGTCATCGGTTTTAGTCTTGCAGTGCAACTGCTCAACCTAAATTCATTAAGTCTATTCTTAATTGTTGAAGCAAAACACTCAGCTTTGCTTACATCAGCTTCTTTTTTATTTCCACACGGATTATCATCATAACCTCATGCCTGGTTTTTATCGATAAAAATGGCCGTGGGGCTCATTTACATTCTTCTCACAAGTCTTTCACGTGACACATCCTTTCTTGGTGCAAATCATATTTTTTTCAATCCGCTGAGAATATTATTTATCCTAACTCTTAGTCGCATCTCTTGAGTTCCATTTTGTGGAGCAATCCGAAATTTTCACCAGTCATGTGATCGTTTGACGTCCACTTGGTCTTGGTATCGAATGTTGGCGCTTCTTCCGCTGTTATTTTCTCCAGAAAATTTTCCAACGTGAGGTAGGCAGCAAACACCAGACAAAAACTATCGAATGGTCTGTTTTGTAGAGATAGTGTCGGAATATTGGACACAGTTCAACATAAGATAAATTTAATGGAATGCCTTACTTTCGAAAATTGTGTTTTCTGCATCCTGACTACCAGTTTTAAACATAAAAGGCTAATTATTTTGTCTAATTTTTGGAACGGACAAGCGGTAAAAATGTAAATGTGAATGAAAATAAGTCAGTAAATAAATAAACCAATGAATCATAAAGATAACTCTCACATGCATACATCATTTGTTGGTTGTAACGGGCTGCAAGTGACTTCTCTTATGAAGAATACGTTCATATTGTTGATAGCGATATACAGCATCGAATCAGTCAACTGTGCATAGTATGTACTTCATTAGGGGCGTCCATGCAGCGAATGAAGACATATGCATAAAATTTCTAGCACTTCTGAAATATATTTTAGCCTTAAGATGCTCTCAGTTTAATCAATGATTTTCTCCCGGAACTCATTCTTTTGTAGTTGCAGTTATACAAACAGGGTGAATGCAATAATTAAACCTCGGGAGAAGGTACTTTCAGCTAAGGTTACTTTATATAAATCAGTGTGGGAGAGAGAGAGAGAGAGCGAGCGGCCTTAATGTACCACTTCAGAAGATTGGTTTTAAGACCATGCTTATAAAAAATTTAATAGGCCAGCATTTTACGTCATCACATGAAGTTTTCGTAAAGCTCCAGACTCTGTAGATAATGGACCTTCGACCAAACAGTATTCAATTTTAGGCTGTGGAACGCGCTTGTCCAGAGAATATCATCAGACGGTCTGCTCTACCATAAATTTTTTTAACGTTGGCAGAATCGGAACCTTTTGACTGAGATGTGACTTATTTAAGCAGCTCGAACAACTCGTATCAACAAAGCTCGTTTTAAATGGCTGCTTAGTGAACCGCGACCTGCAGATATCTTTCAAAAAAAGCGGTCTGCTAAATGCGATGTGGGGAAATTGAATGAGAACTTTGAACTGTCAAAGAAAAAGGATCAGCACTTTTCTCTTAGCTTCATTCGTTTTAATTTTCTCAATTGTGCTTGTAGAATTTTCGATTAGAAATAGGAGACCAATTCATGTTTGATTTCGTAATACCAATTGAATTATAACGCATTCCGAGTTTTCCCTTGCTCAAAATGACGCGATAACTTTGTGAGTGAAATTTGGTGGTAAAATTGTCATTCTTTCTGAAATTTGCTTGTTTTTCTCGGAAAATTCTGAATTTATTCTCTAACTTTTAAACAACTAATGTTGCGGTGCGTAATTCTTACTTCGCAGCTAATTTGGAATGACTCAATGTTCCGATAAGAAAGAAACCAAAACTTTGAGACACAAACAAAGTTGATACGATGAATTTTTTTTTGCATTTCGACATCAAGATTTTATTCCATAAATTACTTGTTCGTGGGCCATAACATAACAAGGCAAAATTACAGGCATCAAGCATTTGTGCACAGCAAGTCTTGAAAATTTTAATTTTATTTTTTTCACATACTTTGGAACTTGTTCGCAAGACGTTTGATTGTGCGTCATTACTTTTTTTCGACTCTTGACCTTATCCATTATATGTACACCTCTTACTCCTCGTTGTAATCGTCGTACAAGCTTTTCCTCCATCTCAATCCCCAGGAAGAATACATTGCATATACTTGCACTCTACTTCATATTCCTGAACGTGACCATTTCACCAGCCTCTACTCCATCTCATTCATTTGAACATACGAGTATAAATGAGCGTAGCCACCAAATTAACAAGACTGTTGAGCCCTATGTTCTGGAACGTATACAACATGCAATATACTGCTCACATCTGTGTTGCATGTCACATGGCTGAACTGAACCCCTATAAAGTATTTTTTCCACCTCGTATTCCTGAATACGAGGTGCTGTTTATTTTACAGGTCTTTGCTCCACCTCACACAACATTCGTTACATTGAGTCTTTCAGGTAAAGTAATAAAATTTTAGTTTCTATGCTAATATCCTAATATCTCAAGGAAAATGTAACATGGTGGTTTGAAGTTATGACAGTTTGTTTGCCAGACCAGAAGTTCGAAATTTTTACACTATAAGACCGCCCTCAGCCATGATGACGGTTTCTACACGTTTTCGATAGCAGGACAAGACGCGGATAACTCCTGTTTCCAAAGATTCCACAGCCTTTTTGACATACTTCTTAACGGCTGTGACGTGATTGTTCGAGACTTTGCATACAAACTTTGGCTTCAATTTGAGACCAAAAATAGTAATCGAACGGCTTCAAGTCAGGTGCATTGGAAAGTCTCAAGTCTTTCTCTAAGAATCGCACACCGGACATCTTGAGCAAGTCAAGAGGAAGTCGCTCGCCATGTGGGTGCGAACCGAGTCCTATTCGAACATGAACTTTGAAGCCTTGGCTTTCATCCAGGGAATGATTCGTGGTTGCCAGACGCTGCATTAGCATTCAGCATTCACTTTTTCGTTGTCAGCGACGAAATGGTTGAAGACGCCATCCTCTCTCGGAATCACGCTGAGGGTCATGACGCACGCTGGTTTCTTCTTGGTCGTCGTGGGTTGAACGGCGGTGCCAGTTCAAAATTTTCTTGTACCTCTCTAAACGAACTTCGTTCATTTTATTAGTTATTAGATGCTTCCTGCTTTGTGCATAGGCGGTGAGGCCAAGGTTTTTGATCGTTCTTTGAATAGTTATGATACTGACGAGCTTCTCCTTAGCCAATATCGATAACGAAACAGGTGGATTCGTCTTGAAGCGTTTTGTGAGGCTGGGTAGAAAGGGTAGGCTTACAAATTTTATCTTTTTTTGTAGTATGGGCGGTTCTGCATGTTAGTTTTTCTTGGCGCATGGATGGGTCAGCATTTTATATTGTCTTGGCATGTGAGTGGTTCTGCAATCTCGGCCAGATTCTTCATAATGCTTACAAATATCGTAGACTAGTTCGCTAGGGTACTGGATTAATTCTGCTCTGTAGGCTGAGCTAGGGCACGTGCGAGGAAGTTCACAGATAGCAGAAAGTTTCGAGTGATCCATTGCGTAATGTTTATGCAACGAACTCTTAATATTAATTGCCGTATTCACTGATGGTTTAGCATAACTGATGCCCTTAAGTGTTGCCAACTTTTTGAGGGATCAGAATTGCCAGCTTCTTTAAATAGGCACGAATTTATTTGAAAGACCCTTCCCTGTAGATGCCTCTACCTCGTTTCGTATTTATAAAACTTATTCATTGCGAAAGCCACTGTCCCATCTAACACTCTTGGACATATTAAAGCCATTTTCAAATCTAATAAAGAATGTTTTTTTCACTCCCATCAGCGTTTTCAGTATAAGAGGATGCCTTTTAGTTTGAGAGGATATTCAAATCTAATAATGAATGTTTTTTTCACTCCCATCAGCGTTTTCAGTATAAGAGGATGCCTTTCAGTATAAGAGGATATTCAAATCTAATAATGAATGTTTTTTCACTCCCATCAGCGTTTTCAGTATAAGAGGATGCCTTGCATTATGCTTCCGTTTTTCGATCAAATCCCAGGGTCGTCAGATATTTTGCCTCGTGACAACTGTTTGCAGTCTTTTTCTCATTACCGATACCCAATATTTTATAGGCTTCTGCATTGGGCTTTGAAGTGCTCCAAACTGCAGAATAAATATTCCACGGGTCTTTCTTGATCCTATTTAATGTCTTATACAACGAACTAAGGCAACCGCAGCGCTCCCGACCAGTTTAATGTGATATAAAAGAGGGTAAATATTTTCGTTAGGGGATTACGAAGTCAATTAATTTTTTGTATGAATCCAGAGTAACTAATTAGGTCTTCTCTTGAGCAACCGTTGTTGAATGAAGAATCATTCATGGCTGTTTTGAAACTACTAAAAGAGAGGTTCAGATTTTCTTACATTCGTTGCTGTTAAATCTATTTTTATAGCTTTCAACGCTGATTGAATCAGTGATCTGTTATCACCTTGGCGGTCGAAAAAAACATTAGCTAAACACGACGAGGACAGGTCTGGTAGTTATTTACTCCAAATAGAGGCTCTAAAACTCGCAACCCGGAGCGAACAGATGAGCTTCGATAATCCCTTCCGTAAGGTGCCGGCTTTAAATTTGTTTCCGTAATAATTTGATGTTAATTTCATCAGCGGAGAGAACAATATCAATACAAATAAATTTTAATGGAAAGGCGGATTTTTTATTTTGTGGCATTGTATGCATACACGTCATTCACAATTTTGCTCTGCCCTTTAGACAGTTGTAATTTTGGAACCGTTCACCTTTAAATCGTCCTTCATTGCAGTTACTAACTCAACTGGAACGTTTTTTGTTCAAGCTTCTTGCTGTTCTTAAAACCGTTACGCGATTAAAAAGTCTGGTTGCAATACGATGTCAAGGTTAATTCTTAAATTTCTCAAACTCAAATAAACGTTTGGAATTTAAAATTTGATGTCATGCAGAAGTACTACACACTGCAATTGCTGAAAGTACAATTGAAATCACTGAATTCCGAAGGGAAATCACCAGAGGTAAAATTACAAAGTAGAAGTTCTAAATGAAGTAGCTAAAAATAGTCTCGTAGCAATTTGGTTATGACAACGCTGACTTGGAAATTAGGGTTATGGAATAAATAATGAAATTGTAAACTGGAAAGCAAATATTTTTGAATAACAATTTTAATATTTTTTTTGGAATTAAAAGGTGTTGTAGCTAAGTTACTCGAAAATGATTATGTGAAAAGGAGCACTTGGGGCGTGGTTGTAAATATGTTATACATGTCAAACCTTAACACAATGAACCCAACCCGTTTGCGTAATGTTACTTTGAAGAAAATATACCAGTTAAGATAAATTTCATCTACTATTTTAGACTATCATTGTTGCCTTGCTGCCTAATGTACATGTGTATGTACATGGATGTTATGTGTTTAATTGTGTATTGTTAGCAAATAAACGTATGATGCATTTTACTTTATTATATCTAAGTATTATTAGAATATAATTTTAAGCATGTTGCTACAGTACATTTTTAAAAAGCAAATATTAACTTGTAAATAAGAATACGAAGAAACCGTTGCAAGCCCAAATACTTTTTAAAAATTAGTTTGCATAAGACATCTGTACTAAAAACATGGCGTACATATTGACACTTAGAAAATATCCGAGGAAACTATTTCACGAGGGCTTCACTTGCTTATAGTACGATGCTTTTCATTTTGAAGTAGAATTTTAGCTTGTACTTCAATAATTTTCATTGGTCCTTCAGTAATTTGAATTTTATTTTCAGTGATTTCGTTCTGTAGCTTAACAATTTCAAATTGTTTTTAAGAACTGTTATTCGTACATCAGTAACTTGGTGTGTGGATCAGTAATTTTCGATTAGTGCTGCAGTTATTCAATTGATCTCAAGCAATCCTAAATAATACGTGATTTATTTCTAATAATAAATGAGTAATTCAACTTGTTCTTCGTAACGATAATTTGGACATCAGTAATTGAAATTTTTGGTTAGGTAGAAAAAATTGTGCTTCAGCCATTCAAATTTAGATCTCCCTAACTTTAATTTGTTTATTAATACTTTAAATTTGAAATTCATCAATATTAGATTAAACTTTTGTATTTTCAATTTGAATTTGTCATTTCAATTCGAAACTTCATTAACTTCGATTTGATGCTGAAATAGCGAGTAGTTCTTCGCTTTATGAAACTTCAAGGAAAACAGATCACTCAGACTTGTTTTGAAATATCTTACTTGTGTGAATCATAACTTAATTTTTACGCGTCTTGGCTTAAGAGTGCGTGAAGGCATTAAGCATAACGAGCCAAAAAAATTAGGTGAGCTTTGGGAGTGAACGTAGCGCGTGGATCCAATAATAAATTACCACGGCTGTAAAAAAAGACTTAAAATGTCTCAAGAGGATACTTGTCATTTCGTAGACCACACCGTGTGCTGACATTAGCGACTTGTAATTGTAAGCTCGTTAGCTTCAAATTATCTTCAAGATCAAAGGTCTTAGACTTGGGAGGGGGTGGACGTCAATCTGTGCGTTTACATCCGCAGGTCCCCGCACGCCTGCATAGCCAACTTACGAAATTAGCCTTTGAAAAATAAACAGTTTGGTTAACGACAATGTTGAAAATAGGAAAACCTTGACACTTTTAGTTAATGATTTAGCTAAAGAATAATTTATGGACCGGCACAAAATTATGAACCCTTGGGAGGATAGGTCGAGGGATTTGAGTTTATCGTGGAGTCTAAATGGGATTCTTACATGGGAAGGATTCAATTCTTCCATTCAAAACGCACTCAATGCTCAAAAAAATTTGCGCGTTGGCTATTACTGACGAGCTTGTTACAGCTCTAATAACAGTTTAGTTGAAGCCTCCATATTTTCTGATACCTCAGTCAAAGCCCAATTGACAATCTTCAACATCCTATCATCTGTTCAATACTTGAAATTAAAAGCAAATCCGCAGTAAATGGTGTCCGTTTCGAGATGCCTTTTTTTTGCAGTGATTCTCATAGAATCACAGCTTTAAAATGGTCAAATTCAATATCGCATGCCAGCCAATTTTTCTTGTCTCGTCTCTCACCAACGAGAGTCTTCCATTCTTCAGCCAGCGATGGACGGCGGCTTTAGCTTCAAGAAATTAATACGCCCAGCATCCTCCACTACGATGATGACTACACTGCCGCAAAGAGCCCTAGGAGCCTTCCATCCTGAGGACTGACGGTTCTTGCAGGGATTGAGAAAAATGAACGTCACACCGTGCCACTTTGTTGCAATTTCACGACCAAAAATTGGTCAAGACAGAAGCGAAGGTCGTGCCTTAACTGTGACATTTGAGTCCCTAATTAGTTGAAAATGAATTGAAATAGTAATATCGTGACATATCACCCATTTGGTTGCGAGAGAGGCGACGACAGAGGTTGTTTGAGTGATCTGGGAAGACTGATTGCCGCCGCAAATTAGCATTTTCTATCAGGCAGAGTTAATTTTGGGCGTGTAGGATATAAGGCAACACTCGCTTGGGACGCAAATGTACTTTCAGCGCGAGAAAAGGGCCAATCGGAGCCGTGTTTCTTGACAGAGAATATCAGTTCATGATTATTATACATCAAAGGGAGGATAAAATAAAATTATGCTCATTATGTCTGACTTCAAAAATTACAGCAACAGTGTAATTTTTCCTACGTAATCATAAGTCACGTATACGCTCGTGAATTACTTTATTGCAAATTTTCTTATTACAAAGTAATTCACACTGCCTCAAAAGCTATAATTTTGACTGCGATTGTAACTCATAGCGAATATTCTCAGCACACATTCTTAACATTCTACTCAGATGAACTGCACGCACTGAATAAAGCTCAAGCGATCCATGATAGTACTCGTACCAACGACTTGAAATGCCACAATACTTTTTCGAACTTTAATCGGGACTGTCGAGACTGTCGCAATGAGCTCAATTAACTGATGGTTCAGGTCATCAGGTTTTTTGATAGCGTTCACAGATTCTTTTTTGATGCATTGTTGATGTATGATGGCCAAATCATTAGAGTGTTCGCAAATCCCCTTTTTAATGATGTTGAGGTTCTCAAAATGGATGGATTATCAGGCTCAAGCGCACTGCAGCTGCAGTGAACGCAGTCTGCCGACAAAGCTACTGGTAGATGCAGTTCTGCATGCGTGGACTCCACTCACAGTTTGGACTTGCAAGAGGTTTGGGATATTCCAAGGGCCACGATGTGTTTCTTTCAGTGATCTTCCCAGGTTTTTGGTTGCCATTTGCTCATGGCTTTTGTGTGGGAGGAATTTTCTAGAGTATGTGGTTTTTAGAATACCTTTGATCCCTGATGGCTTGTTAACATAGAAATTTGGAAGAAGCCATTAGTCTTTTGTAGTGCAACAGCTTCTGTAGTTCACTGCCTCATCATTGAGGGTCGGATCACATAGTGTGCTGAGGTTCTTACTCACTAGTTGTTCATTAATTTAAAAATTCATCGACGTTTAAATTTCATAGTTTCTGACGCGTGTTATGTGACTGTACGATACAAAAACATTCATATCTATAACAATGGTCATTTAGCATGCATGTTTTTGAATGCATCTCTACTAGCAGGATGAGAGCTATTCATGAAATGACAATATATCATATCTGATTTTTCGAAAGCACTGGCAATGAATCTTGTTTAAATAACCCGAATTTGCTCCACGCCTGTGCCGATCATACGGTTATACTTTTCCAATCAATCCTTTCCCTCTGAGAAGATCTCTTTTGAAGTTCAATTTTAGTGGCAGCCTATATCATTTTAGAAAACTTTAGTTCTCATATTACGTTCAATTAATTCCACCTGACAACAGAAACTAAGTACAGAACGTTATGGTCCCGAGGAAATAGAACTTTCAGGATTCCATCTCATCATAAAACGCATTGTCTGACAGGGGCTTAGCATCCTTTAAGCCAAAAGTTTCTTAAAGGTCGTAATTTGATCTTAGAGTTTGTAATTTTGTGGGAGACATCATTTACTGAGACCGTAATTTCTTTCTTTTGGGATATACTGTATAACCAAGTCAATGATTTTCATCTCTCGCTGTCTAGATTTAAACAATTTAAACAATTTATTTACCACAGGCGATCCAGAAGTAGATTGTTTCTTAAGTGTAGTACAATGGTCAAATTTGAGTATCGCTACACATGGGCCCACATAAATTCAGGGACTTCTGGGGCATCCTAGATTAATCTGAAGAATGGCTTTTTGGTATGACGGGTCTTCTTAGGAGAATTCAGGCGAATGGAGGCTATTGAATACATCCAGTGATTAACAACTACTTGTCGAATTGATTCCACAACGAGAAGTACAAATTTCGTATTCTGCGAACAGACAAATTCCGTATTCTGCGAACAGACAAATTCCGTATTCTGCGAACAGACAAATTCCGTATTCTGCGAACAGACAAATTCCGTATTCTGCGAACAGACAAATTCCGTATTCTGCGAACAGACAAATTCCGTATTCTGCGAACAGACAAATTCCGTATTCTGCGAACAGACAAATTCCGTATTCTGCGAACAGACAAATTCCGTATTCTGCGAACAGACAAATTCCGTATTCTGCGAACAGAAAACGCTCGCCAGCACCTGCGCAAGTTTGTGCAGTAAGACCTGCGCGGCTCAGTTCAGCGCAACTGAAAATTACCGTTTGAATAATATATTTACTCAGTATCATCTTGAATGGCGACCGAGGATGCTATGAGTGAAACTGCTTCACTTCACGGAGAAACGTTGCATCAAAAACATTTTATCAGGCCAAGTGGACATTTTTGGGTAGCCGGCGCTGTTAGCCTCGTGAGTCAACGTTGGTCTGACCAAATCACTGCAGGGATTTTCAATAGGGTATTCTATCTGATTGGTGAAAACATTTTTCGGAGATTTTCACCGATGACCTGAAAGGTAAAGCTTTTAAAATTTATCCTTATCAAAGGAAAAAAGAACATCAGAAATATATTTACGTCAGTGCTCCTGTCAAATAATACTTCATATGCTATCAGAATGCGTACAAAAAATTGTGTTTTGAAAATTCGAGTGCTGATCGGGAGAATCTACACTTACTAAGCGTAAAATTAGTCAGTTATAATATTATTTTGAACTAAAAGCCTAAAACTGAAGTTCATAGGTTTGAAAAAAAAACTAAAACTGCCATCAGGGTGGATGAACAGTCATTTTTGACTGAAAAAAGACATTTACTATCATACAGGTTTTATTCGCTAAAACTTTACTGACCCGCCTCCTTAAAATGAGTGCACGTCCTATTTTATGTTGAAAATGAATCGAAAATCACTGATTTGGCATTACATGAGTCAAAGTGATTTCCATTGAGTTTTATACTTCATTTCATCAAAGCTGCATTCAATGAGACGCTTTTATTTTTTGAACTTATAATCCAAATATCAGCCCTATTTTACCACAGTTTTCTCACTTTATATCAAACAATGGCAACTAAACAATTGTGCACGATTGTGAACAAGCGATAGTTAGGAAACGGAGTGTTAAAATAAAATGAACTTTTTCAAACTATAATTTCAAAGAGAGTTTATTCGAGCTAATTGAGAGCAAGTATTATTGTGATGGAAAAATTATCAATTTTGTTTAATGATTCTTTTCATCACTATGATTACGTAATAAAATTTCAAAAGATTTGATAGTTTTACCATTAGACATATTAACATTAGACCTAGTCAACATTATCGCCGATTATATTTCCACTGTCAAGTAACTAGGCTATCATTTTCAAACCATTATCATGAAGATTTACTATATACACAGGTGCACTTGCTAAAGCGGCTCTCCCACAGGGACCTCATGGCAGTAAAGCTCAATAGTTATAGCTTGATTACCGTCTCATAATTTGAAATAGACAATTTCAGGGCCATCCTTCCATTCATTCAATCTGATCTTCTTTTAGATAAAGTTCTTGCACGCTAAGGAGGCCTTCTTTCTCGATTGATTTATATACGGCGGCGGAATGGACTCGCTTCTGATTACCTGTAACAAGCCTTCAAAGGAATGGCGTCTTATACGTAGAGTGAGCTACGACAGCACGATTTGTCCAATGTGATTATTTAATGGAGCGAGCGTGTTAGTGAAAGGGTTGCAGGTGAAGAATATGAAAAATGGATTTATAGCATGAGAAAATAGTAGTAATTATTTGTATTTTTTATGACCGATTAGTGAGACACTGTTTTGTAGTATGCAGCTGGAATTGTATTTGGGGAAATGAACGTGGATTGTGTTTCCTAATGAGACAACGGCGTGCTTAATATTTTCGTTTTTTGAAAACCTGTCATTTGATGGCCAATTTGTTACCTACTCTTATCTTCTCTGGAAAAAATCAATTTTACAATATCGAGCAGCACAAATATGTTCACTTTAGGTGCACTCATATTGTACTACATTTCCAGTTACAATGCTATGCGTCTGCAAAAACTTTCCGTCTATGAAACATGTTCATTTGAAAAAAGAGACTTTTTAGAAGATCGTTTTTGGAATTGTTAATTTTCAATCTCATTTTCGTTTTAATAAAATATGATAGCTAAGAAATAAATATTTTTTCGCTTCAGAGTGTAAATCGATCTGAGTTTGTCACTCCTGAACTGCGTGCTGGTTATGCATGTTCCAAAAGACCCGTCTCTTTGAGGGTAAAATTCACTTGATTCATTCGATAAAATTTGAAGGAAAATGTTCCTCATTTACTAATTACTTTCAGTATAGCAAATACCGCGTTTCGATGCCCCGAACCTCATCATCAAGCTAGAAAAATGGACGAAAAATTTGGTCACAGGGGTAAAAATGAGAAACTAATTCTTGAGCTACTTAAGGCCTAAGACAGTGATATTCGACATCATTTCACAGGATGAATAAGTAATATTACATTGTACAACAGCCATTATTTGTTCATGGCACCAAAGATAGAAGCGAAAAGGACGATCGAGCGGAAGGTTTCAATTATTTCAGCTGCGCAGTTCTACTGAATATTTTGAGAGCATAAAGCTATTAGTGTTGTCGTTGAGGGCTGTTTCAAGGTAATGGATGTGAAGGGGTTCTATTACTCGGAAATGTTATTTTTTGTGTTTTTTACAATTCTTTGTGGGAATAAAAGTCTTCATTCGAGGGCTTACAACTATCATCGATTCTAGAGTAGTTAAAAATAGAACGTTGATACTTGTACGCAGTTAATTTCTGCTTCAGGGACATCCCCGTGCATGTGTAACCTATATTAAAGAGACTTATATTCTATTCTTTCTCCCATGGTCTAATACATCACAATAACTCCAGCTATATTATTGAACGTGAACTCATGAATGTTATTTCCAAGTAGAAGGTCTCCAATTTTTTTACGATTTTTATGATACAATCTTTGATTCTTGCCTCCGGTTTCACTGGATGGACAAAACTTTTGGCGGTATTCTTGAAACCTCGTCCATCTGTTTTATAATTCTTATGCATTTGTATTTCATAATACATTTTGATATAATGTGTTTTAAGACAAAAGGTCTTGCAGTTTCTTGTCACAATAGATTGTAACACTGATATTTATCGTGTTCTGTGATTTGGCGCACCGGCCGTTCCGTTTAGGATTTATCAAGAAAGGAGAATGGTTTTATCATTTCTTTTTCAACACCGGAACACAGCGCCTAAGCTACTGAGTGATGGATAGATAAAATTTAACGTCACTACACCAAGAAGCTATATTGAGTAGAAAATATTGATTAGAAAATATGTTACATCACAATATTGATTAGAAAATATGTTTCATCACAATATTGGTTAGAAATTATTTTACATCACAATATTGATTAGACAATATGTTACATCACAAACATACTACATTTTCTTATCTGATTTCTCGCTCGGTTAGTAACTACGGCGCTACATCGGGCAGATGGTTAGTTGTTTACTGTAGCGTATTAGGTGAAATTGACACAATGACTTCTTTGTCTCTTTTCCAGGAATGCACAACATACTGGCAGGCGACGGCTCGTGGAGTTTCACTTTGGGCGGCACTGACGATGTACAAATACCTAGGTTCTATTTTTAATAATTTCAGCATCAATCATAGTTATAAGCCCTCTAATTAAAACCCGTATTCTAATAACAGCCCCTATAACGTTCAGTCTCGCATTCGCGATCACGCAGAATATAGGAATACTAATGTCAGTTTTCATCTAGTCTTATTAATCTGTTTGAGCCTAACTCCAAGACCAGGCGTGATGTTATTTTGACGGTGACGAAGATTTAAAAATGACCGAGCGAGCTACATTTCGCGAACGTTTTTCCGTGTTCTAAATGTGAATGTCTTTACTCCTTTGGACTTGTCAGTCTAGAGGAACCATCAATTTACCTTTCAAAAAGACAGCAAAACCACAGTAAATTGAAATAAATTGGCCGCTGTTCGCCTGAAGATAGAAGCACTGCCATGATACAGTATGTTCCAAAGGGAGGAAGTCCTTCCTTGATACATGCTTTTCTCTTCATATTATTTTATTTTCTTACAATTACTAACTTGCCGCCATGCTATAACAAGACACTTTTCTGTTGTCCCCTTCGAACTTTCTGAGGCTTCCAGGGTGTCGGTGGGACACAGAGGCTAAAAAATATTCGTTTGGCAGCGTGAAGCTGAATTATTTATGCGATAATTGAAATATATTTTCATTGTTTCTCAGCTCCTGAGGATCTATGTTTTTAAAACAATCGTTTTATCGAGTAGAGCCAATTTATTTTTATTAGAAGGCTATGCCTATTCAATTTTCCTATGGTGTAGATTATGAAGTTTACTAGCAAGGAATTAATACATTTCACATCATTTCTTTATAAATATGTGCCTATAATTCATTACCACTTGTTCTTGGTTGCTCTATGTGCAAAAAGCTTATTAAATAATCAGAAAGTGGATGAATCCTTTGATGACTCATTTTATTGAATGTTACGATTATACGGGCGCATAAATAAGCGATGTATAGCCGAGGAAAGATCACGAGAATTTGAGAGATGCTTTTAGGAATTGATTGTTTCCTTGAGAGGTAGAACGTTCGTTCTCTGTAGCTTCAACACACATCGAATAATAAATTATTTCATGGTGTCAACTGCGGCAACTTATTGTTTAAAAGTTATAATTTGAATTTATTTTAACGTCTATTCATTTATTGTTGTTTTCATGCCAATTTCTTGTACGAAACGGGTAAGAAGTAAAGAAAGTAAGAGGAAGTAAGAGGCTGTAATAGCCTTTCTCAGGCTGGGTGGTTAGAGTGACTTTCCTTACGGGCACACTACCCAGATTTACTTTTTTCAATGTAAAATAGCAGATTTTTGAGCGAAAAAACATAATTGAACATCCTTATGTGAATGTATAAAACTTAAGATTTTCAAAATACGAATAGCAGTAATAGTATTAAGTTAAAGGTATCGTAAGCATTTACTTCCAGTTCTGCGAAAACTTTTTATTTCAACTTCGAGGTTTCGTTAAAAACACTTGTCTGTAGTTCATACTAGATTCATAATTTACAATTTAAAATACATTTTCAAACAGAATCCTAGTTAAAAATTTTAAACAGAATGATATTTTCATAAACAATCTCTTTAGAATCAATGCCTTGAAGTCTTGTACCACTTCTCAAATAAAACGCTTCGTTGATCTGCAATTACTAGCTTCTACAGGCTCACGCTAGCATTCCTGACATGATTTGAGACTGACAACTACATTATTCTTCAAGAAGAACTTCCAAATATACATTTTAGAGTGCTTTGCATACCTCAAAGTATTTCTTGAGTCTTTAATGACACCACTCAATGGTTCACACTTCGATAATTTGACATAACTCATTGTTTTTTGTCGCAAATAATTGCCATCAGTCCAGTCAAGCATTTCTTCTGTAATGCGGAATATTTCCCCGGCCGTTACCGCTACTCCGAGGTATTTTTCAATAGCATTCCACGGCTGATTCAAACTCGTCACGAGGCTTTGAGGAAAATTCTCCGGTTTCTACCGGCAAACAGGGTGGCCAAATTGACCATTTTTCGGCAAAATGTTTTATTGTGACCATTTTGTGAGTAGAATATGCTGGTTTTATCCATGTGTATGCCGTCCTATTTTATTCCTCCAAAATGTTTAAATATGAATGATCTCAAACAGAATTTGATAATCTTGACAAAAACAAACGCCTTTTTGTATTTCTCGCCAAAATTTATATGTTTCATCATTTTTAAAATAGGATTTGATGATTTTGATCAGATATAAATGGCAGCGTGCTTTTCGACGGATATTTTCATACATGACTATTTTTGAACTAGAGCCCAACATTTTTGGGTAGAAAAGCTTGCATAGAATTGCTACCCGGATCAATTGAGTCGGTACGCTACCATCTCCACTGCTCCTTGTTCTCCAATACTTCAACGTTGTGTAGTTTGAATCTACCCACGTCCTGCTGCGTGGTCTTGTTTTAATGATCGCTACTTGTTCGATCATGATACCATCCATACTAATCTTTATTCATGAATTTTTTCCAATCCATGGGTGAGATTTAATCTATTTGTTTAGAGTTCATCACTGATTAATTGCTTTTGATTTCATCAAAACTGAGCTAAATCGCTTACATTTCTGCAGGTGAATAAGCTCAAAAGGCACGATTAAAATTCATACGTCTGACAACCTTGACGCTTTAAACCATGTGGAGTACTTTGACATACTAGCTTTCATTCGCGTCTGTTGCGTGTAGTCGGGAATTCAAACACAAAAGAATTTCAATTGAGTAATTCAATTCAAAATTGGTTGCTAAATTAAATTAGCCAATAATATTATTTTCCCCAGTAATCAATTTCAGAAAGCAGTAATCTCTAATATGGAGTAGAAATTTGCCTCCACGCATTGAAACGTCAAATTAAACGAAGCCGTACGTAATGGATGGCACGAAGGAGCAGACTCAGCTGATGGTGATGCAGGTGCTAATGATCAGGTGTCTAGCGGCGGTTTTTACGATCCATCACCCGTGATTATCCTACGGTTAATCTAGCAGCAGGTCTTCAAAACGAGGCTCCCGGACACGTGCACCTTATGTTGTCGACGGCGTTCCAGTTAATAGAATCTCAAAATCTGCCTCGGAGACTAGACCGCTCGCATCCGAGTGATAATTTGATCAGATTGCTTAGCGTGGCCTCGGCGCGCTCCGCTGAACTCGCAATCAATCCTTCGGTTCGGTTCAGAAAAATGCAAGCTCTTGAGAATCTAATGTTGATTTCAAATCTCATTCATCTAGAGGGGTAATTGTTTTTGGAGCGGTTAATTCAATGGGAGAACCTATACATAAAATGAGGTGTATATGATTCGAGAAGAGATACCGCAGTGATTTGTGTAGGAAAGTAATCTCTCACTTCTGATGTCTAGAAACTATTGCACCCAAGTGGTGACAGAGAAATGTTATCACTGGAGACAGCTCAAAGAGACTTCATATAGTTCTGCTAGAAGGAAAGAGAGCGATTAGCGAAGCAGTGCAATCGTTGAGCACTGCACTTTTTGCGGCTTCTCACAGCTCATTTGTATGTAAAATTCTCCTGTCGCCGTGTGTGCGGCGCTTTTAAGGCTTCATCTGAAAGCATAAGCAAGCAGCGAATCAAAAGACCCGCTAATCGTGTCTTGTGTCCTCATTAAAGATGCATGAACCAATTTTTCCGCCCTGAAAAAATGCTGCGGCCGATCGAATTCAATGATCAGATTGCTTGGTAGTGAAATCTGCATATAATGCCTTCATTTCGTACGCATAAAGATTTATCTTGCCTCGGCTGCGCTGAAATCTTTGTAAAAATGTGGTAGTTCTCTCTCAAGTTCCTTAATAAGGCATGAATTTACTGAACAATTATTTCTAGCAGGAGTAACAAGTGTATCTCGGTGAGAAACTCGTCAAATCGGATGAGTTTTTGATCAGGTTACTCACTACTTTTGTTCAGCAACTCACTACTTTTTGTTAAGCAACTTGTTATTTTTGGTGAAGTAACTCGTTTGTTTTGGCCATATAACTCGCTTCTGTTTGTCTCAAGCAACTCACTATCTTTGATCAAGCCCCTCCTTACTCTCCATCGATTTCGATTATAAAAATCTATGCGTACATTTCTTTCATAATGATTCTAGAACGAGAGCTACTTTTTGTGGGCGTAATATCGTTGGTACATGCGTTTCATTTGAAAATTTATAAAGTATGGGTAAACTAAACTGCAAACAGGAATTTAATTTCCCGTTTGGTGCAACCAGCAGAAATACGGATTTGATCTGGTTATTCTGTGCAATTGTAATGATTGATGTTATCAGCAAAAATACTAGTAGGAAATACAATTTACTTTTCTAGATATAGAAATAGAAATGCGTAGACATCATCGCAATCTAGATAAAACCAACAAAAAATACGCCATGACATTTGATATTCTACCAAGCTAGCGGTTTGCTTTTGGAAACATCAAAAGTAGTTTACGAACATCAAAAGTAGTTTACGAACATCAAAAGTAGTTTACGAACATCAAAAGTAGTTTACGAACATCAAAAGTAGTTTACGAACATCAAAAGTAGTTTACGAACAACAAATGTAGTTTACGCACAACAAAAGTAGTTTACGAACATCAAAAGTAGTTTACGAACAACAAAAGTAGTTTACGAACAACAAAAGTAGTTTACGAACATCAAAAGTAGTTTACGAACAACAAAAGTAGTTTACGAACATCAAAAGTAGTTTACGAACATCAAAAGTAGTTTACGAACAACAAAAGTAGTTTACGAACATCAAAAGTAGTTTACGAACAACAAAAGTAGTTTACGAACAACAAAAGTAGTTTACGAACATCAAAAGTAGTTTACGAACAACAAAAGTAGTTTACGAACATCAAAAGTAGTTTACGAACATCAAAAGTAGTTTACGAACATCAAAAGTAGTTTACGAACAACAAAAGTAGTTTACGAACATCAAAAGTAGTTTACGAACAACAAAAATAGTTGACGAACATCAAAAGTATTTTACGAACAACAAAAGTAGTTTACGAACATCAAAAGTAGTTTACGAACAACAAAAGTAGTTTACGAACATCAAAAGTAGTTTACGAACATCAAAAGTAGTTTACGAACAACAAAAGTAGTTTACGAACATCAAAAGTAGTTTACGAACAACAAAAGTAGTTTACGAACATCAAAAGTAGTTTACGAACAACAAAAGTAGTTTACGAACATCAAAAGTAGTTTACGAACAACAAAAATAGTTTACGAACATCAAAAGTATTTTACGAACAACAAAAGTAGTTTACGAACATCAAAAGTAGTTTACGAACATCAAAAGTAGTTTACGAACAACAAAAGTAGTTTACGAACATCAAAAGTAGTTTACGAACAACAAAAGTAGTTTACGAACATCAAAAGTAGTTTACGAACATCAAAAGTAGTTTACGAACATCAAAAGTAGTTTACGAACATCAAAAGTAGTTTACGAACATCAAAAGTAGTTTACGAACAACAAAAGTAGTTTACGAACATCAAAAGTAGTTTACGAACAACAAAAGTAGTTTACGAACATCAAAAGTAGTTTACGACCATCAAAAGTAGTTTACGAACATCAAAAGTAGTTCACATCATCAGAAGTAGTTTATGTACATAAAAAGTAGTTTACAATTACAAACATCAAAAGACGTTCATGAACGTCAAAAGTAGTTTGAGAAGATATATATTCGTGTTAGACGAGACCAAATTTCATTTCTAACGGTTTATACATCCACCCTCATGCTGCCACGCAGATTCCCTCAACCACGCGTCCGGGCGCGTACGACGCGCGGCCGGGGCACGCGTGACCGCCTCCACATGCCGCGCGTGCCTCGACTAATTGAAAGCCCTCACACAAAGCGCTCTCCGCTGAATATTTAAACTACAAGCCGCTCAAGAATGCTACTCAAATATCTGGGAATCCTGGGAATGTTTGAGAAAGCTGAGGAAGCTTTCAGAGCACGCGGGGTGTACTCTACTGGAAGAGACGAGATGTTCGGAGTTTCAGATTTTAAGTGGTTGAAAATTAGACAAAGTTTTATTTAGTTAGAAGCTGTCATAACTTTACGATACTTGTACTCACGCTTACACTCACGCACGCACGCATATACACACTCGCACACTCAATGTAACCATGTACATACTAACGCATGCATATTTACTGACATTTTTGTGGTAAAAGACCAATAATTTTGCATGTTAATTTATAATTTTGCAATTTAATTTTGCTTTCTACGCACTGCGATTTATACAAAATATCCTTATTTTTAGGTGTTATACCTCCAAGTTTGATCTTAATGTTTTGAGCTTTTTCTTTTAGTACATTTAATTTTTTAAACATTTGAAATTATTTTTTAATAAATATAAAAACGAGTGCCCACTGAGAAGTTAGACAAGCAGTGCTGGCACGAACTCTGGGACGATGGAGTGCTTAGAAATTATTGTAGTATAACCAAGTAACATTTCATTCAATGACCCTTGATATATTTCAAAATTGTGCATCATAACTTAAAATAATGAAACTACAAGGTTAGGTTCTGGTTTTTTAAGGTGCTGGAAGGAGTTTTTTAAAGAAGGATACGAAGAGAGAAGGTTGCGAGAGAGAAGGGTCTGGTTCGTAAATGTATAAAACAGGTTCTGGCTTAGAATATCTTTTACAGGAAGTGTGCGAAGAGAGAAGTTTTTATGTGGGCGCGAGGTAGCGACAGCGGAAGAGCTAAGCTATTTATTATGGAACTTTCACTAGAGAACTTTCCATATAAATACTATTTGAATTGGTATTTTCATCATTGGCGACGGCTTTCAATAAAGATCACTTCTAACACATTTCACTTACGGAAGTTAGAGCTCTAGCTCATATACGTAACGCACTTGAAAAAAATTAATTATGAGGAGTTTTTAAGCTGCGATAATTATGAGAAGCAAGATTTAACATCACATGGCTCTCGAGAAGCTGAGATCAAACCCCACCCGATTTTTTTCATGGCATTTTTTAGGCTTGTAGGACTTAAAATGCCACTAATTGCGCCAACGCGTAGCAGTAGTATTCCGTGCAGTGAAATATGATCCACTAATTACTAGGGAGAAATTTCACGCTTTAGCAGGTTTGCATTATGCAAATTTCGATTCGTTTTTTCTTCTTCAAAACCCATAGAGTTGATTATCTATACTCAATACACTAAGCCCCTCACTCAACGATGCGTTATTCAAATAAATAAATTCAAACATTAAATTAGAGTCGCCATCCTAACCTATTACAAAATAAATGGAAATGAACTCCTGACTATTGGAGCCTGAGATGTTCATTATTCGTATGAGTACTGAAATTTTACGACGTAAACATATATATGAACTAACCTGAGCGATGCACGCAGTAGAATATATTAAGAAAACGAGATGTTATCCAAGTTTTCATGGTACTAACAATGTTGTGAAGGGTTATGAAGCTTACATTGGAATTTATTAACCATGAAACAAATTCGTGGGCACGCCGAGTTAGAAAAAACTTGCTAGTATAGGGATTCAAAAATAAGCCCAATTTATAGGAAGCTAACATTAGAAAAATTATGCTTATTAATTTTCTCTTTCCGTCTGCTAGTTTCGCTCTGGGCTCAAAGCGTGTTTCTACTCCTACTGCTATTACTTTATGCTTTCTGCTCCACATCACAGCGTGTTGTTCAGCACCTTAGTCCGTTATAAGACTCACTGTTAAGAACTCGGGTATTTTAGTTCTATCTTACATCATTCTGAGGAAAAATGATCGTTTCAAAGTTATTTTGCTACTTACATGCTCAATTACTCTTTGATTATTCCCTCATAACTTTCACTCACATTGTTGATTAGAAGCATATGCAAAGGGGAAATCTTCATAAGTGCCTAAAATATTACATGAGAAATCGCGACAGAACTTGATGATATTGAAGTGGATGGCAAATGTGAACAAGTTATGTCAAGTTACTGAGAATAGAATCAATGTGTTCTGTGAGAGGTGTTTTGCGTCATGAGAGTTGTCCAAACGATTATGTTTCAGGTTCCGTAAAAAAGCGCTGGCTTGAATAGATATTCAAATTAAAAAATTTACCTTGCATTTGTAGTTGTTTTGTAAGTTTCTGCGCAGTTTGTTTTGGCATTGGAACATCAGAGAGTAAATTAAAAACTCGCCTTGACTGAGCGGTCATTAAAGTATTTAAACACATGAAGTATAGTTACTACATGTGCTATCGTTTTAAAGCCTTGTTTGAACTACTTCCTTAATTACAATATTTAGGTTGCAATAAGATGATTTTAAGCGTACAACACGCTTCTTGGCACGCGCTCTGAGGCGTTTTATAGGCAGTTACGATGTCGGTCTAGCTACTGGATGGGTTTAGCCTTCAGGTATTTATTTTTTAAGGCTGAAACGAGACCTATTCTCAATCAATTAAACCGCACCCTCCATTATGCGGCTCCGCCGGCCGTTGTGTTTTGACTCTATTTGGGAGTGAGTCCGACGCTGGTCTGGTGGAGATTATTGTGTCCGGAGAGTAACACTAACTGTCCCAATCATTGTGTTTTGGGGCAATGGGAGTGAGTCCGACGTTGGTCTGGTGGAGATTATTGTGCCCGGAGAGTAACACTAACTGTCGCAATCGTTGTGTTTTGGGACACTGGGAGTGATTCCAATCGTTATAGGAGTAAGTCCGACGTTAGGCTGGCAGAAATAATGGATTATCATATCCCGGAGAGTAACACTAACTGTCCCAATCGTTGTGTTTTGGCCCGATGCCTATGGGAGTGAGTCCGACGTTGGTCTGGCAGAATTAATGGATTATCATGTCCCAGAGAGCAACACTAACTGTCGCAATCATGATCATCAGCGTCAGCACTCCGAACCACCGCGTGGGGCCCCACGTCAACTTTGTCCCGCTAGCTGTGGCGGCACCGGTACCGTTCTCTGGATGATTATCTTGTTATTCCGCGTAATCAAGCCTACCTAGAATACCGTGAAAGATCACTAACGTCTCGTTAGCTATATATAAATACCCAATCAAGTTTTCCAATGGCTCCGCAAAAAATGATTGACCTACATCGTGGAAATATCGTTTTTCAGCCTCTGCCAGTTTAGTTTCGCCTCGAGATAATGCTGTCATTCCTGACGAAATAGCCCGGGCCTATTGTAGATAGCTTTGGTTGAGTGAATACTTCGAGAAAGCAGCTAATCCTCTCTTAATCACATGAGTTAATGACCGAGATCGTAGGCAAGATTCGTGTAGAAGGGCCAGTGACTTGTCTTCGTACAAGGGGAAAAAATTTAGAGGCTCGACTAACGAGACAGCTGTACGGCGCTGCTGGTACATGGCTTTTGATGTTCAGTTGGACGTAAATTATCGATTGGAATCGTAACGTGGGACATTCAGAGCTGAAATATATGTCCCTCAATCGGAAGTAAGACGCTTTGGTAGACAGCAGATGCAAATTGCAAGGGAACCTGAATGACTACGATCAAAATATCTTGAATTCTTTTTTCCTTCTGTACTTCTACATTTTTAGCAAGATATTTTATTTTTTCAGTATTTGAGTATTTTTGTAGGTTTTTAACAACCTATTCACACGTTCTTTAGTACTCTGCGCTGGACTGTTGTGTGACGTTCTTGCATTCGCTTAAGTCACGTGTGCTGCATTTTCTTCACCCTGAATGCACGAATAAGGACCTGAGCAGAAAAAATAATGATGTACTTGCGATGCTATTTATTAGGCATGCTGCTCCCGTGAGAACTCCTCAAATGATGGCATCTGGAGCATAAAAACACACTAAGAAAATAAGAGCAAGCTGGAAATCAAGTGGTGCATTTTAATGAATACATTGCTAAGAAAACAGGCATGATAAATAATTACCATAAATCGTTTAGAAATGAAGCAGTAAATAACGTCATAAAAGGCTGAGTGTTTAAACTGTCGTAGATACTCGTGGATCATACAAATGAGCAAAAGAGGAAAAAACCCTTGCAATAAGCGATTTTTTCAGGAATTGGTGATCTACTCTGTCAATGGGTTGCTCGCAAAATCATCGATTTTTTATTACAAAACGGATTAAATGAATGAAAATCAATGCAAGTGAACTTAGTAAGATCAATGCATCAAATTGATACTTGATTTGCCATTTCATTTTAAAATAGTGAATCATGTTCCAAAATAGAGGAAAAGGAAAATTTAAAGATTCCCACATTTTCGAAACATTTTTGGTGTAAATCAACCAGCTGTCACAATTCACAGAAAAACAGGACAGCAGAAAAATCTTTTACTCAAAGCTAAGCTATGAAAATTTGGTTTATTTGGCCTGAGAACAGAATTTGCTGGGCAGTGCTGGTGACTGCAGACATTAGCAGTACTGGTGACTGCAGACATTAGCAGTGCTGGTGACTGCAGACATTAGCAGTGCTGGTGACTGCAGACATTAGCAGTGATGGTGACTGCGAACATTAGCAGTGCTGGTAACTGCTGACATTAGCAGTGCTGGTGACTGCAGACATTAGCAGTGCTGGTGACTGCGGACATTAGCAGTGCTGGTGACTGCACACATTAGCAGTGCTGGTGACTGCAGACATTAGCAGTGCTGATGACTGCAGACATTAGCAGTGCTGGTGACTGCGGACATTAGCAGTGCTGGTGACTGCGGACATTAGCAGTGCTGGTGACTGCGGACATTAGCAGTGCTGGTGACTGCAGACATTAGCAGTGCTGGTGACTGCAGACATTAGCAGTGCTGGTGACTGCGGACATTAGCAGTGCTGGTGACTGCAGACATTAGCAGTGCTGGTGACTGCAGACATTAGCAGTGCTGGTGAATGCAGACATTAGCAGTGCTGGTGACTGCGGACATTAGCAGTGCTGGTGACTGCAGACATTAGCAGAGCTGGTGACTGCAGACATTAGCAGTGCTGGTGACTGCGAACATTAGCAGTGCTGGTGACTGCAGACATTAGCAGTGCTGGTGACTGCGAACATTAGCAGTGCTGGTGACTGCAGACATTAGCAGTGCTGGTGACTGCAGACATTAGCAGTGCTGGTGACTGCAGACATTAGCAGTGCTGGTGACTGCAGACATTAGCAGTGCTGGTGACTGCGAACATTAGCAGTGGTGGTGACTGCAGACATTAGCAGTGCTGGTGACTGCATACATTAGCAGTGCTGGTAACTGCAGACATTAGCAGTGCTGGTGACTGCGAACATTAGCAGTGCTGGTGACTGCTGACATTAGCAGTGCTGGTGACTGCAGACATTAGCAGTGCTGGTGACTGCGGACATTAGCAGTGCTGGTGACTGCAGACATTAGCAGTGATGGTGACCGCGGACATTAGCAGTGCTGGTGACTGCAGACATTAGCAGTGCTGGTGACTGCGGACATTAGCAGTGCTGGTGACTGCAGACATTAGCAGTGCTGGTGACTGCGAACATTAGCAGTGCTGGTGACTGCAGACATTAGCAGTGCTGGTGACTGCGGACATTAGCAGTGCTGGTGACTGCGGACATTAGCAGTGCTGGTGACTGCAGACATTAGCAGTGCTGGTGACTGCAGACATTAGCAGTGCTGGTGACTGCAGACATTAGCAGTGCTGGTGACTGCAGACATTAGCAGTGCTGGTGACTGCAGACATTAGCAGTGCTGGTGACTGCAGACATTAGCAGCGCTGGTGACTGCGGACATTAGCAGTGCTGGTGACTGCGGACATTAGCAGTGCTGGTGACTGCGGACATTAGCAGTGCTGGTGACTGCGGACATTAGCAGTGCTGGTGACTGCAGACATTAGCAGTGCTGGTGAATGCAGACATTAGCAGTGCTGGTAACTGCGGACATTAGCAGTGCTGGTGACTGCAGACATTAGCAGTGCTGGTGACTGCAGACATTAGCAGTGCTGGTGACTGCAGACATTAGCAGTGCTGGTGACTGCAGACATTAGCAGTGCTGGTGACTGCAGACATTAGCAGTGCTGGTGACTGCGGATATTAGCAGTGCTGGTGACTGCGGACATTAGCAGTGCTGGTAACTGCTGACATTAGCAGTGATGGTGACTGCAAACATTAGCAGTGCTGGTGACTGCGGACATTATCAGTGCTGGTGACTGCAGACATTAGCAGTGCTGGTGACTGCGGACATTAGCAGTGCTGGTGACTGCGGACATTAGCAGTGCTGGTGACTGCGGACATTAACAGTGCTGGTGACTGCAGACATTAGCAGTGCTGGTAACTGCGGACATTAGCAGTGCTGGTGACTGCAGACATTAGCAGTGCTGGTGACTGCGGACGTTAGCAGTGCTTGTGACTGCGGAAATTAGCAGTGCTGGTGACTGCGGACATTAGCAGTGCTGGTAACTGCAGACATTAGCAGTGCTGGTGACTGCGGACATTAGCAGTGCTGGTGACTGCAGACATTAGCAGTGCTGGTGACTGCGGACATTAGCAGTGCTTGTGACTGCGGAAATTAGCAGTGCTGGTGACTGCGGACATTAGCAGTGCTGGTAACTGCAGACATTAGCAGTGCTGGTGACTGCGGACATTAGCAGTGCTGGTGACTGCAGACATTAGCAGTGCTGGTGAATGCAGACATGAGCAGTGCTGGTGACTGCGGACATTAGCAGTGCTGGTGACTGCAGACATTAGCAGTGCTGGTGACTGCAGACATAAGCAGTGCTGGTGACTGCAGACAATAGCAGTGCTGGTGAATGCAGACATTAGCAGAGCTGGTGACTGCAGACATTAGCAGAGCTGGTGAATGCAGACATTAGCAGTGCTGGTGACTGCGGACATTAGCAGTGCTGGTGACTGTGGACATTAGCAGTGCTGGTGACTGCAGACATTAGCAGTGCTGGTGACTGCAGACATTAGCAGTGCTGGTGACTGCGGACATTAGCAGTGCTGGTGACTGCAGACATTAGCAGTGCTGGTGACTGCAGACATTAGCAGTGCTGGTGAATGCAGACATTAGCAGTGCTGGTGACTGCGGACATTAGCAGTGCTGGTGACTGCGGACATTAGCAGTGCTGGTGACTGCAGACATTAGCAGTGCTGGTGACTGCGGACATTAGCAGTGCTGGTGACTGCGGACATTAGTAGTGCTGGTGACTGCAGACATTAGCAGTGCTGGTGACTGCGGACATTAGCAGTGCTGGTGACTGCAGACATTAGCAGTGCTGGTGACTGCAGACATTAGCAGTGCTGGTGACTGCGGACATTAGCAGTGCTGGTGACTGCGGACATTAGCAGTGCTGGGGACTGCAGACATTAGCAGTGCTGGTGAATGCAGACATGAGCAGTGCTGGTGACTGCGGACATTAGCAGTGCTGGTGACTGCAGACATTAGCAGTGCTGGTGACTGCAGACATTAGCAGTGCTGGTGACTGCGGACATTAGCAGTGCTGGTGACTGCAGACATTAGCAGTGCTGGTGACTGCAGACATTAGCAGTGCTGGTGAATGCAGACATTAGCAGTGCTGGTGACTGCGGACATTAGCAGTGCTGGTGACTGCGGACATTAGCAGTGCTGGTGACTGCAGACATTAGCAGTGCTGGTGACTGCGGACATTAGCAGTGCTGGTGACTGCGGACATTAGTAGTGCTGGTGACTGCAGACATTAGCAGTGCTGGTGACTGCGGACATTAGCAGTGCTGGTGACTGCAGACATTAGCAGTGCTGGTGACTGCAGACATTAGCAGTGCTGGTGACTGCGGACATTAGCAGTGCTGGTGACTGCAGACATTAGCAGTGCTGGTGACTTCGGACATTAGCAGTGCTGGTGACTGCAGACATTAGCAGTGCTGGTGACTGCAGACATTAGCAGTGCTGGTGACTGCGGACATTAGCAGTGCTGGTGACTGCGGACATTAGCAGTGCTGGTGACTGCGCACATTGGCAGTGCTGGTGACTGCAGGCATTAGCAGTGCTGGTGACTTCGGACATTAGCAGTGCTGGTGACTGCAGACATTAGCAGTGCTGGTGACTGCAGACATTAGCAGTGCTGGTGACTGCGGACATTAGCAGTGCTGGTGACTGCAGACATTAGCAGTGCTGGTGACTTCGGACATTAGCAGTGCTGGTAAATGCGGACATTAGCAGTGCTGGTGACTGTAAACATTAGCAGTGCTGGTAAATGTGGACATTAGCAGTGCTGGTGACTGCAGACATTAGCAGTGCTGGTGACTGCGGACATTAGCAGTGCTGGTGACTGTAAACATTAGCAGTGCTGGTAAATGCGGACATTAGCAGTGCTGGTGACTGCGGACATTATTAGTGCTGGTGACTGCGGACATTAGCAGTGCTGGTGACTGCGGACATTAGCAGTGCTGGTGACTGTAAACATTAGCAGTGCTGGTAAATTCGGACATTAGCAGTGCTGGTAACTGCGGGCATTAGCAGTGCTTGTAACTGCTGACATTAGCAGTGCTGGTGACTGCGGACATTAGCAGTGCTGGTGACTGCAGACATTAGCAGTGCTGGTGACTGCAAACATTAGCAGTGCTGGTAACTGCTGACATTAGCAGTGCTGGTAACTGCTGACATTAGCAGTGCTGGTAACTGCTGACATTAGCAGTGCTGGTAACTGCTGACATTAGCAGTGCTGGTAACTGCTGACATTAGCAGTGCTGGTAACTGCTGACATTAGCAGGGCTGGTAACTGCGGACATTAGCAGTGCTGGTGACTGCAGGCATTAGCAGTGCTAGTAATTGCGAACATTAGCAGTGCTGGTGACTGCAGACATTAGCAGTGCTGGTAACTGCTGACATTAGCGGTGCTGGTGACTGCAGACATTAGCAGTGCTTGTAACTGCTGACATTAGCAGTGCTGGTAACTGCTGACATTAGCGGTGCTGGTGACTGCAGACATTAGCAGTGCTGGTGACTGCAGACATAAGCAGTGCTTGTAACTGCTGACATTAGCAGTGCTGGTAACTGCTGACATCAGCGGTGCTGGTGACTGCAGACATTAGCAGTGCTGGTGACTGCAGACATTAGCAGTGCTTGTAACTGCTGACATTGCAGTGCTGGTGACTGCAGACATTAGCAGTGCTGGTGACTGCAGACATTAGCAGTGCTGGTGACTGCAGACATTAGCAGTGCTGGTAATTGCTGACATTAGCAGTGCTGGTAACTGCTGACATTAGCAGTGCTTGTGACTGCGGACATTAGCAGAGCTGGTGACTGCAGACATCAGCAGAGCTGGTGACTGCGGACATAAGCAGTGCTGGTGACTGCAGACATTAGCAGTGCTTGTGACTGCAGACATTAGCAGAGCTGGTAACTGCTGACATTAGCAGTGCTTGTGACTGCGGACATTAGCAGAGCTGGTGACTGCAGACATCAGCAGAGCTGGTGACTGCGGACATAAGCAGTGCTGGTGACTGCAGACATTAGCAGTGCTTGTGACTGCAGACATTAGCAGAGCTGGTGACTGCAGACATTAGCAGAGCTGGTAACTGCAGACATTAGCAGAGCTGGTGACTGCAGACATTAGCAGAGCTGGTGACTGCGGACATAAGCAGTGCTTGTAACACTGCCAATAATCTAGTTCTGGTCAAAAACCGAAAAATTAACTGGGTATGAATCACCCAATGTACTGGAGTCTGTAATGCAATCGGGAAAATTGTTTTATTAGAAATGTTTACAAGTGTATGTTACCTTTGCAATACTCCTGTTTATGTGATAGGATTGCATTGTACTGCATTTCAGTCAGTATAAACAAATTGGTCTAAAAATTGAAATTGGCGGTCATTACGTAGTGTTTATATGTCTTCTCTATGGCGAGTGAATATGGGCGGTTAGACTAAACAAGCAAACAAACAAACAAGCAAGCAAGCAAGCAAGTTAGCAAGCAAGCAATCAATCAATCAAGCAAGCAAACAAGCAAGCGAGCAACAAACTGCGAGCTGCTTGCAGTTGAGTGCAGAATATTGAAAACAAGTTCTGCGTAAAATAATCATTCAGCTATTTTCAAAAAGCAGACTTAGTTATGTTACCTTAATATTTATTGAAGGCGTGAATGTGTAATGTTATACATGTATGTTTGAATTTGCTACAAATACAGTTATCTGATGTATACCAGAGCAAAATGTGGAGACTTATTAGTGGTACCGTTGATTCTGTTTATTACTATTTTCGAATGCTAATGAGACATCCTGGCCTAGACCAACAAACCAGGACTACATCGATCGAAGCGGAAGGAGATTTTAAAATGCAAGAATAATTTTTTGAAACACTTCCCTTGCGGTAAAAGGGATAAAAATCACTCGATGAACTACCATCCTAGCAATCCTAGTAGCTTAGGTTTTCTGTGAAATTCGTTTTGGTTGGCTAAATCTGACTGTTACAGTTCAAAACTTTTTTTTAGCAGTAAAAGAAACAAATTAGAATTATATATACTTGCACCAGTAGAAAATTAATACAGTATTAAAGCGTTTCTTTAGCTCTCAGAGGTGAAGTAATAAAGCTGAATTTCAATATTCTCTTTTATACGCTGAAGAATTACTTAACACAACTTTGCTGTTAATTTGAAATGATCAGCAGATGTCTAGTAGTTCTATAATTCATCGCCCAAATTGAATGAAATTACCCTAATACGTGATGGGAGAGCTAAGAATTTTAATTAAGAGTGTTTCATGTTTGATTTCAAACATAACAGCGATCGAGGAATTCTATGTCAGTTATTAATGTGAGGCTGAAAGGAGAGTGCAGATCAGCTTCTATCTTATACATCAACAAGAAAAATAAGAGTTTTTAGCGATAGCTTCACCGTGAACAGGAAGACATATGAGGGGTAAAGAATTTTCTTATGATTTTATTTAAGACACTACATAAGTGTGTTTATTACGAATTTTTAGATAGAAGAAATTAACTATACCAACAGGGACTTTAAAAAATACTCGAACAGTATGACACAGTCACACTTCATGTGGTCTGGAATTTCGTTCTCTCAATAGCAACGAAGGATTCGCATTGCAAGGTTCGTACCTTATTTTGTTCAGAAGGCATTCAAATGTGCTTTCGAAATGTAAAAGCGCCATGGTGGGAATGAAGCTGAGCGGCTCTAAGCCTCTTTCTAATTAGATGACCCTGACACAAATGCTCCTTGATTCTCGCCATCGAGGAAAATAAGAGCGGATTTTGGTCGCACATACCCGGGTGGCATAGAAAGGACTCTTCAAATTAGCCCTTCCTGGGATTGTAATCCATCAGAGATGATTTTAGCCGTCATTATATCGGAGCCCTCAATCCCGGGATTTGGTTTCTCAATGGAACTGCCTTGAAATCAAATCCCCTTCTGATTCTCGATGCCTGTCCCGGCTCAGAATAATTTTCTGAAAAAGTCGGCTCGATAACAAAGTAACAAACACCCTGAATTTGAGGCTCTCTTTTGAGAACACCTGCGCTGAAGCACTGAACGATACATGAAATTTTTCCAAGTGCTGTCTGTTTCATGCGACAAAACGTTTTATGAAAATGAGTTTTCAAAAGAGTGTAGGGTAGTTCAGAACAGATTTAACAGAACTCGGAAATGCAAATTTTGTGTTTTTTCATGTACCTTGAATATGAAAGATTATGAATTCATGAAGTTATTATAACACGTTCTCGTTTAGTTAAAGCTGCGGAAAGGAAATCGAAAAAATAGACACAAATCTCAAGCATTCTACCCACAAATCCACTTGATACTTATGCCGTACGTGTGATACTTTTAGAATATTTTTTACTCGTAAGGATCGAGATTATTATCCTGTTACTTAGAAGATCCATTCTGTCTTAGCAAAATAGAGAAGCGGAAAGTAAGTGAGAAACCAGTTTTGAAATGTAATAAGAAGCTAATTTCTAATCATAAAATTGATAAAAGACAACACTATCTTCACGCTGAGTATTGGCGCTCGGCCTGGTCTAGAATTATGGAACATGCTGGTTTGCCTACCACATTTCCCTTATCAAATACGCGTCGGATTCTGGCTGAACTGGTAGAAGTTCTGTAGCTCACACAACTCGGCGCGCTTCTATCTGCCTTTGGATGAACGAAGTGATATTCTGCGAAGCTGGGTGGGCATCTCACGTTGCGGCTACCTCTTCCACTGGTTCTCTTTATCCGCTCTCAGGAATTTACCAATCTTGCACTTAGGTGATCTTCGCGAGGTTTCCAAATTTGAATTTCTAAGAGTAAAATTTTTCCTTAAATTGGTGACACTGTCATTTTAAGGCGAACATGAAATGCAAGGTAAATAAGTAACGTACGGAGAAATGCTATATCAGGCTTTACCAACTCTAGTCTACATTTGAACAGTTTGTATTCGTACAATTATACGACACAAGAACATTTCAGACCAAATGTTAGTCATAGTTAACTTATCAAATAATTTATAGCCTGTCTCAGAAACCTGGTGACAATTTTTATCAGTGAGCTTTTTTGTAGGTGAAGTGAATTCGCATGTACTTGATATCCACTATTCTGAAATCAACATGGCATCCCATGTAAACCCGAAGATCTCTCGTGCTTCTAAGTCAAAGATTTCTCGTGTCTTTGAACAATCTGATGCTGAATTATCTTGAAATTGGAAACTGACTTTTTCATTTCTTTCGAGGTGTTTGTTGAGAAGGATTCATTCGATTTGACCGGAGTATTGACCGTACGCTTGTGTGTTTCGCCAGCCCATTTAAATTATCGTCTCACCCCCTTAAGAGTCACTCATTTAAGTATTCCAGCTGTGTTGTAAAGTCAAGCTGCTTCTCTTCTGCTTTATGTGCGATAAGTTAGCGTTTTTGTAAGAATAAAGTTGAGGGAAGTAATATGAAACTCAGTAAATGACCATTAATATGGTAGAAATGAATAGGGAATGAGTATTGACATGAGATGTTATTATAATCAATAGGTATAGCGAATTATGAGCGTGTTATGATGGGACATTACCGCATGGGTCTACGTGTTTCATATGGGAATTTACTAGTTTTGACTCTTATATAAATATATAATTTATGATCTTTAGTGAATTGTGAATGTTTTCCTTTATTAAAAATTCATTACATGCTTGACATCTGGATCTCGTACTTTTTGGCGCCCAATGTCCCTGAAAATATATTTGGTTCGCGTGCTGCGTTAGGACGAGTTCTGCTAAGTGGAAGTGGATGCTAGTTCTGACACTCACGCCCGTCTGAATGTCCTGTTTTGTAAGGTAAACTAGATGGTAAAGTTTTGATACGGGGGTCAAAATTCTGCACTAGTTAGCCAAAATTTCGTGTAAAAACCCAAAACTCCACACTGGCTAGTAAAGTTCTGTACCAAACGGTTTAATTCTGTACTGGAAAGTATAACTCTGTCCTAAGAAATAAAATTCTGCACTAGAAGGTAGAATTTTGCACTAGATGGTATAATTCTACGCTGGAAGGTGAAATTTTAGCCTAGTGCGTGAAAGTCTGTGCTGAAGGTCGAATTCTGAACTAAAAGGTTAAATTCTGCGCTGGAAAGTAAAATTGTAAACGGGATAGTTATTTTTTAGTACTAAAAGCTAAAAATTTACGCAGGAGGAAAACACTCATTGAATCGACTTATATAGACCTTATTGAATTGTGCGCCCTTGGACGCAACTTCAGCTAGAAGGATGCACCCGTCCTTAGTACAGGGACGGGTGCAAGAGTCTCGAGTCTACTCTAGTTTACCCCGTACAAAAACTTCCTCTACTCGTCTCTCAGAAGGCATTTAAATCCATATTTGGGGAGTGAGGTGTATTTGGCCAGCGCTCGTGCGATATTATGGTCGATCAATTTAGAGTAAAATCAGAGTTGTGTGAAGAAACGAGGCAGTGCACAGACTTGGCGATCCTTCAGAGAATGAATTCAGAAATTTTCTGAAGGACTTAAAAGAAAACTGAAGTGCATCGACTCTGCGATCCTGCAGTGCATCGACTCTGCAATCCTGCAGTGCATCGACTCTGCAATCCTGCAGTGCATCGACTCTGCGATCCTGCAGTGCATCGACTCTGCAATCCTGCAGTGCATCGACTCTGCAATCCTGCAGTGCATCGACTCTGCAATCCTGCAGTGCATCGACTCTGCAATCCTGCAGTGCATCGACTCTGCAATCCTGCAGTGCATCGACTCTGCGATCCTGCAGTGCATCGACTCTGCAATCCTGCAGTGCATCAACTCTGCGATCCTGCAGTGCATCGACTCTGCAATCCTGCAGTGCATCGACTCTGCAATCCTGCAGTGCATCGACTCTGCAATCCTGCAGTGCATCGACTCTGCAATCCTGCAGTGCATCGACTCTGCAATCCTGCAGTGCATCGACTCTGCAATCCTGCAGTGCATCGACTCTGCAATCCTGCAGTGCATCGACTCTGCAATCCTGCAGTGCATCGACTCTGCAATCCTGCAGTGCATCGACTCTGCGATCCTGCAGTGCATCGACTCTGCAATCCTGCAGTGCATCAACTCTGCGATCCTGCAGTGCATCGACTCTGCAATCCTGCAGTGCATCGACTCTGCAATCCTGCAGTGCATCGACTCTGCAATCCTGCAGTGCATCGACTCTGCAATCCTGCAGTGCATCGACTCTGCAATCCTGCAGTGCATCGACTCTGCGATCCTGCAGTGCATCGACTCTGCAATCCTGCAGTGCATCAACTCTGCGATCCTGCAGTGCATCGACTCTGCAATCCTGCAGTGCATCGACTCTGCAATCCTGCAGTGCATCGACTCTGCAATCCTGCAGTGCATCGACTCTGCAATCCTGCAGTGCATCGACTCTGCAATCCTGCAGTGCATCGACTCTGCAATCCTGCAGTGCATCGACTCTGCAATCCTGCAGTGCATCGACTCTGCAATCCTGCAGTGCATCGACTCTGCAATCCTGCAGTGCATCGACTCTGCAATCCTGCAGTGCATCGACTCTGCAATCCTGCAGTGCATCGACTCTGCAATCCTGCAGTGCATCGACTCTGCAATCCTGCAGTGCATCGACTCTGCAATCCTGCAGTGCATCGAGTCTGCAATCCTGCAGTGCATCGACTCTGCAATCCTGCAGTGCATCGAGTCTGCGATCCTGCAGTGCATCGACTCTGCGATCCTGCAGTGCATCGACTCTGCGATCCTGCAGTGCATCGACTCTGCGATCCTGCAGTGCATCGACTCTGCGATCCTGCAGTGCATCGACTCTGCGATCCTGCAGTGCATCGACTCTGCAATCCTGCAGTGCGTCGACTCTGCGATCCTGCAGTGCATCGAGTCTGCAATCCTGCAGTGCATCGAGTCTGCAATCCTGCAGTGCATCGACTCTGCAATCCTGCAGTGCATCGACTCTGCAATCCTGCAGTGCTTCGACTCTGCAATCCTGCAGTGCATCGACTCTGCAATCCTACAGTGCATCGACTCTGCAATCCTGCAGTGCATCGAATCTGCAATCCTGCAGTGCATCGACTCTGCAATCCTGCAGTGCATCGACTCTGCGATCATGCAGTGCATCGACTCTGCAATCCTGCAGTGCATCGACTCTGCGATCATGCAGTGCATCGACTCTGCAATCCTGCAGTGCATCGACTCTGCAATCCTGCAGTGCATCGACTCTGCAATCCTGCAGTGCATCGACTCTGCAATCCTGCAGTGCATCGAGTCTGCAATCCTGCAGTGCATCGACTCTGCAATCCTGCAGTGCATCGACTCTGCGATCCTGCAGTGCATCGACTCTGCAATCTTGCAGTGCATCGACTCTGCTATCATGCAGTGCATCGACTCTGCAATCCTGCAGTGCATCGAATCTGCAATCCTGCAGTGCATCGACTCTGCGATCCTGCAGTACATCAACTCTGCAATCCTGCAGTGCATCGACTCTGCAATCCTGCAGTGCATCGACTCTGCAATCCTGCAGTGCATCGACTCTGCAATCCTGCAGTGCATCGACTCTGCAATCCTGCAGTGCATCGACTCTGCGATCCTGCAGTGCATCGAGTCTGCAATCCTGCAGTGCATCGACTCTGCAATCCTGCAGTGCATCGACTCAGCAATCCTGCAGTGCATCAACTTTGCAATCCTGCAGTGCATCGACTCTGCGATCCTGCAGTGCATCGACTCTGCAATCCTGCAGTGCATCGACTCTCCAATCCTGCAGTGCATCGACTCTGCAATCCTGCAGTGCATCGACTCTGCGATCCTGCAGTGCATCGACTCTGCAATCCTGCAGTGCATCGACTCTGCAATCCTGCAGTGCACGGACTCTGCAATCCTGCAGTGCAAGGACTCTGCAATCCTGCAGTGCAAGAACTCTGCAATCCTGCAATGCACGGACTCTGCAATCCTGCAGTGCAAGGACTCTGCAATCCTGCAGTGCACGGACTCTGCACGTCCGACATGAAAATAATTCAACAACGCCTCAGTCAGTTGATGAGTTCATCTGTAGACAGCGTAGTGCGGTCTTCTGTAGTGCTCCCGTTGATTTTGCTTATTACAATCAACATAACTTTTTTATGCCCTTCGGCGCAGATCAACAGTGATAGGTCAACTCTGTACACTTTGGAGATACTTCGTATGATATTTTCGAAAAGTTACGAAACCTGTAGAAATAAGAATAAGCTTGAAGAACTAAAAGAACGAATAGAGGTAAAACTGCAGGAGCATAAGTCTTCAGAACACGCTGGACTGCAGCCGTGGTATGCTCAATGTCGAAACTAAACACAGAGTATCATCTGCTGCTGCTCGTTTGGTACTGTACTGTATGAATAATTTGAATAATTTGTACGGAGAATCCATTAAAAGCGTCGACAAAAACTGAGCACCAGGCGCTACCGAGCCCACAATTCATGATTGCTGTGGACGCAGAACCGGAAAATTGGCTCTTTTGGTAATTACCTAATCTAATGAGCTGATAAGGCTCTTGATGCTGCGGCGCAGCCCAGCCTCTCGTGTTGGTTTGGCGTGTTTGTTCAGCGCAGAGTTGCGACTTTTGTAGTTATTGGTGACTTCATCTCAGAGTAGGAACTTATTCCAACCCTTGGTTGTAAACTTGAGTACACTGTTAACTCTTTTCATGCAGCGTAATTGTTGTAGACGAACACAGAGTAGGAACTTGTCTTACAGGATATTGGTTGTAAACTTCATACATTGTAGCTAATTTTCCTGCAGCAGCGCAGTGGTAGACTTCAACAACTGGAACTTATCCTGCCTCATAGTTGTAGACTTCAACACGAAGTAGAAACTTATCCTGCAGAACAGTCGCCGCAGCTTGAACGCTTATACAGGAATCCAAGAGCCCTAATTTCCTGTGGACAGAGTAAGGTGTGAAATGAACCAATGATGGTTAAAACACAAAAATCATATCGGAACGCTACTCACGTTCGAGTGGGTGTAATGTCTGAGAACGCTATAAATATATAAAAACTCTTTTCCAATAACTCGTTACAACTTCTGATGGATGTCTTTTATTTTCAATACCCTATGTTGCAATATTTCTTCTATATTTACATTTTTTAAAAGTCCTAGAGTGAAATTTTATTCATGGATAAACCAGCAAAGCGTTTTCTTCTAAAAATGACAAAGAAAAAGATTTTGAAAAATAAAACAGAAAATTTTTGTGGCACCATAGGATGTGGCACTTCCTTTTTTTCAGCGTATACAGTACCATTAAGTGTGCTACAAACGAGAAATATAAATTATTTCTAAATGCTTAAAACACTTTATTAATTTTGTTTGTTTGTGATCTTGTTTGCGCGGTCGTCATCGCTTACGATTTGCTTTTCGTAATAACATAGGGTAAAATTTAACACCTTGTTTTCAGAAGGAAAATGATAAATTCCACTTTGGTTTTGTACTACAGATAATTCTAAGCTTTCACTAATGCGCGATATTTTTTGTCCAATTTTCATGTTTATTTTACATGCTGCGTTGTGGGAACTGCCCGCAACTAATATTCAAGTGACCGAAAACTCCTCCTTTTATCTCTTCAACAAGTAACTTGAAGTGTTTCCCCTCTGATATTTTTTATTTTTGTAAAACTTAATTACTCATTTTCTTAAGACCTTATAACTAATTAAATGCTTAAACATCAGTTAAAAAGGCAACCTGATCCGACGGCGTAAGGGTGGTCAATTAAATATGAAATATCGGTTGGATAATGGCGGGTGTTGTGCACCAAGTTCACTTCACGGAGAGAATCAAATTTAACCTACGGCCACTGAACTGGTAACTGGACCCCTGAAAAACCTGGTTGGAAAAATAAAACATTTCTAGTGGAACAACTTTTGCAAATGACCGGCCAGAAACTGCTTAAATGATCAACGTTTAGTATTTTTTATTAGGTATCGTGGCTCATAACTATGACCCTTTCATTTCTGTATTTAATACGTTCTCTCGGAAAATATACAGCTGGTAAATGAATCACTTAGCCGAAAAGTAATTGCAGTTTTCACATTACAGGTTTCTCTCAATATCGATAAAAATAATTGGAGTCAACTTGAGTGAAATTTACTTGAGCATCGTGTCTGCGATCTTAGTGGCTGAAAAGTTTATTCAAGAAGATCATTTAAACAATCTGTTACAGGACTTTGAGCAAATGGATAGTCTTAGTGCAGCCTCTAGCTGATCGCTGCACTGCTAAAACAGAGGTATTAGAGAGCCAACAATACCAAAAAACGCTATCATGCAGAAGAAAGGCTTCTAAAGCAAATAAAAAACTTGCATGGATAAACGAGTCAAGTTCCTGCATTCGAGATGTGTAAAAAATTGTCAAGAAGGGCTAACTAGTACTCACTAGGAGAACAAATAAAGACTGACAGGAGCAACTTACTATTTACCCAGCTTGCTTCGTATATTTATGAACCAGGGAACGAGTTTTTTAATTGGATTTAGCTCGACTTTACAATACTTCATTAATTTATTTTCTCCTCGTCTGAACTCCTGAATGTCTAATATTTAATTTACTTCAGTTATAAGTCTCATTTAGGTTTTTTCATTATTTAAATGAATGTAAAATTGGGATAATATTGTTCATTTGTTTGGTTGTCTTCATCCTCGTTTTGCTCTCAGTCCTGCGATGGGGTAAATTTGAAGTAATGGCATGGAGTAAAATCGAACACACTTCTTTCAGTAACAACATCGTGCAGAAAGTACAACCCTAATTTTGGTACTAATAGGAGAAAAGATTTCACTTTCTCGCCAACTGTATTGCATGAACGAACAATAAAAAATGTCCAGTTTCAACATATTGTTACCTAAAAATTAGTGTAACCATTACCGGCGAAATCAGTGCAGAGATTTTTTAGGTAATTGAAAGAAAAACTAACAACGCTACAACAGAAACTTCAAGTAAGTGAAAAGTGAGTAGAGTGAATAGAATGGAACATTATTACTTCAGAGGCAACAGCCGGGTCTCTTCAGGGAGTTCGTCATAGTCATTAAAGTCACGTCCCTTTGAGCATTGATTTCGTGACTTAATTACCTTTAGACTTCAGATTTTCGATTCGAAAATGTGTCAAAGAATGACATTGAAATACGTGGTGAAGGAATCCAAGTGAACATACACTCCTGATCAAAAGTTCAAGACCACTTAGAAATTTAGAAAAATGCCAACTTTTCAGTGATAAAAAATTGAATGCATTCAACTAGGGATAGGTAATTACTGAAGGTAGAAGGTGAGAAAGACAAAAATTAACAATTATTGTAACAATTTATTAAGAAATCAACACTTTTAAGGAATAATGACTTTTTCAGTAGATCACAATTATAGGACCAGGGTAAAAAAAGTTTAGTTTATGGGTAATTTCCGGCATTTTAGATTAGTTACTGGTTGGCACTGATAGCGTAAAGGTTTCACCATGCCCAAAGCAAGCAAACTTTCCGAATTTGAACGCGTGGTCGAATTGTCGAACTGCATAAGCAAGGCTTGTCACAACGCACAATCGCAGCTGAGATTCACTGCAGTAAAACTGCAATTTGCAACTTCCTTAAGGATCCAGAGAATTATGGAACAGTAAAATCTGGTGGTAGACCGAAAAAAATTTCACCTGCATTGGGTAGGAGAAGAAAACGGGTGGTTTCTCAAGACAGAGGACGGTCTTCCATGGAAATTAAGGCCCTCACAGATGCTGATTGCAGTGCAGTAACGATCAGGCGGCACTTACGACTAAACGGCATGAAGAACACAAAGCATCTACAAGGTCCTCGGTCGCTTCAACGTCACAAAGTGGCCCGTTTGCAGTTTGCTCGTGAGCACAAACACGGGACGTTGAGAAGTGGTCTCAAGTTTTGTTTTCTGATGAGAAAAAATTCAATATGGATGGCCCTGATGGCTTCCAACGGTACTGGCATGACAAAGAAATCCCTCTTGAAATGTTTTCCACGCGCCATAGTGGTGGAGGCTTCGTTATGGTATTGGGCGCATTTTCCTACAGAGGAACCATGGAGCTTCAGGAGGTGCAGGGTCGTCAAACAGCTGATGGTTACGTCGGAATGCTGCAAAGATTATCTTTGTCAGCAGAGGGTCCTCGTCTGTGTGGTGATTGATGGAATTTTCAGCAGGATAATGCAGCAGTCCTCATCGCCCGCCAGACTACGACATTCTTTCATGAAAATGGGGTCACTGTGTTGCGTCATCCAGCATGTTTGCCGGACTTTAACCCAATAGAAAATGTTTGGGGGTGGATGGCGAGAGATGTTTACGGAAATGGTAAATAATTTGCGTCAGTAAACGAACTTCATGCTGCCATCTTCAGGAGCTGGGACAACATTCTTCGAGCCCTCATGGAAACCCTCGTTTCTAGTATGCCACGAAGAATTTTTGAGGTTATCAAGAAGAATGGAGGCAGTACTCATTTTTAAGTTTAATGTTTGCTCACCTCAACGTCGTTGAAGAAAGATTTCCTATGATTTTTGTATGTGGTCTTATCATTTTGATCAACTGAAGAAGTCATTGTTCATTAAAAGTGTTGATTTCGTAATAAATTAATACAATTGCTTTTTTTGTCTTTCTCACCTTTTACCTTTAGTGATTACCTATCCCTAGTTGAATGCATTTAATTATTTATCACCGAAAAGTTGGCATTTTTCTAAATTTTCAAGGGATCTTAAACTTTAGATCAGGAGTGTAGATATTTATGCGACCTTGCACCATCTTCCTTGAATCATAGATCGGTAGGATCATGGTCGGAGATGAACTCGACGACTCTTTGGGCGAGGAATCTCTCGTGCATTTCACAGTTACGGCTCAAGATCAATGCGTAGAGAAACTTTTCCGCAAAAAATGAGAGATCCACATGTTGAGATCTCCCATGGCATACCAGACAGCAAAACTTCGCAGACTTAAGTGGTCATGGGTACAGTTCATGAGGGAGTCTGTTCAGACAGTGGCGAAAGTTTTATTTACTAAAAACAGCCAGGTTCCCGATAAAAAATGAATGCGCCACTGCAGATTAGAACTGCCGTTCTGGGAATGCTGTAGCTATTTTTCACACTTAAAAATTTATTGATTTTATAATCTCTCTTACCCAGCATTTGGACATTAAAATTTACATTCAGTGTTCTCTACGGTGGTAAAAAAAATATTTACTATCATTGTCAGCTTCATTTTAAGTAATGTAGCTACTTTCTTTCTCTCTGCTTGACTCTGCCCAAGTAAGGACCCCAAATGTCACAGGTTTTCTAGCACCATATATTCTAGACGAAATTAAATCTTACACATCTGACCGTTCCAAGTGATTCTACGGAAGGAATGTGTTCCTTCTACTTACTTTGTTATTGCTGAGAATTCTAGAAGCTAACTACTTCAGAGATTGACAAATACAAAGTAATGTACTCACAGAAAGAAATGATTTTCATATTTTGCTGGTAAAATTTTTCAATATAAAAGGGAACAGTGGATTCACTTTTGAACAGCGCTTTAAAAACTACTCTGGAAATGATTCTAAAAATTTTTTTAGGTGTAATTGTGCACATTCACAAAGCTGGCGACAAAATGTAAGGCTATCACAAAGAAGTAAAATCACTAATAACACTATGTTTCTGATCTTAACCATCTAAATTATTTGAAAAATAATTTACCTCAACTGATAAATCGAAAAAATTGTTTATTAAGGCTCTTACAATTTTAAGGCTTTGCATCGATATTTTTATCGATATTGAAGCATATTTTGTTCGCTTTGAGCTACTCTGATATTTTTGCAGTTTGTGATTTATTTTACTTGTAATTTTAACAGGGCTTTTTTTTAAAAAGAGTGAAAAAAGTGCTGTCGGTTGCGATGAGTATGAATTTGAAAAATGGAGTCGATTTAACTGTATCTTTGGTTAAGGTTAAAAATAGGAGAGGTCCTCAAGTAGACCTTGCAGTACTCATTGGCTAATTTCCAGTAGTTGCAATTGCACATAATTAATTGCAATGAACTGCGTTCAATTTGTTAGATAGGATTTCAACCCACCATGTACAACTTCTTTGATACTGTCACGGTGTTGTTATGCAATTGCCATGCAATTAAAGACTTAAAAGATTTGAGAAACTCAGAGAAAACAAGAATTTTCCCCATCAATCCATTCGAATATAAATGTTGGGAATGAGTTGCAGCAGTCTTTTTTATTGATTTGTACAAAAATAAACATATTCTTTATCTTTTTCGCGTACTAGTTTTTTGTTCGAAGTAAGACTGCATTTTTTAATTTATAATTTTCTCGAATATTTGCGTATAGTCTGTTGCACGGAAATAGGTCTATAAATGCTCATCACTCGGGCAATTTTAGAAAATTTTGAGAAAAGAAACTTGTTGATGTTGTTCGAGATGATTGCAGTCAATATATCAGCGATATCTTTTAGAATTTAAGCAGGGAATGTTTTTAAAGCAAATGATTCATTTATCAATCTTTTTATGCAGTCAAGAATGTCGGAGGAATCAATAAGTGTATAGAGGAAAGTGTTTTGTTTTTCGACATGATCCATGACGTTACCTTTTTTTAAAAAAAATTTAGTTCTTAAAAACAGTTGCATATTTTTTTTTCGTGAAGTTTTACTTTCTCTTGGGTGCATTTGTATTCGAAGTTTTATTTTTTGGTTTAACAATGGTACTAAGCAGGCGTCATTTCTTTTAGCATCGGTTTTAAATTGCGTAAAATTGAGACTAAAATGGTTTTCTTTGATGTCTTTTTTTTATTTTTGACAATTTTTGAATCTATTTTGATTTCCTCCCTTCATGAGTAATGCAAGGTACGCTTGACATATTTTTCTGCTGATAACGATACCTTCAGCAATCTAGCGATTCTTCCATTTTTTTAGTGTAATTATACGAGTGATGATCGGATTGGATGAGGTATCTATAAATTCAGTTTTAGGTTTCATATTGCTTCATTAATGTTTGGGTCATAAATGTTTTATCAATAAATAATCATTGAAAGAATAAATTTTTATAGTTCACAAGGTATTTTTCCTAAATTTGATTCATTTACGAGACGATGTAAGTTTCAGCCTTTGGCTTGGTGCAAGTTTTGACGACAATTTCCATAGTTAGAAAGACAGGGAAGTGATCAAATAAGTGGGAAGCGACAGCCGGCTGAGTCAGACATGAAGATATTATCAAGCAGCTTAGCAGATTCTGATGAGGCACGTGCAGGCTTCGTGATTATAGGAAGAGAAATTTTTTAGACTGAAAAACATTTAAAAAATTTGAGGCTTGCTCGCAGATTTTAGAAGATGGTAGTGGAAGTTGTCATCAATGATTATGTCATTGTATCAAGACTTATTCAACCGCAATGTAATGCTATTGAGTTCGTTCAAGAAGATAACAGGACAGGCTCCAAGAGGCCTATGCACAAATCCGATAATAAAATGTTAGCAGTTTTTTGTCAGTTTCTTGGAAAAAGAATTGACATTATTATTGTTGCAATAGCAATAATTACAGTATCTAGCTTTTTATAGATACATTCGTACCTGCGCCTCCACCACGTATATTGTAAGCCCATAGTGCAAGGTGGCTTGGATAATTTTGAAAATGAATCAAATTTTTTGATGAATCCTACCAACTTTCTGTGAAGCTTATAATATATAAATTACTGTTGAATTTGTTTATAATACAATTTATTTAATTTATCTTTAGATAGCGGGACTTGGTGTTAAACCACAAAAGCGAAAAATAGTTGCATGTTATTCTCTTTGTTTCGTCAATTTTCTCCATATTGACGTATAGGTTATACCATTATATCATGGAATCGCCAAGATTCAGAAACAATGTGTTAAAATGACCGAGATCCGTGTCAGTATCATGAAATAAATACCTCAGTGTGATCAGTCCCTACCTTTTTAACTAATACAAGGTAAGAATATAAGAAAAAATACTAACAATAATGTAAATTACCTAAAAATTCGGACTAAAAAGATCAAGCTCACTCGGAAATTAATTTTAAAGAGGAGAGCACACACACACACTCTGTTCATGAATGAAGCCAAGAGTTTTTCGTTGGCATAAAAATCACTTCAGATACGCGTTTGAAATATAAAAGCAAAACATAAAAATGATTCAAAACGTGAAATGAATAGAAATCGAAGTTAAAATTCAGACAAACTAAATGGATACATCGCTAAACATGAAACAAAAGATTGAATTACTAAAAATCTATCTGAAATGATATGTACACTCGAGAGTATATAAAGTTTTAAGTACATTATCTTCCATGTACACATTGCATGAAAGATGACACTCGTAATTTCTTTACTTAGTTACGTAATTAAGAAAGCCTCGAGTGAAGAAAAATGAACTTGTGAGAGGTCATACAAATACAAGATGGCAACTTCAAAAAAATATAACAACTTCAAAAAAGATAACTTAAGAGAAAAATATAACTTAAGGTCTAAAAAAATTCCCTTTTGTATTTTTGAATTCATGAAAATGTAGAAAAGAATTGATTTGGACTCAAAAGTCTCACAATATTTGCTGCTGACAGTTGCAAATTAATCATCAAAGTTTTGTTCGCGGTTTCATAACTCGTAGCCAAAGATATTTGTTTAGATACAAAGGGAAGGTAACGGTTGAAAATGAATTTCTCATGATTTTGTTGGGGGTCTTGTAACTCGTTTCCGAAGATATTTGTTCAGATACAATAGAGTGTAATTGCTTAAATTCTTGCCATGTGTCCGGGTTGTTATTTACAGCAAACGTCAACGTTTCCATCGAGAGTGCGAAAGTTTGACGGTGAGCTTTAGACTCTCCCTCAAACCCAATTTCCATAAGAAAAAATGTTAATGCTCAATCCCCAATACCGAAGTTCTATGTGTGGGAGCTACTTTTACCAGTACCAATGAGGAAAAAAATGTAGGTGCTCTATAAGACTGGTGAGATATAAGACTTATTTTCAAGTCGTACTTCTAAAAAATGGGCTCAGCAATGCCATCCTTCTGTCCACTATTTATTCAAAGAATGCAAACACTAAACAACCCGATAACAGAGGTGACAAGCTGCTTTCTCTCGTTCGATTGGTAGAGTGAATCACATTTTTGAACGCCCTTATGGTATTTACTCTCTACTCGCTCGGTTCTTCGCTATTTAAGGACTACGTTGATTGGCCAAGTAAATCTAGCAAAATAGAGTAATTTTACACGCCTCTAGAGTATCTGAAACATTCAAATTATTTGCATAAAGAGTTTCGTGTTTTCAAGGGAAGAACCTCTGGAAAGCTGTCACTTGGAAGCATGTGGAACGTTCATCCATTCGGTCAGAGAGCATCTCGCCGGAACGTCTGCTCGAGTCGCAGCACTAGTCGTCCCACTTTTTTCTGTCCAAGTTTGATGTCGCTGGCGTATTTGAGGAATTTTATTCGCGCTGTTATCAGGCTCATTACCAATCTTCTGGAAATACGCCTAACTCATTTGGTGGGTGATTGTGGGCGCAGTTAGCACCATAGCAGATCGATGAAACATATTTTAGTTTAGAACATATTCCCCTTTAAAATGCTCATGTTGATCCTGTTCTGACGCAGTGTCGTCCTTTACACTCTTCCAGTATGCTTTCGGCCACACCATTTGAGGTTGTTTGACTTTCTCGTTTTGCCACAGCAATCTTGATAATGTTACGGTTGGCATTGTACATCGGTCCCTCTCATCTATTTTGAATCCGGTGAATTTTTCTGTGCCAAAGCTTGTAGTATACGAAATTTAAATTTTTCCGTTATTGTAAAATCCTTCATTTCATCCATACCAGGTATTTTAGTTTACTAGTTGATACAAAACAATGTAAAACTGCCTCTAGCATCAACCTAGCAGTCAAAGATGCAAATTAATTTTGGATCTACCCGTTGTACTTTCAACCTTTAATCCCTCATTTCACTAGTTCCAACGTTCGTAAGATCAAATTTCAATATAGAAGTGCACCAACTGGAGTGTTCTTAACAACGCATCACATGTGCAATGTTTTCTTGACTCCTTGAAATAAAATCCAGTGTTAAAATCAAACCAACACAACGGAGAAAATGCATTTATCTACGTACTTTTCTCCTAATTATTGGTTCCCAAACTTAACCGATCCTCATGTATTTGATATCAACACAATGGAAGGAATGCATTTTCTTTGTACTTTTCACCCAACCATTTGTTTCAAAATCAACCAATATAAATATTACGATCCTCATGTACATCGATCTCAAGTCATGGTCTTAACTTCAAGTTACTCGTAAGTACTTTTCGCTCATATTGAAGCTTTTGAACATGCGACGTAGTTCATTAGCAATTTTTTACCTTCCTGCGCTCGTGTGTACATTGGTGTTCCAGCTATGTAGCAAATATTACGGACTCGTGATCCAATAACGCGCACCCTAACAAGAGTATTTTCAGCTATGTGTCACAGGGATTTTGTGTTCTTTGTGACTCACTTTCATCTTGCATTTCCAAACCCAAATTAATTACCGCAAAGAGAGAGAGAGAGGATGTTAAATGTGAGGATATTTTAGTACATACTTTCTCTACTTCGGTCTCATTGAAACATTTAAAAAAGGCCTCGGATCTGACGAATGTCATAACTTTAAAGATCATCATTTTAATCTTCTTATTCTGGTCTCAAATTGCTGTCGTAAGCTTTGTGTGGTAAACTCTTCTTACCTTTTTATTCTCGTGAATACACTACGACAACACTAATTTTAGATAATTAACTTTTGTACGGTTCCACCTATGTTGAAAATATTACAGCTAGCGATGTAAAACAAAACTTTTCATGTCTTTAACCCCGATGTACTCTTTGTGCCAGTACTATTAGCGCAAGTAAGAAATATCATAACCATTTTGTGTTTTGTTATAGCAAATATTATCGTTGGGACACCTTACATAGGGATGAAAGATCGGATGTGGGCTTTCACCGGATGTAAGATATAAACAAATGTGAAGCGTAACCAAATGTAGAGGCATGACCGGATGCGGGGCATCACCGGAAGAGGGAGTGAAGTGTTGTCGGATGGGCGAAAGGAATTTTTGGATTTTGGAGTTGATAATTTCTTAGAAAAAAATGAGCTCCATTTCCATTTCCGGGCACCACAGATGAAGTACTAGTAATTGTGGAAAGCAACCTCATTCCGCTGCATGGAACCAACAGTTGTGATGCTCATTTTGTTCGACAGAAATAAGTAAGATCAATATTAGAATGACTTAGCGAACGTAAAACAAGATAAATTTTCACTTCCTAGCAATAATTTCAGAAGTTGAAACTTAGAAATTGAAACACAGAAACTGAAACTTAGTGCCGCCCTCCAAATGCAAACGATCCTCTTATACATATTATTGATTAATTTTTATTACCTTGTACTTCTTCCTAAATCCTGTGTCGACAACTATCATGTGTATTACGATAACCATGTATGAATAGCAATTAAGGATCTAAATCATATGTTCCAACACTTAACATGGGTATTACGATAACCATGTATAAATAACAATTAAGGGTTTCTATGCTAAGGTATTTGAATGCATTTTTCGCTTTCATTTTTCAATAATTGTGCGTACTAATGAAAGTGTTGTTCAAATGAGCGTCACGAGGATTGTGCTCTCTTAGTTCAAAATCAGATTAGGTAAGGAAAGGAACTCAATTTTGTTGTACTTTTCTATCAATCATTTTGTTTCTACATTCTACACGGGTATTACGATACCAATGTGTTATAATCATTTAAGGATGTTAATGTTAAGGTGTTTTAAAAACCAATGTATCGACTTTTCATGTTTGTACTTTATTGGAAATAAAATGTTTTTCTTTTCTTTTCATTCATGAAAAGACCTACTGCTGAGCTCAACGACGGAGGAGCAGTGAGAAAAGTTCGATCGCTTTTACACTTCGCACAAAAAACTATTAGTTCCACATAGCGAGGGAAAGACAGTGAGTTATGGTTTGAACAAAGATGAATTATGAAGTGTTTTTCTCCTAAATGTCTTGGAATTTTCATAATATTTACAAATAGTGACAGTGAAAGACAAGATTCTCTGAACTCAATCGTGTATAAAAATGCAGTCTCATGCCAAAAATTCATGAAATATCACATAATAACTCTCTATTTCGAGGTACCGAAGAAACTTTATTGCTAATAATTTGCGTTTGTTTCGAAAATTGTTCTCAGTGACTCGTCAAAATTCTTTCGATTAAGTAGAGGTGGAGGCGAAATCTGCTGTTCTGAAATTCCTGCTAGAAATTGTGTCTAGAATGTGACGTTTTGTTGCCTCAGAATGTGAGGTACATGGAACAACTCAGTTATATAGTAAAATTTTTTCTCGATTTGGAGTCAATCAGACGCCTTCTCATAAACTACAATACATTTGCTCATGGATCAGGAATTTAACTTATTATTTATGAAATACCCTTACTTACACCAAACGCTCGGCGATCTAAAAAGAATTTTAACGTCGCTCAATTTTACACATTTCGAGTTTTTGGTCATTTTATTACGTGGACGCTATAAGGTCTCATTGCTGGAACAAAATTCCTGAGTAACGCGCACGCGTGGAACTTTAATGGAGTGTCTGCCAAATAGCATCTTAAGGACACTTGGTTAGAGAGTATCGAGCTCTAGGTTTTTTTCCAACAAGTTTATATGGAAATACTAGCAGATAAAATGAGGCGTTTATTCAACTCAGCTCGATAAAAATTGCAGCTACATGAAAAAACGAGGAAAACAATTAAATTAATTGATAAAGAAGTGAATTAAATAACTAACACAAAATTCAGCGATGTGCTGTTTTAAAACGGCATGCATTCCGTATTTCCAGGAAAAAGAAGGTTGATTTGATAATTAACGACAGTAAGATACGCAGATCAATATTAGCAGAGCACGTGAGTAGAATTTTGAAGTTATAAATGGAAATAACCTCGTCACATCCTGGAATTAGGCAATGTAGCCAACTTCTAAAGTGTGACGGAGAGCCTAAGGAACGGCCAGTTCAATGGTTGCGACGAGCACACTCAGTAAGCTTCACGGAAAGTGTTCTGTGGGTACAACCCACATATTGCGATGTGCAATGCTCACAACTCAACTTGAAGATGAGGATTAACCACACGTTGGTTTTCCGCATATTTGAATAGAGAAAAGCATGAATTGGTATGATTATTTACAAAAATGATATGAAAGTCAATTTTCATTAAAACTTATAAACCCATTGATAAGCCGTTTCTCAGCTTCTTCGAAATGAATCCTAAAAAGAAGGCACAATGAGTAAAGTTCATACTAAATTTCCTTCAGTGGATTGGTGAATGCCATTCGAGTCTCTATTGTTTGAGCGCGACACAGAAGCATCATTTTTGCAATATCTTAGCAAATCAGACTTCCATTTCAAATTTCTCCTGCTCAGATAAATCTGTATTCTTTCAACCGATGTGCGACCTTCTATCATCTATTACTTTGGTAGCGTGCATTGCTCATTGTAATATGTGGGTTTTGCCCAAAAAACTATTCGTGAAGGATCCTTGTTAATTTGATGCGTAAGAAATACGTTGCCAGTGTTCATCAAAGTATCGCTAATGCAGATACACCAGTACAATCCCTGCACATTAGTTTGTTAACTCATGACAGCCCATCCGAGCATTTTTTACCGTAGCTAATAATACGCTTCGTCTGATTGATTACGCAGCGTCTGTGGTCGTTTTGATCAGAAATTTCCTCCATGTTCTGCGCTAACAAGTCGTCTAGTAGAAAAAATCTTAAGAGCATTTTTTTTTGACAAGCATTTGAAAATAAAGTTTCATGATGACATTCAACTCGGGTCTGTGAGTACCATCGTACTGGCCTGTGGTGACATACTAAGGAACAGGAGGTTGACGATCTTTTGACATTAAACGACGTTACTCTCTCTTCTTTACATATTTAGTGACTCGTTGATCCAGCTCCACTACACATACTTCTGACCTTGTCGAACATCGCAACGCGCGTCATTCTTCAAAACCTTGAAAACTGCTTTTGGCATGAAGCTAGTGGCTAGGCAACATGCAAGAAGGATATTACAATTAGCAATTTACCAAAAGACGAACGTTCCAGCTTGCGGTAAAAAGTTAAAGCAAGTTTTGAAACGTTTTGAATACTTCTTTTCGCATATTCTGACACACTCTGGCAGGTGTGATACGAATGGATTGCTCGCAGACAGCTGATGAGCAGCGGCCCACCACGCATGTCAATAATTGTATCGTAGCAAATAACGCTCTCCATTATCCTGAATTTTCCAATCAAGAGTTAATTTCATGTAAATAATATGGTCGAAAATCCAAAAATTTTCATGTACATTGAAAATGGTGGAGCTTATGTGCTTGTAGATCCAAAAACCTAAATTAAAGTTGAATTACAGCAAACACTATGTTTGAAAAATCAAATTTTGAAATTGTTAGTCAGGTTAAAACAGACACGGTGGTCGTGGATCCTAAAAGTTTTAAATTCACAATTGAACATAGGTGAAATACTCGTTCCTCATTACTAAAAGGTTTAAAATTATGCTCGAATTAAAACGCACAGCCTCATTGCTACAACTGTTGCACTGCCGTGCTGTAACGCTTGCTGTACTTGTAAAACACATTCGCGATTCGCGAATAATGCGTGCACAAGACGTATAGATATGACATTAGAAAATCGAGTGCGATAAGCGTCCGTGAGAGTTACGTACCACACAAAATTACACGCCGTAACCTGGCAACGCCAGTGAAAGGGCCACACACGCTGAAAAACTTCCCTTCGTTTGTTCTCTAAATTCTACTCGAGCTTTGCTGAATTGTACCCAGAAAAAAAAAAATCCGCTGTGAACCGAGCCCATGCGCGGTTTGGTAGGTGTTTGTAAAACTGTTTATGAGTTTAATTGCACCATAGAAGGATAATGAAAGCTTAAGGAATGAGACAGACTGTTCCCGGGGTTGTCGTGTCTCTCTAATTAGTGCTGAATTGCTGGCCGCTCAGACCCCACCCGAGCACCCGTACTCCCATACAAATACTGCATAGCGTAATGACTTGTGCGGTGCTGCTGGAGACTTCATCATAGCGTGCGGTGTTTGTGTCTCCACCATAGTCTGCCATGCTTGAGTCTTATTGTCCGAGTCTTACTGTCTGTCTTTAATACTTTCACTGCGACTTGAGCCACCGGTGGACACGTCAGGGATTTTCATAATGCTGTTTGACCGCCCAGTAGTCACGACTCAATTTTCATGAATACTCAATCAAATCTAAATGAAGACTCGATTCAGTTGATGTTTGCAATTTTCAAAATTGCTTACGACAATTGATTTTAAATTTCAGTTGAATGTTTAACTCGTTTTACCTGCCGCAGTCAATGTGTTAAGTTTGATCGCCCGCAATGTTTTCGTCATCCCTGTTGTTCCATGTTTGAGTTTTCACTCCAGTCTGCAATGTTATGGTTTACCGTGTGGTTTGCGATACTTGCACTCCATATTGTTACAACGCTGTATACATCACTTTAAGAACCGCATCACTCATGCAAAGCTTGAACAGTGTGAAATGTTTTACTAAATTTCTTGAAACTGTCTCTAAACGTCAATCCGTGAAGCAGTTTGCAAGCCTATTTCCAAAATAAAGGAATTCGGTGAATTAAACTGGATTAAAATTATCTTTGATTGTTTCATTCATATTAAAATTAATCAAACCACAAATAAAATAACAAGAAGAACCAACGTCGTGATAAACATATTTACTCGCAAACGCTTCGGAATTCATAGATTCCGTCATCAGTGTTAAAAAAAAAACATCATCATCAGCACTGACGATGGAATCTTTGAAGTCCAAAAAGTTTGCGAATAAATATGTTTCGAGAGCTCAAAGTCTAGTCACCCCCAGAAACAGTTAATGAATCTGGTACGGGAAGACACTGCTTCCACAAGGTTTTTTTTTCAAATGAAATAAATGTACGAGAAGTTCGTTCTGGTCCTGAGTTCGAGTCTCACGAACTCCTCGTACATTTAAATATGTTTATCAAGACGTTGGTTCTCCTTATCTTGAGAGTGAGACTCTCTGAGAATCGACTTATTAGTGCCAACCAAATAAAGCAATGTTTAGAAATACCCGTGTGGGAATCGAGATGAGAACAACACTGTAACGAGAGTTATGAGATCCTTGAAACCATTTTTCCTTTTCCGAAGTTCCACGCAAGTCCTGGACGTCTATCCAGCAAGCTAGTAAGTAGGAACGTTTTGTTATTTAGTGTCAAAAATACTTTCTCCCTTGCAAACACTGACCATCTGACGCAATCAAGTCCATGAACAATTCAAAATTGATCCTTAGTTGTGATCAGTTTGCCGTATATCAAAAGTAAGAAGCACTGGCATCGTTTGAATTGAGCATGGCCTGCAATTTACACTCTATTACAGGTCCCCTACACCTGAAAAAAATCCGTCCAGAACAGAACCAAGAAGTAATATATCCTATTCTAAAAAGGACATCTTCCCTTATTAAAATGATTGAGAGCCCAGTTAATTACACAAGAATTATAAACGACTACAATCAGCTTAAGCGGTCTTAAAATAGTTCATATATCGCTGAACAATGCTGAACGATGTTTCTTTGCGTCGTAAACTGTAGCATTTGAGTCAGATCTTAGTGATCAAACTTAAGCTTATACTTACATTGCTGATTTACTTGACAAATTTTTCTTACCTGTGCAGAAGAGGGAGTATTTTTCTTGAGATGTGACCGAGATGGGCGTATTAGAAGTGTGTGAGAGGGGTATGAGAAATGTGAGAGAAGTACGTAAGACGTGTGTAGACGTGTGAGAAGATAATAGAAGTGTGTGTTAGGTGGGTGTGTTTAAGTGATGCGAGGGAGGTGTATAGGGAAAGTGTGTGCGAGTTGTTTTTAAGAAATGTGTGAGAAGTATATAAGAGGTATGTGAGGAGTGTGGGGGGTTGCAGGTATATAGTACTCCTCAACCATAGCGGTAATTTCAAAGAGGTTCACTATGCCTGAATTTGTTCTAATATTTCCTGAAGACTGTAATTCGTGGCAGCTGTATTGGTCGTGCCATTCCTTGCATAAATCACTCTTTATAACTTACCGCTTCCTAATATTTCCTCATATTTCTCCAACCGATGTGGCATAACTTCTGTTTTGACAGGACTTTAGGCACAATTGTTCTAAGATAAGCATGACTTACTGCCCGTGTTAATGGTGAGCGAAAATTCCTGCCAGTGACTGGTCTAAAAAATGCTGTCGGTACTTCTTTTTGAGATAACAAACTGCCATGAGATAATGGCCCTGAACTAATTTTACACAATATGTCACTGTCTGGTATTGATAAAAGTATAATTACTTACTGATTTTCAACGAGTCGGCCTTTCTGAGAAATAGTTCATACGTTTTAATTACTGAAGGTAAGTGAACTGGACGAGCTCACACAGTACCGGCTAAAACTTGAAGGAAGGATACTAGGTTAAAAAAATGCTCATCGCTTTTTTCGACCATATTTTTATGGGGATTAATAAATCACATTCTCAATCGCCTCACAGGTTATTTTCTTTTCTAAACGAGCTCATTGAGCAATTATGGGCAATTACATCACGCCCGCGTCGTGAAAAACTAGGCCTATGATGCTGCATTTTATTGCTTAGAGACCTGTCGGGCAGCTCGGCCGCGAACAAGAGTGTAGGACTGCGGAAGTTTGTTACACAAATAAAGTGTTTAATACAAATAAAGCTTATATTACAAATGAAGTTTGCAAAATAAATAAAGTTTGTATTACAAATAAAGTTGGTAATACAAATAACGTTTGTAGTGCAAACAAAGTTTGTAATACAAATAAATTTTGTACTACATATAAAGTTTGAATGTTTGTAATAATATTAAGTTAGAATAGGAAATTTAAAACTTAATGTAGAAGCGGAAGTCTATTTTAAATTTTTCAACTGAAATGATCAATAATGTAGCTTTGCAAGCCATGGTAAAAGATTGTTTCTGTATGGCAAGCAATTCGGCTTGCGATCCCAAAAAATGAATTGAATCGAGCGAATATAAATAGTCTACAATTTCTCTATTTCAATATGAATGAGGGAACCTTGCAATCACAACTTCCGGTGAATTTAAAATAGCTTTTGACTGCGCCAATTGCAACACATTTTTGTCTAAGCTATATGACGACTGTTTGCAGATTGCAACACACTACACTATACCACAACGGTTGAAAAATTCTTCCTCATGAATAGGTCAAGTCATAACTCTCAAACCATGAACATTGTGTCACAATCGGAAATTCTACTTCCCAGTTTAACATCATAACACATGGAGTCCCTTAGGGACGTTTTCGGGCCTCTCCCATTCCTCATTTTTATGAGCCACTACCGTGAAATCCACATCATTCTTTGAATTTACTCGGTTTGCGGATGGCAGCACGTTATCATCTCCTCCGAAAACATGACAAGCAACACAACCCAATTGAATCAGGAATTAAACAGCGTTCTGATCTGGCTCTATAGATAAAATCAATATAAACGTAAACAAGACTATATATCTATTATTCTACCCATTCTACCCATGACACACTGCCCCCAAGCATTATGATTAGCGGTGGTAAAATTCAAGAGACTTATAATATCAAGTTATATTTCAAGACACCATATGATATTCAAAATTAAGTTAATATGTGAATCACATACGTAAAAAGCTATGCAGATTTATGTTAATTTAGCTCTAAGTCAGGCACATCCAAACGAGAGAAACGTTAATAATCTTTTACAGTGCACTGCCTAATTTTTTTTCTTGGGGCATCTGAGCCTGGCATTGCAGAGTACAACACAAATAAAGTAAAAAGAGAAGTAAAACTGACAGAATATTCAAATAACAAAAAAATACATTATCATGACTGTCATCAACTTAGAATACAAAGTTCACGCCAATCAATCGCTCAAAATCCAAATAATTCTGAACTTTCCTGATCACTACAGATTTTCGCTTGGAAGTTGTTTATGAAAAAATACTCAAAAATAGAGAGAATTTTGATATGCAACATTAAATTCATAATTACACTGACTACTATGGCAACTTAACGAGGTATAGGAATTATATCGTAGTCTTTTATTACTCATATACCAGATCTAAAAAATTTTTTTCGTAGGTACTAAATTTAAAAAAAAAATTTATTTGTTGATGTTTGCGACGCCCCCCCCCGATACGGCCATCAAAAGTAGACTTGAAACTTGAATACTCTTTAATTATTAGGAAAATGATGAATGGATAAAAGAAAAATAAATAAGGAAATAAAAAAAAACTAGTTTCAAAACTCGTTTTTTACGATAACCTCCGATCTATAAACTCCCGTGAAAAATGAAAAATCGGATGTAAAGAAAACCGTAGATCATAATATGAAAATACACTTTTTCAGCTTTACAATAGCATGTTTGTCTTAGAGGCCTACCCAGTCATAAGTTAGAAACAAAAGTATACAAAGTCATTTACCAAAGTGTACTGCAAAACTAATTAATCTACTGAGAGGTAACCATACGAGCCTTACATCTTATTTGGCTTGAGCTCAATAATAACTTCACTAAATAACAAGGAAACAATGCTACTATCGATGACTGTTAGATTTTCAGAATATCTTTACATCATACTAGTAACAATGTACATGCCTAATATAAATAAATCTTTCAAATCTTAATGCGGCTCGTTGCCGTATGTTAGCTATACGCCAAACTATTTTCAACTCTAATCATGACCCGAGGTAAAGGTGATGTGAGAATTATCACAGTTCGCTGTCGCGCTGCTAATCGAATTCTACATTGACCCATTACTGGACCGATCTAGCACGCGACTGCAGGTTAAGAGTATCAAGTTAAACATAACTATATACTCTAGCATAACGTTTCGATTAGATGCCTCGAATTTGTTTTAGCCTAAAAATGTCACAAAAATGTTAATTGTACCTTGGTTATAGTCGTAAGTAATTATATTTTTGATGTTTCGCTTAGGGTGAATAAGTTACTTAAATTTTGTAAACAGGTCAATTAACCACTTAGAAATTGTGAGTGACCTCACTGGTAATTTTAGGTGCGCCATCAATATTTATAGAAATTATAGTTGTTTTCAGCAATAAATTATCCAACAGCAGGTTTTCCGCCTATGTTGACCTGCCAGGCTTCCATCATACCATGAGAGAATTTGGAAAGCCCAAGGGTGTTAAATAAACAATTGTGTATCAGTGTGAAGATGTGCGCCGCGCACTTACAGTATATTAAGCCGCCCTATGAGAGATGAGCGCCAACAAGGGACGACTTTATTACAGACGCCACAGCTAACAAATATCAAAGATAATGAGACCAAAGGGCGCTTATATATCGGGTGTTGTGTAACTCGATGCATATATTTTAACCATATACAGAAAAAACGCAATAAAACGATTTCATGAGTGACAAAAACCTCACAACTCTTCCGTTTTCGAAAAATGAAACCCTGAAATCATTTTAGGAATAGGGTAAAATGCGCGCCAACAGCATGCCCTAGAAGTTAGATTTTTTCACTCGTTGGCTGCATGGTAAACTTTTTCCCACGGGAATCTAAAGTTATTTCAGGTCTTCATTTCTCAAAAAGAAGGAGTTTCCAGGTTTTCGTCACTCCTGAAAATTATTTCATTTAGCGTTTTTCTGTATATGGTTGAAATATGTGCATCGAATGACACCACCCCCTTTATACTATATTTGCCTCACCGCGTATAGTATCACTAAACAGCGACAATCCAGGGAACGTCTCGCTTATAATGTACGTAATGCATGTCTGGGTATTGAATCGAGATAATGTTGTGTGGTGGCGGAGCTCCTGTTTATTCTGTTCGCTCTTCTCGATCTTTTGGAATTCCCTCGGTAGCCTCAATGATTGAAGACATACAATAGTATGAAAATCATAATCTTCACTCGCCTGAGATATGGCTATTTCGTGTAAATTCACCAAATGGGAAAAGTTGGTTTGGCTATAGAACTATGCAGATTAGAAAAAAAAACACAACATGATAAAGAAATAAAATCAACACCTACATTTTGGTCAGGATACTTAGTGAATGAAACTTTCAAAACTATGAATTGATTTTGTCGGGATCAATCCTTGTCTAATTTTTTGCCATCTGCATGCATGTTTTTCGCCACTTAAGCGATTTAAGCGATTAAATCGAGGCGAAAAACATGCATGCAGCTTGTGAAGAAATTAGACTGGGCAGGAAACTACTAATGTACACTAAATACATCTCTTAATTTTTTGCTACTCGAACTTCCTTGAGTGCATACCTTTTCACCACAAAGATAAATTTTTTAGCAATTAATGAAAAGTTGTAGTAATTTGAACATTATTCAAGATCGGATTTACAACAGCGTGATTCCAACAGTACGTCGCCTCTCGTAAGCGTGAAATACATTCAAACCATCTTCGATATATATTTTTTAAATGCGATCTGACCCTCGACATTCCGACCGTTTGTCTGTTAGGCAAATGAATCAGGAATTGAATAGTTTTCTGCTGTAGCTCAGTAGATAAAATCATCATAAACGTAAACAAGACCAAGTCCTATATTATTCTACCCATGAAAAACCCACCGCCCCCAAGCATTAAGATTAGCGGTGGTGAAATTCAAGAGATTTACAATTTCAAGCATTATTTCAAGTTTTCCAGTTGAGCCTACTGATGCCAAGCGGGCTCATCAACTTATGCATTTGACAGACGGTACTCAACTGAAATCTAGGCTTTTATCTTAAACCTGTTTATCAAAGCGATGATTCAACACAATACTAATCTTGATTTTATCAACTAATTTATTAAAACAACAATTTTTTTCTTCAGTAAAGATTGTGTGAAGTGAAGCAAATAATCATAGAATTTATTTGGCACGTCGCTTGGGAAGAACTGAAACAAACGTACCATTGAGATCATCAGTATGGTGAGCGTCAAGATGCCCGCAGAAAAGTCGAAGCAGTCGAATAAAATGGTATAACACATATCTGTTTCAACACACATGTATTTATGTATTGTATATCGTCTCCAATTTTACGTAATATTACGAAGGCACTTTCGAGTTAGGCGTGTATAAATGAACAAAATAGGTTTTACGTGAATGCATATTATGCTGACTCAGTATATTTGTGTCTATTCAGTTGTTCACGAACCTAAATTTCGAGAAAAATATAAAGTTCCTCGAAGATTGGAAGCTGAACAGAAGCTGAAATTGAGCATCCATCCGAGTGTCTGAAGATTCAGACGTGCAGTTCCTCCTTGTCGCTAGGCCATTGATCACCCACCAACATGTGCGTTTACTTAGTGCCTCGATGCTTGATGACTGCTTTAATAACGTCAATTATGGCCGCTAATAGCTATTTTTTGCATCATGTTCTATCATTAATGCCGAGCATAGATATGCTAAAAAATGAAGTGTCGCTATAAATGAGGCTCCTGATAGGCAACGAACTTCGAACACTCGACGGTCGGCTTCCCACAAAAGCGATGAGGCGAGAAAAACAAGAGCTAGCTGCATTCCGGGATGATAGAACCTTCAATAGAGGATTTGCTGCTCTCTTTGCGTGTGTTTCGATGTTCTGTCCACTTTTCGATTACCTGCTTGAATACTAAATAAGGCTCGTCGAATACGCCAGGAATTATCTGTCTTTCTATTCAAGTTGTTAAATCAATCATGAATGGATAAATTCTCTAAAGATCCTAAGTATAATCATCAGCTACTGCTCTTCTGATACCCACGGTGGTTCTCTAATCCTTAATTTCCATGAACGTGGTCTGCTTTTTCTTTTATCTGAAAATATTTTTTCCGTAATCCGCTCCCAAAAAATTGAGGGGCTGGGTCAGTAAGCAAAGTTCGGGGCAATCGAAGACTTACAAAGATACTTGTGAGAGCTGGTGGCATTTCTTTAGCCATTCATTTGTCTTTGACTTCTCGGGGAACGAATGAATTATGACAGACCAGTGTTTCCGTGGGATTCGTCAGTTTTAGACCGCACGTATCTGTGGGTGAGAAAAAATCATACGCTTATGCAAGTCAATTCATTAGTCAATATTGTACTGTGTTATTTTGGAGCTCGGCTTTGGATGGTATTTCCGTTTAATTATTATCCAGGAGTAATTTGAGCGTTTCCGAATATGGATGAGAAAAAAATGGCTACCACCATTGCACAAATATGAATTTCCCTCATCTAACATGAGTGATCGAATAAGTACAAATTCAATGTTTCTTTTGAAAAATATGTGGTGATATTTTCACTTTCATCACTACGTACGCTTTTGAAAATAGAACGTTCAATTCTAAATTGACCTCTGAGTTCGGTGAAAATTATGAGGGATAAATTTTAACCACGAGAGGGTATTAAAATTTGATCTGTTACTTATGACTTTTTTTTGCGCAGAGACGAAATTTACGGAAGAATTCCCCAAGAAATTGATTGTTTTCTGGACTTCAGATCTTGTAATCTCAAAATCAGTGAGGCTTCTTCATTTTCATAAAATATGAATACCAAACGATTACAGAAGAATCCATATCAAATTACGTCCATCATAACGACAGATGAAGAATTTCAAGTAGTACATTCTACTTTGAATTTCAAAGAGCGCTCCCTGTTTTTGAGGTGTAGGAGTACAGCTTATTCCGACTAGCAGCATGACACCATTCCTTCAGTGGGACACCAGTAGTGAATGCCCGAAGATGACCTGCCTCTCTCATATAAAGTATGCAAATCTCTTCCCTTTCGCATGCGTAATCAATCACTACAGAGCGGCAACGACTGCAGGGCTCCATCATTGATACGTCTTTCACGCGCTGACCGACACTAATTCATTTCCAATCTTCAAAAATGCTGATTGCTGATTCTCATTGCGAGTCTTGTACGCAGGCCTCTCACATTGTGTTTAGAAGGCTGCTCATTTGTAAAATATTGCTCGTTTGACATTTCTTGTCAAACGCACTTCAGTCTGATATAAGCTTCCTCATGGCGAATCAATAGGGCCCTTGCTTCGGTTACAAACACTTTACGTCAATTGCAAGTTTTGGGACAAGACAGTGTTATTTATGAATGAATTTAGGAAAACATAACTAAGAAAAAAGTATATAGAAGTAAAGGTAGTTTGAGTACTGATAGATATATTTATGAGCTTCGCTATACATGCTACATTGAAATATCCAACCACATTCTGAAATTTGTGAATTTTTTTCTTCATTCTAGTAAAATGAAAACATCGTTGTCAAACGCTAAACTTTGTCTGACGAAAGTGACATCATACAAGATGATTAGACATCCATTATGTTATACACCTGTTGTTTTGGTAAGGGGAGAGAAATCGACAATGCGACCTTCAATGTTGCTGTAAGATCAATTGAATTCAACATGACTCGATCAAATCGGGCTGTGGACCTGCGCTTGTTGCCAACAACTGTCGTAGATGACATTGTTCTATAGCGCTAATGAGCGCGGCCATCTTTCAGTTCAGTTGAGTACGAATACAGAATGACGAAGGTCCTGACAACTGAATCTAGCTTCATACAATCTCCTACCCCACAACGAGACTTCATTTCCTACTTGGCAGGCCGGGTAAAACGTATGACGCTTTTCCAAAAGCGTCATTTGCAGTTACGATTCACGAAAGCGAGCATAAAAATTTTAATTTTTCAAGTTAGGTTGTAAAAATGAATCGGTCATCTGCATGCTGTTTCGAAAAGATGCTTGGGGAACAAATCCAGAGAAGATTCGCTCGAATTTTGAAAGCCTCTACTGTAAAATGTCCGATTTTGTAAATATTGTTTAAAAATTTACGTGGAAGCTACCTGGGAGTTTGGAACAATTTTAACACTCAATAACATCATAGCATTTGGCAAAAGCGCAGAGGGATTATAGTATTGTAGGCCTCGACACCAAATTAACCTACTTTAGACCGATTAAAGTCACTGTTCAAGCTCACTTTTCTACAATTGTGTCAAATTGAGCCCTGACTCCGCTGTATCAATTTCATACGTACGACCGCAAACATTTATACGCAAATTGAGGACCATCGATCATTATTGAAGCACTTGATGCACCTGGAAATGTACTATTGGCTTACCTCCTATCTGAATAAGTGGCATCGCGATGAGCCTTATCGACAGTTCGATCAGCGAGCTTTTGGGGAAATAGTTCCAACACTGAATATGCTCCGCGGCTAGATGCCGGGCTCACCCTCTAGCTTAGCTCGCTGTTGCTGCTCTGAAAAAGTTGATACTCTGCAATCGGCAGTAATTGCGCGACAGAATTCGCAGAAAAAGCTTCTGACCCACGAAGCTCAAAGGGGCTTGTCTGACATCTTTTTCGGCAGGTTTAGGAAGCGACGCTTGGTAGCGTCGACGGTACAAAACATCTTGAAAATCGAATCATTTGCTTAAAACTGCATGCCTCGAGTAGCGCTGAAAAAAATGCTGTCAAACTCGATTTTGTGCTGACTGATAAAAACTACTTATGATGAGATCGTGGAAATTGCAGGTCATCTTAGCGGAGTTTACCGATTCCTGTTTTCGTATAGCGTGGGAAAATTGACTGACCTCTGACGACTTTAAATATGTAAGAAGTCTGAAACTGTAAGACTATCACCTAGCTCTGCGTGAGACCAGTTTTATTACCGTTAAAATTTCACTCAATCTAAAGCCGTAGCACAGATTTGTTTGTTAACTGTCTACTCAAGAATGACTTGCGCTCTAATGTATTTTACAACTCCTCGAGGAAAATGTTTGCTTCTGTCGAGATTTTTAATACGAATTTCATCATAAAAAATAAAGTATGAACTATTTCTTGTTTCTAATGCAACTACAATTTTTAGTGATTTTGTCTTAGAATATGGGAGAAATTTAAAACCGTGTTAAATAGATATTACTTAAAAAAATTGATATCACTTGAAATAAATTCGTTTTTCATGATGATATTATTTGAAATGTGTGTTCGAACATAGTTCGGTAAATGGTGGAAAGAGAATTTTTTCGTTTTAGTGTATGGAACTAACTCTGTCCAAAACCGAACCTATCCTTCGACCATAACCAATTAACGTTTAGGGATAAAAGAGTTGGTATTACTTATCTCAAATCGGGGAAAAGTGAATAATAGAATTCACCTGGTGTCTGAATTTACAAAAATTACTTCAAAAAGAATGAAACGTCGAAGTTGCTCTGTCATTTTTCTCTCAATGCCGAAGTAATATCGCATAGATAACCCACTGAACAACCTGAAAGGATTCGATATTAGTATTATTTAGCTAACTGGCAGAAAACATTGACTTTCTGTCCGGAAACTTTAGCTATCAGTAAACACTAGCTTTCTAGAAGTGAACACTAGCTCACTTTTAGCAAACACTAGCTTACTATCAGCGAACACTAGCTTACTATCAGCGAACTTTACCTCACTATCAGCAAATACTAGCTTCCAATCAGAATACACTCTCTTACTATCAGTAAACAGTAGCTTACTATCAGAAAAAAACACAAGCTTGCTCTAGGTAAGTGTTAGGTAAGCGTATGCAAACACCAGTTTTCGCTTCTCAACGCGAACAGTATAATCAACCGTGTATTTTTGGCGCTTCTCTCGTAAGTGATATGCAGGGGAGGATGCTTCAGATGGCTACCTGGAACTGGTACAATATTGGACTACGTAGCAGTACCTGGGCATCTGATTTCTACTAGTTGAGCTTGGGTCTAAGCTTTAATGCCATTTACGAAGAACAGATCCTGAGACTGCAAATTGTGCTTACACGAACCACATACTCGTTCACAGTCCAAATTATGAACCATTTGCTTCTCAAAATGACGGTACGAAACTGTTTTTTTTTAAAACAGCCGTAATCAATGACATTTCTCGTTGAAATTGTGTTCATATGTTCTTGGAAGTTTACTGCTCAGTAGCTATCCCGTCAACGTGCTGATGTCTGTGACTAGCAGATGCTGGTATCAGTGAAATGACGGTGGATGTAGCAACTGTATATTAGTTCAATTTTCCACACGGTACGACGCTAAAATTAAGGAATTCTTAATTTACCAATCTTTTGTCAGTAGCACACTCAGCTTCCCAATATGAAACATCGTCGTTCAAGTCTTCGTAAGTATAACTGCAATTCTTTATGAGAGTCGCTTTATTTTTTCTGTCTGAAACGAGAACATGTAGGTGTTTCGTCCTTTCGAACTCTTCGAATTCCCCTGGTGAAACTGAAAATCGAGTGTGTTTTCAATTTGTTAACGCTTATCTCCGGATGAGATTAGACATTTGTACCCTGGGTAACGATGCCTAACGTAAATAACCCGAGATCAGACCGATACGGGTTAAAAGTATCAAATTAAAGGCATGTATAAGAAACGGAGACAAGTACTGTATACTAAAAAGCAAATATAAAACAAATAGCCATGATTGAAGAAATGAAGGCAAGTACTAAAACAACTGACTGTAAAAAAATAAAGGGTAGTATAAAAACGATTGCTAGTACTACAATGAATGTAAGAGTAAAAAACGACAAGAAGTAATTAAATGAAGGCAACCGTTAAAACAACGACGAGTATTGAAATACCGGTAAGTATTAGCCCTATAAAGCATGGTGGCGCAGATACCAAACAGCACACAAGAGAGGTAAATGACTCTCGTGGTGAACTGCACGTGTGATGCAAATCATAAGCATGTCTGTCAAATTAACTTGTAGCACAAGTTTGCTAGGTTACTGTTTCCAATTTGATGTATATCATATGAAAATGACATTAAACATGTCAGCTACTGTGTCACTTGGGTTCGTTTGTTCACGAAAATGTAAGCAATAAATTTCCATCGGGAAGGTGAATGTTAAGGGTTTTCACCGATGGGTGACAAAATATATTTAGTACCATTTTCCAATATTGAATGAGTTAACCAGGAAATATTTTAAACACAATGCTTTGCACTTTTTTAAAGGACTGTTTGTGGTAGCTGTTGATCTTGATGAAACTTGATACTGTATTAAAGTAGACAAATAATTTATTTGTATCCTTCTTTCTTAATCGGAGATCCTAAGCTGCCTGTAACATCTTTACTGCTCATGATTAAGGTATTTGTACTTCATATCTATTTTATTCATAATTTACTTAAAAACATACCTAAGAGATTTGAACAAAGAGGTATGACTAAGAGGTTTGAATAAAATTAAACAAGGAAACGTGCTCAAGGTTGTAAATTTTGTGCTTATTTCATAGCACCGAAGGATCTTCCAAGAAAAACTACACAATTCATTCTGTCTTCGATAAAAAATAAATATATTTTTAACTAGCTGGTGTTTTTTTAGGGGATATTCTGAATTGTTTCTTACCTACACCGTATTTTAACAATAAACTTCATGAGTCACACCGCCCAATAAAATTTAGACAATATGAAACCTACCTCTGTGCGGTTGAAATGACTAGTTACCAGTAGCTCTACCCATAATAGACTCCGCTCACGCCAGTAATAGAATCCGCTTTCCTCTGCAGAGTGAACTTCCAGCCCGGGCGTGTGGCAACATCCGGCGCGCAGGTTCAAGGTTAGGCTGGCGTCACCGGGCCACTTCCTGCATCAGCCCTGCACCTGTTCTCTAATTAAGTTACGCACGATGAGCAGCCTGCTCTCTCTGAGCGACTCTCTTTCTTTCTGGTCTTGTGACTCCTGAGTCGGGAGGACGCTTGCGTGCCTCTGACTTTTGGAGCACTTCAGATCTTGATCTTGAAACTCTAGCCTGTAAAGAAGGTCGTCGTCTTGTTACTCTGGCTTGTTAAGTTCTTCGTCTTGTTACTCGAGATTGTGAAGGTCTTCGTCTGGATTAGATTAGATTATTAGTTAGTTTAAGCCTCCCTATCCGCAACAAAGGCGATCCAAAGAGAGGAAAGAAGAAGGCACCATTTAGTATGGAGGGAAGGGAACGTGGAATCTATGCTGAAAGGGCACAGAAACAGTAAGATGAGAAAGAAGTTCATGAAACAAGATCAAAGTTGAAGAAGAAAGTAGGAGGTGCTGAAAAACAGGACAGCAGTGAACCGAAAAAAGATGGTCCGTAACAAAATAAAAACCTATTCTATTTCAACAAAAATAAAGCCAACCTAACCTTTAGCTCAGGCCCTTACATAGTCCCCCTGGGAGCGCTAATTCCCATAGATACAATAGTTGTATCCCCCTGAGGGGAGGTCTTCGTCTTATTACTCTGGCTTGTGAAGGTCTTCGTCTTGTTACTCTGGCTTGTGAAGAGGGCTTGCTCTTGTAACTTTAGCCTGTGAAGATAGAGTTGATCTTGTAACTTTAGCTCGTAGATATATACTTAACATTGTAACTCTGCCTTGTGGAGATAGACTTGGTCTCGTAACTTGGGTTCGTGATGGCCTTTGTTTTGTTCCCTTAGCTTATGAAGAAGGTCTCAGTACTATACAACTCAGTCTCGAAAAGAAAGCTTGTTTTATAACAATGACTCATGATGAAGGACTTGATCTTGCAAATCTGTCTGTTGAAAAAGGTCTTGATCTATGAGCTCGTCTCTCAAAAGTCTTCAAAATTAACACGCGCTTACCGCTAGACGACAGATTGGATGCGATACTAGTACATCAAGGCGGGCAGAATCTTTGCCATACACATGGGCGATTTGTTGCGAGTTTTCAATCTTATTATGCCACATTTTTAAAGCCTATTATAGGAGCTTGGCCAATTTAGGTTTTGGGAATAAGGCATTATTTCATTCTATGAAAATATAGTTGATTTGAGTGGAGCTAAATTAGAACAAGTATGAAGTTTTAGGTTAAAGTTAAAATTAGGATTACCTTTCCATCTGATCAATCTTTGTGTTGTTCGAAAATAAAGAAGTTACGAATTATTTGGAGGAAATAAAAAATAAATGCAAACGACAAATTACCCACGGATCTAAAGTACAACCAGTTTATAATCTAAACCAAAAATTACAAAGATTTTCTTTTTAGACTATTAATTATATTAAGCTTAATTTTTAGATGATGTTACTCCAAAAAATCTACCTCAGCACTGTTTGAGTATACTCACTCATATTTAAATGAGTATCACTCACTAAGGCCTCAGTGTCATCATCGCAATGTGAAATTTCACTCCTGGTAAGAGTTAAAAGCGTCTAACATTAGAACACAAACCTAATACTCCGTGGCACCGTGTTAAAACAATGTAAGGATGAAATTGCGAGTAAATTATCTGTGGCTTGAATTTTCATCGTCCAGTGCGAAAAGTTATCTTGTTGAGGCAGCCTGGTTGCTATTCAAAAATGCTTAATGATTCTCACCACATTTTCTCTCGGTCATAGCGTGTAATCTCATTCTAAACTTACTTCACAATTAATTGGAACTATCATATTGCTTCAGTCCAATAAACACCTGTCAGACACATCAAGCTGCTGTAAATGATAAAAGGCATACTGGACGGATGCTAGAAAAGCCCATTGTGATTTTGGTACCCCCATTCCCTGGTAAAATTAGCATCAAGCTTAAATGAAAAGGACGAGGCAATTTGTTGTTCACAATAATAAAACAAATTAAGAGCCATCGCCTGAAGATGATATAAAGTCGAATTAACTGCAACCCCAATCATCAAGTATTCGCAATGCAAGCTAGAATTGTTTTTCAGATGAGGGTAGAACCACTACATATATCGGGTTTGAGTTCATTTTTCCAAGCCACTTACCGGCGCTCAATAATTATTATTATCCAATTGCTAAGACCGGTGAACCATCGATGCCATCGTCCGTCCAAAAACCCTCAGCGTCAATAGAGCCATTTTCCGTTCACGTGGGTGGGCTCGCAGAACCGAAATTGAGGTTATAAAATTTTTAGCGATAGTACTGTCGGTGAATTGTTGTACAGTTTTACGGTTATGGGAGGCTTCTCGCCACCGCTTCGTTTAACTGTGTTAACCATCAAGTGTGGTTGCACGTTTGTTCGCTTGCGATTACTTAAATGCTTGTCTGATTTTTTGCAGTGGCTCAGTTTTGATGCCTCAAAAGTTACCTCAAACGGGAAAAAACACGTAACTTGGATGCTACTGTGAACGACACAGATAGAAGAGCATGGTAATATTCAAGGGGAACACGCTATTATTTAACTGGATTTGTGGCATGAGAGATATCGTGACACTCCTGGGAGGGAATGCGAAAGCCATAGCACATGACGGTGACGAAGATCAAACAAACTGTAATGTCAGTATTTTTAATAGAGCGAAACTCTATTGTTAAATATAACAATTAGAAGTTTGCCCAATTCGACCGATTTTAATGAATTTGTCTAAAAATTATCATAATGAAAATAGTTTTACACAAAACTTCTGCATCGATAAAAATTTTTTTTGCCGTGAAAAATTATGTATGATAGGTTATCATATAATTTCGTAGGTCTGTTCATCGTTTAATGATGGAGAAAAGCTAACAAGAAACTTATGAGAGCAAAATACGGAAGCGCTTCATTCTTTGCTTCTTTTCGAGCGTAGAAAAATGTGAAGTATTAGAAGAGCGCAGCTTATTTCTTTAATGGCTATCGTCTTGAAGCTTTGTTTTTCAGACACAACACATAAATAAATTATCTCTGACGCTTGAAATCCAATTTAGTTCGACAGAAATATGCACTTAATCTAGGATTGCAAGAGTGCGGATGACTGTAAATGTAATGATGATATCAAAACGGCCAGCTCACTCTCACTGACATTTATTGTAGAGAAAACTAGTTCGATAAGTTCAGAATAAATTACCGATTTGGTTTCGGTGAAGTCTAATAGAAAGCGACAGCCGGTGTCGTCATGATGACTCTTATCTCGAATGTCCTCTGACTTTTTTGCGTCGATTTGAATTTATGAGTTCTATTGTCCGAGTGTAACTCGCCATTTCATAGCAGCCCGGCTTTCAAATTGAGTCCTTATAAACAGAACCAATAAGTTTCACGACGTTGTACTTAATTGGATTTCTTCTCTGGGAGTGCAGAGGGACGTATCTAATTGGATAATAAGCTATCCCACACCGATATAATGATAACATATCTAAGTCATTATTCACAGTTTTCTACGCGGAGGGTTCACGTTCGGTAGACAGCTTCATTCGATCAACAGCTAAACCTGTTTCGAACATCTGGTTCAACACGTTTATTATCAGTATTTTTCAAATAAACTACCACTTCGAAGGAGCCCTCCCGGTCCAAAAGTCTCGGCTGACTCCGGACGCAAGACTTGTTCTGGTGTCTGCGGACTCCCAAGCAAGTTCCTAGTAACACAAAAGTTGCACCAAGTCAAGGGTGGATCCAACCACCGGTCGCGTGCCCTCTAGCGGCAGGAAGTTGCGCCACAGCTCGTGGCGCATCTTGGTAAAAAGTGCGCCTCATTTCTGCAGTGATCTAACCTTTTCCGGCCCCCTTAACTTGGCCCCCGGCACCTGACACAGCCTTGGGGCACACCACAGGTCGGTGGCTGTCCAAAATCCCGGCAGTTAACTCACTGTGCAAGAGAACCGTAAGCTGATGTTACAATAACGCTTGGTGCCACTCGTTATTAAAGACTCAATTGATGAGTTTGCTTCGGCCTCGGGTTTTTATGATCAGTTGGTCATTAAACCGAGTTTTAAATCCTTGGCAAGGTTTACTTTGCCTTTAGGCAAACTGCGCTCGAATGAGCCCTTCACCGGCAGTCATTATGGCTGCCCAGTACAAAACCACTTCTGTTAACTTGGGAGCTGATGCGCTGCATGTTTGATGGCTCTTAGTGATGATAATTTTAACCAGGAGTACATCAATTCTTACAAAACAAATAAAGTACGGCTTCAATCTATGGACCGTTCTGTTTTCAATACCGAAAACAATTCTTTAGTACTTGTGGTTATCATTAAGATTGAAGTTATTTTTAGCTAGGCAGGTTTTGTTTTCATATTCCCCCATTATTGTTTTATCTCTCACGCGGTGAAAGAAACTGGCGTACTGTGCAGCCAACTTATAGATGAATCATTGATTTATGTCTATTGAAGCATGAATTTTTATGTTCCTGATTTATTATGGGTCTTCATATGTGCTCAACGGTACATATGTCACTTCCACATCGAACATACTTTGAAAATGAATGCGTTATTCTCATGTTTTTCGTTAAGATACTCAGCGCAACGTAGACTCGGGATAGACTGGTCCGGTAAAAGCTATATTTACTTTCTATGGTGCTCCGCTTTCGTTTGTTACACACCGTGTTATGCGTGCCACACACCGCGCTATGTCTGCCACATCGTACGAAGTGCTCAGGCAGAGTTCAACTTACAGGTTGACCGCGGGATAAGATCTCGAGCCGGTATCGTGCAAGATGAAAATATAACTCTTTTCTGCGCTGGGAAGTGTGCAGCAATATTACTTTCTCGTCTCCTCGTTTTTGACTCTTTTGTGCGAGGCGCATTAGTCGTATATCTTGAGAGTGTAATTATACTATTGGATATTTTCCTTATACAGCAGTGATTTTGTTTTGTTATCATACAGCAGTGATTTTGTTTTTCACGTCCGTGTTATCATGTTATTAACATGGGTCGTTCGTGTGTTTTGTCATAAATATATGAAGCTTCGAAATTTCTTGCATCCTTTAGAAGCCCATAAACTCTTTCATCTGTGTTACTTCTCGGTACTTGATTGTTTTTCAAAAAATAAATTCATTAAAATCCGAAAACCCCCCTTACTCTCCTATGTTTTTGCACTACTTCGTATCTCGCCCGGACCAGAATCAGAAACAATGGAAGCTCCCAAAAAAAAGATGCTCGGTGCGCAGGTCGTCTTAAGAGCCTGCGGAAACTGTCACGCTTGCTGCGGCCGCCGTCGCAGCCACGCTTCCCAAGTCGTTACCAAGGAATTTCCGCTGCGCAAGTCGATTGCGAACGTCCAATCGTGGAGCTGGAGCTTCCTTGTCAGAAGCCAGGCATGCTCGCTACTGTGTGGGGAAAATTGCTGTTTTTTTATGTTTCGACTTGTTGTAAGCGTTCTGGTTAGTGCGGTTATTATATACATAGACGCGCTTGCCTGTTGCACAGCAGTCGTCTGATGGAGGCGCCGTACGTTCTCGAGAGCGGAAATTACTGCTGAGCAATATCCACAAGAGTCAATTCTCGAATTACTCATACACTTATCATACGGTCAGGAGCAGTTGAAAGCTGCAAGAATACTATTTTACATTCATCAATATTAAAGTCTTATAAAAAAGGTTTATTTACTGGCAAAGGAAAGTGACGGAGAAGACGACCAACTTTTGTTTAATCAAAATAAAAAAAAATCGCATCTTAAGTAGCTGAGATGCTTGCCAGCTGATTAAAATTTTAAGACCAGGCCGCACAAAAGCATAAATAAGTGAAATTTAAGTATTTTACCACAGTTCCTGGTTTTCACTCACGGTGTAAAGGTATCACTCTGCTCAAGTCATTCACGTTCTGGGAGTTGTATGTATCTCACGTTCAAATTAGAATAGTTTGCTGGCGCAATCTCTTCTCCCTAGGATATGGTCAGATTTTTGAGCTGCGCAAGCAAGGTTTAGCACAGCTTACAATCGCACCTGATGTTATACTTGGGAGAAAAGTGGCTCACAACTTCATGAGAAATCAAACAGTGATGAGAGAAGGAAATTTAGTGATATATGGATTAAAAAGGCACCAGCATTGAACAGGTTAATTTATGAAATCTTTTGTTAGGGCATATTTTTCAGGACATTGAAGGTACTCACTTATGCCAATTGCAGTTAATTAACCATTACGCATCACGAGAGGCAAAAGAGTTTACAGAATAGAAAGTGTCTGCAAGAGCCTCAGTTTCTCCCACGTCACAAAGTAGATCTTGTAAAGTTCACCAAGAAGTACCAACAATTAACCTTTATGGTCCTGTTGGCTTCCAACATCACTGGCACAACTGAATTCTTGTTTGGAATGTTTTCTTCGTGGCACAGTGGCAGGATTTTGTTATGGTGTGGGGTGCCTTTTCTTCAAAAGACGTAATAGATTTTCAGATTGTACAAAACATCAAACAGCGACTGATTGTGTTCATAGATTCCATAAAGTTTCCATGACGAAGGAGGGCCCTCGATTATTCGGTGATGGATGATTTTTCCTGTAAGATAAAGCCGCGATCCAATATGTCCGTCTCCATCCTGTTCTTCAGAGTTGATAATGCCGCGATCCAATATGTCCGTCTCCATCCTGTTCTTCAGAGTTGAGTCTAGAAGAGAAAGTTTTGGGTTGGATTTTAAATAATGTTAGTAAAAATGGATGATAATTAGGAAGTAAATGTTCTTCGGGACACCAACTTCCCCGATTGGAGTATTTTTTCATCAAACCCTATCCGAAACTCTTGCTTCAAGGAGGCCGAAAAGAATTTTTAAGAATGTAAACAAGATTAAAAGCATGACACATCGCTAACATTTATTTTGTTGACTTTAACTTCGTTGCAAAGAATTTTCACTTTTTAATTAACTGGTTTTAAATTTTGATTAATTATGAAGCAGCTCAATCACTTCAAATATAAGATATTTATGAAATTGATTTGACAGAAATTGCTGTCCTTTTTTAATTCTTTACCTTTAAGAATAAGTACACGTAAATTTTGAAATTTTTTATGTCGTTCCTTAGAAAAAATAGATTGCTTCAATTTTTCAACTGGTCCTAACCTTGTGACAGGGAGTGTACATCATCTTATGAGAATATGGTTGGACGAAAAGGGAATATTTAGGATCGACGCGATGATTTGAAAAACTCGAATAACTTGAAATACTTTAATAACATGAATGACGAATAAATTGAATGACTCGAATAACTCGAATAACTTGAATAAATCGCAAAACATATTTAACTCGAACAACTCGATGATAGACTGCATAGCATGTTACAGGGCGGACGAATTAAGCGAAATTTCTGTTCACAACGTTATAGAATTGGAGCACAATTTGACCACAGTTAAGCTCTACTGCCTGTGGTGGGGAAAATGAGCCGATTTGTGATGTCGCTAATTCTGTTCCATTAATTCATTCGCAGTAAAGGATTCGCCTCGCTTTCTGGGAATTCTGATTAATACACGTTCGCGTCTCACGAATTGGATTTCAGAACTAAGGGTGGAATATTTTGTCCATTGATACTAAATTGCACTTAAAGATTGAAAATATAAAGCTGCGTTGAGCAATTTGTTTTTAGAGTAGGTTAAGTAAAAAACAATTGTTATGGTCAACGGTCATTTATTGTAATTCCTTAGGAAAACTTCACAAAAGGTATAAGTTGTTAAAATGAGATTAAGTTTAATTTTCTTTCATCAGCCACCTAGTATTTAATGCCACCAAAAAGAGAAATAAGTTATATGACTCTCAATTTAGGTCATTGCCTTCTAACTTTCATGATTTGATTTCTTCATTTTTTGTGACGCTCTTTGATTTAAAAAAGCATCAAATTCTCAAATGGACAGCGTTAACTCAAACTCAACTTGCACACAAAAGTTCCCCAAACTGACTCTAAAGCGCTAGTTGATAATTAACAATGTCCGAAATATTCATAGAAGCTAATTAGGCTTAACTTATAACAATGCACTAATGCGTTCTAATGAGAATTGAAGACCAATCAATTTAAATAATGAAGCTCCCAGCTCACTCCCAGAACCTTGAATACGACTTGAGACAGATGTGTTCTGAACGCTTTGACCTCCATGAAGTTTTGTCTGAAAACAAATACTCGATCTGTTAATTTGTGAACCGATTAGACGTTCACTAAGTCACAGATTTTAAAATCTTGGTTAGATCCTCTTCCAAAAGTTTCCATAACACAGTTATATTCTGTTATGCGGGGTGGTTTTTTAGTACGGGACCTGAAAAAATCTTTAATACTTTTGATGCAATGAACGAATTTTTGAAAACAAAACGGCAGTAGAATCATGAGATTTACATCTTTTGCTCGGTACCTACGTATTTATGATACAACAGTCAAAATAAGAATCAGAGTACAAAATAAAATTAGTCCTGCTCTGAAACTGCCGCCAAGATGACGACCTGGACAAAGTAACAATTAACTTTCATAAGAACTGCATACTTCTCTACTGGAAAGAGCATTGTCCTATCCCAGCGAAGTTTCCAGAGAGAGTACAACCTACGAAGTTCTCCGTCAAAGAAATTCATTTACAGATGCTTAAAGATTGATTGATCAGTCCCACACTCCCTAGTGCTGCAGCGAGAAGCATGCGAACACGCGCCCGATGCTGCTTGCAGTCGAGCGGGCGCCACGTGAAGAATATTATTTTCAAAAATTAGTAAAATATAAGATGTAAATCTGAAGATTCTACTGCTCTTTTGTTTTTAAAAATCCGTTCATTGTATCAAAATATATTAGAGATTTTTTTGGGTCCCGTATTTAAAAGATACCCTTTATAATCCACAATAGATAGTTTGAACAAAATTGGAATATGGATTTCATTGGGCATAATATTTATTAGGGTTTTACCTATCGTATGGTGAATAGTCAGGCCTTATAACTTGAAATCTAAGTCTCAAAACTGATCGTTTTTTGCAGGTATCAAATTTTGGAATTTATTCCCCACAATGCGGGCGATACTCCCACCCATTCAGCATTTGAAAGTAGATTTGAATCATCTATGATCTCATATCACTACTCATATCTACGAGTTATAAATAAGAATTGAAGGAAGAGTAAAGAGAGTAATAACCCAATAAAATATTATTTCCTAAAATCTATTCCTTGTCGTGAATAATGTGCAGAATAAAAATATGTTACTACGTGTTATAAATGATGATTGGAGGAAAAGCAAAGAGAGTAATAACCCAATAAAATATTATTTCCTAACATTACCCTGCTATTAAGTGAAGACTTAGAAGGCCGCTTTGCTGGAATAAATATATCAGAAAACACGATGTCTTATTTTAAGTTGAAGCGGTTGTAGACAACCGATTTATCTTAAAGAGATAATGTTTGATATGAGTTTGTTTGCCTTTGGTGCCTCTCAAATTTAGATATAACTGTAAGTGTTTCACCCAAAAGATAATTCCGTGCCAAAGATCACGCAACAAAGTTCTTGTATTGAGGTTCTGTGTCCAATAAAGAGGATAGAAATCAGTGAAATTTGAAGTCGAACTGTTCGTATCTAGTTTACGATTCCCGTGTACTTCTGTCCATCTGAGTCATGATTCATCTCCATCTACTCGAAGCTTGACGTGGTGTTGTTTGTTCAGACGCCCGCTGCCAATCATACTTTTCAATCCCTCGAAGCAAAAAACAGATTGATCTGCGCCTTATTGAGTTTTAATTAATTTAACGAATGCGCATTGTTTGCGAAAGATTTTTTTTTATAACGGAGTGGCACAGACAGAAATCGTTTCCCACAGCGAACCAATGGATCACGATCGCGTTTTTTGTAAAAGACCCTAATTGAGAAAATTAGTTCAAACTCAAATCGTTCTTCATATTTAAAGTATCAAAATTCCTGATTCAAGGCTAATTGATGCGAGGTATGCAGGATACCGAACGTCCGCATAGCATTTGATGAAGGAAAATGACCATTAGATATCTTGCTGTAAAGATTTTGCATAATGAAAAGAATGATTTTTTTGCTTTAAATGCAGACCTCAGCTGACGAGGTATCCGTGATACCACCCCGTACGTGTTGATGCCTGGCCTTGCGATGCTTGTTGTTACAATTTATTCTTTGATCTGAGAGATAAAACGCGTGACTATACTTGGTTGGTTGCAAACCTTCAAATTTGCTTTCATATTCTGTTCATGATCAATTCTGAATTAGGACCATGGGCCACTAAAGTCAATACCTTGTTTATCAAATAAAGTCCTCTGAAAACCAGTACGATTTGAAGCAACCCATCGTATTATAAATTAAAAAAACACACCGAGAGCCGCACAAAAATATCATTATTTTCAAGTGTTCATTACGCATTAAGTATTGATTACAGTTAGAGATTTGAATTTGGCTTTATTTCAAACATTTACTTGCTTACTTATACAACTTGAAATATTTTTTTATTAATAGGGATAGGTTAGGGACTATAATCCAACAAGTAAAATTGTTTAGCTCAGTGTTTAGAACGATGCATAAATTTGTTGTGTCTAAATTTGTTTATTGAAGTGGCGGGAAGAGTAAATAGGAATTAATACTCGAAGAAAAACACTGATTTTTATTAATTCAACAATTTCCTATCAAAATTCAATTTTGGATATTTGTTCGAACCAAAATGACCACTGTTGATTTCAAGACATTATTGTCATTGAACTCTCATTGAATACATCTAGCAATCACTGCACTCTGTTGAATCGGTTCTCATAAACAACTTACTCTTGTAAAATGACTTGTTCATTGAGCATCACATCGAATTTCGGATCATTTGCGGCTTATTTACATGCGCGTTAACATTTGGATGATACGGTTATGTAAATTTTAGAAGCAAATTGCGGGTGTTTCGAGAACTTCATTTTTTAAAAGCCGCGGAGAAAAAATTACATTTAGTCAGTTCTAGACTGAGCAGCGGCCACTTTACCCTTTACCCAATTCCAAAGACACGCTTTCCAAAAACTTCGGGTAAATGGTTCCTTAGGAGCATACCGTGGAGGCAAAATAATACAACACGTTGGTTAAATTGCCAGATTCCTTATTTATAAACCACGTACAATTACAAGAATTGGATGATATATAAACAATCTTATAAAAAGGTAAATAATATATTTGAAACTCACAAATATTTAATAGAAAAAATATACAGGAATATGCATAATAAATACGTGAACAAAACATTAAAGCACATTTCAAGATATACATACATGCATTAATACTCTGTTGCAAAGCCGTTAGTATTAGTTCGAAACATTTAGAGCAGTTCACACCGTCCATATCCAAGTTCTGGGTGTAATCTTATACATTCTTCCATACAAATTTCTTTGAGTTCAGTGATGTCATTGGGACCTCTCTACTGAATCTTCAATTTCAATTCCCTCCACAAGTTTTCGATCAGATTCATATCCGGGGATTGACTTTGCCATTTTAAAATGTTCATCTTCTTCATCCTCAACCATTCCTTGGTTTCATTTGCAGTATGCTTTGGATCGTTGTTTTGTTGGAAGGTCCAGCCACGTTTCAATTTAACAAACGAGCTGAAAGTAGGAGTTTCTCTTCCAATATTTCATGATATTTCCTGCCATTCATAGTTCCTTCAATGATGGGAAGTTTACCTAACCCTAATGAGCTGAAACATCCCTACGCCATGATTGAGCCACCTCCAAATTCAACAGTGGGGATGGTGAACTTTGGTTTATACTCTTCGTTTTGTTGCCTTTAAACATAGTTTGTGCTGTTTCTTTCAAATAGTTCGATTTTGGTTTCTTCTGACCACAGTACTTAGTTCCAAAACGCTGTTGGTTTGTTCAAATTGTCGTTAGCACACTTCAGCCTGCCTTGACGTGACGTTTGTGGAGAAGAGGGGTCATACGAGGGGTGTGCGGGAGCGAAGACCTTCAGTGCTTGGTGCCCTGCTGATCGTGTGTTTGCTGGTTTCGATCCCAGATCCTTTGAGATCATCCTTCAATTCTTCACGAGGTTGAGGCCGCTGCACTACTGTTCGGACCAATTATTGAACAGCACGGTCGTCAATCTTCCGTAGACGGCCAGTTTAAAGCTTACAGAGAGTCGTATTGCGGCATTTCCACTTACGTATTATGGTTCCAACCGAGGCTATAGGAATTCACAGTTGTGCACACATCTTTCGATATACCAAACCTTCATTACTGAGCTTCACAATACGTTTGCGAAGGTCTTGGCTAATATACTTTTTCTTGCCCATGCTTACGACCTTTCAGAACGAGAGCTGCTGTGCCAATCACACGTTATTGGAGATGAATGCTGACGAAAGTTCGGTGGTCAAATAGTAATATTAATATGTAATAAAATATTCTGAAATAATCCTGCAATAATTTTAACGTATCACATCGAGAAAAAAGTCGGGTGTTGTAAACTTTGGTTCACGTATTTACTTTACATGTTCTTGTGTATTTTTCCATTATATATTTGTTGGTTTTAGATATGTTATTGACCCTTTTAATTATTGTTTATTTATAGTCTAATTTTCGCAATTGTACGTGATTTAGAAATGTGGAATCTGGCGGTTTAATCAACGTGGATTATTTGGCTCCCCACTATAGCTGTGTGGCACGGAGCTCCATCTTGCACCCACCATACTTTGTTGAATCGATTCTCGTGACCTGTTCACCCCTTTGGAATAACTTGTTCATTGAGCGTGCCCAGTTGCATTTTGCAGTTCAAGTCCTCATTTTATCATTCAAACTGGAAAAAGTACACAAACTAGCATATGAAATAAGACTGAGGTCTCGTTTCTACGATAATTACTTAATGAGTCACAAATAATTGAAAATCTTAACACTTTATAGGGAGACACTACGTATACTATCTGACATCAACTTTTGGAATCAACACTATAGTCATGTAATGAGCATGGGATTTTTTTGCCGTTTTTAACATGCAACATTGTTGGCGTCATAGAGTCGTTGAGGTATGTTTTTACCTGCTCAAATGAGGGGTCCAATAGCTGGACGAAAAACAGGATTTTCATGTAATTTACGTTGTCACAGCCGTAAAGCCGGCCATAAAAGTCCATATGTCGGCTCGGCTACCCTACGTTTGGTTTTTATACAAAAATCTTTCAATTTTTACAGTAATATTTTAGCCCGCAACATCTGGCAACCCTGCAAAGTAACTCTGCCGGATGCTATTTGCTCAAATGTTGCTTGGAGAGAGTACAAACTCGGGAGTTTTTACCAGAAAAAACATCGCTTTGGGTAGCCAAATGGACAGATGAACTTTCACTGCCATCTGCTCTTCTACGACAACCTGAACTGTTATAAAATCCTGCCTGAGATGAGGAGGACGGTGCGGCGCGCACGATCATGTGAGGCCGGCGCAGGGCGTGTGTCCTACCGTGGGAATGGATTGATCACGTGCGCTCTCATACAGGATGTGTGGGATCCCCTTTGCTCCACGCACTCCACCCGCCACATCTCCATGCTCCATTCACTCCATCCACACCCTCTACAGCTCCATGCTCCATCCTCAATCTTCTCTCTGTAATGATCCATTTCTCCGTGTTTCATTTTCAATTGTTTTCTCTCTCTCTCTCACTGTGGATCTGCTTATCCATGCTCTATCCCTAATCCTATCTCCATTTGAATCCACTTTTGTATGCTCCATACTCAGTCCCTGAAATTTTCTTCTCCATGCTCCATTCCTAATCCTCTCTCTTTGTATATCTACTATTCCATGTTCTATCCTCTTCTCTTATTATCGGTTCACTTTTGGTGCTGTTTTTTAAACTAACATGAATTGAACAAAGTTTTGGTCATTGAAATTTTGATTCGTGTATTTTACAAAGTGAAAAAACCTGATTTGAAATGAATCAAATTTATAGCCACAGTTTAAAGAAACTTGTAGGGATATGTCGTCTAAACTTCAAACTCTACATATGTCAAATAAATTCAGCCGATTGAAAATAAGTGTGCACTTATCACATTCTCCATGTATTTCACTGGGTCACTGAAGTTGGGTTCGAATTGTTCTTCAGAATTACTAAAAAACACCGAATACTCTGGGCCGGTGACGTCTCCGTCAACGTAACACAACCGGGTGCTGAGCAGGTTTATTCCTATCATTTCAACACGAGGCCCTAGACAGCAGCGCCGCGGCCGAAAGTTGTCGTCTGAGAAGAGCACAATTTCAGTGACTTCCTCGAAATTAGCTGTCCCATTAACTGTGGGAAATATCGATCGCGTAAGTGCCATTGCTGCAGCAACCATCCTGTGACTGTTCTCAACCGACAAGCTTGAGTGACCACTTGTATTCTATACTACGAAGAAGGTGAAGACGAAGACTTGCTTGCCATTCCGCGAAGCGAGTTTGGAAGTTGTTGAAAACGTAGATTCTAAATGGGAAACCAAGTTTTTGAGCGTGGTGAAATGATCCATCGAAAGAAATCCAGGACACTGATAGTTACATTATTAAATGTATCTAAAATGTTTCTTTGGAAATTTGTTCCCAGAATTCATATTTTCCGAATTCTCTGCCATTAGGACCATTATTTTCTTGAAGATCATGGAAGTATTTTTCATTGCCAGCCGGAATACGTTAGAAAATGTCAATAATTTCAAGCACTTTGAATCCATGAGAACGTTGAGTAGAAATAGATCGCTACAACTCTGCGCAATGTTTTTTCACCATAATTCTCGTTCCTCCTGCGTTCGGATGAACCAATAGACTAGGACAATGAAAAATAAAGTAGTCGAGTCACAGAAATAGCCTTTAAAATTGATTTGTGACAACATACAAAACATGGTTGAAACCATGAAAAAAGTTGATTCAACGGTAAAAAAACGGTGAAGAGTTCAGGCGAAAGTGTCGAAATTATTTAATTCACAAGCGTACAATCAGGATATATACCCATTCTAACATTTTCGCCACCTGCATGCATGTTTTTCGCCGCCTAAGCGATTTAAGCGATCAATCGCATAGGCGGTGAAAACCATGCATGCAGTCGGCGAAAAAGTTAGACTGGGCATGAACTGTTACATTGAGCAGGAAATCAATGATGCAAGTTTGTTTTTAAGTGATTAAGGAAAAAGTAAATTGCGATGAATGCTTTTTCTAGCTGAGGTCGCATGATGCCTTTATACGATTTTGGGAAACTGAATCGTTTTTGTGACTGAAGTTAGCAATTATAATTTCATGCCTGGCTCTTAGGAAAAAGGTTTTCTACTTGAGAAGGTGTAGGCTTCAGCCATCAGAGTACATGAAAACATTACTATCGCTTTTATCCCGGCTAGTGGAATACAGCGATCAAAATTATTTAGCGGTGTTTTAAGGCGTAAAGAAAATTATTATTTACTTCACACGAATGCTCGCGATAGCAACGGGTCCAGGCTGTCAGTTGTTTGTTTTGGAAATGATATTTGTGATAGCTATGCTGTAAATTGCAGTTGATACAAACAACAAGAACTTTACGATTTGATCTATATTATCACACTAGGTCCTTTGAGTGCTGTAAAACAATTCACAAACGATGTAGAATAATAGCGTAGTTGGTTTGAAATAACCTCAATCAGTTCGAAGTGCCCAATTGTTGATAACAAACCAATTTTCCTTAAAAAAATTTTGCCGCTCAATTGCCCTTGTTAACGCTCATCGCTGTCGTGCTAGCAAGGTATCACACAATTCATGTTAAAAAACGCAAAAAGCCACATCTTAACGTCTGACATTTAAACGTCAACTTGTCTACCTACATCAAGTCTTTAGCGGCCGCTTCTTCTTGTGATGGTGACGTTCTGGTGCTCGGCTGCCCATGTGTGGACAGGTTCGTCTTATTAAATCGCGTTATGACTTCATCGAGTGTGTCGGAGGTGTTTCAATGCCGAAGTAGATAATTGCGAAACTGATACAAGACTTGGTAGCTTCAGAAGGGCCAATTACGTTTGTAGAATGTCAGCAGAAGGCAGTAAAAGATTGTGTTGCCTGCCAGTGGAGTGGCAGCCACGTCTTCAAAACACGGCGTCTTGGGGGAAATATTTCGGTTCTTGGCACTTCTGCATGAGTGTCATACATGATCGCATCTGTGTCCGTAGTAAGAGAGGGGCTCATGTGCAGTACAGGGAGTTACATTGTAGAAATGTATTGGTATTGTAATAATGATAATGTGCCATTATCTTGAAGCAAATTGCACGCGCTTATGCTAGCGCTTTTGAAAATGCAATAATTACTGCTGAAGCGCCACAAATTCCATCACTGAGCTTTAGTTATTTAAATATTTCCTAAACCTTGAAAAACACAGGGGCAACTAACCAACTATCAGGCATCAAAAAATAAAAGAACATTACAATGAGGGTGCCGAAAGCAGGTGAAATTTCAACAAAACGTTCAACTCCATACCTGAAAAAACGTTTTTTTTAAGCTGGCTAAATATATATAAGTCGGAGCGAAGAAGGAAGTTCATGTAAACAATTAAAAAAAAAACGATGCATAAATAATTAATAGTTGAACTACTCCTGAAATATTTTGGATTGACACGAAATTCTGCAAAGACTGCGCGACAGAAATAGTCATTTTAAAGATACATGATTGAAGCACAAAATGGCATGATTTAGATAGAAATTTAAGCGATTCATTTCCGTAGTAATTTGAAGTATATAAATGTATATATATACGATGCAAAGTAGATGGAGTTGAATTATAGCGGAACAGATACGCATTTTGTTTTAGCTGAGACGCTTTAACGAATTCTGTGAAGAGGATATATTTAATTTTTATTGTAATATTGCAGTAGAAATTACGATATATTACAAGTTGCAGTTCCATATTTTTACAAACGCGGTTAAGTTGTTTTTCTTCTTATGAATACGATGAATTAATACTCTAAATTGCCTAACCTACATTTTACTACCCAAAACTTAACCTCAACCTTCACCTCGACCTCAGCCGTGAACTCACATTTACCCTTACGCTACTGTCCGAAACAATATTTCTTTTCATTGAAATGAAACAAAATCAACACCTACCCAACCTACCGTAGCTTAACCTCAAACCATCTGTCCTGGTTTAACAAGATAAAATCACAAGCGTAAATCCCGCCCGAAGCCCTGTGAACATACTAGATTTTAATTTTGACACAGCATTCACGTCCTAAGTGCGTTACGTCCAACTCGAAGCCCTGTGAACATACTAGATTTTAATTTTGACTCAGCATTCACGTCCTAAGTGCTTTAATTCGAAGCGGTGGCGCTAATTTTATGCCTGACTATTTTAGAACAGGAAGATAAACTGCAAAAATAGGATGCAGTGATAACGCAAATTCTTATAATGATTAATTATAGTGATTGTAACTCATGGTTATAAATATGGGTATAAATATAGTGATTGTAACACATGGGTATAAATATGGGTATAAATATAGTGATTGTAACACATGGGTATAAACATGAACGACAATGTCATTGATAAGGTGCATAATGATGTGCCATAACTTTCATAAGTATTTAATTATGAACACTTTATTAATTGATATAATTCTACAGCTTCGTGATGATTACCGGATTTAAGCAAAAACAGATACACGTTGCTGGCGATAACCACAGAAATAAATCTGTGAACAGCGAAAATGTTATATCTATTGTATAAGAGTCTGGTAATTCTAGTTACAAATTTTTGTGAAGACAATGAGTTAATTTTAGTTTTCCTCCTTTCAACTCAGCTGCTGACGAAGGCCCAGTCAGCGACCACTCGAGACATCTTAAAACAATCGGGTTTTCAGCGAGGGCTGACGTTATTTATCGAAGAATCTATAAATCAGAGCCATATTTACAGGCGTCACCCACGTATTTTCCTCTCGCGCAATCCCAGTTCTTTCCCTTGATTTATCAGCATAGAGAAAATATGCCTTCAGAGCCGTCATTCTTTCAAGTTATGGCACAGCAAGATCGACACAAATCTATTTTCAGCTTTGAATTGTGGCTCTAGTTATGGCACAGTATTCTTTCAAGTTATGGCACAACAAGAGCGACACAAATCTATTTTCAGCTTAGAATTGTGGCTCTAGTTATGGCACAGCATTCTTTCAAGTTATGGCACAGCAAGAGCGACACAAATCTATTTTCAGCTTAGAATTGTGGCTCTGGTTATGGCACAGCATTCTTTAAAGTTATGGCACAACAAGAGCGACACAAATCTATTTTCAGCTTAGAATTGTGGCTCTAGTTATGGCACAGCATTCTTTCAAGTTATGGCACAGCAAGATCGACACAAATCTATTTTCAGCTTTGAATTGTGGCTCTAGTTATGGCACAGCATTCTTTCAAGTTATGGCACAACAAGAGCGACACAAATCTATTTTCAGCTTTGAATTGTGGCTCTAGTTATGGCACAGTATTCTTTCAAGTTATGGCACAACAAGAGCGACACAAATCTATTTTCAGCTTAGAATTGTGGCTCTAGTTATGGCACAGCATTCTTTCAAGTTATGGCACAAAAAGAGCGACACAAATCTATTTTCAGCTTAGAATTGTGGCTCTAGTTATGGCACAGCATTCTTTCAAGTTATGGCACAGCAAGATCGACACAAATCTATTTTCGGCTTAGAATTGTGGCTCTAGTTATGGCACAGCATTCTTTCAAGTTATGGCACAGCAAGAGCGACACAAATCTATTTTCAGCTTTGAATTGTGGCTCTAGTGATGGCCCAGTATTCTTTCAAGTTATGGCACAACAAGAGCGACACAAATCTATTTTCAGCTTTGAATTGTGGCTCTAGTTATGGCACAGCATTCTTTCAAGTTATGGCACAACAAGAGCGACACAAATCTATTTTCAGCTTAGAATTGTGGCTCTAGTTATGGCACAGCATTCTTTCAAGTTATGGCACAGCAAGATCGACACAAATCTATTTTCAGCTTTGAATTGTGGCTCTAGTTATGGCACAGCATTCTTTCAAGTTATGGCACAACAAGAGCGACACAAATCTATTTTCAGCTTTGAATTGTGGCTCTAGTTATGGCACAGCATTCTTTCAAGTTATGGCACAACAAGAGCGACACAAATCTATTTTCAGCTTAGAATTGTGGCTCTAGTTATGGCACAGCATTCTTTCAAGTTATGGCACAAAAAGAGCGACACAAATCTATTTTCAGCTTAGAATTGTGGCTCTAGTTATGGCACAGCATTCTTTCAAGTTATGGCACAGCAAGATCGACACAAATCTATTTTCGGCTTAGAATTGTGGCTCTAGTTATGGCACAGCATTCTTTCAAGTTATGGCACAGCAAGAGCGACACAAATCTATTTTCAGCTTTGAATTGTGGCTCTAGTGATGGCCCAGTATTCTTTCAAGTTATGGCACAACAAGAGCGACACAAATCTATTTTCAGCTTTGAATTGTGGCTCTAGTTATGGCACAGCATTCTTTCAAGTTATGGCACAACAAGAGCGACACAAATCTATTTTCAGCTTAGAATTGTGGCTCTAGTTATGGCACAGCATTCTTTCAAGTTATGGCACAGCAAGATCGACACAAATCTATTTTCAGCTTTGAATTGTGGCTCTAGTTATGGCACAGCATTCTTTCAAGTTATGGCACAACAAGAGCGACACAAATCTATTTTCAGCTTTGAATTGTGGCTCTAGTTATGGCACAGCATTCTTTCAAGTTATGGCACAACAAGAGCGACACAAATCTATTTTCAGCTTAGAATTGTGGCTCTAGTTGTGGCACAGTATTATTTCACGTAATGGCCCAGCAAGAGCAACACAGATCTATTTTCAGCTTAGAATTGGGGCTCTAGACCAATGATAATTGTTGTGTTCGTAATAATTTCGTACTAAACCTCAGGGAACATTTTGACGAGCAAGGATAAAAGCCTTGCATCGGTGTTACAACACGTATTGGTGTAATAATTACGATGAACGTCGCTGTAATGAGTTTAAAGGAATATTTTTGTTTGAAAATAATAAATTGTTAATTTCTAGCAACTCATTCGACGATCATGACGTGCTGTAGGATAGACATCAAGAAATATTAGGAAAAAGGCTTTCAAGCGAGCTAATTAATTGCCTGATCGAATGATTCTTCAGAAATTAAAACGCTTAGACAACAGGCTACCAAATAATGCATACAAGTGTGATGTTGCTTACGTCATGTTTTTGGTTTCATTCGAGACTTGAGGAAATTTTCTCATCAAATCACCTGAATGTGTAGTTGTAATGATGTTCGTGAGAAGTAATTGTTCTGAAATCTCGAGGGTGTCGTGCGGTAGCTTCCTCGGGCCTGCACAAAATATGCTTTTCCGCACAAATTAATATGGATTCTCATTTTTAGAAATATCTGTGTCCAAATGTGGCAAAAACTAATTATTTCTTTAAAGAAGCAACAGAAGGACAAAAAAGTTTTTCTTGACCGCTGTGAAATGAATACAATACATCCTCAATAAATTTAACAACGGTGCGCTCTGGGCGCTGGAGCTTAATTTCTCGTATCTGAAACAAAAGTTGCGCATCTGAAACAAAATTTTGGGAAAATAACTTCTACATAATTAATGTGACGCCTGCGAGCGTTTATGTGACGTACAATTACACGAATTGAGAAGTTGTCATCACGTACCATAAACAAGAATTTATTTATTTATGTTCTAAATCATTTGGGAACTTCTCAACACCAATAGAAGCAATCAATGTAAATGATCCGGAAAATAATGCCATGTAATTCTACTGATTAAGTTGCTATATTAGCCTTTCCAGGGCTGAAATTACATTTTTTATTGATGGACGTGGAAGCTGGAAGATTTTGGTCATAAAAAAAGTAAACCTAGCAACCCATGTGGCAATAGTTTCAACTAGAGGGAAATAATGAAAAATTTCATGACAAAACTCACTCTCTCAATCTAATGGAAAAATCTACAATTTTCGGTTCAGAAATTTTTTTTACCCCACACCCCCCGTTGTCCTGCTGTTTGGTTCAATAATATTATTGAAGCAGAACCTAAAATCCTCTTTCAGGCATTTAACTTCGACAATTTTGGCGAGTTGTAGTGTGAATATGACGTCTTTGGTCGTGCAAAGTTAGAGTATTCAAGCCAAGCGATACGAAGACAATTTTGTTGAAACATTTAGTTAGAACGCGTCTATGAATAACAGCGCGCAGGCACAGTATTGTGTCCCATGGCAGTTCACTCACTGAGCGTATAATAGAGGTGCTGCGTTAGCCGATTTTTGCTGAGATCTGAAATAGCAGCGGAATTTTATGCACGCAAAAGTCAAAACGAGCAAAAAGTCAGAACGAAATTGTCTGCATTTTTAAATTGCCTGCAAAAATTTGTGCATTGAAAATCATAAATAGTAATTTATCAGGAAATTCAAGAGAGTCATGAAGCAACAAAAGCAGTATAGTGTCAACTGTAATTTCAAAAATTCCTACATGTGAGCGTACTAGTTCTTGAATAGTTGTGCAGCATGTTATGGCATAACGCCAAAGAAAAGAAGAAAAGGAAGCAACAATAGCCAAATATGAAGCTTGTAGAGAGCAGGGCTCATTTGGGTGAGCTTGTAACGGAAATATTTATGTGTATTTTAATAAGTGATTTGTGCGAAACCTACAGTTATAATGGGATTGCAGTTGCTAATATATGTGTATGCGACACACATAATGTCATTAAGACCACTTCGCCTAGCCCGATAAGAATCTGTGACATTTTATTCTTCGATTCATTAGGATTATGTGAAGGAATTATTGCGTCTTAGAACTACTTGATATCTGACTCCAAAACATGAGATAGTGAATCAGATTATCAGATACAAACAGCTAGGACATCCAAGCAATAAGAAATAAGCTTAGAATAGTTTGCAAGTCAGGTTCGCTGTGCTTGGAGGATGTAAAATGAATTGCTTTCAATCATAGAAAAAACCTGATTAATTGCCTCATTATACTGCGCTACATGGACAGGGGGTAAAATTCTAATATTACAGAGTAAGAAGAAGTTATAAGAAGAAAATCTATTCATTTGGCTCAGTCGATAAGCGACAAAAATTAATGATAACAAAAACACAGCGAGATGTCGATACTAAAAAAGTGAACGAGGTGGTTGCCTAGCCATTAGAGATTGCTGCTGATTTATGACATTTAAGGAAACATTTTACCGAAAGGAATACAGAGACTAGGCAACGTAAATCTTGAGCTAAACTAGCATTACCTGAGGCGTACATGCACTGCAGAAATTGGTTCAAATCCACCAATTAAAAGCCAATAATTTCGCAAGGGGAATAATTCAATCCTTTACCACACACAAAGAGAACAGCGGACTATCTCAACGAACATCGAATGGCAGATTCAACTTACCGGAACATCGAATGGCAGGTACAAAACATCGGAACACCGAATGGCAGATGCAACATATCGAAACACCGCATGGCAGATGCAACATATCGAAACACCGAATGGCAGATGCAACATATCGGAACACCGAATGGCAGATGCAACATATCGGAACACCGAATGGCAGATGCAACCTATCGGAACACCGAATGGCAGGTGCAACATATCGAAACACCGAATGGCAGATGCAACATATCGGAACACCGAATGGCAGATGCAACATATCGGAACACCGAATGGCAGATGCAACCTATCGGAACACCGAATGGCAGGTGCAACACATCGGAACACCGAATGGCAGATGCAACATATCGGAACACCGAATGGCAGATGCAACCTATCGGAACACCGAATGGCAGATGCAACATATCGGAACACCGAATGGCAGATGCAACATATCGGAACACCGAATGGCAGATGCAAAATGTCGGAACACCGAATGGCAGGTGCAACATATCGAAACACCGCATGGCAGATGCAACATATCGAAACACCGCATGGCAGATGCAACATATCGGAACACCGAATGGCAGATGCAACATATCGGAACACCGAATGGCAGATGCAACATATCGGAACACCGAATGGCAGATGCAACCTATCGGAACACCGAATGGCAGGTGCAACATATCGAAACACCGCATGGCAGATGCAACATATCGGAACACCGAATGGCAGATGCAACATATCGGAACACCGAATGGCAGATGCAACATATTGGAACACCGAATGGCAGATGCAACATATCGGAACACCGAATGGCAGGTGCAACATATCGAGCCAAGAATGTCTGTTTTGCTCCAGTTGCATTCAATATAAGGTTGCAAAATGTGTCCCACGCTCTTACCCTGTTTTCACAAATTTCGTTTCTGCACTCCACCCGTACACTTGTGATGAATTAGAGGTATCATTCCCTAAATGTTATAGTTAGTAATTTGACCAACACTCCTAGTTCACCATATGAACTTTGCGCTGCAGCGTAACCTTATATCCATATTGCAAGTACTTGACCCACTCCAACGCTTTTTGCACAAGTTTTTACAAAGAACTGTCACAGATTTACAGAAACTTGGAATATTCAACGTTTTACGGATTGTTTTTACCTTCATTTCTATATTCTAGCACCGAACTTTCATCTCTGCTTTAGCGCTAGCTGTCTAGCTAATCATCATAAGTTCCATTCTTTGACATTGCCCGAATTCAAAACAGCAGTAGTAGAATATACGATCTAAGAAAAAATAAAAATAATTATAATTACAGTAATTCTACCTTGAATCGTCTATTGCGAGAGAAATGAATGGCATGAGGAGAATACGAGTAATTTTACCTTGAATCGTCTATTGCGAGAGAAATGAATGGCATGAGGAGAATATGAGTAATTTTACCTTGAATCGTCTATTGCGAGAGAAATGAATGGCATGAGGAGAATACGAGTAATTTTACCTTGAATCGTCTATTGCGAGAGAAATGAATGGCATGAGGAGAATACGAGTAATTTTACCTTGAATCGTCTATTGCGAGAGAAATGAATGGCATGAGGAGAATACGAGTAATTTTACTTTGAATCGTATATTGCGAGAGAAATGAATGGCATGAGGAGAATATGAGTAATTTTACCTTGAATCGTCTATTGCGAGAGAAATGAATGGCATGAGGAGAATACGAGTAATTTTACTTTGAATCGTCTATTGCGAGAGAAATGAATGGCATGAGGAGAATACGAGTAATTTTACTTTGAATCGTCTATTGCGAGAGAAATGAATGGCATGAGGAGAATATGAGTAATTTTACTTTGAATCGTCTATTGCGAGAGAAATGAATGGCATGAGGCGAATACGAGTAATTTTACTTTGAATCGTCTATTGCGAGAGAAATGAATGGCATGAGGCGAATACGAGTAATTTTACTTTGAATCGTCTATTGCGAGAGAAATGAATGGCATGAGGAGAATACGAGTAATTTTACTTTGAATCGTCTATTGCGAGAGAAATGAATGGCATGAGGAGAATACGAGTAATTTTACTTTGAATCGTCTATTGCGAGAGAAATGAATGGCATGAGGCGAATACGATTAATTTTACTTTGAATCGTCTATTGCGAGAGAAATGAATGGCATGAGGCGAATACGAGTAATTTTACCTTGAATCGTCTATTGCGAGAGAAATGAATGGCATGAGGCGAATACGAGTAATTTTACTTTGAATCGTCTATTGCGAGAGAAATGAATGGCATGAGGCGAATACGAGTAATTTTACTTTGAATCGTCTATTGCGAGAGAAATGAATGGCATGAGGAGAATACGAGTAATTTTACTTTGAATCGTCTATTGCGAGAGAAATGAATGGCATGAGGCGAATACGAGTAATTTTACTTTGAATCGTCTATTGCGAGAGAAATGAATGGCATGAGGAGAATACGAGTAATTTTACTTTGAATCGTCTATTGCGAGAGAAATGAATGGCATGAGGAGAATACGAGTAATTTTACTTTGAATCGTCTATTGCGAGAGAAATGAATGGCATGAGGCGAATACGAGTAATTTTACCTTGAATCGTCTATTGCGAGAGAAATGAATGGCATGAGGCGAATACGAGTAATTTTACTTTGAATCGTCTATTGCGAGAGAAATGAATGGCATGAGGAGAATACGAGTAATTTTACTTTGAATCGTCTATTGCGAGAGAAATGAATGGCATGAGGAGAATACGAGTAATTTTACCTTGAATCGTCTATTGCGAGAGAAATGAATGGCATGAGGCGAATACGAGTAATTTTACTTTGAATCGTCTATTGCGAGAGAAATGAATGGCATGAGGAGAATACGAGTAATTTTACTTTGAATCGTCTATTGCGAGAGAAATGAATGGCATGAAGAGAATACGAGTAATTTTACTTTGAATCGTCTATTGCGAGAGAAATGAATGGCATGAGGAGAATACGAGTAATTTTACCTTGAATCGTCTATTGCGAGAGAAATGAATGGCATGAGGCGAATACGAGTAATTTTACTTTGAATCGTCTATTGCGAGAGAAATGAATGGCATGAGGCGAATACGAGTAATTTTACTTTGAATCGTCTATTGCGAGAGAAATGAATGGCATGAGGCGAATACGAGTAATTTTACTTTGAATCGTCTATTGCGAGAGAAATGAATGGCATGAGGAGAATACGAGTAATTTTACTTTGAATCGTCTATTGCGAGAGAAATGAATGGCATGAGGAGAATACGAGTAATTTTACCTTGAATCGTCTATTGCGAGAGAAATGAATGGCATGAGGCGAATACGAGTGATTTTACTTTGAATCGTCTATTGCGAGAGAAATGAATGGCATGAGGAGAATACGAGTAATTTTACTTTGAATCGTCTATTGCGAGAGAAATGAATGGCATGAGGAGAATACGAGTAATTTTACTTTGAATCGTCTATTGCGAGAGAAATGAATGGCATGAGGAGAATACGAGTAATTTTACTTTGAATCGTCTATTGCGAGAGAAATGAATGGCATGAGGAGAATACGAGTAATTTTACTTTGAATCGTCTATTGCGAGAGAAATGAATGGCATGAGGAGAATACGAGTAATTTTACTTTGAATCGTCTATTGCGAGAGAAATGAATGGCATGAGGAGAATACGAGTAATTTTACCTTGAATCGTCTATTGCGAGAGAAATGAATGGCATGAGGAGAATACGAGTAATTTTACTTTGAATCGTCTATTGCGAGAGAAATGAATGGCATGAGGAGAATACGAGTAATTTTACTTTGAATCGTCTATTGCGAGAGAAATGAATGGCATGAGGAGAATACGAGTAATTTTACCTTGAATCGTCTATTGCGAGAGAAATGAATGGCATGAGGAGAATACGAGTAATTTTACCTTGAATCGTCTATTGCGAGAGAAATGAATGGCATGAGGTGAATACGAGTAATTTTACTTTGAATCGTCTATTGCGAGAGAAATGAATGGCATGAGGAGAATACGAGTAATTTTACTTTGAATCGTCTATTGCGAGAGAAATGAATGGTATGAGGAGAATACGAGTAATTTTACTTTGAATCGTCTATTGCGAGAGAAATGAATGGCATGAGGCGAATACGAGTTGAGGTGCGCCCAAAACAAACGCCGTGAAATGTATAGACTGGAATTATTGTCGTGAGATTATTAATAAACTCATGCTGCAAAATGACATTGTTGTGTTGGGAAGCACCATTTTGTGATGCACATACCACGAATCAATTTTAGATTTTTTAGGTTTTCTTACATGACTATGTACTCCAACTTAAAACCGGTATACTTAGGGTTGCAATACTCGTAATTTCAAGCATGATTACCTAAACTTAGGTGCAACAAATATTAAATTAAGAGGAATCATTTGTAAATATGAATACCTGTCAAATGCAACTAGATAAAGGTCAAGAAACGTAGCAACATTTAGCTGTGCTCATTTGTCGCAGGATATCCCTTCCTTGAGTGGGTGTCTACATATTGTGGACTAGCGCTGACGCCTTGTTTGTGCGGCAGCAGCCAGAACTGGCTTCCATGAACTTATGTTCGATTCTCTTTTCTTTTTTAACTTTTGCGCTCACCGAAAAAAGAAAATTTTTGGTTGCAAGATTTAGTTTTTATATAATGGATACTAATATGCCCTCAATAAGAAAATTGGTGAACTAGAGGTTTTGTCTGGAATTTTGTGAGTACATAGTTTGTCTTTGATTTCGAAGGAGAGAATGATTTCGTAACGCATTACGAAATTCAAAACCTAATCCGTAATAGAATTTCAGAAATAAGGGTATTTTGTTTTAGTAATACTCATTAATCATAACATCATAATGTTCCAAATTTGACATCTCCTAAGTTCCATCTGTAAACATGGAATCATTTATTCATAGTGACCAATATAATGTAACTGCTAGACGTTAAGCATGTGCGAACATATTTCGGATGGTACTCGCACTCACGTTCGAAGCTGATTTATTGCGATTAGTGCAGTTTTAATAATTTCCCATCAAAAATATGTCGATGACGTTTACATTCAAAAGTTTAATAATGTAACATGATAGTTTAATGGGCGTTTTACCCATACATTAATCTGCCTACGTTCTAGAATATTTCTTAAGAATTTCTTCACTCTTATGGAAATTTCGGGTATGGGGATGAAAAGGCGTGTAGCGCAGAGTAACAGTTGTATTTTCAGCTTTAGAAATTAAATATTCTGGTGATGAATATGGAGCTAAGTTTTATACATAATCCACAAGTTAAGACGACTTTAAAAACTTCGATACGCGTGAATTTACGAAGAATATTCGAATATACCTCGTTTTATACACTTACTCAAATAAATATTCCATACAATAGATATTCTATAATAAATATTCTGGAGTACGCTACATAATATATAGCATGTAAGTCAGTATATATGCATACTCTTTTCAGCAGTATCGGGATACATGCACGCATGATATTCCAAAAATCTATGTATTATTCACATCAGCCAATGTATGTGATGAGTTTAATTTTTCCCCTACACTTTATGCTACCTTACCACAATGCTGATTATTGACTCCAGGGAACGATGTCAGGCTTCATTAGCTTTATGTTTGATAACAAAAGCATTCTACCTCTGGGGCGCGCTGTGCACCGCGGAATTCAGCGCGTGCAGTGAATTTCATCTCCAATTTAGGAACTGTGAAGCTTCCATCACCGCCGACTCTGTGTCGGTGATGAAAGGGTTATTTACGTAAATTATGCTGCAAGAACCTGAATTCTGACAATTGTGGTCATTCCAAGTCATACCCGAGGCTGGTTTCTACGCAAACGTTCCTAAACCAGAATGGAAGCCGGCTATGTGAGGTGAAAAATCGTTCGTGTAAAACAGGGCTTTTCAAACGGGGGTACATGTACCCCTAGGAGTACATTTAACACGCGTCATATAATAAAATGTACAATATACATATGTTTGCACACAGCCGTATAAGTATTTTTAATTATTAATCATTAAGTGTTTTTTTATAATTTCTTAAACCATTAACTGTGCTGGGGGTACATGAAGATACACCATTACGGGGGTACACGACATGAGAAAGGTTGAGAAGCCCTGGTGTAGATATATTGATAAATTTATTGTTCGGGGATCGCAGGCAAAATATATTAGTGTTCCATCAATATATATTGGAGTTTCCAAAAATTTGCAAGAGATTAAAATCAGGAAATAAAATGTCACCATGAGAAGGTTTTTAATGGCGAAGAATGATTTACCCCATAATGGACTGGGATTTACGTTGATGAGGCTGAAGAGATTTTTATTTTAATTTCTGTGTTCTGTGACTTTGCATCCAGCGATGTTTATAGTCGATGCAACGTGTCAACGTTCAATTTTTAGGCCCCTCGAATTTTTAGTTACCGTGTTTGTATTTCCAATTAATAAAATTGTTTCTCTTCGAAACGCACTCATGCAAATGACAATGCAGACCTCCAGTTTGATTGATGAAGCCATCGTTTGGAAGTCTATCATTCTTTTGTGTGACTTGATTCTGCACAAAAATGCGCTGGTGTCTCAGCAAAACCTGCGCTCGGCAAATCGATTCCATATCATGGTCGGCCCGACAGCTCGTGGCTCTAAGTCCCGCACTCGGCTATGAAAACAGTTCGGAAACTGGCGACTATTAGATGACGCGTTTCTGCTTGGACGTTTTTTACAGATCTCCATTTCTCAACTCATACTATTTAGACGGTGAAAAATGACCGTTAAACCAAATACAGCAAATTGGACATATTTTTTTAGGCTGGGCCCGACCAATCAGCCTAAATTTTGCATTTATATTCGATGGTTATCACCCCTTATAATGATAAATGACTATTGCTTAGATCTAAATTCTTCTTTTATGATGTTGCGATACGATCTTTACCAATCGTAAGCACCTTAACGTTTTGTGTGGATACATGATGATATACTCGTCAACTAGAAAATAAATGAATGAATAGAATTATCATGTGATTGAGAACGTCATGAATGTCATATGGCTGAGAAAACTAGTTAGCCATTGTTCAAAAATAAAAAAATATAACTGAATATTATCCTTTAGAAAATCATCAACAGATATATATGGGCAACGTTTGCTATCTATAAAAGCCTGACATCAACACTCAGCCCATATTTCAATGACATTCTAGGATTCCCGGGCGGTTCGAGTTTGGAGCTAACGAAATATTATTTCCTGATGAGAAAAATGTATAACAATCTCTCCACAGTAGGGAAGCGATTCTTCATTGTATTCTTATATAATTTTTCAGCAGTGATATTGCTAGAATTCCCAAAACATGTTCAGATGGCTCTGCGTTGGGCAGCTGACTCTGCCACATCGTTCTCGCGCAGCAGTTTCGACTACATGACACGCCTATGCATATTATGTCTGCAGCGGTGCGGTATGGCTTGGCGCGCAGTCTTGGACGATGTGAAGGCCTTTGTCAATGTCATCCCTTCAGCGCAAAAAATACATTGCAGCTAATTCTGGAAGATCGCAAAAATTTTGCCGTATCATATAAAGCCGAGAACAATTTGTGAAATTGTGGTGCTGTTTTTCCTCGAGAACTGAGTGACATGCTTTTAAGACTGTTCCATTTATCCTCACGAGCGATAAGCCACCTCACCCAGCCATGTCTTGCTCTAACTGATTATCAGCTGAGTTTTTCTATTTAATTTTTCAAAACTGGTCGCATATGTGCAGGGAATGATTGTCAAACTGTGATTTACATATTTTGGAATTTACGCTGCGTGCCACATAGGTTATGAAAATACATCATTGTATTTACGCTGACAGCAATATATCATTACATATACTGTATGTGAGCATTTATATAATGATATATTTAGAAGGTAAAAGATATACATTATATATTTTAGAAGGTAAAAGTTTTTCTAAAATTTAAAGACAATAAATTTTAGAAAGACGGGATTTTTTCCAGTGAACAATACATATGTTTCACAACTCTATATACTGGGTGCATCAAAAGAAGAGGTATAAAATTGTGCACGAAGTAGAAAATGGCCAAATAAACACTTTTTCATTTTCCAAAAAATCGGGTTTTTGAGATATTAGCTGTTCATTGCTTTAAAGGAAGAAATTTAATTACACAATTATTCGCAATATTTATTTGGAATTTACGTTACAAACACGTTGAAAATGGGCGAAATGGTCCTGCTGCATGGCCTCTTAGATCTCCTGACTTGACTCCACTCGATTTCGTTTTTGGGGGGACACATGAAGAGCCTTGTTTATGCTACACCCGTTGAATCTGAGGAAGATCTCGTGGCCAGAATTTCAGTGGCTGCTGGTGCATTTCCTGACGTACACCAGCAGACGTGTTTCCTAATATTCGTCAGTCGTTTAAGACAAAGATTTAAAAAATGCATTGATGTAGGTGGAACACTTTTAAACATTTTTTGCAATGTGAATTCAAATAAAAAATGCGAGTAATTGTGTCGTTAAATTTCATTCTTTAAAACAAAAAAAGCTAATATCTCAGAAATAAAATTTTTTTAGAAAATTTCGTGGATGAAAAAGTGTTTATTTGGCCATTTTCTACTAGGTGTGCAATTTTGTACCTCTTGTTCACGAACAGCCTGTATATTTGAATTAAATTATACATTACTCACAGAAGCACGTACGGACAAACTCGGAGTAGCAAATAACGTTAGCAATTTTCTACAAATTTCATGCCTTTTCACTTTTTTGCCAGGATTGGAGTTGAGCTTTGAAAGTGACTTGGAAATCGTAACGAAATCAGCAAAACAAAGAATGCTGTTTGCAAATCAAGAGCGTTAGTAAACGAAGTTCGTTTTCCTTGAACGTCATGTGATTTTGTTCGAAAAAACAAACTATGACTCAGAAATGATTTCATTGACATGTGCAGTAGCCGGTCTTCTCTTCAGTTACATCTTTGACGTGGCGTTGCATTGCGAGCTCCTCAAGTCACGCTGTCGTCGCTTACGCTCTAGGAATATATTATTATTGAACACAAATTCAGTTATTTTCAACTGTAGAATTGACGAAAAAACTATCAGGTTCTTTCAGTAACTTTGGAGCACAAGGTTTGGGTGTCGAAAGATATTGTTTCGTTAGTATAGAAGAATTTGCATCTTCAGGCGAGTGTGAGTGCCTAGCTACATGTCTCTCCTCAGTGAAGCAGTTACTGTCTGTAACATGGCCTTTTCCGTATTAAATCTATCGCCGTTTTTCAATCGTTTTTTCTTTGGAGTCTAAAGCAAACTAGGTGATTATTTCCCTCTAGGTAATCGAATTTCGTTAACTACTGAAAGTCATATGCTTGGTTTATTTTTTATTTTTCCCGATCAATTATTATATTTATGTACTTAACGGCACGCCCAACTCTCGCGGGAAAACTTCTCATTTGCTTAGTGGTAATCAAAAGTAAAATTTGCTGAATCTCCTCAACTATGAGAGAAATCCTTTTTTATATTTGTTCTTGTCTCCCTGTCGGCTAAATTCTTTTTCGATCTGAGTAACGCCCTTTTAAAACCGGAGTGATGTTGTCGTAAAGATATGATAACCCGTTTGTTGGAGGCTGTAAGGTGATCGCTGCTGCACACACACCGCCCGTAAGTTCCCACGCTCAGCAAAAGATGTTTGAGCAATGCAGAAATGTTCGAAGTCATTGAGCTATCGATTAGCACAACATAAAATTCAGAGATGTTATCGCTTTACATGTGACAGTTATTTTCCAGGAATTGCTAAAATTATGGATTTTCCGAATTTTTATTCATATGTTTCCAAAATATTCAGCAATAAGTGCTAGTTAGAATCATTTATTGAGGAATTTTTTTTAGTGAATAACCTTTTCTCTCCTTTTGTCATGTATCAAGTAATCAGAGCCTAATGCACTTATACCTGTTTGATTTTTTTAAATTCTGAAAACTCTGGTAAACCCGTTTAAGCATTTTCAGATAATATTGAATTCAATCACACTCAATCCTCTTATACTCTTTATCGAAAAAATTTTTTTGAGTAAGTTTGATTGTTAAACTTACTTATGTATCCACGAGTAACGTGACGCCTCCTTGTGCCCTCGCTTCTGAGATTGCTCTTAAAACTTCAGAAGGCTCAAATTTGTTAAATGACAATCTTTCAATACTGACCTTAACTGCTTGCGTGAGGCAACATACTCAATATTTTTCAATACCATTCTGTTATTTCAATGAGGTAAAAAATAATGTGAAATCAAAATGTGAAATAATGTGAAATAACAAATTTAAATTCCTTGACGAAAATATTTCTATGCATTCAGAAGATATCCAAAGAATTTTAGAGTTTCTAATATTTCTCCCAATATCTAAGGCTTTATTTATTTTTGTTTATAACGGAATTACGTCTTATTTTTATTTCACATGGAATGAATTACTGCCGTCAAAACTAAAGTTTTTTTTAAGTTCGAGCTATTGTACCTAGCTAGCTAGCTAGTTAGTTAGAGCTTTAGTTTTCATAGTTTTTTCTTCATTCTTCTTTAATTTTCACGCTTCTTTTCTTCATTCTTTAATTTTAACACTTCTTCTCTTCATTCTTTAATTTTAACACTTTTTCCCTTCATTCTTCTTTAATTTCCACACTTCTTCTCTTCACTCTTCTTTAATTTTCACACTTCTTCTCTACACTTCTCTTTAATTTTCACACTTCTTCTCTTCACTCTTTAATTTTAACACTTCTTCTCTTCATTCTTTAATTTTCACACTTTTTCCCTTCATTCTTCTTTAATTTCCACACTTCTTCTCTTCACTCTTCTTTAATTTTCACACTTCTTCTCTACACTTCTCTTTAATTTTCACACTTCTTCTCTTCATTCTTTAATTTTAACACTTCTTCTCTTCATTCTTTAATTTTCACACATTTTCCCTTCATTCTTCTTTAATTTCCACACTTCTTCTCTTCACTCTTCTTTAATTTTCACACTTCTTCTCTACACTTCTCTTTAATTTTCACACTTCTTCTCTTCACTCTTCTTTAATTTCCACACTTCTTTGCACTAAGTTTTCTAAGCAATGACATGGTGTTCTCAAGTTTACTAACATATAATTAATTTCCCTTAAATGTTTTTCGTTTTGATGCGGAAGTTGCGTTGTATTTGAATTCGAAGCTTTGGTGAGTAAGCAGCGCGATCCATATTTTCATTTAGTGTCTACCCGCACTTGCTCACATTGCACTATTTTGAGTTTATTTCAACTTCTTATTAGTATTGTGAAAGTCAAGCATACTTTTTGTGCAAACAGTTAACGGTGTTGAATTTTTTCTCTAACATCTCATAATAAAAATAATAAATGCAATTCAGTTAATAGATTGCACATCATTTAGTAAATTCGAGTACGAGTCACCTGCGTACGACCATGGTCGATTTATTCCTTCATCTCTCTCAAAGTTGGAAGGCGATAACAGGAGACGTCCGAAGACCTTTTACACCACGCAGAAAAAAAAATCAGGAGTGATCCTTGGCACTATAGCGTGGGGATTTTTTGCCGTAATTTCTGCTGGCTTAATATTGTCGATCACTCAACCGCCATGAACGCTAAATTGTTCCTCTGAAATTAAGGAAAGATCCATCTCGGTGACGTTCCATTGATTGTTCTATATGGGCTACATGAACGTTTTCTAAAGCCTTCGGTGATGACCTTCAAGTCGACCCACGGCAAAAACCAGTTGGCACAAGAAGGACAAGAGATTGAGCGCTGCAGACTTCAGGGATTTTTTATTCAGAATGTTTCCAAATTTGCTGGAGTAAAAACGTGGTAAATACTTCACGCCTCAGAGGACACGCATGCACTCATATTCCTTCAGTTCTTTATAGCATTTTCAAGTTATTAAGTTAAAGCGTAAGCTGTAATTCACGACGAGCTTTCACATAAGATACAACATTGGCTTCCTAAATAACACTGCGCTCGAGGCCAAAATATTGTTCTGCTCCTGACGACTCGGCAGTGCCGGAGGACGCTCTTTATATTATAATTTTATGCTGTTTTTCAAAGGTGCTCGGGCCAGAAACTTTCCCTAAAGTGATAACTGAATATTATAAGTCGGTTTAGCCGTCATTAACGTGTAATTGCCTGTCATCGTGTGATGAATCAATTTGTCTACTGGTTCTATGGCCTTAATTGATTATTTATGAGCGTTAGACGAGCCTCTCGGTTCCTTATTCGTTCAAATCTTATGCTTTTTCATCTTGTGGAAGAACTGCATGAAAAGTCAAGGGACCAATTCCTTTCAAAGCTATTTTAATGCTAATATTATAAAATGTTTTTTTTCAGAAGTACTGAACAAAATATCAAGGGACCTGTTACTTTAAAAATTATTTAATGATTCGACTATTAAACGATCTTCTTCCTAAAGTACTGCCCGAAAATCCAAGGGACCTACTTCTTCAAAAATTTATTCAAGTGTTTCTTTTAGAATATAATTTAATTGCATTGTTTAGAGACTAATCGACCACAATATTAGGTTGGATCTCAGCGTGATAATGAAACAGGTAAGTGCAAAAAAAGTAGAATTGAGCTTAGGCTTCCACCAAATGATAAATTTTATATTCTTTAGTGTGTTTGAGACATTTTTTCGACAAATTCAGAGTTTCTACTATTAATAAAATTTGAGAATTGAAGAATTGAGTTGAAATTTGGGTCCCTTCAACATTTCATGTTCAATTGAAATAATTTCCTTCACAAAAGAATCTAATTTCATATCGTAAGCCCCACGTGATCGGACGACTGAACAGCAGTGGCGGCTAGACTCACGCAGGGCCTCAGTTCTTCTTTTTAGTTCATAAATGGAAAAATGTAAGCACTGGTTGTCATGCTCGTCGCAAGTGGAAAGAAGAAAAACTGAAAAAATTAAAAAAACGCCAAACGAAATTGCGTTTACTCGAAAGTTTTATCATCCCTTAGACATTTCAAAAGAAAGGCCTCATTTCGATATTCTGACAATTTTTAATCATTTAGAATGAACTTTATTGTAAAATGCATGCGAAATTCTTTGTTTTACCGTCAAATACTTGTAATTGAATTTTTCCTTTGCAACAACAGATTTCAAGCGAGACAATTACATGTTGTTAGCTTAGGTCTCCATTTGGCAAACAATGTCTTCTGAAAAATAATAGGATGATATTTTTGCACCGAAGATTTACCAGGAAAAAATAAATCAAATATAGCGCTTTGATTGAATATTTTGTGTGACGCGCCAATTTCATACACTTGCAAACATCTGTAGAATTTGGTAATAACAATGTAAAATTAGAGATAAACAATCACTGACTGACCAAAACCACATAACATGTGCTGCAGGCATCATTAAGATCGGGACAAGTTTCAAAATAAAAATAGGGAGAATAAAACAGGAACCAACGATATCGCATTCCAGGCCCAAAATTCTGAAGTGTTCAGAAGAGACGGAACATTGCAACACAGCGCGCAGCCTCATCTTTGACTGACGTTGCTCACTCAACTGCGTAAGCACCGACAGGCGTGCTATATGGCTGTAATTTCGAAATGTTGCAGGTGTAACCAACAAATAGCGAAGCGCACCGTTTGTAAAAAACGATGTTCTTACGCGTTTAGGCTTGGCATATTTAAATATTAGTTTTCATTTTGATTTGCTTAGTAGAGTGGCTTAAGATGTGTTTGGCCCATGACAGGTTCATGATCAGATCCTTGTAGCTCAGCTGTCTCTCTTCTACGTACGAATTTGACATTCCTATTTTATACAATCGGCCGAAATTGAAGAAGTTCCAACTGATCACATGAACAACCATGAGGAGGAGAACTATTTCTCGGAAAGCAAGACTATTACCCCTATCCGCTTTTTTATTTCTTTTGCAGCCAGATGAAAAAATCTAAAATCCAAATAAAACGGATAATCTGTATTGATATCTAGATTATCTAGTCGAGCATGTTTTTACTATAGAAACCTCATCTTTCTGAAGGCGCTACGGTGGCTGGTGTCCGCTGCCTGATGTCGTAGACCTCAGCTTAGCTCAGCCTGGTCCAGCATCTGCCGGTGAAAGATTTTTTCTGCTAGTTATCATTGATAGGTATCGGCCGATGAAATATTCGAATCTTCCTGGTGTTTGAGGCTTAGAGTTCTTATCAATATTTCAATTCTAAGTATGTCCTCAGAATGTTCACCTATTCCCTCATTAATGAATGTGATGTTAATTTAGAGTTTAGATTTAGATTATTAAAAAATTTGACATTTGACTAAATATGTAAAACATAGGTTATCGTTTGTGATTAGAATGAGTTTTTGGAATTCAATTGTCAAAAGGTAGAACTTGAGAAATACTGTATGAATTGGAGTTTTTAATTTCATGCTCTGAATGTACGACAGAATTGATCAACAGGAAATTTTATTAATTTTTATAGTAAGTTAGGAAGCCTGAGCAAGAAGCAAGAAGTGGTTTTATTATTATGATTTCCCCATTGCTTCTTGTCAATTAAAGTAAGATTTTTTTAATGTGAAAAGGAAACTTTTTTCATCAAACAGTCGCATGTACGTATTGTTGTTAAATAAATCTGACTCGGCATCCATCCTAGATCTAATGAAAGTAACTAATCTAGCAAAAACCCCAGCAAATCACTGGGGTTTTTCACCATTCAGTAATTTACTGTATGCTTTTGTAAATTCCAATGACTTTAATCAAGCGCGGGTTGTTTTGAGGTTACCATTCCATGTATGCACCGTACGTCTCTTTAAATGGCACGCTCAACCCGAAGATGTTGCAACCTGCGTAATTGCGGCATCCAAGTATGTTCTTCACGCCCTGTTCTCATTCAACTCGTCTGTCGTGCCGCAGAAGTAGCAGGGGAAGTTTACTGAGTGTCAAGGATGTGCTCGTCAATAAACAATTACGCACCCAGTCTCTAGTGTTATGGTTCATTCAGTAAAGCAGTATTTGAAACACGTAGCGCGGTAGAGGGAAGAATGTGTTCCGTGTGGTGGTATTGCAGATTTAACTGACGGTATTAAACAGAAAAACTATCCATGATCAAGAAATTGACGCTCAATCTGTCATAATTTGAGGCCTGAAAATATGTCTATTGGCTCTGATACTCTGATCATCTAGAAGCCACATTACTAGAGTTTAAAAAATGAATTGTTGGGATGTTTACAAATTACTGTGGAGAGTTTCTTAAAAAATTTCTCCCTGCCAGATATCATAAAATTCTAAAAATGTTAATAAAAAATACCTAACTAGATGGGAAGTGAGAACTGAATGCGTTTTTTGAACACCATTGATGGAATATTTCGTTTTTTCCAGCTATTATTGAACAAAAATTCTGGCAATGAAAATCTGTACACATGATTGACATTTGGTCGGCTTGAATCGCGTATCTTCGAGAGATTATTCCGAGTTGCTGTGTGTTACTAGCGACGGTAAAATTCTTCCTCGTTTAAAGGGTATGGGAAGAATTTATGCACCGTTTAGTGAAGTAGGTTATTTAGAAGCATAGAAGTCATCCGGGTTTCACAGTTGTTTAGGAGGAAAAGTTACCCCGTTCAAATTTTTTCGAGTTTTTCCGGTCAAACTCTTCTTTCGCTGAAATTGTGCTTTTATCTAGGTGAAATTTACGACAAGTGTATGGGGGTATAGCCAGTCAGCATCTAGACAAGACATGCAGTTTATAAGTTTTGAATCTGAAATTCTAAACGATAAATTCTAAATCATCAACGCATTTTATTAGCTCCAATGTCAACCATGTACGCTCGCTGGTTTGACATCCTCGTTGATAATGATTCGATTTCAATGAACTAAGATTTTCAAGATGGATATATTTAAGAAACTGGTGTCAGATTAATCTTCAAGTGACATAAGCTGCGAGACATAAGCTGCGAGACATAAGCTGCGCATGAACGATCACGCTTACATAATTTATTCAGGTTTCCAAAATAAGGTAATTGGTTAAGCTCCAGGTTGATCTTCAATAACTTTGCAACTGTCTGAAGAACATTTACACTTTTTTGATCTTTTTACGAGAACACGAGTTTAAAATATTTTAATATAAGCCTCGAGCCAGCTTGCAAATTTTACACGCATGGAAATATTGCGAGCCATTAGAAACATCAGTTTACGTTGTAATTAGTTGGTATACTTCTTGTCTTTGTCTCACTCGTAAAATTCACGGGCAATGTAAGAGTACGCGAGGCACAAGCAACTGAATGCCTGTAAGCCAATTATCTTGAGGAAGAATGTCATGGCACAGCGTAGAGAGTGTGGAATTGAGAACATTGCAGCGAATGATGGCATTTTTTAATTCCAATTTTGATCTTTTGGCCAGACGGAGATAATAGCTCGAGGTGAGAAAAAACAAGTCATGCCGAATTAAATTGCATGTTCACAAGCAAAAGATCAAATACTGTTGATAAGTTTGTGACTTATTCGAAACTATGAAAGAATGCGAGTTAAGCATTCTTATGGTCACGAGATGATTTGGGATTATTTTTTGAATTCATTGATCTTGATTTAAAACAGCTTGTCATGAAAGGAATCCCTCGGGGAGAATTACAATTTGTAAAATAATTTTATTTAGCTTTTACTTCACAAGACTCAGTGAAGTGATGACAGCGACATTATTCAAATTCAAATGAACTTGCAGCTTGCTTTTAAAAGTTCTCACTAATTGGACAAACAAGAAGATAGTTTTAGAATCGCCAATATAAAATAAATTCTTGTGTCTCAGGCGAGCATGGGGCTCTTCAACCCTCCCCCTCCCACCCCTTCATCCAATTTTGATAAATAATGAGTTCTTGCAACTCAGAATATGGCGTACAATTATTATAATTAGCATGCGCTTGAGTGTACGTTAAAGGCTGCTGGGAAAGATTTCTTTATCCTACAAGAGATATTTCATTCATTTTAATGGCATTTTGGCGAACTTTTATAAACGAGGAGGAAGGAATTATTTCACCTAACCGATTTTTGATGAAATTCTCGAAAAAAAATTTGATTTGTCTGTGGAAAATGTTATAAACATTTGTAGCTAAAAATAACTCTGAGGAAGGCGGTATAAGTCCCTCAAAGATGAATGATTGTTGAAAATCTAGAAGATTGTGTTTTCCGTGAGAGCAGAACCGAGAAACACTTAAGTAGCTCAGGATTATTCAGGAACAAATCTTAACAGTGTGCCATTAAGGATTGTGAGCGGAAAATATGTCAATACTTCATTGGAATCTCAGGAACTTATCTTGTGAATCTAGGCTCACTAGAGCACCAAGATATCGGAAACGTTTCATGAGCGTCTGCGGAATGTTAAAATCTTCCCAGAGCTCACGAAAATCTTTTATTATCTATACTTAGAAAAAGAATAAGAGGCTACGAATATACCCTAAAGCTTGACAAGTTGTTAAGCTGGTCAGAGTCAAGGGAACATAGCCGTTATCTCGGTAAGCTGGAACCATGCGCTGCTTTATGAACTCCTCAACCATCAAATCTGATAACGAACGAACGTCTCCTATGTTCACCAAACAGTTATCTATTCCAGGAGCATGTCGCACTCGTTCGAATTAGCGATGTTCTTTCACTTCAGTGACTGTCGAGGCTGCTGATCATGGGAAAACCAGTTTTTTAGTTCTGCTGTCTTATGAGGAGAAATACGAATATGCTTTCTCCATAAACTCTAGCTGATCAACATCGCCTGGACTCTTGAATGTGCACCATTTGTCTGCTTCTCGATGAGTCGCTCGTACAATGGATGAGACGCTTTATATTTCTTGCATATGAAGAGTCCTTATTTTTATTGCATACGACAGAATTGTAAGCCGAAGTTCGTTCACGTCAAGTGTCCGACTTTACGTTTGATTTTAAATTAGCCTTGCGTCGATGTTATAGCCTTTCCCAGCGACAACGTTCTGCGTGCACCTGGTATGAGAAAATACATCACAGCTCAGTCGAGGCTTGGCTCGCCAAACAGGGCGTCCGCTAAAAAAGTAGCCGATAACAAATTGTTGTAGTTTGTAAAATATTGGTGCTAGAATGCTGAAATAGATTTCATTGAATTAGGATTTAAAGTTTGATTCCGATGATTTTGTTTATTTGGCACCCCTTTCAAATCAGTGAGACATTCATCACTTAAAATTATATTATCTATCAATATTTTATCAGAACTGCTCTTGTTTTACATTTTGCGGCAACATAAAAGTAGTAGATATTTACCTGCATTTATACAGACAATTTTCTCACTAATTTCTATATACCCTTGTTAATTAAAACCCTTACCATGTTAATTCATGTTTCTGTCGTTCTGGCTTCTGGCATAGTTTCTGAGTTACTGATATATAATAAAACTTTAAATTCTACTCTTTTCAATGCAACCTATCTCACCTTTCTATACATCAGTATTTATGAACTGCAGTATTTTTAAATCGGTTACATTTTTAGCGGATACCTTGTGTAAGTTGCATTGGCTGAAATTGTGAGCTCTAGAAACATTGATTACACTGTTGAGTAAATACTACATGATTAAATTCAACTTTGCTTGCAGTACACCTGCGCTAGAGTTCTCCTTAGAGGACACAACGGTTATTAATTTTTTTTTAACGAACTCTTCTGATCGAGATATGATAAAAAAATGAACTTGTAAAAATGTATTAAATTTTTACGTTCACGCGTGATATAAAAACCAAAACTAAGCATAAAGAGAACATGTTTACCAGCAAATGTTTCGCAATATGTTCTTATTCCATCATCAGAGACATAGCACAATATATAAAAAGGCTAAACTGAAACACATAGAATAAATAAAAACTCTGAAAACTTAACGAATCAAAAACTCAACGTTTTGCTCCCAATAACTTCTGATTCATCATTTATGGATTCACGTGTATGTGTTGTTATTGAAAAAACAATAATTTCAAGATTTTATGATAACTGAATCGCAGAAATTTCCTTTTGATTTCATGTAAAACCCTACGTACAGTAGAATGTCCGTGTAATTTTGGAGCCCTGCATTGATGAGCTCCAAAATATCAAAAAGTATCAAAATATAGAGATATTAAAATATCAGAATATAAAATTATCACAATATAAAAATATCAAGATAACAAAATATTACAATATCCAAAATATTTTAAAACTTATAACTTTGTTGGCTTGTTCACTTGGTTGGTCGGTTGTCACTGTCTACGTTCAGCTGTTAGAAATAACTTGATTAAGAAAATTATTCTCACTAACGCTATTGTAAGTGCGATCAGTGCGATCAAATGCGATCATCATCAGCGCGATCATCATCAAATACATGCAGTGCGATCATCATCCGTGCGATCATCATCAAATCAAGCGATCATCATCAGTGCGATCATCATCAAATCAGTGCGATCATCATCAGTGCGATCATCATCAAATGCATGCAGTGCGATCATCATCAGTGCGATCATCATCAAATGCATGCAGTGCGATCATCATCAGTGCGATCATCATCAAATGCATGCAGTGCGATCATCATCAGTGCGATCATCATCAAATGCATGCAGTGCGATCATCATCAGTGCGATCATCATCAAATCAGTGCGATCATCATCAGTGCGATCATCATCAAATCAGTGCGATCATCATCAGTGCGATCAAATGCCCATCACACGAAGAATATTTCCTAACCATCAGTTAAACAAGCATCCTGATGCACTAGGTAACATGTGCTCTGGTTACGTGTACTTTCTTAGCAGAAAAGTAAAAAAAAAGTTGTTCAACCATTTTGACTTTGTACAAAAATTGTGAAAAATAATTTTAATAAACACCTATTGATTTCGAGAAAAGAGATTTTAATTTATCTTTATTTTTATACAGAATGGTGTCGGAATCGAAGGTTTCAGCTTTAGATCTTTCAACGCTGATTAATTAAATGATAAAATGGTCTATTTTTTAATTTCCTATCACTTTAAAAGTGCTCCGTGGATTATCAGACCTTGATTGTTCAAAAACAAAAAAATTCTCTGAATTATCTTGATTTCCTTATATATATTACACTGGGGTTGTTCTCTTAATTCTGAAAAATTGGCTTCACTTTAGATTCAAAGCGAATATCAAAAGAACATTCGAACACCATTGCTCGTCGATGTTGATCGCGGTGATGTTAGCAGTAGAACGAGCCAAGCCATGCTACACTCAGGCTTCTAAAATAATTTACAATGCTTTCATCATCTTGATAGGGGAGTCAATTTAACTGAAGTTAAACGTTCTAAAATGCTCCTCTCTGTGACATTTTTACCCGGAATACAGAGCTAAAATACAATATTATCACAGTTCTCAGACCAGGTCTGGGAAATAAATTCTGGTAAATAATGATTGACGATTCATTCCGCGTACAGAAATACCTGCGTTGTTAAACAGTAAATAATATTTTGAAACTACTACTCATGCGTGTTTTGACAGTATATCATCTGAATTACTTGTAGTAATTCTTTATTTGACCTTTAACTAACACCAACATTTGATAGACAACGTCTTAAGTCCATCAGATTTTCAATGTGGCTTCACATTTGGCACTTCCATTATCAAATAGTTGAAGCATAGGATCAGATATACGTTATAATTAACGTCTACTGCAAACATATCTTGAGGCTTTGGGTCGGTCATCAATCGCAGAACGAATATAATTTCAGCTTAATTAAGATGTTGCAGTGATGACCGAGACGAAGCATTCCAGCGTGGTTTCAGACGAGCCTCTGAAGATTGCAGTCTTTCTGAGCGAGCGGCGCGTTATCTCTCAATCGGTGTTGAAGCAATGGTGGTGCTTGCTGCGTAACTTTTATTTCATCTTTTGAGAACCGCTTGAAGATATACTGCATAAACATACCCTTGAATCAATCGGTGTTGAATCAATCGGTGATGGTGCTTGCTGCGGAACTTTTATTTCATCTTTTGAGGATGGCATGAAGATATACTGCATAGATATACCCTTGAAATCTGGTTGTCGTGCAACCCCGAAGCATGCCCAAGGTTGTTTTGAAGGGAGAATTTGAGAACAAATTCTAGACGTGAAGACTTTGTGGCACCGAGGTCACGTAGTCACGTTCTGTGATGTGCGATGGCGGCTGAACAATTCAAGTCACCAGCCCTTATTAGTAATTTACTCAATTAGTTTTATTAAGCAATTTACCTCCATATTGTTTTCAGTTTCTCAGGATTTCAATCTGATTCCTGGTGTCATTGCAGCCTGTGCTGGAATGCAATATACTGAATTCTGTTCAGTTCCTAATGAAATTTACGTAAACAACCTAGTGAGCTTTATACTTTGATAAATTTTCGAGCTGAACTGAAATACGTTTGCTTGTTAATTTTTTGAGTTAATTTCACTACTTATCACTTATTTTTCTTATAATAAATTCGATGGATAATGAATTATTTAAAAATAAGTAGTTTAACAGAATTAAATTAAAATTTAATATAAGGATTAAGGGCGGAAATTAAGAGAATCAATAAAAGGCATCAATTTTTTCCGATGCAGGTGAGTTAAAATGTTTAGAGCCAAGCCTTCTTTTGAAACTCGATTACATCGCCTATAGACGGAAGTAGCTTCGTATATTGAGTTTCTTAAATCATTGTTGGATTTGCTTCGATTGCAGGCTAATATTTTTTTTCTCATTCGAACGAGATAATTTTTAAAACCGACTTACCCTTCGAAATGAGACCATGACGCTTGTGGCTAAAACACTTTTATAACTTAAGTAACTCAAATCATTACTTGAATGTGAGAGATTCACTTGAAAGATTAAAAAAGTTTTACGACCATGCACATTGTTACAGACAAGTGAGATAAAAGAACAAAATTAATGTCTAACACCAATATTAGCATTGCGGATCAAATGAGCTACAAAGCCTCTATGGCACAAAGCTACGAGGCTTCTACCGCAATTTGCGTTCTGGAAGTGAGTCTTTCGTCACGCCGCGATCCGAACATTTTAATTGAGACCTAAAGTGGTCATAATGTTGCCCAGTGAAGTGCAGGTTATGGCAGCGATGTCAGAGATTATTCTTTAGAAGCTGCTTTCGATCATCACAAACGCTCCCGTTGAATTGTTTCACCGTGAGTGAGTCCTCAGGGAAGGTAGGCTCGTCTTGTATATATTCATGATGGAGAGAGCTATTCTAATTTCTAATAAGGAATGTTTTGCAAAAGTATTTTAGCATGTAAATTATTCAGCCTAAAACCATGGAAAGGTGTAAATTTTGAATGACTGTGATCAGTAATTTTGACTTAAGTTTTTAATTTGTGAATGGGAACATTCAATAACGGAATGACAGTTTTCTGTGTTATTTACCCATACATTGTGGTCACACGTTTAATACAGGTGTCTCAAAAAAATAAATGAACACTACGAATGACGAGAAAAACAGTATTAATGAACATAGAGGGAAATGGAATGGCTTCGAAAACAGAAGATAAATGTAATTAAATTCATGTTCACAAATGTTCAAATTGATGTCGTCACAATTTGCAAACGTCACGAAACAGGTCATTAGGAATATGGCGACACTGCCTTAGAATTTCCAATTTCAATGAATCAATTGTTCTTGGTTCGGTGCGATAAAATTTCTCTTTGAGATATCTCCACAAAAAGAAGTCCATGAGCGTGAGGTCTGGGGAACGCTCAGGGTATTCAATGGTACCCCTTCGTCCAATCCATGTGTCTGGAAAAGCTGCATCGAGGTGAGCTCGTATATCGCGATGGTAGTGGGAGGTGCTCCATCTTGCTGAAAGTATATCTCGTCGTTACCACCTAACATCTCTAAAATTTGTGGTCCGAAAAACTTTTGAAGCAAGTTAAGGTACCTCTCGCCAGTGACAGTTCCATTGAAATAAAAATAGCCCAATGAGGCCCAATGCGGACATCGCACACCACACTGTTACTCATGGAAAGTTTACACGGTGTTCAAGTGTCACATGAGGATTTACAGGGCCCCAGTACGTACAATTATGGCGATTAATGGAACCGTTTAATATAAAGGATGCCTCATTGCTCCAGACAATCTTGTATAGTTGCAGAAACCCTGCATCTTCTGCACATTTTGCTAGGTACCATTCACAGAATTGAACTCTCCGTTGAGGATCGTCTTCGTTGAGAGCATGGATTAGTGTTGGAATGTATAACATTTCCACTGCATACGCTACATGGTGCGATAGACGCTATCTATTGAGATGTGGGTTTCCCGATCAGTTTGTCGAAGAGATTTCTGTGGTGGTCGAAGGAGTGTTTCCTGCACCTTCTCTTTTTCTCCAGGGCTCGTGGACGTCCGTGGTCGTCCAGAACGTTTCTTGTCGACGTTCTAGACACTTCCATATGCTTCAAATTTGTTTTTGATGCGAGTAACGGTCTGGCGCGTTGATGACGGTTTTGCAAATTTAGTTCTGGATTGTCTTCGCACTTCAATCGCGTTTTCGGTTTTCCAACAACATTTCAGGACAAATTCCTATCTTCCAAGTTAAGTTGATTTTGTGCCATGCAATGATGAATTAAATACACCAGAAATTCATAAAAGGCATCATGTGAATCACAGTTGAAGTGCGAGCATATTTTTTGAGACACCCATTTTGCATTTGCCTGCGCTTGAATTGTGTTGGCAGACTTCGTTCAGTCCAGCTTCATTACTTACCTCGAAATACTGGTGCGAGCTTGCAGGCTACGTCAAAATAACTTAAATTAATGAACTTTATGTGCGTGTGTGTCAAACGCTTTTTTTACGAATCCAATAGTTTGAGCCCCTTTTCAAGTCTGATGAAAATAATTCGTTTGGCAAAAATCCGTTTCAGTTCTTCATACTAAATTTTGACAAAGTTTCTGTAGCAATCTAGCTTCTGCATACCTTCTGAGGGAAAGTTTCTTGTATCTCGGAGGACTAATTACCAAGTATATAGAGAATTATGCTCATATAAATATGTCTTTCAGGTTGGTCTGAGTTACGAAAACTCCTATGAAACACTTCCTCTTATTTTAAGGAAAATTCCTGAGCGTAAAATATTGATAACTATGACATAAAAAATGATTTTTTGTTATTGATTATCAGTCGAAAACCATATCATGTACAAAATCAGGGACGAAAAATTGTTGATATACAACTCATTTCCATGTATTTCTTGAATACGTGTTACATATGTTTTCAAATTGATGTAGAGTTAGATATTTTTCTATATTTTTCTGTTTAAAATCATATTGATAACATTTAGTCTTGAAACTTATTCGTACTGATCCCTGTTGAAAATAGCGCTATATTGCGAAATAATAGAACGAATTACAGTTAAAATTGAAAGTAAAAATGTTGAAACCAAAGTGATTCGGGAAATTTTCAACCATACCAAGGATCACCGGAATTGATACATGAGGTTTCTGATACGGTCTCGACTTCTGCTATGCAGTCAAATGAAATTATTTCAAGTTCTAGCTGTAAATTTGCATAATTTCTCGAAAAAAATATCACATTTCAACGCAGGAGTTAACACAGAAGCCCCTTCTTCTGAGCTTTCGCTGCCCAGCATTTTTTATCGAAACGCATAACGCTCTCCACAAAATTTTCATCATTAAATGACTTATTTAAAATGCCTTTGCTCAGTCTACCTTTGCTCACAAAGTTTTTAGTGATATCTATTTCACAGTGGGGGCCATGCTTGAAATGTGCTCGATAAATCCATCATTTTAATTAACCACCTTATAGCTTAGTAGGTTATGTTGAGAGCAGTTTTTTAGAGGACTTCAAACTGAAGAAATTATTACTCTTTTCATTTGAATAATGAATTAGCAGTTGTCCTTCAGTAGACCACACTCATATAATATTATTGTTGCAATTTTTACAATAACTTTGCAAAGTTTTTTATTTTTAATAATTAATTTAGAGCTTTCCCTCTGAGGACAGCATACTTATAATGAAAATAATACGATCTCTATGTTTACAATCAATTAATAGCTCTCCCTCTGTGAACCCTGCACCTATAGTATTATTACAATATTTTTTATAACTAATTAATAGCTGTCACTTAGGGGACCCCAAACTTTTGAAATTATTAAAATCTTCATTTTAATAATTAATGGCTGTCTCTCGGTAGACCACACACTTATGTTATTATTACAACATTTATTTTAATAATTAATTAATAGCTGTTCCTCAAAGGGCCCACACTTATAGTATTTATCCCCTCGTTGTTTTCATCAACGGAATTTAGAATGTTTTCATTTAGAATTTTCAGGTTTGACCGTCAATTGTTTGGTATTTGCACACACTCTCGCTAGGCAGGAATTAAGAAACGTTCTGCTCAGAATATTGATGTTAACTTTAGCTTATTTGTCCATGAGAGTCACGATTGATTTTGCAATTATATTTTTTTTCAGTGATTTTCTTCATCAATGAATGGCATGCGGAACTGTTCCAGCATACTTCCCTTCCAGCAATAAAGTTTTTAATTTATGTACATCACGCTTTGATATTGTAATTAATTTTTTCCATCAGTTAATTGTATTAAAGGACTTATATTAAATTAAATAAAATATCAAATTATATTATTAATTTTTATTTTATTTAAATCAGTTGATTTCTCTTGAATAACACCGTTTTGACTTGCTCTAATTTACTTTATAAGTGAACGGTTCCAAACACAAAACCAGAGATCATTTTTACTCATTTTATTTTGTCCATCAATGAATGGTTTCCATAAAGGAACACCGTGCTTCAGAGCTCTAATTAATTTTATTTCATCACCACCGAACGGTTTCTTCAATGACCATCATGCTTGGATGTTGTAATAAATTCGATTTTATCCGTCAATAAACGTCATGCGCACATCTGTAAAAGGATAAAAGCGCTATCAAGTTATCAGGACCTCTCGCGGGCACCTAAATCCTTACCGTTGCCTGGCAGGCCGGTGCGACCAGTTTCGGATCTCTATGAACAGCCGCCCCAATATTTCTGCTCACCCAGTGCCCTACATTCAAACTAATCAGTGTCGCCTGATAACTCGGCCTTGCAATTATGCTGCTTGCGGAATTTCATGCGTTCGTCAGTAGCACTCCGTCAGATATGGGTCACCCAGTACGAATTTGACCAACGCAACCTGATAAAAATAATAAAAAAACACAAAATAACTTGGGTGGTGTGGAATTTCTAAAAACGGGGCACGTGAACTGAATTTTCGTGAATAAAAGCGCTGATGGTTAGTTGTGAATGTTGCATTGGGTATTATTTTTAGCAAAAAAATTATTCTGCGATGTAGAAAGAAAACCGTAATAAAAATTATAAACGATAATGTAGCATAAAATTGTGGTAACGTACGATTAAAACTAAAATTAATATAAGTTGTAAGGGCGAATGTTCAGAAAACAACAGAAGAGGAGTCCATCTTGTAGCAATATTTTCATTCAATTACGGCCTGGACTGTTGCTGGATAAAGTGGAGGATGAAACGCCTCAAATTAAAGTCTCCGCAGAGATAAAGATTTTAACATCGAGGAAGCTGGTGAAATCTTAAAGATTTTAGCAGCTTCTGTGGTGACACGGCGGCATCATCGGCGGCGCTACAAGGAAAGCCTGTAATTTACGGTGATAGAAGACGCTCAAAGTGGTGGGTGCTTTCATTTAAGACAAGAGTAGTTTGTTTAGGTAGGCGATAATTCAGTGTCTCTCGTCCGTGGAAGATCCAGATGATGCTTGTTTGGAGGGTAAAATGGGCGAGTCGTTCAGAAACATGTAAAGCGCCATAAAATACTCCAGAAAACTTGAGCTACGTCGATGAAATTGCGGAAACTATCGTATTTAATTAAGTTCTTTAAAAAGGGGTGAGAAGATGTGGAGATCCGTTTAGGTCAAAGTGACTGAACGTATAATTCAGTACACGTCAAACACGAGTTCTGTTCCTATAACAAAACCTGATGAAATCTTTTCAACGACGTGCAACCTGTCGAATTTCCTTAAGCTACATGCAAGTTCAGATTATCTACCAGGTCACGGCTGTTTTACAAAGAGCATAAATTCAACGTAGCTTAAGACTCAGCGAAATCTCGTGGAGCGCCTTGTCCAGCACCGCTAGATCCAATCGGACATCAGTAGCGAAAGATTAGCTAATGAACCGCATAAGTGTTCAGAGATAGAATTAGACGCGACCACTGTTCTAATTCCCAGGCTCGAGTGTCTGGAGCACATCCGTACACTGCGAAGAATGTGTTTTTTTCAGGTTTCGCACCTTGTAGGCCAGTAGCTGCAGCAATGTTGGACTCACAGCTGTGATTCTCATGAAGATAACTCGTCGCCTTACTCTGTCCTGCCATGAAGGGAAGAAAGATGTGGGTTGGAAAGAACTTAGTTTTTTAAATAGGCGCTGGAGACACAATGAGACTAGAAAAAATGAGTCTGGGCTGTACATACAACCCTACGGGGAGAAGCGGATCTGTACAACCCTGTGCCGAGAAGTATTTTTGAACAACCCTTGGTGAAGAAGAAGCTCTGAACAAAAAAGACAGAAGAAAAGAAAGAAAAATCGTTTATTTCCAAAACCGTTGATACACGAGATGCACAACAACAAATTGGATTTTGAAAATTTCTTAATATAAAACGTCCTTATAAACGTACCATACGAGAGGTACTAATAGACAAACCATACGAGGTGTGCTAATATACAAACTATACGAGAGGTACTAATAGACAAACCATACGAGGTGTGCTAATATACAAACTATACGAGAGGTACTAATAGACAAACCATACGAGGTGTGCTAATATACAAACCATACGAGAGGTACTAATGGACAAACCATACGAGGTGTACTAATATACAAACTATACGAGAGGTACTAATAGACAAACCATACAAGGTGTGCTAATATACAAACTATACGAGAGGTACTAATAGACAAACCATACGAGGTGTGCTAATATACAAACTATACGAGAGGTACTAATAGACAAACCATACGAGGTGTGCTAATATACAAACTATACGAGAGGTACTAATAGACAAACCATACGAGGTGTACTAATGTACAAACTATGCGAGAGGTACTAATAGACAGACAAATTATACCAGGTGTACTGATGCTGTGCCATTAACCATGTCAGGGACTAATTTAATGAAAGTGTTATCTCTTGGATATTTCATACAACAGAAAATGGCTGAAAACTTATAAATAATTTAGATACTGCTTGAGAATTAGTCGAAATTCCTAAATTATTATTTGAAACGAAGTAAGAAAAGATAATAAACGCTCAACTGAAGCAGGTTGAAATACCGTAATAAATTATTATGAATTACCGAGAAAAAGTTAGTCACAAAGAATTTATAAAAAAACATCGCGCAACACAACACACTCATCTAGAAACACGTAAACAAAATGAAATTTATCGCTTGTTCAACGCACTGACAGAAAGATAATTTTATCGCGAGTCAAATGCTGATATGGCGCTTTATTTCATTTGTCTGTTTATATTTTTAATTTTCACTATTCACATAAACGTTCTCGGGAGTAGAAACTTTTTTTAAATTTATTTATTTTTGAATCATTTAGCAAGTGCAATAAATATATTTATATCTGAGATACGATTCAGTGTTAACTCGTTGCAGAGCATTAAGTGAAATGCTAAGGTTTTGTTTTTTAAACGAAAAATAGAAATAGGAACATATATATATCTATGTCAATGAAGCATACTACACACACACACACACACACACACACACACACACTCACACACACATATATATATATGTATGTATGCGTGCGTACATAAATACATATACCCACACATACTCATACGCACATATTCATAAATATACGTATTGAAAATGAACATAAGAAAAAAATAAACTTAAAAAACCAACTTCCTTTCGCTATATCGAAAATTACAGTCGAGCTCGGAGTAAGCGTGTGAAATTACTTGACAAAAACACAGGTTTAAATGGAAAACGACTTCGAAAAACGTAAAAAGGAACTAGTTTTTAATTTTCTTGCAAAAATCTTAAGGAAATCAATTTACAGTATAGGAACAATAACAAAAAACATCTCGGGATTCACATACCCTCGGTATTCTCTTCAACATCTTCCGGACGGGAGTACATGAGATAAAATGGAGACAACCCTACTGGGAGAAGCGGATTTGTACAAGAAAAGTATTCCTGAACAAACCTTAGGGAAGAAAAAGCTTTGTACAACTTATGAAGAGAAGAAGTTCGGTACAAACCTGTGGCGAGAAGCGGCTCTGAACAACCCTGTAGGGAGCAGCAGCTCTGCGCAACCTTATGGGAGCAGCAGCTCTGCACAACAACATGACAAGAAGGAACCTTTAGACAATTTCCTACTCGAAGGAAGAATGATACACCAGTTAGTGGCGATACTTAGGTTAAAACTTCAAACGGCTTTTAAATTAATGAAAAAATCCTTGAGATACTGTACTACTGCGTACACTTGAACTCTATCAAACATTACTGTGTGCCAAAAATCTTTAGGAGACAACACTTAAGGATGGATTTGCGCTTCAGGAGTTATTTTCTTCATAGTCTCGCTCGCTGAAAATGAGAAATCAGTAAAAAAGTGACATAAAATCAAATAAGAGAGGGTGTTTTTTATAGTAGAATATCTTGACGGTTTGAAGGAAACGCGTCCTTGTGACGCTTGAAATGCAAGCCGAATCAAGAATACTCAGCTATCGATGCTGTAAGTCAAACGTTAGGCCGGATATAGGCCATTCAATTAACACATCAATGCACGATGGAAAAGGCATCAGCCGCAGAAACACGAAGTTAATAGTGTAATGGAGTTGCGCTTGAGATTTTGTAGTCCTGCACTCATGATAGGCTCTATATTTCGGTGGAGGTTGAGTCGTTTCGAGCTCTTCCGATAATTAGGGAAGCAACAGCGGGAACAATACCGTCAAATGTATCATAAAGCCTCTTAAGGCGAGCTTACTTAACACTAGCGCAGGAAATAGCTGCATAATTAAACTGCAGTCTCAAAGTATCACCGTCTTTATTCAATCAGCATTTGGCTCCGCTTGCAAATTGTCCGAAGACCCGATCCGGTCATTGCAAATTATAGGTTTGACGTAATGGCTTACAGAAGTGAAAAGAATAGGTGACGATTTTTTCATGAACTAAGTTCTTTATTTAAGGTAATTCAGTGTTAAATTATAGCTGTTTTACCATCGAAGTTCGTGGCAGTGATATCGAAGTTTTGCACTCATTGATGGCTATTTATGATGAAAAACAGTTCAGGAGACATTTTTCCCAAAATAGCTTCTCAATGCACACTTAATTTCAACTGTTAAATATGTCGCTTTCCAATCTCTGAAACGTATGTAGTAAACTTTCTCACGACAGAACGAGTAGTATTCTTATCAGTCGCTCTGCTGGTCATTTTATACTTTCCCATTGTTGAACCAGTCGTACTCTTTCCTATCGTTGAACAGGTGGTATTATACCTTACCATTGTCGAACAAGTGATATTCTATGCAGTAGCAAACAGGTCGTATTCTAGGGCGGTAGCTTATGAAAACATAGAATCTTGGAACACTGAGCTTCATTGCGCCAAGTTCAGTGCACCTCGTTTGAAATTTGATAATTTTCCCTTGAAACAAAAGTCCAAAGAATCCAATTGACGAACCTTGCTCTATTTACGTTATGAGCGAATCAGAAGTCGGCTCGTTCAAGGCCGAGCAGTTCGTCGAGCTATGGTGGAGCTCATATGGCGCGATATAAATGCTTCTCATTTTACTTTTTTGTGTGTATTTTGTTTACATTTGAATGGTGAAACTTTAATCGTCTTGAAATAATTACGTTACAATCATTCTTGTATTCAGATCTCCTTTTCTTATTAGGCTATTACCGAAGAACATCGCCATGAAGGTTCCGGTAGCGAAAATAACATTATTCAAATTTAAAAATTGAATGCAATATACGTTTCATCTATTGCTAGAGCAACCGATAAATATAAATGAACAAAAATAACTAAACGTTATTTCAGCGTTTGCATTTCATGCAGAAAATACTGATGATGGTCCTTATTCCAACTGGTCGAGTGCCGCAAAACTGCGGCTGTTAGATTTGAATAAGATATCAAATGCTCTGATTCGAAGGATATTTTGCTGATGAAGTTGTAACACCGCATCATGAAAATTAAATTTTCTTACATTCTACATCCAGGCAGCAATGACAGTTACCATCGGTTGAGCCAATGCCCACTCCTTACACTTGGGTAGAGAGGAAAATTGGAGCTAAAATTTTTATCAACAATACGGTCATTGCTGAATTATTTTGATTTTTTGAGTACAGCTCCGATTTAAGCTGACTTTCGCCTTTCCCCAACACGAAGAAACGCAAGATTTTACGGGGCTCTAGCCTCGAAGCCCTCCACACGGTGTGACCAAACTTCTTGACAAAGTATGAAAATATACAGTATGTTTTAAGGAGAATTGATCACTCTACACGTGTTGAATATAAACTTGGCTTGGGAAAACTTACTCTATGTGAAACGATCATGTTAGAGACTTGAAACAATATGATGAGTCGCACTTGTGGTATCGGTATGGGAGAATAGCGTTCGACGTACACTTCAAAAACTTATTCCTAACTTTTTATGTTCTTCGAAGAGAAAATTAATTAAGAAGTCGACCAAAAGGAAGTTTGCGGAATCAATCATTAACTCTAGAATGAATCAATATACTCCATAGCAGATGAAATCTACACGGCTTTTAGTTGAATTCAGTAAGCCGATCTCCTCAAGCTGTTACCACTGCAATGTATGTGCTGGATGTGCTCTAACAGAACAAATTGGTGAACATATAAATAATATAAATTAAGGCCCCACCTAATAAAGTGGACGATGAATATCCCTTACCCACACACACACACGCACACAGAAACACATATACAAACACACTCATACAAAAAACACACACGCAGACACACAAACACACATTCACACACAGAAATAAACATGCATACAAAAAACACACCCGTACGCACATATTCGCTCTCAGACAAATACACGCATAAAAAACACACGCACGCAGACACACAAACACACATTCGCATTCAGACAAATACACGCACACTAAAAACACACACACGCAGTCACACACATACATTCGCACTCAGACAAACAACACATGCAAACTAAAAACACACACGCACATTCGCTCTCTGACAAACATACGCATACTAAAAATACACACTCACATTCGCACTCAGTCACATACACGTAAACAAAAAAAAAAACACGACGCACACTCCGAAATTTATCCTGGCGCGCATTTGCCCGAAAGTTCGAGTCGTGGCCAGCATTGGGAGCGGAGGCGCACTTAGCGCACCCCTGCAATAATAGGCCGCTGCTGGGAATTGGAGCGTCGGGCTTTGGCAGCACCTGCCGCCACCACCCGGACTCGTCCGTACAGACGTCATCTTCCCTGTGGGGCCGAGACTTAGGAGCGTTTGCACCGTCAGGTGGCACTGAAGACATTGAAGGTGATACTGAAGGTACAGGTACAGGCGACACTGAAGACACTGAAGGTGATACTGAAGGTACAGGTACAGGTGACACTGAAGGTGCAGGTACAGGCGACACTGAAGACACTGAAGGTGATACTGAAGGTACAAGTACAGGTGACACTGAAGGTACAGGTACAGGCGATACTGAAGACACTGAAGGTGATACTGAAGGTACAAGTACAGGTGACACTGAAGGTACAGGTTCAGGTGACCGATTTAGTTGCGATTTAGTTGCGTTGCATGACCTAAAGTAGCTAAGTCAATGTAGAAGAACTTGTGGTGCCGGCTGTGAGTTACGATTTCGTAAATTACTTGGAAATGGGGACTAACACGACTGCTGGTAGCGTTGTATTGCGCTGTAATGAAGAGCTTATTGGAATTGAAGCGTGAGATGGCTTACTTGTTGTGTAATACACTTTGATACTCAATACCACCTATTTCTGAATTACATTGATAACTTACTGGAAGACGGGTTGCAAGACCCTGTGCGTAAAAGCTGGGTAACAGTTGCGTCGAAGAATATGGAGGGGTTGTAGAAAAGAATCTACGCAGTTGTCCATTATTGGGCTTGCACCAATGATACTCTCCTTTTATTAAGGGGAGAGTCTCCCTTTAAAAAAAATTTTTGTTATTGAACCTAGAGCAATGAAATTTTGTACACTGATAGGAAATGCAATTAGAAATTATTTGTTATTCATAAAAAAATGCGATTTTCCCCATAGAAAACGAGATATTCATAGAAAACGAGATTTTTTTTAAATTCACCTCCTCCTACAGTTTTTGAGCTACAGTGATGATTTTGGTGTCATTGGATGCGGTCCTATTTCGTCAAATTTCTTTATTTATGACGTCACAACTTTTGAAAAAAAATGAATATCGAATAGAAATTTAGTTTTTAAAAAGCCCTTGTTATTCCGCATCCAATGATACCAAAATCATTACTGTAGCTCAAAAATTGTAGGAGGAGATGCATTTTGAAACCCTCACATTCCGGGCCTCCAAAATAAGGCAAACAGGTAAACAAAGAAACATATACAATTTCTATTTTTTTTAATTATTTTTTATTGGGTCAGCTAGGACCCTTGAAATCATTATACAGTGATAAAGAGACATAGAAGATGACCTAGCAACGTCAAGCCGTGAAGAAAGTGCCAAGGGGGAGGTGCAGCATGAGAAAATATCACTTCCCACCAGAATTCAAACCCCCGTAGCGGGCGAACCAATGAACGTACGAACTTCATTTTTTCACAGGATGTACCTGATATCTTACCCCTTCCTATGGCAGCTAAAAGCCAATATTTCATAAAAATTCGGCATTCTGGGGGTACTCTTCCCTCAAATGTCAGTTATTCCCTCCGTCAATTTCCGCACTGGTCACTCCCAGGCATAAGTTTCAAAAGTTGAACTATTTGAGGTACTTGAATAATTTTCTTCGATGCGATACCACCTCATTTTCATATTCTTTGCACACACGCCGCTAATGTACGAAGTTTTAAGTCAGCTGAAAGTGTTGAGCACATGTTTAAATCAATGCAGCCTCACTGCAACGTTCTTTTGTCGCTTCCTACAAAGTGTCTGCAGAGTTCGATCGTCGGCAGCGCAGATAACGAAAAATTTATTAAGGCACAGATCTTGGGTGCAGCTACCGAATGCTTCCATATTACTCAATCGCCTCGGTTGATAAGCAGAGCGGCCACTAATTTCCATATTTACTGCCTCAGATTACCACGCGCAGCAACAACACAGTCGGTTTCTACCTCGCGCAACTTTTGAGTCTCTTCGAAGAACTTTTGAGTGTCTTCAAAGAACTTTTGAGTCTCTTGTATTCAAGGAATCGGATAAAATTTTTTTATGACGTATAGTTTCCTGGTTCCGGCGAACCTAAGGTGTTCAATAGCTATGGGTGTGGCTGTAAGCTGGTTTGTTCTGTCTCGTAATGTTTTTGATTTCTGTCTCGGATTCGAATGAGCGTAACCTTCTTCACCACATTGTGGCAATTCTGATATTGTGCATTCATTATATTCCGTTTTTTGTTAGCTCAACGTTCCATATTGGCCACGTCATTCTGAAATTCTCATCCTTCGAAAACAGTAGAGAACGTTTTTATTTGAACTATGCGAATAAGGAGGCTTTTATTCTCTCTAAACAGCCCATTTTGATCGGCGTAATTTTCAATCAAATTCTCTACATTTATTGTACGCTCTCATAAGAGACGGGGAGGAAATGAACGTACTTTCAAGGGTGGATTCAAAATTGTAATCACTCGCAGAAGTGATCCAGCATTCATCTTCGAACAGCGACCAAAATAATCAAGTTTTATGTTTTTATCTTTTAGGATGAAGTTTCCAGGACGTATGTGACGTCTTCAAGACGGTTTCACCTACTTTTTTGGCACGAGTGTCCTCCGGCAGCCGGCCGATAGTCAGAGCCAATCGTTAAAGAATCAGCCTTGTTGGTTACGGTGGTCCATCTCGCGCTGTTGGACTGTCGATACCAGTCGGTGCTGAGGCTCTAATGGACTGTGATTATCGAGATGCAACACGTCGAGAGATCTCAGGTTGCTGGTGTTGATACCGACCTTCATTATCGAGATGCAACACGTCGAGGGGTCTCAGGTTGCAGGTCTTGATACCGACCTTTATTATCGAGATGCAGCGAGTGAAGGGATCTCATGCTAATAGTATTTGATACCAATACTTGATTTTCGGTGTGCAACATGAGAAGCGATCTTTGGTTACTGATATTTGTCACAAATCTTCGATTATCGGCGTGCAACATGTGAATGGATCAATAGTAGCTCGTGTTTGTTACAAATACTTGATCAACGACGTGCAACATATGAAGGGATTTCAGGTTGCTGGTTTTGCCAACAAAGCTTGCAAAACTGTACAGCAGAGTCTCATGTATGGACAGGAAGGGAGGCCTCATTTTCAATTTGTTACGGTTAGTGTTGATGCTCTGGTTTGACCGAGTGTTAGCCGTTGATGATTTCATACTTGATTATTCATGATAGATGTTGGAAATTTATGAATGGGTTCCTGAACTTTACGTTGATCTAGGATCGATTGTTCAAAGTAGTAATGAATTCGCCATGCTTCTTACAGTCGGTAATTCTCTATGTTAAATTCAACTGCTTGATTGATAGAGTTCGATGATTAGATTAGAATTCAGTTTTAAAGGTCCTTTCACCTCACCCGTTAGGACAAGATTAATTAATCCCGTAATAATATTTCGTACGAATTAATAGTAATTGTACTCCCTCAAGCATACGGCTATGCACAATAATAAAGAATGACATGACTTCGACAATCATCATTCACTTCGCCTGAGCGAAAGTTAAAGAGAACGAGACTAACGAGGATCTTTCAATCTTCCCGGTGATTATTTTTTCCTTTATTTTCACGCGAAAAATGCGACTCATTCGCTGGTACAGAGGCACCTTCTCCACAGCTCACCGCTGCCTACCGCAAACACAGGAGATCATCATTTTCTAGCAGCGTGCGAACGAGATAGACTTTTTCAGGGCAAGGTGTTCAGATGATCACTCTTGAGCCGAGAAGGTGTTGTTATCTCCAGTTGTCATTTTTAGGAGGCGAGGTGTTAGTTCAGAACCTAATGACTGCCAGAGCAAAGATCTCGGCCACGTTACGCAAAGACGAGATGCGGCTCTTCGAACTCATCAATCGCAACTCATCACCGCCATTGCCAACCGAATAGTCCTGCCGTTTCTGAGAGATGAAGAGTGAAATTGAATTATCTGTCTTACGACGTTTCCGATTGGTATTCAATTTGAACATTATTTGAATGCTAATGTCGTTTTTCGTTGTAATTTTAAGTCTTTAACTCTAATTGATAAACATCAATTTTAGCAATGAGCTCAATTTTGCTGTGTGGACGATTATAAGATGGAAATTTTAGACTGAACTGAGACATTTTATCATTAAATAACCGAGCAACTTCTCACATTGAATTTCAAAACGTTTCGTGTACTGATTTGACTCTTCGATTGGGACTACATAATAGCTCGAATTTCTGCAAAATTTGACTCCAAGACTGCTCCTAATAGAAAAACTTCAAGTGATGCTAATTCTCCCTTAGGATTTTCCGATTCCAACCCGCGTCATGAATGTTGACTTGCAGGCTGGAGTTTGTAGAAATTTATGCACGAACTTGCTGTTTCTGAAATCATGCACTTCGGTGTGAGTTCATAATAAATTTCAACATTTGTGACCAATGGGACCAAATTATTTATTGAACGAATGCTTTAACTAGAGATAGGTCTATAACCACACTTTTAATGGGTGTAAAATATCTTAATAAAATAAAAACTTTCTAGGCATAAATCTCCCTAAAGAGATGGTTGGAAATAGGCTCAATGTATTGTATAAAAATCACTATTTTCTAGATTAATGTTCACTAGCTTATCATATAGGAATGCTAACCACTGATATACAAATGTTGAAATTTAAATAAAGTGAAATTTTGCTTATGTATTAGTGAAAGTATTAAATATTGAACTTGAAAGAAATTAAACTTATTTATTAGTGAAAGTATTAAATATTGAACTTTAAAAAAATTAAACTTGTGTATTAGTGAAAGTATTAAATATCAGTTGTATTGAAAAGAAGTTAAATTTCCTCGAAATGTATTTAACTGAAGTAGGGTGCTGAATTTTGCGCTGAGTTATTTCTGGTAGCAGGCATACGAATTTTGCCCAATGTTAACATTGAAAACAGGATCGAGGTTGTGGCAAGCAAGTAACCAACCAAACAAGCAAGTAAACAGACAAGCAGGCTACCAAGTAAGCAAGGGCTGCTAGCAAGTAAGCTAGCAAGCAAGCGAACAAATCAGCGAGACAATCGGAGTTACATGCCTACAGTTCAATTATTATCTTAAACTAGTGTACGCGACCCGTCAAAGAAGACGGGATTAGTTATTTTAAAAAAATATTTTTTCCTAATGTGGATGACAAACAAATATATTCATCCTAATAGTACCCGCAATTAAAATATTCTTGTACTTGTGCACTAGTGAAACTCGTATCACAGATACGGTCATTAAGCATCCTTATATGAGCCGTTACTGAGAGACGGACAGCCAAGAAAGCAACTGTGTAATATTAGTAATATTGTTTAGTTATTATCAGCCAAGGAGTTTTAAGTGTTTGCTATGTTTTTTTCCTCGCGATAAGCTGCATTTTCTTAACAATAGGTTCCACTTTCGCGCAATATTTTTGACGTATAAACAAAAGTGGGTAGATGCCAGATTTTTCATATTATTTGAATGTTATCTATGATACCAACCAAACAAGCAGACCCCATCGTAATAACATAGGAGTAATTAAGCACAAAAAATATATATATATTTATAAATTTATGGGGACGCCTGACGTTTATTATACAGTGTTAATTATCGACCCAGAAACGGAATTCAAGAGTATGAGAATACTTACAATCATCATAATAGAAGATATTAAATTATGCCCACCGACAAGACAAAAAATCTCCTTACAGTGCATTAGTTCATCAAAACTTAGACGTTACAAAATGTGCTCAATATTCTTTCCTTTTTAACCAGGATACATTTCACATGATATAGGAAAGCACACCATAGTTTAAGGAAACCATTGATTTTAAATCTGTACACTTAAATTTTATTAAATGAACTATTGCTATTTCATCATTCATTCCTGAGAAATTCTATAAAAGTACATATGAGATATTTTGATTTAACGGACATATTGCGCATTTTAAGAGGTGTTATGTATTCTGAAAGTCTTAAGAACGGATATTTTTCAGTGCTCATTTGTGTTATATTTTAACGGTATAATTATCACCAAGAAATATTCCTACGTTGTATGTAGGTCGAAATATTTTAGTTAGTTATGAAGGGATTTGTTTTTAGCGTACGATATTTTTTCTACCTCATCGTAACTGCTCGGGTGACGGAACCATCACTTGCGCTTCATCTAAAATGCTCATTCTTCAGAAACACGGAAATGTTAGAAATATCTCCAAATTGACCTGAGGTTTCATTTATTTTTGCCTCTTTCGGGGATGGACTCGTTCTATGGTGATCAAATACTGAGGATACAATACTGCAGAGACGCTTTCTTCTCGTATTGCTTTCAAGTACGCATTTCCACTTTTGCTGTATTTCGCTCGGATTTGCTGGTGCGCGTTCCATTAAAACATTACCTTTTTAACGGTCACATATTGCGTCACAGGTGAGTAAGAGGAAATGGATATTCTGTTGCGTACTCAATTCAATTTAGTGAGCCACAAATCACTGGTAGTGAAGTCAGCAGTGCTTTATTTCCGGAGGAATTACATTCAAGCCGTTCCCAATTGATTATTCGAGTTGAACTTTAATTACGAAGTCATTTCACCTGCTAAAGCCTTTTTTCATCTCAGTTTCGAGTCCTTAATTTTAACTAAAAATATTCATGCTGCAGCGCTCAGCAGGGGCAGGCTCAACATTCAAATGCCGTCATGAGGGGGTTCGGTCCGGGATGCCGGACGTATGAAGTCCTTGCAACTCGTGGCGCACTGCACAGGCTGCGTGAGAACGCCTGAGAGATGAACAGAAGTGCCCTCATCTCCGATGACCTTTTTGAATTGGTTTTTCATTCGAATGTCTTACACTGTTACACGACGAACAGTATGGTTTTAAGTCACGTTCTTCTTCCACGGATATTCATAAGAAATTAATGTTTGTTCTGATTTCTACCGAAATTTGCGTGGGCTTATTTCAGTTTTTATTCGTTTGTAATCGGTTACTTTTTTCAGATTTGTTTAACAGAGCATGAGCAATTTTGCTGTTAGGTTTGAAACATTTAAAAAATAAATCAATAAATTTATTCGGACGTTTTCACGAGAGAAATTCATGAACATTGAAAACAGAGTGTAATTCAACGTACATATGGAAAAATAATCTAATTCCACAACGCGTAAGTTCACACAAATTTAACACTACTTTCAGGCTTGGTGCTGTGGCGTTATTGTGCATCAGGACAATCTGATTAGGAGATTTATCACTTCCAATTTTTTCCAAAACAATGGAACTACCTTGGGTATTTTTATAAGGCAACAAGTTTTTTGTTGGAGTCCCCTCGGTGTCATGTTACAACGCTAGTTTCCTGCATCGGCCCTGCCATGCGCGCTTGAGAGTCTCCAATGCAAAAGCGATCTATACCGACAGCGCTGTCCCCAGCACACACAATCTAACTTGTGTCTTGTGTCTTCGGTTTGTCAAGTTTTGTTAGAGCGGATATTCTGTTGTATATTATTTGCAGTAAATGTAGGGTGTACCGTATTTTTACAGTACTAATTATAACTTCGGCTGCCTTTCACGGACAGTAATATTACTGTAAATGCTAACTCATGAACGTAAGAGATTTGCAAGGCGGTAGGAGGAAAACTGTGTTCAAGCCCCCTAGAAAACAGATGAATTCATCAAGTACAACTTTTATTCTCGGTCATTTTTTTAATTGGTTGTCACTTATTGATTCTTTGAAATTAGAGATAGTATACGTTTACTCTTGCCTTATTGCTCAGTTGCGCAGTAACGGTTGAAGTATTTCCAGTACTCTACGCTTATTTTTTCTTCTTGTTCTAGGAGACGCCTCCTGATGATGATTTTCAGTTATCATCATTTTCAATCTCTCCAAAAGTATGTTTGGATCGCTTAATAATATTTCATTTGAATGAAACACTCATTTTTAAGTATTTTAATTTTAATTAGGAAACCAGCAGCCTGTGCAATAACTATCAGTTACCCTACTTTTCCTGGACCGAGGAGGCACATTAGGAAGCATGCATCAGGAGTACAAAGATGACCATTCATACATTCACATTCCCAGAGCGCATGACCACCGCCACATTTTAGTCAAATTTCTCAGAATTGACCTAAGGTTTCATTTATTTTTGCCTCTTCCGGGGATAGACTTGTCAACATGAGCTGTCACGCATGTAGGCTTCATGGAGGGCCCAGTCGTGATCTTGTTGAAAATATCGTCGTTTTTTTGGTGCGCAGGTAATATCGAGTGCTCTCACGGATCTCTTATCCCAATAGGAAGCGATAAAATGCTGCCAAAGCGTGCACTGCTACACTTGAGCTTGAGCAGCGGGCGCTTCGGGAGCGTTCCAGCAGAACTTCTCGACTTTGTGGCTCCATGACAATTAGGATTTGCATATTTCTGAATTCCAGTTTCTGTGGTGCTTGGATAGTGTCAAGACAAAAGATGATGCGACGACTAGACTTTACATCTTCCATGTTCCACTTCGAGTGGGGCTGAGAAGTTTTTATCGTACGAAAAAAGATGACGAATCGAATCCCCTTTAGTTCTTTTATACTTCAATTCCTGATGAACTTAAATTTTTTTTACTGTGTCAGAATACAAAAAATGATGTGACGAGTAGACTTTACATCTTCCATGTTCCACTTCGAGTGGGGCTGAGAAGTTTTTTTTATGGTGTCAGGACAAAAGATGATAAGTCGAGTACACTTTATTTCTTTTATACTTCAGTTTCTGATGGACTGAGAAGTTTTTTACGGTGTCAGGATAAACGATGCTGTGACGAGTAGACTAGATCTGCTATACTTCACTGCGTGTGGAACTTAGAAGCTGTTTTTACGATGACTGGACAAAATATACTGTGGGGAATAGACATTACGTCTTCTACGAATATTCAGGCTCGCTTGAAGTTTTGGTCCTATTTTTACGACGATAAGGATTGGAATTGGAGTAAGGCTTACATGCGATATAAGGAGTAGGATTTCTGAATATACTGCCGTCTGGATACATCTTAATTGAGCTTCAGAATCTGAACAATAGAACCATAAAAGGGGCCGTAAACATCCATGTTTTAAGAAATGATTATAGCAATAAATTTGAGTCTATAAACCGCATTTGCTGGTGTACTTAATGAAAGATTAACTAGATTGGTGATAAGCGTAAGTTTTACACAATGAATTACTCATTAAATCGAAAAATTCAACAATTTAACTGCGTCGCAACAGTCACTTTTATCAGATTAAATCTGAATTTAAATTCTTCCTTTGCATGACTGAACAACTTAGGGAATATTTTAGGCCTTGCAGCTTAAATCGTTAACAATTTATTTTCAGCATTTTCAGTTCGCCCATAATTTTTCCTCAAGAAGGCCCCTTAGAGCAGTGAAGGAACCTTGAGTATAAAATATAACCCCTGCCAACGAATACAAAAATTCTAGTCTTAATTACCCAAGGATTAAAAAGCGACGACACTTGTTCAGTTCCGGCATTGCTCTAGATCGTATTTTGTCCTTCAGATTTCATTCGCGACAGTTCTTCAAGCCGCACACCGAAATTGCTCATTCTCAAGTCCTGGTTATCCCGGTCCTCCATCAGATTAATTCAGTATAATACGGCACTTAGTCTTGAGCTACGAGTCGTTTTCGATGAAGTTCATGTAGGAGCGTTTCCCTTGTGTTACACGACGACGTAGTCCGTCACAGCTTCGTTGTTTATTGCGAGCTCACACTGGCAATAAGAACCATTTGTGGACGGCGGCTGCTTGAAAATCACAGTCACTGCTGAAGAACAGCTCCGCTTGTATTTTAAAACGACCGTGTCTCGCTACATGAATTTCGGCCAAGAATATCAACCTGGAATTTACTGCATTTTTGTCTGGCAATCACGCATCGTAGTCGGCTAGTCTGGCAGTGTGGACTGCTGATTTGTCCGGGCGTCAATCGAGGTTAGAAACTTGCTTGTGTAGATTTGTGGTCACCGTGGGCTAGTGTTAGAGAGTGTTCGCCTTCTGAGTGTAAGGTCGTGCCACATTCGAATCTTACCCAGGTGTTTCTTCCTGTCGAGAATAGGATGATGTTTTGCCCTAATTCCCCACTCGTCCTAAGTATATGAAATAAGTATTGGTTAGACTGGGGGTGACAGTCATTGTGTCATACATATAACTTATGGTATAGCATTTGGAAAATATATACATGCTTATCAGGAATTAAATATTTTTTCTTTGGGATCATTAGTCTGGATTACCAAATCGTCTAGTTGTCAGTTGAGGTCACAAATTCGTGTGCGTGCTAGCTAGGCGAAATGATACTACATTCGAGTGTACGTCAGACGTGATTGAAACTTCGTTTTCACGTCAATCGAAATTGCAGATTTGCTTGCTTTGCATTCAAGCGTCGATACGAGCTTCTGGCGAAGTCATGATTGAATTTCATTTCGCTGATTTTTTATTACGAGTAAGAAATAAACGTTGCAGACACAGGGTCCCATTCATAAGTCTAGATTTCAATCGTTTTGTTCAAATTTTAATCGCAATTCAACAACTTATTACTGTTGCTCATGAATCAAATTTGCTAAAACTGAGAACCATGAAATCATTTTATGTATCATTGTATAGATTATTGCTGATTCGCGCATATAAAAGTTTAAAACTGGCGGTTGTTTATTAGGAAACTTGATAATACGTGGGGTGCTCACACCAGGTAGATATATTCAAAAAGCACGCAGTTCAGTGTCAAGTGAGACACCTGAACTCGGGAAAAATTAGCAATTTGCTCAAGGAAGCAACCAATTTATTCGAAGATGTCAGTAAAGTTTTGGGAATTTAGACGCTAATGCACGCTAATTGAATGAGCAGGCGAGCTAATTGAGCGTGTTAAGCCCAGTAAATGACTTGCTTTTATTCGATTTTAATTATCATTGAAAATGACATTGAGATTGTGAATCTATTTACGAATTCTTGCTTCATAAAACAAGAACAATCGAGTAGAATGTTTAAGAGTATCGTAACTGAAGTACTAACTGTCAAGGACAAAAGTTTCTCTGAGGACTTCGATAATGTCTTTTTTGAAATTTCCAGAAGCTTTCCAGAATTTCTCCTCAATGTTCCACGTTCGAAATTAGGTGCTGCATTAGCATCAGGAGCTGACGAAGTGAGATGCTCTGAAATAAGAGCTATACTTTAATTTCACAAGTGCTCGTAAAAATTTAATTTATTATTTTGATAATTGTGGCACAACCTCACACATCGACAACACTCCTAACATGGTTGAAAAGTGTTAGTGGTGATTTGTTGCTCCTTTCGCACCAATCTGCTACAATGTGAGAAAGTATTCGATGGCTGCTTATCATTTGTGACTTTCAATACAATGCGTAGGCAAGTTATTTAGAACAATCATTTACAAAACCAACAACGCTGTAGAGATTCTCAGAAGTACTCGCAAACACAGGACTAAAATTCTATGGCTGTTGCGGATTTGGCGATACCATCTACACCAGAGTTCGGAGTGCTACTACTTCCAGATTACACGAAGCTCACACCAAGTTTGGCTTACTCTACTCTAATTACAATTATTTAAGCAGAGTACAGGCGGCCCGGTGCGGAGGTAGTGATTTCAATCAATGCACTGGGGCTGGATTGCTATCAGTACAGAATTACAAGTAGTTAAAAAGAGGCTTAGGAACTTCACAAGGTTCAGTAGCGTGTGAACGAGGCCTTAAAGAACGGCTTGACACTCTGTCGGTAGCTGGCTTGGAGTTATAATCACACCAAAGTAAGTGGGTTTAGATGTTGACACTCTAGATTTGGTTGGTTGTGCGTGTGAACGAAAAGCCGAATAAGAAAATTGACCTGAGTGGTTTACCGCAATGGAGTTCGAAGCCGAAATCGGCACGTGAAATAGGATGAAAATGAGAATTGTGTGTATTGAGTATCTCGCACAAAATAAACAATTGCGTTTCTGTACAGAGTTCATAAATTATTGCACTTCGAAGTTTTCATAGGACTGCCTTATTTAACTTACGGAACCTTTTACGAGTATCACAACATGTTCCCAAATTGGCACAAATTTCCTCATTAGATCCATCCATTTTCCTTCAGATATCATTAGGAGCATTTCTCTGCAATTATTTACCCAAGGCACTTCTTGAATTACAGCTCAGGATTTGCAATGTTAATTTGAGTGGCCGAGTGTGATGTGGAAATCGATAAATATTATCACGGGGGTTAGATAATCATCAATATTGATTAATTGCTGCTCTGCTCTACACGATCGGAGCTCCTCTGGAGAGCGACTGTGATATATAGAGACTGTACGAGTCTATGTCAAGATTTTGAGAGCCATCAATCTCGACCAAATATTCTTGTGACCGCGTCTGGGCCGCTGGAGCGAGACCGAGTCGTGTTCATTAATGCTCCCGTGGCCGCCGGTCGTGACGCAACTTCACCGTCTGCTCCCGAGATTTATGAGACAAATGCACCGCTTTTACAAACAGCTCAACTTCAAGCAAATCTGGTTACGGTGAAAGATTTCACGACAATTTTAGGAGTGGGAATAATATGATAGGTTTTAATTGCCGTTGAGGATGTATTGATAAGCAAAATGCAAAGAACAGACTGTCACCAGAGTTGCATAAAGTACACGATAGAGATGACGTGCTTTTGCATCGAAATACACTTTTTATAATAAGTATTATTTTAAAATTATTTTTCCCTAGGAAGTTTTTTCAGTAGAAAAATTGTTCCTAAAATAAGACGCGTGTGACCTCGTGCGTGCGAGACGATTAAGAAACAAAGGATGAATCTTTACTTATTTTCAAAACGCTATTTCAGCGTGTTTCATTCGGTATGGTACTATTGATGCGTCTCCGAATGTGGTTGCTTTGTACTGCTTTCATTTCTTATTTTATTCGATTCTTTTATTTGTTGCTAAATCTGATGATTTAATTTGACTCAAGCCGTCAATTCATCATTATAAAGATCATATGCATCTCTATTTCTTCTGATGAACTCATTCTAAAGGTAACAATTTAGTACAGTATGGACGGCAGAGGAACCGCGAAAATTTCATTTGAAAGCAAACTTCGTTGTCTGTTCATAAGTGACACACAAACATCAATAGGAATTTAAATACAGAAACAGTTTTACAATATTGAAGTATTTATATGATAATAAAAAAGTCTTGCATTACAAACATTAGAAGAATAAATGTTCGAAAACCGATAACAAAAATACAAAAAATTCAGGATGATCATAAATTCAAGTCTAATAGAACAACATAAACAAAAAGTCAGAAAATATATATTACAGGTAGGGGAATTACTACGTGCTAATATCGCTCGAGTAGACCAATTCATTTCTTATTTATTTATATGTCGTGCAACAGTTTAAAAAATTACGAGCGTTGCAACAGACTATTTTTTTAACTTTAAGAATCAGTGGCGATGTAAACGAGTTAATTATGTATAAAACTAAGAGCTTTAGTGGCATTTCTTGAATGAAGATTTAAAAAAAAGTTAGGGTACAAGGTCTTATTTAAGGAGATCATCCGAGGCCCCTGACGCTCAGATGGTCATTTTCCATGTTTATGTTGGAAAAGGACCCTTAGGTGGTGGACTATTCGGTCCTTAAATTTTATGGCGCTACGAACAGAACAATCATGACCTTCAAACAATCAAACAATCATGACCTTCGAACAGATTGGTACAAAATTTTTAATTTTGTACCAATTTCAACCCCATATAAAAAGACCACAAAACGGGAAATGGAAAACGTTTTTTGTGGTTCATTTTGTGAAAACGCAAGAAAATGAAGCCTTTTTTTCCATATTTGAGAAAAAAATGAATTATATACCTCTAAACCCAAAAATATTTTCTTAGTGATGAAATCATATAAATCGCTTATAACAAATTTTTTTTAAAATGTTAAAATTTCTCTTCATTTTATTGTTAGAAATGCTTCAAGGATTCTATAACTGTTTTCGGTTTTGTTCTAGCATCAAAACTGAATGAGGAGATAGATCTTGAAATTTAGATCAAAATTTCCCAAAAACCTAATTTTTCTCAAAAAAAACTAAGGCCTAAATAAAAAAATGGACACGAGTAAAAAGTGTTTACTTTCAAAAAATACATATACTGGCCAAATTTCAAACGAATCGGACGAAAAAAGTTCACCGACCCGGATGATCTCAACACAAGATCGCGCACACCAGTACATGTGTGCTGCAGCTTCTCGCGCTTGAATAATTGAATGACTACATTTGATAATACTCCTTCAATATTGTTTTAAAATAACAGATTAATTATTTATAGTTATCCACGCACAATAGAATAGTTTCCGAGGGCCATTACAGGTTCCATAAGATTTCATGCACGTTCAAAGTTTCAATTCATAGCACTACATATTTATTGAGACAACAAAATTTAGCGTGTATTTATTGTGTAAAGACCACAAAATTTATCCTTTGGGCAAGAAAATTGGTTCGTGCTGATTTAGTTCTTAAAATATGACTATGTGTGTGTTGCTGCGTCTGTTTAAGACTTCCAAAGTGATAAATAGATAAGTTTCATTGCTGTGCTTCGAATTAAAGAATGATGTGTACAACTACGCGCAATTCATTTTCTTCTCTCTTTCTTACACTATGCGACGTTTACAGAACTGAAAATATTTGATATCAGAATAACCACTGCAATCATATTCAGTTTAGCAGTCTTTCTGCATAATTCGTGCCAGTCCAGGTATTATGCCCCAAGCAAGTTTTATTTAAATTGTTCTAATCCTGATTTTTCCCTATTTGGAAAAGTATTTGGAAAAAAACTCGTGCATAAATAAATGAAATCTTATTTTCTCCTTTTATAGCTCATATACCTTGCTTTTAGCTATGTTTCAGCCCCAATTGTCTCGCTGTTAAAAATATCGTCAAATAGTGAAAGAAAAACTCAATTGATCAATTTACAACTTCCTCCCTGACCCAAGAGCTGTGATTACGAGCTAGGATTCCATTTAGCTTCAATCAATAATTAGCGTTGGCCAATAATACGCGGTAATCAGCGCAACAAATGCCCCTGCAGAGGCAAAAACTAAACCCAGTGCAGATTTTGACGAAAAACGCAACTCTGCTGGCCCAATAATTCCTGCAGGCGAAGCGTTTCACGATGGATGTGGTTGGGAATAATCGTTTACTCAATGATAAATATTGGCTGCGTGTGCTTCAGCGCACTTTTTCCTCCAATAACTTCGCAGAAATTGGGAAACCGGCAATTTTTGAACTTTCAGTAACTCGGCCTTTATTTAGAAGCAAAAAGTAACGATAAACAAAACCACGAATTTAGATTTTTAACTGGAGTTATGAGGGTGGCTGATGTTTAGGGTTCGACATGATCGAGAGACAAGTTTAAGAGTCTTCTTTGCCTGTATTATTAGTTCGTTTTTGTGTATTTTCAATGATAGCAATTCTGCTGAGGTTCCCAGCAACGGCTTCCTGTCGTGCGAAGGAAACGTTTTCACCGTTCATTGCTAGAAAAAATAGCGAAAATTTCTGTATTGAGTGAAACCTGGAATAAATTCAGCTTCTTTAGTAGAAAAGGTTCATCTTCGTCTGCAGACAAACACTTCATGTATTTTTGGAATTGTAATGCTGGCCTATTTTAAGCTCTCGTTTATTTCATTTCTACTTATTTTCATTACCACGAGTGTATCACTCATGCTGGAAGTTAAATGTTTGGCACTGCGCGCACGTATGGACAGAACGACGGAACAAAAATGACGGTAAGGATGCTAAATACTGGTGCGATGTTTCTGACACTTCGATGAGGGAAAAGAAAAGTGGTGTGATAGTGTCAAGACAAGAAAAAAATTACTGGCTCTTTGTCCTGACGCTCAATCGGTTCAAATTTTATATTCTAATATTTTCGCCAAGGTAGCTATTATGTTAGCAGCCCAAATATTGCTTTAGCATAGGGCGGCCAAAATTGTAAATGCAACGGCAAAAAAGCTAGACTGGGTCGTAGGCAGATGTATTCACTCTATAAAGCCCCCAAGCTACATAACTCCAATAATTAATCAACGTATCGTGCCCAGTGCCAGCAGCGTCAACACACACAAAATTTATTCCAAAATCTTAGCGGAAACCCGAGCCAAAAGCTAAGTTGCGTAGCAGAATCGATGAAAAATATATCCACAAGATAAATTTAACTCTAATATTCGCGCTGGAGTAGGGAAAGATAGCGAACCCATCAGGCAAAATTATCTTGTTTTCTGCTGGGGGTGTAATTATAGATGCTTTATATCTAGCCACCCAAAGATATTGCTCGGAAAGGGGGTTTTATCCGCGGTTCTCGGCTGCTCAAAGAGATACTTGACGTCATTATGACCCGCGCGTCTGATATCATCGACACATGGATCGTTTTACATTATAATGACATTAATTGAGCTTCACTTGAACGAGTTACAGCACTCGTCCATCGAGGCTAAAAAGAAAATGGTCTCAGTTTGATATGAAGGAATGTTTACGCGTTATGTGGGTGGGTATTGTTTTGGGATAATGAACGTTAGCTAGGATATTTGAGGGTAATGACTGGCCAACGAACTATAGAGTTTCATAAGAGTGAACACTGCTAGCTGTGCTCTACAGATTGAATCTAACTATTCTACCTTTGTACTTCGTGATGGTCTCCGAGATCGTGTCAATATTTAACAGTATATTTCTCACGACAGGAATTGATTCTCGAACAATTCGCTCCCAAAAATCATTATAATGATTACGTAAAAGAAAGACGAGCTTGAAACAGGTTTCTCGTCCTACAAGAACCGATACCGCTATGCATAACTATCCTAGCTATTAGTATGCATTCCATAAATTATTGTTTCATCGGATGGACCTCAACACAAACTCAGGGACTCAAAAGTGGGGATGGAGTTTTGTGCTCTCACCCTTGATAATTTTTGCACTGAACATATACCTTTAACTTTTACTGGGTTTATGAGTTGTTAAAGTTCTAGCGTTTGAGATAAATTCATTTTCGCGTTTTTGCGCATGACAAAATCTCATTTTAGAGATTTTGCGTTTGACACAAGTTCATTTTTGAATTTTTGCGTTTTTACATAAGTTCATTTTCGAGTTTTTGCATTTTATATAAGTTCATTTTTGAGTTTTTGCGTTTGACATTAGTTCATTTTAGAGTTTTTGCGTTTTACATAAGTTCATTTTCGAGTTTCTGCGTTTTACATAAGTTAATTTTTGAGTTTTTGCGTTTTACATAAGTTCATTTTAGAGTTTTTGCGTTTGATGTAAGTTCATTTTAGAGTTTTGACACTGGCTATGGGTTGTGTTTCGGTCGCCCTCACCGACTGCAGGGTGTTTGATCGTACTTACTCGCACATCACGCGGCGCCAGTGCAGCCTTATACTCATTTTAGCTATCAATGGACACTACGTAACTATGAACTAAGAAAATAAATAAGTTTCATTTTCTCGGTTTGAATGTTGAATTTAAATAAACACGAGTTTTGAATTATTGCTCGCGAGCTTTAACTGGGAATTTTGAATGGTTCCAAGTTGTATATCTCATTACTTTTATTAATTTCATCATGACTCATGAAAATCAAGAAACTCAGCGACGTTTGATTAAAATACAAACAAATCATCAAGCGTTCTTTATCTAAGTGCAAAAACTACAAAATTTACATCGAACCTAAAAAAACGCTGGTTGCGATGTTATCTACTTCAAGATGCACACAAATGCGTTTTATTTTCCTCCCTATTCATTAAGGAATGAACTGTTGTACTTGGCTTAAAAATAAAAACATGATACGAATGATATCCCACAAACATGGGCTCATTTATGCATTAAAAAACACCAGACAAAAGTCAGAAGGCACAACGTAACCCGCGTTACTCTCTGACAGCCGTTAATGTGGGCCGATGAATTATGAATTTATGCACACAAACTACAACCGCTACATCGCGCCAACCATTATCACTCTGCGTATTTGCATAAAGCCCTCGAGATGAGCGGCCTGCAATGCTGGACGAAGATAAGTACGGAGCGCCAATCTCAGAGTACGTCTCACTTTAATATTAGCTGAATATTATCTTGCTACGACGCGATGATCTTCCTCAAAGGGACTTTGTGATCACGTAGATCGGTCAACGTCGCAGTGGCCGCTCGACCGAGCCGCCTTGAAGTATTTCAATTAGAGCAGTTGTGTGCTTTCACTGGGAGAAGATGTGACATGACAGGATTTGAGCGAATTCTGAACTTTCAACAAACTTCTCTGCTCTGACAGAACTAACTCCCCGAATCATATGAAGGTCTGATTGAGCAAAATTATTCATCATTGATCCGTTTCCTTCATTTTGACGATTTTAAAAGCTGTTCTATACGTAGGTAGAGCGTAATTTCTCCCCAAAGTAAAATACCTTGAAATGGCGGATCGTAACGAAATGTATTTGATGTCAACTTTTTGTCTATTAGCCTCTGTGTAAATTGCGATATAATTTAAACCTTCATTGACAGCTGGACGAATTCGGTTGCAATCTAGTCCATCATAAGCTTCCGTATGAACTAGGTTGTATCTAGAGCATCATGAGCCACCGAGTAAATTAGGTTGTAATCTAGAGCATCATGAGCCACCGAGTAAATTAGGTTGTAATCTAGAGCGTCATGAGCCACCGAGTAAATTAGGTTGTAATCTAGACCGTCATGAACCACCGAATGAATTAGGTTGTAATCTAGAGCGTCATGAGCCACCGAATGAATTAGGTTGTAATCTAGAGCGTCATGAACCACCGAAAGAATTAGGTTGTAATCTAGAGCGTCATGAGCCACCGAGTGAATTAGGTTGTAATCTAGAGCATCATTAGCCACCGAGTGAATTAGGTTGTAATCTAGACCGTCATGAGCCACCGAGTGAATTAGGTTGTAATCTAGACCGTCATGAGCCACCGAGTGAATTAGGTTGTAATCCAGAGCGTCATGAGCCACCGAGTGAATTAGGTTGTAATCTAGAGCGTCATGACACCGAGTGAATTAGGTTGTAATCTACAGCATCATTAGCCACCGAGTGAATTAGACTTGTAATAAACTGTGGGAAACAACCAGTGGCTTGAGCTTGGGTGGCCGATATTATCTCTGATTTTAATCACACACTCAATTATTGGCAGCCTTTTCTTTCTTCATGCCCGGCCGGGACAGGAATAGCTACTTATGGCAGGAGAAAATATTTTAATTGTTCTCATCAGAATTAATTCTGAAATATGGGGTTTTAAGTTGCCGTTCATTTTATAATAAACTTCTTGCTTTTTTCAAGCAAAAGGATACGATTTGCGCTGATGAGAATTGTTTGATGTTGCTGAAATAACTTTAGTTTTACCAGCCCTGAGGACTGGTCACTGTCTACATTTTGTCTTGCGAAATTAACTTCTTTTTTTTTGTCTAGACTGTAGCTAAAATTTGTTGTGATGAAAACATGTTTAGACGGCTTTATTTTGCTTGCGCGGCTTCTTTGATGCTGATAATTCATCCCAATTAGAACATTAGTTATTTGGACTAAATATTACATCAAAAGTTGTGAAAAAATTGCTATACGACTTGATTTTGCTTGCAGGGCGGCTTTGCTGCTGACGATTCATCCTAATTAGAACATTAGTTATTAGGACTGAATATTACATCAATAATTGTACCTTATTAGGATACAAGTTATAGAGAACGTTTGCTATAATGAATGTTCTTTATAACGTTGGTTCTTCTTTTTATTATGAGAATAAGATTCCCTAAGAATCGCCCTATAAGAACTACTATAAGATACAAGTGTATAAGGAATGTTAGTATACTCGTAACTAATTCGTGTTGCTGCACTAGTAAAAATGCTTGATTATTGTTCTAGTGATTTTGGTCCCAATTGCCACAGTAGTTAGTTGTTGGCAGCTAATTACGTGAGTGTAATATTTTGTGGACCAATAATGGAAAATTTCAGAGACAACCTAATGTGCGTTGAAACGCCTTGTTGGCTATGAAGAAGTGCAAGTAATTATATTCCAGTCACTTTAAAACTCTGGCATCCTTATTAATTAATTGAAAAGTTTTAAATTTCTTCGGGTTCGAAACTAATCTCTGAACTATTTTATTCCCTTCATATTTTTCTAGTATTTTATCCACAACGGGGATTTTCAAACTTTGTCCGATATATCGAAACAAACAATTTCGATTTGTTTTGCATGTACTTATTATTACAATGTATTGATTGAACTCATCTTAAACATTACACTTTTAATTTTCAAACTAAGTTATTTTTTTCGAGATGAACCTCTAATAGAAACTTTATACTTTCTCAATCGAATATATTGTATTAAAATATCTGTAAACATCAGTTAATTGATTAATATTGGCATTGACCTAATATTAAACATGCGCCATCTGCCAATTCAATTGTCATTTGGCATTCGGCAGTACGACAAGCAAAATGTTATTGTTGATATTGAATGAAAATTATAAATTTGCTGAAATGTTGATGCATAAATGCTCTAAAATAGAATGCTAAAGATCAGACCTGCGTACCTCAAGTCTTTAACTATCTACTGGACTACAACTCGGATATTTAAATTCCCTTCCTCTCGAGTGCTCCAGTGCACAACTCGTAAAGTCTTCAAGCCTACATAGGCACGTTGTAGCATCCACCTACGCAATTGAGATGCTGTCCGAATGGCATCTACATTTACAGGGCAAGACAAAGACGTCAGAGTCAATAAGCATTGGTAGGAGCTTGTGGAACTTTCACTCTTTGCTCTACACGTAACGAATTCTAAACCTGCTTGCAGCCATTAGCCCCAGCCTACGATGTGTCTGGAAAGGTGAAACTCCGGGGCAGTGGCAGTGACTGGAAAGGTGAAATTCCGTGCCAAATGAGCCCGCTCAAAAAAATTACAGTTAAATTACGCAAGAATTTAGAAAAACTCGCTGTTAGCTTTCTGCCTCATGTTGCCCTAATGACCCGAGTTAGGTTCTCTCCAGTTGACGTAAATATCTAGAATATATTGAGAGTTTGGGATGTTTTGTAAATAGTTCCCCATCGCCTGGATTTGGAGTTTTCAATTACGGAAAGTTTTTAATTAACGACTTATATCCGGCAATGTTTTTTTCAGAAGAGAATGCTGATGAAGAGTGGCGAGTCATATTTTTTTGCTTTTACGATATAATATATTTGTAAAAAGTAGTTCATCATCTGAAAACGCTTTCCGAACGATTCCCTGTTTGAAAATATAAAACTTTTTTTCAATTCGACATTCACATGAACTTAGATGTGTCAGAAATAGTACTGCAGTGTAAATTTAGGCATTATTTTAATTACACAAGCGCTGTGAGCAAAAGTGTAAGGGCTTTCATATAGAAGCAAGCTGACGCCACAATCCCCGATGAACAAATTTCAGGTGAGCGAGGAATTGCTGTGCATCGAGCAAAAAATGAGGAACAGATATTTCATTGAGAAATAGTTATCTTATTGAGAGATGGCGAGGGATGCAACAATATAAAACGCAAGACTGTACGCTGGAGGCCGCGCGCAGCGAAGACTGTTTGCTTCTATTTTTTATTGCCTTTTTCATGCAAATGAATGTATGAGGCGAGTCTAATTATGTAATTTGCAAATTCGACTCGACGAGCTACTTGGGCTTTGGTTTAATTGAAGTTTGTATTTATGGGCGCTGTAATATAGGTGTCCACTGACCCTATAGAATGCAAACGAAATTGTCAGACTAATTTTCGAATTATATTTTAATGAAGGCAGCGGTTCATATAAGTTATAAGGAAGGTCTTGTTTTCATGTACACTTTTTGAGATACTGCAATCCTACTTGGCTTTTGTGGACAGGAATTCCGAAAATCATTTTCGAATCGCTCGTTCCTGAATTTTTCGTACCCTCAAGATTATTGAAAACATGGGATGATCAAAACTCAAAGCGGTCAATTCAGAAATTAGCCCCGGGAATAAATATGAGTAAAAATCCTTAGAAAAATCAATTCTTTAACGTTGAAGCTGTCACTATTTAAGACGAAAACAGCGCCGAAACGTAAACAGCAAATCATTGACCCTCGAACAGAACAACGGCTAGGTACTATAAGGACTTCTAGAAAATTTAAAAAGGACACTCACAAGTAGATATTGTGATTTCATATGAGGAACCAGTGCCTGCCAGACTGATGGCATGCAGGTGGAATTATTCAGACACTAACCTTGCAAGGAACAGCTTTTAATCATCAATTACCTAGTAGTGTGTACGTTACTATCCACAACATGGAAATCTCTTTTATTTTGGCTCACCATAAAACAGAAGTCAGCTCACAAAGAAACAAAAAAGAAATGAAACTAATAGTAATTCACTTGCTAAGAAATGCTATTTAGCATTCAAAAACCAAAGCTGCGTACTTTCCCAGCGAAGTAGTGCACCTTCTCACAAGTCCAACCTGACACATAAGGAGAGTCAGGACTGTTTTTCAATATTTTACAGAAAGCAAATTTATTTGATTGCCCGATTTTGACTCAATGAATGTTTAGGGTCGATTCTTTCTGAATTCTGAAGCTTTGGCTTCAGACTATGAAAGGTCACAACTGCTAAAACTCAGAAGCGTTCGTTGTAATAAACATGGGCGAAAATTTGCAAGGAAATGCAGCTTAAAGACGTTATGGAGCTTTCAATTTTGCCTAGTACCCAAAAGTTATCCCCAATCAGCCTGGCATTGACCATTAGTAAATCAATGGAAAGTTCGTTTGAAAATATATCACCAAACCCGAAATTTGAATGTAAACACCAGCACGGACTCCAGAAAAAAGGGAACTTTGTTGTGAGCCTCCGCTATTCGTTTCCAAAAGTCAAACGAATTTACGATGGTACGAAGGATGACCACAGACTTCATTTATCTCGACTTTCTGGACGCCTTCGATGGAGATCCTCACGAATGGCTTATGGCCACAGTACAGTTACTTGATGTACTGAGCAACTACCTTCGATGAATGCGAAACTGGCTCGCAGGTCTCGCATAAAAAAGAATCTCCAACAACTTAAAGACTGGACACAAGCAACAACAGGGTGCCTCAAGGAAGCATTCCAGGACCGCTTCTCTTCGTCATCTACATCAACGCCTTAGCCTCGATCAATTAATAAGTTGATAAATAACGTGAAGTTCTAGCACAAGATGTTCACAAAGCGAGGCAAACTTCTACCGACGCTTCCGGTGAACCGAAACCGGGTAAATGAGCTTCAACATCGACGAGTGCTCAGTGATGCATTTTAGATCGAATAGTCGGCACGTCCTGCGCACAATGAGCGGTACTCCTATGGAAGGAATAAAGCAACGATGTGATTTTATAATGATTATAACTGAAAAACTCAAATTCAAAAATCAATAAAGAAAAAGTTAAGAATTAAAGTAGAATTTTATTTTCGTTGCAAGAAACTACTTAACAACAAGCTAGAGAACATCATTTTTCGCAACAAAGGACTAATCGGCTCATGTGAAGTCATCTGAAACTGAGCTATTCTATTCCTCAATCTTGAGAGCAGATACGTACACAAAAAAGTAGAAAATTTAATGTAAAGTTACGAAAACAATTCCAGAACTGTTTGGCTACCTAATAAATTTTAAATAACTTTTTCTTAATTCCATTTATACAAAGAAAGCGCGAGAGCAACTAATAGAGATCTACTATAAATTTCTAAATAGCTTTGGCAATGTTGCATCAGAATGACCCACTGAGGGTTAGCACTGAATGATTCACTGAGGGTTAGCGCTGAATGACGCACTGAGGGTTAGCACTGAATGACGCACAGAGGGTTAGCACTGAATGACGCACTGGGGGTTAGCTCTGAGGTTGACACTCACGTTTGGAGAAACTTTGCTGGGTTAGAAATCTTCTGTTGTTATAAAGTACTAAACTGAAGTTTGACTACAACTGAGAAAGTTAAAAAGAGAAATAAAATGTAAATATATCTATGCGTAATTCATTAGAAAAGGAGTAAATCCACGTTGGTTTACACGTATATCTGGAGTGTGCTTGGTAGTCCCTCATTCGAAAGGAACATCACAACATAGAAAATATGACATGTGAACGAATGATATCATTATTAGAGCAAAAAATTCTCAAATGCAGGCTCCAACCGTCGGTGAGACGACCGCATTCGTATTAAAACGAATCCATTGTTGCTTATTCTTAATACGTTGATCGCGATGAGTTAAAGTTAAGTTCAATATTCAACTGAAAGTTAAAGTCAACTATAGTAAACAATATTGAAAATAGAAAGCACTAACTGGATCGCGTCTTCATTTAAGTTCGATTAAGTATTTATGAAAATTGAGTTTGTGACTACCACTAAGTCAGCTGCGGTAAGAAAATTCCCTTCGAGTGAAACAACGGTTCACATCGTGGTCAACGTGTTACAGATTGGTGACTGTGTGCTACGTTATTATTTTATTTTCCTCCTACTCTGGTGGCTGTGTACGTGATTGCTATCTGACGGCCCAGGTCTATGTTAACTGCCCGAGAAAAGGTCACTCTACTCGTTTCTGTTGACAAATTTTAGTCCATTCTATTTTAGTAATTGTACTTTCCTCCAAAAAGAAGTTTTATAGTTTTAGATCCACGACTATTTTCTATCTATGTCGCAGTATTCTTTTGTAGGGTGTAGTTTTTAATTTACTCATACTTGTTATGTTTTATCGCAGAATTCTTACGCAGGAAATGAAATGTTGAGTTCGAAACGTTCAATTTTATTCATTTAAACTTCACTGTTTGTATTAATAAAATTACCATACGAACAGCGATTTTCGCCTTACTTTTCATTTTAAGAAGTCACAGAAGTTCAAACATTTACTATCTCCGACGGTGACATATTTCTCCAATATTTCCGGAGTTCCAGATTAATGTGTGCCATTTTTCTCAGCTTTGGACTGCAAAATCAGCTTCATTAGCATTTTACTACAGTCTCCAGCGGAGCAGAGCTTGTCCGGTCTAATTTAGACATTGTACAAACACCTCGGTTCAACGGAGAGCATCGGTTCGCGCGTTACTGTGTCTTGTTCGCACTCGACTCAAGCATTAGGTGTGACCGCTGCAAACTCCATGGGTTTCACAAAAGAGCACTTAATTACTTGCTGTGAACTTGCACTTTTATTTTAATCCTATTATAAACTGAGTCGTCACGGTGTTAGTGAATCGGCATTCTTCTAATCATTACTGCTGAGATGTATGAGGTCATATTTTTACGAAACGGCCTGACAAGCTCACTTGAGCACGTGCGATCAGGATTAGCCTCAGAGACAGAGGGCTGACAAGATCATCCTTGGAAAATTTATTGATCTAGGCAAGGTGATACATTCTCTCCCAAAAAATTTATTGTCTTTGGATACTGGCATGGAAACTTGTGCTGTCGCAGTAGGTGTCTTGCTGTGTTTTCGACGCCCATTCCATCATCTCTGTTAACGCTGTTGAACATCATGGTACAAATTGGACGATTTCTTAGATATCTCACACATAGAATAAAAAGGAGAACCACCGATAAAATGTACATGTTTACTAGCATATGTTTCGAAATATGTCCTTATTCCATCAGCGCTGTAGCATGTATTTGAAAAATTAAAATGAAACACGTGGAAAAAAATCACTAGTAAAAAATCTAAAAACTTTACGAAACAAAATGTATAATACCTTGCATGCTGCAAATTCTCATTCAACATCTGAACATTCGTATATCCTTAAATGGCTCATTCACTCGAGTCTGGAGTTTAAATTCGAATGTAGAGGTAATGTTTGGTGTCCATGTACTCTGGTCGTGATCTTTACGCAAGATTTTGGAGAAAGGAATTTTAGAAAAATTAATAATGCAGCCGGGAGTAATTTAATTTGTTACAAAATATAAACAACGTGAATAAACAGGAAAGTATTGTTTAAGTTATCCATCAATTACCATCAATTGGGTAGATGTCGCTTCAGTAGAGGACCACGAGGGCGCAGCACCTCAAATCCAATCTCCATCTCCCGCTGCCTGCTGAGATAATAAGGATAATAGTTTAACGTACGTAATCATTATCGTAATAAGGTAATTAAATTAGAGTTATAAATTTACTATAGTAAGAGTTATAGGTTTACTACAGTATAGAGTCATAGTTTTACTCTAGTAAGAGCTATAGGCTAATTATAGTAGGAGTTATAGGTTCACTATAGTAAGAGCTATAGGTTTAGCCAAGGCAAACGTGGGTTAAATTTTAAGTATAGCCGATTCTAGCATCACCAGCCTACTAGTGTCAAGCTCACCGGTAACCAACCTCCAGAACGCTGACCATGAGGCTGAAGGCGGACGAAGACCGACGTGGTGAGACGAGAAGGTCTGTAGAAGCGCCCACCAGACTCACCCGAAGTCATCCCTCGCAGAGGTGATGGATTGCGTGGCGGTCGAAAAGACACAGACTGGACGACTTTAGCAATTGAAGATTTAACTCTCCATGCTGATAGCCATCTTTACTAACAGCTGATGATTACTACAAGTGGGAATGTTAAACGGTCGAAAGAAGAATTAGTGGAAGTGTTGACAATAGTACGGCTTAAGGGTGTTCTGTCCGAAGCCTGAGAAGCAGGCTGACTATAGTAGGGAGTTTGTGTCGTAGTCAAGGTGACTATGCTGATTATCATAAAATAAAAATAAAACATCTGCATCTAATGATGCTTTATTTCCACTCAAGCCTGATACATATCACTTTGTACATTGGTTTTTCAAATGCCTTATAACTAACGCCAGGATGCCATGACGGTTTCTCCCGGTCAAGATCGGTATCCATTTCAGGCACCTGGGTAAAGTGAGGTATTGTGCTTTGAGTTTTTACCCTATACCCAACGGAGAAAGTCGCCACACAGCTCCGGGATTCGAACCCTCGACACCTTCACGGAAGGGCGGGTTATTCAACCACTCGGCCAGATGAACGAATTCTAATGTGAAACGAATTGGTGTACTCATGCAATTGGTGTTAGTTACTTTTGTAACTTTTTGTTACTTCTGTAACTAACTTAGAATTAGTGAAGCATGTGAGATAGAGCTAGTTAATACCAAACTGAAGGAACACAGTATGACAGACGAATCAAAGATGTGCTTCATCAGACGTGTTCAATATACATGTTTTCAAAAATGTACAGATACGCCTACGTATACATACTCACATTTATGTACACACATACGTAAATACTAATGTTCTGATCCCTCTCAGTTTCATTCTGCACATTAATTCGCGAGAAGAACATAGTTCAGAGAAGCTGCGATGTTTACTTCCCTTATTTGCGCCGCCAATCCTTTAATCTTTATTCTTCATACATTGGACTTATAATTATAGATCATAAAAGATTTAAGCCTTCTTTTGAATACTGAAAAGGTATGAGCATCGCACATATCATTGTGTATAGAATTCCAGAATTTAAAACCAGCGAAAGAGACGTGTGCGGAAATTCAGGTTTTGAGTAATAATGGACTATATAAGTTTGTTTCTACAAGTCTTGAAGTAGTCATGGCACTCAGTTTGAGCGTTAAATTGCTGTCAAAGATAGCATCTGACAGTTCAGGAATTTACGGCTTTTCAATGGGATCGTTTTTGTCAGTAATGTATTCTACGCTGGAGACAGCTCTAATTGCCTTTTATTCTAGAATGAGTGCGTACTCTGTCAGTATTATTTTTGTCTGGGCCATGTCAGGCTTTGATGTCATAATCAGTGTATAAAGAATTTTATAGCATTCTTTGGCAGGATATTCTTGACTTTATGCAAAATTCCAACGGATGGACGGTCTTGTGCGTATATGATTGATAATGCCTTAAAAATCAAATTCTCATCTAATATTGCGCTCAAAAACTTGTAGTTATCAGCCTCTTTAATTTTTTCGTCGCTTATCGTAATGCTAGGAGTAGTGTTTTTTCTCATAAAGGAAGAGTTTTCTGATAACAATGCACTTTTTATGTACTTCAAGCAAGAGCGAAACACATTTTAGCTCCAGATGTATTCAATTGAAAATTTATTCCCTGTTTTCTGAGAGAAAACTCGTACGCAAAAAAATTATGGATTTGAAGAATGATGTTGACTTTGTGACCGTGTTTATAAAAATGAGGAGAACAAGAGACACCGATGACAAATTCTTGGAAGACGCCATGAGTCACAAATGTAGCATTTACTAAGTACTGTTTACGGCTTTAGATTTGAGCTATTTATAAGGAAGACTATTTACGCAATAGTGGCATAGCTTAGACAAGAATATGTTGTGATTTACACAATCCAATGTTTTTTACAGTGGAGGAAATTTGAAAGTGTTAGATTTCCTTCTTCAGTATTTGAATAGAGGAATAGAAGATGCTCGAGAAGGGCTTGAAATGTTGATTTTTGTGAACGAAAACAGAATAGCGTGTCTGTTATAAACAAGATGAGCTCTTCGTGTTAATATATAAGAAAAAATATGGGCATAAGGTACTTTGTATGGACATAAAATATTTCAAAAAGACGAAGTAAAATCATCGCTCTCACACTACAACACGTCTAGACTTCTCCCATAGGTAACTATAACGTGAAGAAGGCCGATGAAGGCATCAATCTTCACAGCTTGCAGGAAACTTATCATCATTATTGGCATCAGCGATGACACGGTCCGCCAAGCTGCTCCCTGGCCGGTACGACACACTTGTTCTCGAGTCTAGGCCTATCTGCGAGCGCGGCACAGCCTAAGGATACCTGCGGAGCGTGTTTTTAATAAAGCCTTATAATTTGCTCACTATACTCTGTGCTTAAATCTCGCGACGGATGAATTATTCATAAAAGTTTTCAATTCATTTGAAATTAAAGAAAAACATTTGTTTTCTAATTTTTTGATAACATTAATTTTCAAAGCTATGCGAACAATGCAGCGAGAAGGTGCAAGATTAAAAAACCCTTGTTCTTTTGGAATCTTCTGCACTGAAATTCGTATTTTCTAATAATGAATTAAAAACTTTTGCTCTACGTTAGGCACTATAATTTCATTAAAGTTGCACTATAATTACACTGCAAATTTGTTAGTGCATTTGAGCCAATATTTTCAACTAGAGAAATGGCTTCTAAATTAAACCGGGTAAAACTTTCCAGTGGAGACAATTAACACAAAATTATAGACAGCAAATTTTCTAATTGACCAAGAAGACGAAATGATTGTACACTTTATTACTAGTATTTTTCAACATTCATCAGAAAATATGAGTACAGTAAAGTACAGTTTTTACTGCACCGATCGGGCACAGTAAAAACTGTGCCCCATTGTGAGAGCATCCGACGAAAAGTAATAGCAGATTTTTTATTGCTCGCTATTACGAGGGAGAGTCGCGGCTTTCCGGCAACACCGGGGAGTAATTTCGGTCGAGGTATAACTTTTTGGGTTGGCAATTGTGGTCACCTGAAATGCCTGAAATGATAAGCATAGGTAGAAGTTAAAGGCCGTTGTGAACTTCTTATAAGAGTTCTGCATGAAATCTAGAAGCAAAAGAAGGTGAAAGTATATGAAAGTATTTTCTACGGCTTGCTGCTAAATTTGATACATTCACTCGGTGTTGGTTTTCAAAAAAACTTTCTAAACTCGGTTACGGTTCACAATTCGTGTCTAAAACTGAATTCTTAAAACATAAAGTAAATTATTTACATAACCTTCATCAAACGCATAAAATCACTCCGGATTCCATGACTATAGGTTTGCTTACTTGCCAGCCATTCGTCAAGATTTGTAGTTAATTGTTTTATTTAATTAAATGGCATTTTTAACGTAATTATCACTGAGCAGACTCTGTTCCAGTTTTCCTGGAATCCACGAGTTCGAAACATTGGTCAGAGGAATATGCACTAAGTTTTTCATTTATATAGATTGATTGGGCGTGAATTAGCGATGAAATTTGTTCATTTACATCATTTCGTCTCCCAAAGGCATACCCCATAAGATGAGCTGCAGAAATGCTAACTGAAAGTAAAAATGCTTTTAAATAATTCTTCTTCCTCTGTGCTCCGTAAGTCGCTTTTTCCAATCAATTGCATGCTTCGATTCAGCATTTATAGGACTCGTCATCTGTACAACTTGAATTTCTTAAAACTTATATTCATTTAAATAACTCAGTTCTCATCGCACGGATAATCTTCACTTAAAAATAATGTTTTATCTTCTTGAATTTTCAGTGATTGGGAAGTATTCGTTTCCTCAAGTTCTTGTTGTTTATTTTCAGTGATTGGGAAGTATTCGTTTCCTCAAGTTCTTGTTGTTTATTTTCAGTGATTGGGAAGTATTCGTTTCCTGAAGTTCTTGTTGTTCATTAAGTAGGGCGGGCCAGAGGCAAGCGTCTCTGGCGTGCCGGGTGGTCGGAATGCTGCGATCAGTCTACAAATACTATGACTGATGTTTTCGCGCACTTCGTCTCGAATGAGTGCAAAAACAGATAAGTTGTGTGCTCATTCGATTCTACTAAATAAATGTATCATCGACTTTTAATCTCAAATATTACTATTGTTAACTAATGAGTTACAGGTTTACTAGTGCTTCCATACGATAATGTCTAATTTGTAAAATAAGAATACTTGGACGGATTGAATTTTAGATCTTGAAACTCATACTTTTTGGTCTGAAGGACTCATTGATTGCAAAAGACAAAATTTACTTGAACAGCTAATAAAAATAGTGGTTCATTGATACATATTTGAGTGACTATATTCTGGGGTAACTCTGTACAAAAAGGCCACATAATAAAGTCACATAAAAATCCGTAGAGCGTTGTTCAAAAACACGGAATTTCAATTAAATATCGGTGCTCCGTCGTCTGAGAAAAACTTCGGCTCACAAAGGCTTGAAGATATTTTAGAGAAATCAGAATCACACGAATGTGAATTACTTAACACTTGAAAAAGAAGCTCTCGGACGTCATTGACACTGGGAGCATGGAATTTAATTTCGCAAATTATTGTCGATTTCATTTAAAGTCCAATTCATGAGAACATAACGATAAATTTTCTGCTACTCTAGGAGTAGTCGTTCGTAGCAAACTCGAGAAGGTTTTAGCATTCATTTCTCTAAGTCTTAATATCCCACATGCTCGTAGTTCTACCGGTCGTTGTTCGTCGTAGCAAATTGCTAAAATTGTTGAAGTATTACAGCAATGTGTAAATAACGTAGGCCCCAGGTAAAGAATTTCTACGGGACAGGCAGACTTGATTGGCCCAGCCCATCTTGGCAAGCGTCAGGAGACTATTTTAATGAACTCGTTGAGAAGAGAAGTGTGCGCAAATTATCTTGTTTGAGGTGCGAAGAGCCATCCCAGTTTATCTCCGTGGACGGCCTTCCATTGACTTTAATTGAGGGTCTCCTATGATACCAGTCATGAATTTATTGGTCTTCAAACCATAATGGGGGCGCAATTTCTGGAGTAGATTTAGTGTTCTTCTCCTTGCCGTGAGAGGGCATCGAATGTCATTGTAGGCGTACGGAGCTTTCTTTGAACGCAGTCCAGGGAATGTTGGCAGCATGAGCGTCTTGCAAGGTGAAGGCGTTCTCGCAATTTAGATTTCTATGGTCTGCGTAGTTTTCAAAACTTATATTCGATCTTTGAGTATTAAGGTATCTTCTCTTGCAAACTTCAACTTATACAGATAAGACTGGCCTCACTTACTAGCAGTTAAACTCTAATTCAAGCCACGTCTGAGTAGAATGAATGGGTATAATTTTTATCCAAATCAGATGGAGTTCGTACTATTGCGAGGTACTTGCAACTCTGGGGTGGACTGAATAAAGCTTTGCTGAGGTATAATTTGCCCCTCGCGAAGGTTGCGTCGCATTTCCGCTGCCTGTAGGGATTAGTTTTAATTTATTATTTTCTACTTAAACCTTATTTCATTTAAAACGAACACTCCGACTGTAGTGGAAAAGTAAACAAAGAAAGATGTTGTCGACATCAATTATAACTTGCTGAGTAAACACAGAGCGTACATTAATCACGCTTCCTTGAAACAGAACTTTCAACAACAAATTTTAGCACAGAATTGTTCAGTCTACAAGACTTCAATGAAAAAAAACTTCGTTGTTAATTTTTCCTCTTGAAAATTTACTGTGATGACGAAAAAGTCGTCTAATAACAATGTTCTTACATAGTGCAAGACTTTAAATCACAGAGCGAATGATGAGAAAAATAAAATACTACAGAAATGTCGATGGTGCAAAAAGCCATTATTCTGAATCTTTGTCGGTAAAATTTTCACATTTCTTGCAAAATATTTGTTTACTTTGGAGTGCCGCAAATTATTGGAGCACTGCAAGAACTCAATATTACCTCCGTCTGCTATTTATACCTATCCCACTGGCCTCTAATGATGTTAATAAGAGCCTTTATTTTATGCCGACCGTGTTTATAAGAAGCATTCCTTGAATTTCTTCGAGCACTTACTTCTTTCCTGGAATCCAAGAGTGTTGATTACGAAGTAATTACGGGTTCAAGCTCTATCATACTGACTATAACTATATAAATTTGAAGTTTCAAGGAGCAATGCTGTTGTACATTCAGTAGTCAGTCATCTTTTAAATAAAATGAAAACCGCGAGCCACAATAATTACTTGATGAATTGACAGCAATATCGTTTTCGATTGCAATACCCAAGGTACTGGTCAAACGATTTGTGTTATGTTATTTTACAAGTATGCCCTGTAAAGTTTCCTAGGGTAGATTTTTCTAGTAAATACAATACGCACAGACAAAAACCACACTGCCATACATCCGGCCATGAACTCGGTGAATTTAGACTGAAAATCAGGCGTGGTAAACGTGGCAGACATGTTGGGTCTATTCGGTGATAGCCTTGTTAGGTTTATAAAACATGATTTTTTACACAGCAAATCGTAATTAGAGTATTGTTCATGCATAAATTCAGATTGTAGCACTCTTTCAGTGTCACTCAAATTAAACACCTGATATGCAGATTGACAAACCGACACCTGGTCTCCAGTAGGGAGGTAAAATTAGGAAACTCTCACATAACATTTATCTCGTTGTGTTGGCACGGAACGGAAATACTGGCTTCTCTGTTTCAGCTTGTATAATTAAGTAGACAAAAGTGATTTTTTTTTTTCTGTTTTTTTAGTTATGATAATTTTGAACTTATTGTTTGAACACTTCGTCTCTACGGGAAGCATGAACGCCAATTTGCCATTCAACAATTGGCAGAAGTAACAAGACGGAATGCACTACGTGAATAGTATTAAGTTTATTATTATTATTACACCAAATGAAGCTAAGAAGATTTAGAATATCCTGCTAATTTTCATTTTAGGTTTTGACTTAAATTTGATAAAAACTAAAAAGCATTTTAAGTTAATTAAACCATCATCGATCATCTGACGCAGTGTGACAAACATATTTTGTAAAAAGTTTGAGTGGCACGAATAACTGTATCTAAGTTCCTGTAATTCCTGTTGTTTGCAATCGTACAAAAATATCAATACATGTATATCATACCTCTTATCGCCTAATTTAGAAATCATAGGTAATATTTCTTGAACAGAAATTAGAAAGAAAATTTTCAATTTAACACTTTGCAAGTCAGTCTACTAATTCATCGTTCGCGTATTTTATAAAAAGAAAGCAATATCAAACTGGTATCCACGATACTGCCAAGGCTATTGGAACAGTTTTCCTTATCACAGTATTTGGCAAGCGATCTTGCCAATATAGGTTGCACCCAATTTCAGGCCGACATGTGACAACGAGCTGCGGTGAGTCCGAGTGTCGCATTCGAAGTCGTGACGCGCCGGTCGTGTTTTTGTTGGGCAGTTGCCGTGGCTTCACCTGCCATCCTCAAACAATGTCTTTTTCGCGGGACGGCCGCTCGAATTATATGAATTATACCAGAGGGAACTGATATTAGGAGGCACCAGATCCCTTCATTTGAATTTTTAGCCGCTGAAAAAATCTATGAAGGAAGTCTGCGTCACTATTGGATGGAGATGTGACGTTCGGTGACATTTTATACGTTGCAGACGACCACCAAAGTAGCATGGTGAGGTTAATAGAGTTATTACGTCGTGCTAGTGGTAGGATAGAATGCTTAACTGGAGAAAAGGAAATGCTGTTTTTCTAATGGCGCTGTTGAAGAATGATTGAGGTTCGAGTGGGGATTTATAATGTTTTTAATCCGCGTCACGGAAGATCGATAATGGCCGGCATTACAGAAACAGAGATGAATCAGTACTGTATTGTGATGAATGATTTAAGAGTTAAGGAATTTTCGATCGCGTTGACTGCTGGGGTTTTACTTGAATGATGTGATATCACTAGTATAATTTTGAATTCGATTACATTTTTTTCCTCTGGAGAAACATTGAGTAGTTTCTGCAGAGCATTAAAAATGCGAAGTCCATAAATTTAGTTCATTATTTTTTTGAAAAACGAATGAGAAGAGATTATTTTTACTTCAGAGTTAATGGTGCGGTCCAATTTTTGGTTAAGCAGAGCACTTCACAACGAGTGCAGTTATCATTAGCAAATTGTTTTCACAGATATTCGTAACGTTTTTTGAAATGAAACATTGTGAAGATATATAATTTTCTCTTTTATAGAGTGGCCTGATGTCCAACGTCACGCAGTATTGCATACAAAATACTTTAGCATTCAAGTCAACTGGTACGAGGAGCTATGTGTAAAAACTGGAGTAGCATTTTATGAAATTTACTCTTTATTAACTTAGGTTTTCCTTTGATAGGTTCATGAGAGGAACATAAGTGAAAGTTGAACGCATGCATGAAGCTAGTGCGTGATGATCTTTAATTAGAAAAGCAATGATAAATTAGAAAAGAAATGAGCTAATTTTTAACTGGAGACAGAAAGATAAGAAACATTCACTTAGAAACACAAAATTCCACCAAAGAAATATTTCACATCTTTACTAACGGAGATTAAAGAGTAAGATTTAAATCTACGCGACTCCATCCTTCAAAGGTCCTCCCTCACCCCTAAAATTAATTCTTTGTGCCCTGAATATATAACGAGAAGAATATCAACACCTTCCCTGCGAAGGAACCCACCGATGGTCACTGAGGGGATTTTCGGCTATGCTGCTGACTGACCTGCAGTCTCTAACTCAACTTTTATAAATCCTTACTGAAAGCGAAATAAAAGCGCGATCCAGTTAATTTTAGCTATTTTCAAAATTGCTTACTACAATTCACTTTAAATTTGAATTGTACATTGAACTTTAGTTTAGCCCCTTCGCAGGAAACGCGTTAAAATACATCGATATTACCCAGCACAATATCGCATAAACCTAAAATCTACTCCGTGTTCAGCGGCCTAACACAAACCGGTGCGTGTGAGGCGTGCGCTGATAGTAATCTTTTTAAGTTCGGAGCGGCCGGCGATTTCACACATGGTCGAGGCGCTTTTCTTCACAGCTGCGCGTTTTACCTCATAATTTATAGACGCTAAAGAGGCTACTCGAATTAAATTTTTGTTCAACAGCCACGACCGCACCGGGAGGTACAGGGTGGACCCCACAGGTAAACCTATAAATCTTGCAACATTGAGACAAATGAGCGAAATGCAAGACCAGAATATTTAATATTCAGATCGTGGACGTAGAACATTATTAAAAGAAGTCCACCATGAAGCTTTATCTAGTTGAATATTTTTTCCTATTCTAAAAATATGGTATAACCTGGTAATACATCATATTGTTTGGTGTCACTGCAGGAAAATGAATTTCTCTTTTCGTCGTCGCGACGATCTGGGATTTAGTGTTTGTGTTGGTGCAGCTCGAGTTGCTGCGGCGTTGGGTCTTTGTCTCCCCACAAGCGTCGTTCGGTAACAAATCAAGTACGAGAGCACATGTGCGGCTACGCGTAACGTTAAAAGTGGAGTTAAATGGTTACTCATGGTACGAATGTGCAAGTAGATAAACTGACAAACATAACACGTAACCGATAAAAAACGTGGAAATCAAGTAGGACTAACAGAATGGAGAAGAAATTTATGGTGAATGAAAATTTTTGCATTTCTTTGAGTTGAATTGTTGCAGAAAAACATCGAGGAGACTCCGGCAATCTGTCCAGTTTAGCTTCTCCGTCATTTACATCTCCTTGCGATCACAGCTTCGAAAATATTGAACATTTTCTGGAAGGTTTGAAGAGAGTGTCTTTAAACACGACAACAAATTAAAGCCTTGCCTAAAAGCTGTCAGAAGGCGAGTTTGATCAGATCAGAATCTTAGCGCGAAATCTGAATTATTCTTTCATAAAAGCGCCTACCGCCTGTAGTAAATCTCTCGTTTAGACGCAAGCTCGGCCGATAAAAAGTTCTTCGCGTGCTTTGCCGACACTCATTGTCATCTTTTAACCTGAAGACACCCTTCGAGTTCACACATAGAGTGTTTTTCTACGCGATATTGTGTGCCTTGCCTCAATATAGGAATTCACTAAACAAGCTGCGTTCATTGAGATTTCTCATTCAACGGGAAAAGAAATGACAGTTCCTTGAGGCTACTGGCTTCTATAATACGCAGGCCTTTTTTGCTAGGAGGCACATGGCACCTGGTTTTTTTGATCGATCTGATGTATTTGAGTTTTCTTATTTGAATTCTGAGTCACCGAAATTTTTCTCTGATTCGGTTTTTAACGTATGAACTTGCGCAGGAGCCGTTCTGTTAGCAAAAGAAAGAAAGGAAGAAAAACATTTTATTTCAAATAAAGTACAAACATGAAGTGTTGGCCCATTGGTTTTTAAAATACCTTAACATTAACATCCTTAACTGATAATAACACATTGGTATCGTAATACCCTTGTAAAATGTTGAAACAAAAAAATGATTGACAGAAGCGGACAACAAAAATGAGTTCCCTTCGTTGCATAATCTGATTTTGGCAGTGCATTTAAATATAAGTAACTAAGAGATCACAATCCTCGTAACGCTTAGTTGAAGAACGCATTCGTTTGTGCGTAATTATATTGAAATAAAAGCAAAAATTGCAATCAAAATACCTTAACTTAGAGATCCTTAATTGCTATTCATATATAGTTATCGTGATACCCATGTTAATTGTTGAAACAAATGATTTAAATCCTTAATTGCTATTCGTACATGGTTATTGTAGGACCCATGTTGATTGTCAAATCATGATTCGGAGAAAAGCACGAAAAAAATGCGTTCCTTTTCGTTGCGTTAGTCGGATTTTGGTAATGCATTTAATTAAACTAGAGTGTGAAATTTGCCATAAAAATAATGAATTAATTTATTTATTCATAGAAGAAAAGGAGATAGTTTTCTGGCAGGTAGGCCTAGCTTTTGGTCAAAAAGAGTTGAGTGTCAACGCAATTTTGGACTAAATCACTTTTTGCAGTTGAAATAGCGCAATTTGTGGTTACCTCATTACTGTTCACGAGCACATTTGCTTGACAAATAGATTGCACAGCAAACAAATAATAAAATTAAATCCTGAATTTTAAATAAATAAATAAAGAAAATAGATAGTTAAGAAAAAAATTCTTCCAACGTAAGTAATGAGGCGAAATATGATTGTAGAGCTTCAAAAAAGTCTTCGTGGTTAGGTCTTAAGCTAGTGTTATTTTCTCCCCACAATTTTAACTCGCTTGTTGTGTTAATTACACTTCATACTTGTCTACACTATTCGATAAAAATTAAGTGATAAAGACTGCAGAACACTGACTCCAGAACCTCCTATTGCCAAGTTTTTAACTATGATTCGACAAAATCAAAACCCAAATATGAAACAACTTCTTAATAAAAGTTTCATGAAAATAGGAACTAGTTGATGTTACGTGTCGGTCAAACATGTAATTATGATTGTACGAAAACAAATCATAAAATGTGCAACAAGTTCTACTCAATGCAAGTTAGATGAAAAGATGAGCAAGTTGACATTACGTGGCAGTCTCCACCAAAACAAATTTCGAAATGTGGAACAAGTTCTACTGAATGCACGTTCGATGAAATGACGAGCAAGTTAACGTTATGTGGCAGTCTCCCCGAAAAAAAAATCGCGAAATGTGCAACAAGTTCTACTTAATGCAAGTTAGATGAAAAGACGAGCAAGTTGACATTACGTGGCAGTCTCCACAAAAACAAATCTCGAAATGTGAAACAAGTTCTACTGAATGCACGTTCGATGAGAAGACGAGCAAGTTGATGTTACGTGGAATCGGTCACGCGAGGCTCGGAAGCGGCAAGTCAACATGTTCATGTTGTCGAACAGGTGCAGCGGCGCATGAGAGCAAATGCAAGGGCAAAGACACGTGTGGTTTCTCCAAACACAGAGTGACTTCGATCGCCAGGCTTGGGTGATCACTACCTGTCCGTATTGCAGTCTCCATCGAGTCTACTGACAGCTTGAGTGGCTCCCCACCAGGTTTGCCAAGGGAATAATTATCTCCATCGGTTACATTATTTGTTTCGGAATGTGTTAGAAATTTTCTCCTGATGTTAAAGTGTTAGAATCGCCAAGTTTTCGACGGGAATAATTATTTCTCGGTTATTTTACAGGGAATATATTTTGGGCCGGCGTCAGAAGAATGATACAAAATGAAGTGATTCTACATCAGGGCCTGGTATTTGTTTCGGAATGTGTTTGGAATTTTTACTGATGTCAAACTGTTGGAATTAAAAAGGAGATTAAATGAGAATGCTCCGTATGGTTCATTGAATGCATTAACTCCGTCAAAATGAATTTATTTCAAAATTTCAGCAGTCATCATAAATCTTATGTTACAAAAAAAGGTTTGCCTTCAAAATTAAAGAAAGCAATAAGAGTTTTTTTTGTGAATTTAATTTTGCTTAACGTTAAAACCTTGAAATACTAATTTGTTTCTTTGATTACATACATAGAAAGAGACATTCACATTTTCTGATTGTAAAAAGTTTTTTATTTCCATGACGAATTATCTTATATAGTGTGATATTACGTGAACAACTCTGCTTTGTGTCTGGTGAAGAGAATAGTTCGCTCAGAAGTGGAGAGAAGACACTGTTATATACATAGGCCTATTATTGGGATGAATATTCTACTCAGTGTAAACTTCTTACATGTCAGTCCAACTCTGAAAAAAAATGTTCTCATCTGTATCCTGACCAATTGCAAAAGTCATTTGAAACTGATGAATCATGGGGAATATCCCTTAATTTAGGACACTAAGTGTACTAGAAATGGAAAGATGAAAAGAAAACTCGTACTTCTGGTTGAAAATGTATTTCCCACCATCAAATTCTCAAGTATTACAAATATCTGTGGACATTAAAAAATCATTAAGCGTTTTTCAATATGACACTAAAAACGTCCCTGAATGATGGCAATAAACAAATTCGAACATGTTCACTTTCCTGCAGATCTTAGTTGTGAAATTTTATATATGTTTGATGAGATCGCGCTTATTGTTCAATAGTGCAGCTGAAGGTGGGAACTACTACCTAAGCTCGAGGTGTACATTCATCGAGTTTGATAAAATTTGTTAACTCTCTTCGAGATGTGTTTCTAAGGGCAAATTATTCATCATCTTAAAGAATTTTCTACGCTTTTTTCAAAACCATGTTAACAATGAGGCCAATGGCCATTTTAACAAAAACCAACAGGCAGCAACTCATAAAGTAAGTAGTTTTTAGTGCGATTTAGGCACAATACGGGCCAAGTGAGCGGCTGATCAGAGTAGATAGTAGGTGGCAGAACTCAGTGGCATGCCAAATTTTGGAGCTCGCATGTGATGCTAACTCAAAGCAGAGCCGAGAACTGCTACCTCCTGCGACAATAATGGGGCGTAAATTTTCTTCTTAACTGCCCAGAACTACGCCCACATTGAGTACTAAGTATGACGCAACTGTTCCTTTATCGAGTGATTCCAGCCTGTTGAGCAGCGGGTCATCATCATCTTTTGAGTGCCCCGTTAAGTTGCTGATTTTGCTTTTCACAGCGAATGATTTCGGACATGAAAATCTTACGGAGTAGGCATTCATTTTACGGTTCTCTAGGGTTTCGGACTATCATTACGTGCGACCGTTAGTGTTTGCGAGGCTAATTTAAATTTTTATTGAGGTGAGTACTTTCTGTGGGAAATCCTAGACCCTTTTTTTGCTGTCAACGTGTGGAAAATATGAAAGCACACAATTGAGGAAATTGTGAGTTAGGACTGGGAAATAGTGATGAAACGAGTTGAAACATTTGCACGCTAAACGTAGGATCGGAATTATTCGATCAACATTCAATGTTAATGAAAAAATTTCGTAGCTTTTTAAAAAGGGGTAGATGTAAATAATGTTACGTTTAAAATCCTTTCTTTTCAAAGTTTAATTAGTCAATTGAATAGAACCAATTCTGTGTGAATTTCCTGGAACCATATAGCTGTCCAATGGTCAGAAAATTAATAGTCGTGTGCTCTTAATATTTAAATTAGGCTTATTTTTGAAGGAACAGGTTTCCTGCTCAGTGCTAAAGCGATACTGCAGGTCCAGGTTGTTTTAAATCAACTGGATAGACGTAGTATTACGTTGAATAGTCAATCAACCGCTGGGATGAGGTCACTTTATATCCACTGTGTTGATGTGGGATGGTGAAATCACGAAGTGTGACATCCGGTTATTTAAAAATAATCAAATCAACCTGATTTACCATGCATAAATCAATTCATGCTCTGAGCTTTGTGAAATTTTGAAATAACTTAGCTGACGTGAGAGAGTTTAAGCTATTCAACCTAGAATCAATTTCGTTTCAATCAGTTAGTGAACTTACGCAAAAAGTTTTTAATTTCAGTCTTTCACTTGTGATATGCGATGTTTAGCGGCAGTGTTACACTTGTGATATGCGATGTTTAGCGGCAGTGTTACACTTGTGACATGCTCTGTTTAGCTGCAGTGTTACACTTGTGACGTGCTCTGTTTAGCTGCAGTGATACACTTGTGACGTGCTCTGTTTAGCTGCAGTGTTACACTTGTGACGTGCTCTGTTTAGCTGCAGTGTTACACTTGTGACGTGCTCTGTTTAGCTGCAGTGTTACACTTGTGACGTGCTCTGTTTAGCTGCAGTGTTACACTTGTGACGTGCTCTGTTTAGCTGCAGTGTTACACTTGTGACATGCTCTGTGTAGCTGCAGTGTTACTCTTGTGACATGCTCTGTTTAGCTGCAGTGTTACACTTGTAACATGCTCTGTTTAGCTGCAGTGTTACTCTTGTGACATGCTCTGTTTAGCTGCAGTGTTACACTTGTGACATGCTCTGTTTAGCTGCAGTGTTACACTTGTGACATGCTCTGTTTAGCTGCAGTGTTACACTTGTAACATGCTCTGTTTAGCTGCAGTGTTACTCTTGTGACATGCTCTGTTTAGCTGCAGTGTTACACCTGTGACATGCTCTGTTTAGCTGCAGTGTTACACTTGTGACATGCTCTGTTTAGCTGCAGTGTTAAACTTGTGAGGTGCTCTGTTTAGCTTTAGTGTTCCACTTGTGACGTGCTCTGTTTAGCTGCAGCGTTACACTTGTGACGTGCTCTGTTTAGCTGCAGTGTTACACTTGTGACCTCTGTTTAGCTGCAGAGTTACACTTGTGACATGCTCTGTTTAGCTGCAGTGATACACTTGTGACATGCTCTGTTTAGCTGCAGTGATACACTTGTGACATGCTCTGTTTAGCTACAGTGTTACACTTGTGACGTGCTCTGTTTAGCTGCAGTGGTACACTTGTGACGTGCTCTGTTTAGCTGCAGTGATACACTTGTGACATGCTCTATTTAGCTGCAGTGATACACTTGTGACGTGCTCTGTTTAGCTGCAGTGTTACGCTTGTGACATGCTCTATTTAGCTGCAGTGTTACACTTGTGACGTGCTCTGTTTAGCTGCAGTGTTACACATGTGACGTGCTCTGTTTAGCTGCAGTGTTACGCTTGTGACATGCTCTATTTAGCTGCAGTGTTACACATGTGACGTGCTCTGTTTAGCTGCAGTGTTACACTTGTGACGTGCTCTGTTTAGCTGCAGTGTTACACTTGTGACATGCTCTGTTTAGCTGCAGTGTTACGCTTGTGACATGCTCTATTTAGCTGCAGTGTTACACATGTGACATGCTCTATTTAGCTGCAGTGTTACACATGTGACATGCTCTGTTTAGCTGCAGTGATACACTTGTGACGTGCTCTGTTTAGCTGCAGTGTTACACTTGTGACGTGCTCTGTTTAGCTGCAGTGTTACGCTTGTGACATGCTCTGTTTAGCTGCAGTGTTACTCTTGTGACGTGCTCTGTTTAGCTGCAGTGTTACACTTGTGACATGCTCTATTTAGCTGCAGTGTTACACATGTGACATGCTCTGTTTAGCTGCAGTGATACACTTGTGACGTGCTCTGTTTAGCTGCAGTGTTACACTTGTGACGTGCTCTGTTTAGCTGCAGTGTTACGCTTGTGACATGCTCTATTTAGCTGCAGTGTTACACATGTGACGTGCTCTGTTTAGCTGCAGTGTTACACTTGTGACGTGCTCTGTTTAGCTGCAGTGTTACACATGTGACGTGCTCTGTTTAGCTGCAGTGTTACACTTGTGACGTGCTCTGTTTAGCTTTAGTGTTACACTTGTGACATGCTCTGTTTAGCTGCAGTGTTACACTTGTGACGTGCTCTGATTAGCTGCAGTGTTACACTTGTGACGTGCTCTGTTTAGCTGCAGTGTTACACTTGTGATATGCGATGTTTAGCTGCAGTGTTACACTTGTGACGTGCTCTGTTTAGCTGCAGTGTTACACTTGTGACGTGCTCTGTTTAGCTGCAGTGATACACTTGTGACGTGCTCTGTTTAGCTGCAGTGTCACACTTGTGACATGCTCTGTTTAGCTGTAGTGTCACACTTGTGACGTGCTCTGTTTAGCTGCAGTGTAACACTTGTGACGTGCTCTGTTTAGCTGCAGTGTTACACTTGTGACATGCTCTGTTTAGCTGCAGTGGTACACTTGTGACATGCTCTGTTTAGCTGCAGTGGTACACTTGTGACGTGCTCTGTTTAGCTGCAGTGTTACACTTGTGACATGCTCTGTTTAGCTGCAGTGTCACACTTGTGACATGCTCTGTTTAGCTGTAGTGTCACACTTGTGACGTGCTCTGTTTAGCTGCAGTGTTACACTTGTGACATGCTCTGTTTAGCTGCAGTGTCACACTTGTGACATGCTCTGTTTAGCTGTAGTGTCACACTTGTGACGTGCTCTGTTTAGCTGCAGTGTGTGTTACACCTGTGACATACTCTGAAATCCAACTAAATTCATCTATGACGATAAATTTAATACATGTGTAAACCTATCTAAATTTTCTACTGTAGATGAATTTGCAAACCACCATATCTCTTATTTATTCACCGGGTGTCTTCCTATTTTTTTTTAGGGTGTGACAATTTTTTGATGAAATACAGACCAATTACAAAAGCTCAGCGTTGTTTTTCTATTGAAGTATTAACTAGCGTTGTTTCGCTCCAGAGCAAAAAGCCAACCAGTAAAAACGTAAAAAATGTCAGTCTACAAAGTTAATCTCACTCATTTAACACTCTAATCGGAACTGATCATCTGCAACAATCTTATCTCCACAGACATCTTCATCGCAGCAACTTTTTGTTTCGCCTTTATCAGACGAGCTTTGACCTGTTTTTTTGAACTACTCGCCGCTTTTTCAAACATACATGATCTGTGAAGACGTGTTGGCTAATCCTAAAAACTTGCACTTGTGGACAGGGTGCCTGCTATGGGCTGTTAATTATTAGAGGAATAATGAGGGACTCGGGGCATTGATGTTCAGAGTGTTGGCTGAACTTTCACTAGACGGTGCGGTGCAAAATAGCAATGGTCTTTGATTGATGCGTTCTGAAGTGTGGTATAAGTGCAGGAAATTTTCCCGACAAATACAACTTTGTTATACGGTGACCGATGAACTTTCACTAGGGCTTGCGGTACAAAAACAGCAATGATCTTTGATTGATGCGTTCTAAAGTATGGAATAAGTACAGGAAATTTTGGCCATAAATACACTTTGTTACAAGATTACCGATAAGGTATCGTTTATGACCTATAATTTACCTTAAATTGTACAGTAATTTACGGATATATTCGGTAATGCAGCTTAATCGACCTCTGGAGAAAGTCTGAGAGATTCGTTCAAAATTTACCTTATACGCAATGTCACATCCAAGGTCTGGGGGCCATTTTTAAACCATTTTCATCCTCGTAGCTGTACAGACGACGTAAGATATCTTAAGTTGAACTTGCTACGTTACGTTCTAAATGTGTTACGTAACCAAGATGACTTGAAAAAACTTATGTATCAGTTGTGCAGCTTCGACGACCTTAATAATAATTGTTCAACACTCCGACCTGTAGCATTTGATGTCACACTCTGAGGAGAAGAAAACGATAAAAAGAATAAATGCCTGCAGAAATTAAGCAAAATAATTGGTGCGGGCTACTGGATTGCGCCTGGTAGGAACAGCGTAGCTGGCAATCGGAGCTTCAAAACCCATTAAGAGCGCACGCAGAGACGTGAATTATTCATCGTCTTGAGTTAAGCAGTTGCAAAAATTTAAAGAACTTTGTAATCTGTTATCCCCGCATGAGATAAGGAATTGTGAGCGCCATGAATAATTATTGAGACACTTGCGTAGGCAGGTACAGGTCTTTTAGATGCGACGCTTACACTGATTACATTGTTTTGAAAGATCAGAGGTCTGTGTAAAACGACCTTCACTCTGATAATATATGCTATTTGAAAGATTTGAGATCCGAACAAAAATTGTTCACACTGATGATATATGTTGTTTGAAAGATCAGAGAACCGATGAAAAGTCGTTCGCATTGAGAATATTTATTTTTTGAATAATTAATTGGAGTTCTCTGTAAAACGATGTTCTCACCGAAGTCATATGCGTTTCAAAAGGTAAAGTTCTTTATAAAACGACGTTCACACCGATAATGTTGACTTCTTGAAATTCTACTCTGCAAAATGAATTTTCATGCTCTGTGAAGCGATTCATTTTTATTTTTCAGTCACTCACCTGAAGGTAGACGGAATTTAAATGCAAGTGTTTTTCAGTGTCGTAATTAAAGAGTTAAGAAACAGAACGGTGTTAGTTTCTGCATCGAGGAATTCAGGCTCATGAAGATTTGAATCAGTAGTTTTGAAAGGGATATGTTAATTTTATTTGTAGATGAGAACGATCTAGCGCTCTCCTTTTCCCCTACCTGGTCTAAATATGCGAGCGGTGTAATGAATGCTATGAATGCTTACTCATGCTGCGGAGGTACTCATGCATAGGTATGTTATTTAAACAGAGCTGTTATTGGCCTTATATACTACCGTCAGGTTCTGTTATTTAACGAGACTGAGAAGACGTCGCATTCGTGAAAGGAGATCAATGGGCTAAACTGAAGGAGCTTGTTTGCTTGAAATTTTAGTCTAAGGAATCTTTATAACTTATAGTCTAAGGAACCCATGCAAATTTTTTTAATTGCTCAATGTTTGCTTTAAAATAACACATTATAACACATTGCTTGGAGCTATTCAATATGTTTTGAAACATCTGCCTCTAAAGCTAGTGAATCCGTCCATCCCAATATCTTGGTTGAGATATGCTGGACTTGACAGGTTGGGTTATACTATGTCAGAGGCCCTCTATTCTTATCACCTTTCATAGGAAATTTTTCAGAAAATGAAGCAAAATTTTCTGCGCGCCTCATCAACGATTTTATAAATCGTCACTTTGTTTCTTCTTACTCCAATGCTAGGAAAGAATTAATAGTTCTTTGTGTGCGACAAACAATAGTAAAGGCCAACAAAAGTCGATCTTCGCGAAATACGGCGTCACCTTATGTGAACGTTAACTAATTAGGATGACAATTAGTCCAATTTGCACAATTTTGAATTTTTTGACAATTTGGGTTTTTTTTATGGATGTTCATTTTGCAGACGTACAGATATTAAACTGCGGCGAGTAATGGAAGATGCCTTTTTCTTACCTTTTTTCAATTTACTAGTGAATCTGTTTATATGACGTCCTTTTATAAATTAAAGCTCTAATTCACTCGTTAAAACTGTGTTCACATACTGAGTTTAAGCGTCCGTTCATTCGTTGTTCGATTCTTTTGTTGTTTTTCTCGGATAACTTCATAAAAATTTACATCAATGAGAATAAATTACGATTGAAGAACAAATAAATGTTGCACTAAAATTACGATCAAAGAGTCTCTAATTTACAGGGCGAGAGTAAGGCGGAAAAACCAAACAAACGAGCGTGGGATCAAACTTTTGAGCAAGCATACAAGCGAGTAACAAAACTAGTTATATTGCTCAGAGCGACCATTCTAAAGCTCAATTGCGTCCATTCGTTAACAAAATGGGCTAAGTTCACGACAAAGAATTGAATAAAAGGACAAAAGAGAGTGCTAGTATATCTCATATTCTAATTTCAGTGCATCATATTCTAAGCGCTTGAATACATCCGTAGAACAAACAATTTAGTTTTTGTAGCGTATTTAGAATTCAAATGCACTGGTTTTAATTTAGCAGCTTTTCATTCGGCCTATACGAAACCAAAAATATATTTATCAATACATGAATATTGTCTCGACTTTATTTAGTTAACGTAACATCAAATCATTATTTTCAATCCAAACTGTTCATGTGTCAGTAACAAAAATAACGCATTGTATGAATTTATCGATACGTTCTCGAATAAAAATACAAATGCCAAAGAATATTATTTGAACTTGTGGAACTTTTGTTTGGATGATAAAAAAAACAAGACTCATTTAAATTCTTTAAAATCCAAAGTAAGTTTGCTTGGGAATCCTTCCTTCATCGCATTTAGCAATACATGAAAATTATCCGAGACGGGAGAATAGATTTTGCCTCCAATCAATTTTGCTTCCAATAAAAGTTAAATGACTACAAACTCCAACAATCTCCATTGCTTACATACCACTCTAAATTGTTCCTCTTTTTTCCCGTTGTCTGGATACCACGACGTATAAAAGAAGCTCCCCTATTTACATTCTTATGAATTCTGTACAGAGTCGGAAGGAATCGACGGCTTCCTCGGAATTCAAGAAAATGTCATTCCTGGGCAGCGGTAGAGTTCTCCTCAATTAATTTGGACTGAAGGCTTCCCATGAATCTTTGAAATGATCACAACGCTGGTGCCGGCCCGGCTACATGGCCTGGAGATCGTGCTGCGCGGCCTGGCGGTGACAAGCTGAACTCTGCGAGTGTGTGCGTCCGAGCAGATTCTTTCTCGTCTGGTTTTGGAGCCTTTGAATTTGCTTGTTTTTGAGCGGTGAAGTTTTGAGATTTCAAATTTAATTTTTCTGAGTTTTAAAATACTATTATTTATTAACATTTATTTCTCATCCAGATTCGAGACACTTGATGTACAAATATGTATTTCATTCTTTTTAGAGTCCTGGGTGTCCATGTTTAGTTCTCATCCACTTGTAGAAAACCACATGATTCCATTTATACACAAAGCACCAGGGATTAACGTTAGTTTCTTTCCCAGATTTCAAACAGTAATCAAGTTTAGCCCTTTTTTAGTTTTAGAACACCATCTATTCATATTCAAATTTGTTCCTCACCAAGTTTTAAAATACTGAGTGTTTGGATTAACTGCAGTCAGTTTCAAAGTAATTATTGTTTGAAATTTTTCATGCCATCTTATTATTACGCTAAATGTTCGAAATTACTATTTATTGAATTTCAATATTCTGAAATTTTCAATTTGAACTGACAAATTGTAAAAGAGCTACAAAGCATATGCTTAAAACGTTTTAAAAAATAATTCATACAGAACGGTCGAACAGAGATTATACATAACCTGTCTAAAATAGAATATATCAGTTTTTCTATTAAATTTTTAGGTTTCTCATCATTTTGACTTACGTTAGTCTACCTTTGCGATGCGCCTGGCGACTTCAGGAAAGGTGCTAATAGGTTCTCTCCGCTTTAGATAGGTTTCCGTGCCCACTTTGCTTCGATCAGCTTTAACAATTTCTTCGCAATCTCTTCTTTGTTTTGTTTTTCTTATCTTTCATAACTTGCAGTTTCTATGCGCAGGGTATCCCGTGTAAATGGAGATAGCGGAGCACTTCAGAAGATAGAATTACCTGCTAAGATTGCAGACTAAGATGAGGTATTTTCAAGGGCCTCAGAAGCGGAAGAAGAGCAGCCCAACGCTAGAAAACACATTTTGCGAGAAAAGCTACAAGAAGGAAGTAAAATAGAGTGAAGCCCATCATCAGTGTGACAGAGGGCAGACATGTTATTACGAAGGCAGCAACCTGTGAAAAATTTGCCCCAAGAATACGCGAATATGAGGAGAGACGAAGCGGTAAAACGAAAACATCGAATAGTACACAGGGAAACTGAATAGAGAATTATTGTGTGAAAATGATGGTTAAACAGATGACAAATGGAAACAATTAAAACAGAAGTACGAGAAATGGCTGGCGATAAACAGTATCTTGGTATTGGAGGAATTTATAATTGACTACTTGATCGGCCTTCAGATTTTACAACATGGGTACTGCATGACAACTGCATTTGACAACATGGAGACTGCAATATAACTCTCACTGCAATTGTTATTTTAACGCAAACGTTTATTTTCCTGCAGTCTTAATATTACGTGTATCTTCTCTAATGAATAGTTTTTAATTTCAATTCTGACAGCTGCGATTCTTTTCCCTCACAACTATATTGAGAAATTCGTTTTAAAAGAATATCCATCAATAACATTACGTTACAGAAATAAAAACATTTCTTCTTCTGTGGCTGATTTGGTTCCTTTCTTAAAATGCTTCTAACATCATATTCAAACGCCTAAAAAGTTTCCTTCAAATTTGACGGCACGTGTATGATGTTGGTATGCATGCCACGTTCAAAGCTTTCAGTATTTGGAGGAACACAAGTAAATAACAGGTTTTCATAAGTTTTAGTCACTATGTACGAGTAGTTCATCAAAATTTTATCGCTGAAGCTCTCAGCGAAAAATGCAAAGGTTCAAGCGAGGGAATTTGTGATTGAAAGTGAAGAATTCCACATGGATTTTATCCATTTATCCCAGTAAAGTTCAACCCACCTGGCTCGTCAGAGCACTACGAGTCTCTGCAAGCCAGCATCTCGTTCTTAATTTAAAGCTCAGTGTTATCTTCTAATGAATTCAACGCTGATACTAGTTTTAAACACGCTCAATGTTCGCAACTTTTCTTCTAAACGCACGCTGATGTCTTCATTTGGCTTCGAAAATTTATGTGCTCCAACTGCCTGACAACATTCAAGTCGCTCGCATGCGTATACTAGCATGACTCCAAATGTTTTGGATGGTCAGAACGCGTAACATATTTTGTCATCACCCAAATTTTTTAGTTTAATCTGCAAGAAACTCTGACATTCGTAATTATTTCGGTAATGGGCCAATATATTACATTTGGCACCGCCTTGTGATCTTTTGGTTTTACTTTTTGAATGAAAAGTGACCCACTCTAATGAAAGAGAAACTTTTCTAATTGATAAATAAATGTGCGGTAAAATACTGCGTTAAAGTAATTCGAAATATATTCCGGCAAATTTAAAAAAGTAGTCATAAAGTTCTTTTTCATCTTTGTATTTAAAAAAAACTAATTATTTTTCTTGAGAGAGAAAAATAATATTCCCACTATTACGTAAATCGAACGTAAATCGTAGGACGTAAAAAGTCAAAATTTAAATTTTACCCGCTGCCTATTTTAACTTATAAAAACGCGATGCTTGTACAGATTTCCGTTCACAGTAAAATCTTTGAACAATTCGGACATCAATTTAAAGCTTCTTATAACCATAGATTTATGATGAAAGTATTCTGATTTAAATAAACTAGAGTAAATTACGTCAACTACGTATGAAATCATCGATGTTGCTGCGGACAGATTGAAACATGCAGGGTGCGGTTGCTAAAAATGTATACCTTTAAAATTCCAATAACTTTTCATGTATATGAAATAGGAGACTATAACATAGAACATCCTAAAGGACAGAATTCAATATTTTCTTACGTATCTGGTATACCCTCCAAATGAGCATAAACATCAAGGATGCAGGAGAGGAGACTATTGCAATCAGCAAACATGGCACGACTGACTCTTCAACAAACGCAACTGCATCATCGACGAAATGACAAAAATTAGATCCATCGGTCGTGACTCTGACGAAATTCTTCTTGAAATACTGATTCAAACCTAACAAACTGACGATTTAGAGGAACTTCCAAAAACGGCAGTCCCAGTTTATTAAGAGAAACATTAATGAAGGAAGATCTGAAAGAAAAGTTTCTGAACGAACAGCGAAAAATGTTGAAAGACTAAGTACTCTAATCCAAGATGAAGACACGAATTCGACTCTGAAATTATCGTTACAAACGGGCAAAATAAAAATAGAAATGAATACTTAACTCTTCTTCTTTCCTATAATACCAGTATGATTTCCCTATCCTGTTTATGAAAAAGGTTATAGCAATTTTAAATGGTATACATTTTTAGCAACAGCCCTGTATTTGTTTGTGAGCCTGAATAATTTCGGTGAGCTCCAGGGCCTTTAATGGAAAACTCCTTCCTATGTGCATAGATTCATTTAGTATAGCACACTGACTCAAAAAGTCTATTCTAATCAAACAGCTATTCAACGTATACTATATTAATCAAATAGCTATGTAACGTACATTACACTTATCAAATAGTTATTTAGCGTACACCACATTCATCAAATAGTTATTTACCGCACACTATGATAGTCAAATAGCTATTTAACGTACACTAAACTAATCAAATAGTTATTTAACTTGCAATTCACATATTACATAGCTATTTAACGTGTGAGAATGAAATGCATAAAAAATAAATAAATAAATAATAACATAAAAATGCATGAAATTCCAGTCCATGACATAGGTTGTGCATGAATGGACCCACAAATCCTCTCACAAGCTCAGCAAATTTGTTTTTCGATTCGCTGAATTGAAATGCAGGTTGAATCAAGAATTTTATAGTTCTCACATCTTAAATTCTGAAATTATTTTCAGTGCAACCAACACGCGTTCTCAAGGCCGTAACACATTAACTGAGGATGGTTAAATTGGAGTTTATTACTGAGTTCAATTAAGAGTTAATTTCATTATTCAACTCTAAAAATGGTAAACTTTAAATGGAACATGCTTACATTGAATTTTTGTTTCAGTAAGTTTGAAACCCGAGTATGTGAGGCCAAGCAGGGGGTAAGGCGCGTTATGAAAATTCCCTCAGTGACCACCGGTGGGTCCCTAGGCAGTCAACGTGTTGTGTTTGAATGTTACCCGTTTGGCTATTCTGATAGTCAGGAGACGTCAATATGAATACATTCAACTTGAGCAATAAAAGCATGCGACGGATCGTAACAGCAAACCATTTTTTCTCGTGCTTCGTTGATAAGAAATATCATCAAGCGAGTCCATTCGCTCAGATTACTTCCATTCAATATCATATGACCTATTGACTCATAGCACCTTTACATGACAAATCAACGTTATGATTGAGGTTTGTTTTTTTCATGTTTTCTTGGGAATTATGTTTTTGAACTCATATTTCATCACCAAATTGCAGATAATATTTTACACGATTTGTAGCCCTTGTTTAAAAGAACCAAATCTCTACGCTTTTTGAAATTTCTTCAACGTTATAGAAACTTTATTTTTTCAATAAACTACGGAATAACTACTACTTTGAAAATACATCAAAACAACTTTTAGTGAAACCTTTCTTGATAAGTATGAAATAGCAATCAATCATATTTTAGCTTCAACGCCCTAAATTTCATGTTTTTTGAAAGCTGTTCTATCATTTCTCGATATCAATACTGCAAAAACCTAAAACATCGCATGCCTAAGCTTTCCCAAGCCATGCCGGAGACATCAACTATGATACTAATTTATACCTCAACTTCAGCCCTAGCGTGAACATTGGAAAAATCCTACTTCTTCAAATAACTAAAAATGGCTTGACCTGACTCAGGCACGTCTTATCAGGCCTGCTCAGACTCAAAAAAGCACGAAAATAAATTTGGTTAAGAGCCGAAAAATCCAAGAGCATAAATTTTGGCTTGGTGTTTTAGCTCGTCCTTCTCCACGAGTAAGAGACGCTAATATCAAACCAGAAAATTAAGTGATGCCAAAAGGAGTACAGGGGGTAAACAACGAAGTACATGATAATAACTTCAAGAACAAAAATTTCGTGGGGATAGAATAGAAAAACGCAAAGACAGTGTCGGGAACGTTGTTGGCAGGTGAGCTGCAAGGCGGCAGGTGGGGCACCGCCAGCTGCGGGTGTTCACTGATGTTTTCGGAACTTTCTGGAATACCCGGACAGTGAAGAACGTTGCGATGGATAGCGCATGATACACGTACTGGAGCCAGGAGTGATGGTGAAATACAATGCTAGTGTACACGGCCCGCCAAAAATCACGGGATTTGATATTTTCCTGAAATAAATCTGCCGGATGTGGTTGACAAGCAAATGTATCCATCTTACTAGTACATGCGATTAAAACATTCTTGTACTTGTAAACTAGTGAAACTTGTACCGCAGATATGGTCAGTAAGCATCCTTCAGAGAGTGACAGAGAGACGGACCAACCAAGCGACGGTAAATTATAATATAGTGGATCTTTTGACGCAATAATGAAAAGCATACCGACACACATTCGCTTTTTAAAGTGATGTTTTTAGGACATCTTCTGTTAGTTACAAAATGCAAACTGACTTCCAAAGACTTGAAAGTTAGGATCGGTAAAGACGCATATCGAAATGAGCCGAGTTAAAATTCACACTGAATAATTTATCACGATATTGATTTATCCCTGAAAACAAATGGCGTCAACCTGTTTAAAATAGCAGCTATTTATTTGAAAAGGTTTTAACAGATACGCAATTTCTCCGTTTAACTTTGTGCATGAAAGCTTTTTGTCGAACCAAGTGGAATTCTTCTATCCACTAGTTCGTTTTTGCTTGCTGAGTAAAAATGAAACTTATAAGGAACTTTTTGTAATGGAACTTCTTGCCTATGGGACAATTGTTGGAAGGTGATCACGTCTTCTAATTTTGGTTGCGGAGGAAGAAGCGTTGGCAAAACGAGACATTTTTTGGTATGAGTAGTTTCGTAACTGATGCGCTGCTGCACAATTTCAGCTAATTTTTGAACATCTGTGTCAAGTTTTAACATACATTTTTAATATGTATTTCTTCCGAACATACATGGGCGACAAAATACAGCAAACACGCCATATTCTCTTCTATAAATCACACGCTTATGAACTTTGACTATAGATACTTCAACACTTTATGAGTAAACAGTTTTAAAGAAAGTTAATGCACGGAAAATTTATTTAATAATAATATAAGGCAAAAGGGTCCTGATAATGTGACGGATAAATTTCGAAAATCAATATGATGGTATTCCTTTTGATTTCCCACAACTAAACTAGATTGGTCCTCGCGTAGTAGCGTAGCGGAATGAATGTGTGTTTCAGCTCAGAGTTGTGATGTCACCAGCCTGCCTCGATATTACGCAGTTTATTCAACTCTGTTTACGTGCAACATCTATAAAAGTGTGTTTGATTTTCATTGAACATCCAAATGTAACATCACCAAAACTGCAGTTGATTCATTCGAGGTGGTTGATACGGCGCTCCCTAAGGCACGTAAGCGCCGTCAATCGGCGAAAATTCGCCTGAGAATTTCGGCCGAGGAGGGCCGAGCGGCGAGCGGCAGTAGGCAGGTGCAAGACACCATTTCTTGCAAGCTGGCGACGTCTGCTGGCTCGCTTGCAGCTGCTCCCTCACACAGAATCTCAATTAAAGACTTATACTTTTCTGTGAAAAAACAAAGTCGGTTTATCTAACAAGGCCGCCAACCTACTTGCTACTCTGACTCGAGAGTTTGCAGGAGTCACTCTGTATTGGTTATCCGTACTTGCAGAGATCTACGATCTCGAGAGGTGGTACTGCGCAGAGATGCAGCAAAAGCATGTGAACGGGATTGCGCATGATGGGTGTAGGAGCTGGTTCTGTGGGGCGGGATGTCCATGTAGGAGATGGTCCTGCGGTTGTAAGTACGATGTGAACGAATATTTTTTTTCTCTCAACGAGTGTCAAGATGTTACTGAACGCGATAGGTAAAACTATAGGCATCTGCTACGATTGCAGTTTGTTTTTATTGCTAAAGAGAGAAGGCTCAAAGGTGTGATGTAAGAAGCGAACTTGGAGTTAGCCGGACTTACTTCAGCTCAAGAGACTTTTAAAAAGTTTCAAAAAATTACTTGAAAAAATTGGGTTTCTACATCATCGATTCGTTAAATTACTTCCCTCGAACTATTTACCGTGGAATGTATTAAGAAAGGCATTAAAACGCAGCAGATCTCTAGTTCAAGCTACACTGCACATGGCAGGAACAAACAGGGAATTCAATTAATAAAAACACGATCATTTTCACATTACTTTAAATGTCATTTTTTGCTTAAGTAGACAATGATTCTAGTAAAGCGAGATGATATCACACGCGACGCAAATGCCGTGCTCCTGCTTATCGGACGATCGATTCTTATGCGGTATGCGTTGCATGTAGACTCTCGAACCTTTTACACTACTAGTGCTGATATTTATAGCATTAAAATGTGTTTACGGAGTTAATTCTCAAAATCCAATGCTAGTCTCACAACTGTCAGCTTACTCTTCCTTTTAACTACTAGACTACCACAACGTTGATCACGCTGTGCCATGCAAAAATCGTGTCGACCTCTCATTTATACAACCTTATCATACGCGATCTCCTACTTAGGCGGATTTAAATCAGTCCCTGTTTTTCCCAACTAATTACAACTGTAACCAACCATCATAATAATTGAATGTGGCTCTATTTTTACTCTTATAAGTTGAGGTCTTCAAGAGATGCTGTCACACATACGGTCGCATAAAAGGGCTCTAATTTCAATTGACACGTTTTTTGCGATGGCTTGAACTGCAGTTACAATATTCAATTCAAATTTAAAGTCAATTGTAGTATACCAATTTTGAAAAAAACAAACATTAACTGGATCGTGCCTTCATTTAGTTTTTAATTAAGGATTTATAAAAGTTGAGTTGGTGACTGCAGGTCGGTCAGCAGCATTATGAAAATCCCCTCACTGCATGACCTCCGGTGGGTTCCTTCGCAGGAAACGTGTTAAGTACCTAAAGAAACGAAAAATAAGTCTTCTTGGCATGGAGCTACATATCTCGGTCTTCAAAGCTTTGATAAACTCGAAAACAAGAAGAAACTATTATGCATCCAACATTTAACTAGGGGAAAATAAATTATGCATCCCACATTTAACTAGGGGAAAATAAATTATGCATCCCACATTTAACTAGGGGAAAATAAATTATGCATCCCACATTTAATTAGGGGAAAATAAATTATGCATCCCACATTTAACTAGGGGAAAATAAATTATGCATCCCACTTTTAATTAGGGGAAAATAAATTATGCATCCCACATTTAACTAGGGGAAAATAAATTATGCATCCCACATTTAATTAGGGGAAAATAAATTATGCATCCCACATTTAACTAGGGGAAAATAAATTATGCATCCCACATTTAATTAGGGGAAAATAAATTATGCATCCCACATTTAACTAGGGGAAAATAAATTATGCATCCCACATTTAATTAGGGGAAAATAAACAACGTGGCTGGAAAAATTAAGGAATTAGGAATCAATCTTGTTAAGCACTACAATCTAGAATGTGGGGGGAAATATTTTCCCTTATTAACGATTTAAAGATTTCTAATTTCAGAAGTTTTAATACTTTGTTGAGTTACGAAGCGAACAGGTAGACATGTAAAGTACTAAGTATAGAAAGGAGGGTTTGGAAAATTACATCTTAACCTTATTTTGATAGAATTCGAAACTAGGCAAACTTGTAATAGTCTCATAACATTTATACTAATTACAATTTTAGGTAACTCGGCTTCAGCGGCCTAGTGACCCAGCTTGTATTCGTACAAAAAATGACCCGATTTTGTTTAGTTGTTAACATATCCATAGGATTAAAAGTAGTTTTTTGAATAAAAATTTTTCTAGAATAAAAGATACTCTAGATTAACCACATGCGCACAAATAATCAGGCTTATTTATAGTTGATGAAGCAAACTACTATAAGTACGACGTATGTATTGAGACACCTTGATATATAGCAGGTGTTATCTTACATGCCAATAATATTAAAACCCTCTGTCGTTGTTGCTCTCGCTATAGTAGTACCTAGCATGTGTGCTCCTTGCCTCTGATATTGATCATTCTCCCAATTAAAACTAATTAGATTATAAATGACTTCAACCATTGATATGTATGCTACTAAATGCCACTCTAAGGGGACATCCTTTATTACCCTAATTATTAACGGGAAAAATGCTGCATATCTCGGTTGAAGAAATTGCATTTCACGTCAGACGTTGATAGTTCAGAATTGAAGACTCAAAACATTATTGATTGACAGTAATTTTTTCATTGAGTGATGCGTAACATGTAGACTCTGGATTTATTGACGTATGCTTATTTTAAAAACCTCCAGAAGCACTAAAATTTAGAGAAATATTAAGTAAGATACCTGGACAATTACACCGAAATTTTTCTAACTAACGTAGAAATTGTATTTTCCAGCATAAAATCTAACGATTCAAAATGGGTTGAAAAAGTAACACGAAGCGTGGTGAAAAAACCTTACTGGCATGTCCATGTACTAGAATGTTGAGAGTCTTGCTGTAATCACGTATGCAAGCCGCTGTCAAGCGGTGCTGAATGGTGTTCACGGAGGGAAACAGTGCAGTGATGTAAGAGACAGGGGCCTTATCGCTGTTACTAACACTCTACGCGGCCCAATTCTCCTTTGTCGGAACGCTCGCATTCCAAAATTTTTGAGGATTTTCATTGATTGAAAATTTTTGAACTGACAAAATAGTAAACTCGTGTAATATGGTGGTGAATGGGCAAAGTAACAGTCACAGCAATTATAGAGAACTCTCAGCTTTATAAAAATAATTTGTTTTTCTTTTTGAAGACTTAACCCCTCTACTAGTAAACGTGAATTTTTTGCAGCATATCGCTGCACGTCATTTAGAATTTTTTTATTATATGTATTTTTCATAGAGTGCTTAAGAGCTTTGGTTCATGTAAAGAAGTATCGGCTTCGGACTTTGGAAAGAGTCCAGCAAAAAAACAGAAACAAAAAAAAAACAAATAAATTGAGATCAGGCGACCAGGGGTTCGCAATCGTTAGCACCAAAATCTTAGGAAGCAGTATTGTGCGTCCGGTTTACTGTGGTAGTGGGGTGGAAATGCCAGGAAACTCTCGTATTTCAGTGCCCCGATCAAAAAAATTCGTAGGCCATGTCACCTTTTTCAGTCGCATAGTAGTGGACAAATACATTAATCGTGATACCGTTAGAAAGACGGCTATTAAATCCCATTACTTTCAAACAAGTTGAATACAAATCATCTATTCTCCATATCAATTTCTTGAAACCGAATGGATTCCGTTTTTCTTATCGTAATTTTCGATGTCGAAAGAGGACTATCGCTTGGAAGCTTGGAGCGTTTCTTAAAAGCATTTTTCGTATTTTCCTACATTTTAAGAATATTCATCAACCCTTTACCGCCTCAGGAATATACGGTCCTCTACCGAAAATAACCTTAATATATTGTATTTGTTGTTAAATTTATTCGGCAAGAGGTTTCGTTAAATTCTCAGCGCAGTGGCAGCTCCCCCCCATCATGATGTCCGTGACAACCTGGTACCAGTGCCGGTCAGATGACAGTGGTTGTGATACCGGCAATATGAGTACAAAAATGCTGACGTTAAAGGGTTGAGTGTCTTTCTCGATGAGTAGGAAAAATAATTCAGTTTAGCTAACCTTTTATGAGAGTACTCAATTTCCACTGCTAAATATCACGGTAGAGGAAACAAGGTAGGGTCAAACCAGTCTTTTTTTGACGACTGTGTGGGTTTGCTGACTTCACGGCAACGAACCAATAGCGGCGCTCATATTGCTTCTGGTGGCACTGCTAGCCCTGAATTCGTCACCACTATTGGCCTAACGACATGGCGTTTTAGAGGCGTCTTAAAGTTTCTTTAAAGTAAAGCCTTTCTTTTGTCTTGCCGAATAAGAAGCAGTGTATTTGCCCCCATAGAATTGACTCTACCATGTTTCCTCTACCGTGATAAATATCCCTGCCTGCGGTTATTGGCAGTTATTTGTCTTATACCGTATGGACAACAAAAAAGTAAACGCAACTTTAAATATTAATAACTTTGGATTAAGATACTTCAGTTTCATTTGTTGCATTACACACAGAGATATGTCCTCTGCCGACAAAGCTTTAGGTCTGGGCATAAATGAGGTCCAAGTCGTCTGAATATTTACTGTATTCGAATTTACTTTGAACTTCCTTTAAATTCTTTGTTCCCGCGTAGTAGTTGATGAAAATGCGTTGTTCCTTCGTTAGTTACGTGACGATGGGCTTAGTCACTTGAAAATTTAAATTGAGAGGTAAATTTTTAAACGATTTGGACCTTATTTGTATTCTGACCTGAAGCTTTGTAGTCACACAAATCTCTGTGTCTAATGCAACAAATGAAACTGAAATATCTTAATCGGAAGTTTTTAACATTTAAAGTTGGGTTTACTTTTTTATGGTCCGTCCACACGGAACAATGCACTTACATATGCAGGGAGTCCTAGAAAAATGCACTAATCTGTCTACTAACGATTAAAATATAATTTGTTTTTGTTTCAGATGCAGCTAGTTTTCTTTTATGAAATTATTAAATTTCGTATCTGAAAACTTAATTCTTAAGTTAATTTTTTTCCTTCAATTTAACTCATTGCACTCACATCTATGTCAATTAGCACCTACACCGGAGCAAAACACATGAGTAATAGGCAGTCATGGAGTGAGTACAATTTTGAGGAACACCCTGAACATCGATAAAGTCGTTGGAACATCCTAAAAATCAATATAGTTAACATGCAAATGAATATTGAAACGCTCATGAATTTTAAATCCAGTCCAAAAATTATGGAGTAGCATAAAATAGGGTTCTTAATTTCTGTTCTCCAAGGCACCATCTTCTCACTTAATCTCTTCGTAACCGCAGCATCAAAAGGTTGCATCCAAAAGTGATCAGAATCTCTCCGTTCTGAGCCTCAAATCCATTCCTATGCAAATGTATCCGAATTATTCCATCACACTGCACAGTGCAGTCGAAAAGCCATAAACTCTCTGGCGAACAGAGAGCCTTGGTGTTGTAGCCGGCCGCCTTGCATACATTGAGGTCGTAATTACGTGTTATTCCTGGCTACTACACACCCATCGGATGCTGGGCGGGAGAGAAAGGAGTTGTCCTCCATTGCAGAACGAGTTTTTCAGTGCTGTCATCGATAATGGAGCTTCTGCGAAGTTTATTAAGGGTTCTATACTTCCACTGTGTCTGAGCATCCGTCTGATGTGACTGGTGGAATAGGCCGTCACATGTTTCGTGGAATTTTAGATTTCAGAATTGGTGCTGACGAATTTTTCAGCCATTTCGAACGTGATTTCTTCAACTTGGCACTAAACGAATTTAAAATTTCTTTAGTGTTCAGTTCTTCTAATTTTACTACGGAACTAAAAAATGAATACGGCTGTGAACTTGAAAGTTCCTTAATATTTTATTTTGGGCATTTTGTAGAGCAGGATAATAAAGTTTTCACTATTTCTGGTTTCTTGCGAGAATTTTTAGAGTATCTTTCTTGCACTAACGAAAAAAATTCAGACAATATCACAGTTGACAATGCGTAGTCATTGCACATTAGTTCAATATTTTTTTTTGCTATTTATGTTCTTTTCCTTAGCAGAAAAATTTCCTCAACCACTTCCTATCCAAGAAGACAAGTTTTACAACTTGTCTTCTTGAAATTGGAGTGAAAATTGGAGCGACGTACGGGAAATCCGGCCCAGAAATACATTATCAAACGTATCCGAAAATTCGCTGCTAAAGTGCTGTTTGCATTATATTATGTTTTGCGTAACCGTTGTAAAGTATGAAAACAGGTGCATAGTCACTTGAAATAACGAGGTGCTTGGAGTGTAAGTTTGCAGATTTGTCCGTGATACATGATATGTCCCAAATCATCATTGAATGCATATGATCCAAACAAGACATATGATCCAAACAATCGTCAGCAATACACCCCACTAAAAAAGGACAAAAATCTACAGGAATAAATACAGTTTTCGCAGACACGAAGAAATCTAATGTGTAAATATAACTGCGTTTACGTTTGCAAACCATTCCGGAAAACAATATAAAAATTGAGGGAGCTTGTTTTTCTTAATAAGTACACGCTAGAGGTAAATGTGACTTTCTTTACCTCTGTACCTCATGTCAGCAACAAATTTTTATAGCGTAAGCAAACTTTCTTTTGGTGAGAAAGTTACCATGAAAGATGTCAAAATTTCAGAGCAATGGAAAACAACAGTTTGAGAAACAGTTTTAGATATTTAATGTCTAATTCATCATGAACTTTAGAATGCATAACGATTTAATATCAGTCCTCATGAAAATTCTGAGTTCTTTAAATAACAAGAGGAACAACAGGATTCTTAAAGCGGCACAATGTAGCAGATCCTTTTATATCATTCTGAAGTTAGGTATTAAAAAAAATACGTTGCGCGATTACGTTTTTCTTCTTCATTCAGCCCACAAAAGTTTTTAGAGTAGAATCTTGTATTTTTAAAATCGCATGTAATGGTTGTTAGTTTATCTTATTTTCTACAAACAACATTACAGAGAACATGTTCTTACTTCATCTCAATAAACAGGCTTGAGTTTGACGTTTACTGAAGATTAACCTCACGGCGACAGTCATGTTAGTCCCTTGCCTGAGGAGATCAAAATCTGCTCAAAGTGTTCCAATGCGTCTGATATTACACGACGACGACATGAATGCCAAAATGAGCTCAACTAATTAATCGGATACTATTTTTTCAACCTGTTTAAAATTTTAAATTAGCAAAAATCTCAAGAATTCAACTATTTTAAACTTAGTGAGCATCATGATTGAATTTTTTCCTTTTCCTCAACAACATTTATTTTTGACATCAAATCCAATTCAACCCGCTCTTTGGCTAATTACTAGCCCTAAGTTACCAGCATGTTTTCTATTTTCGCCATTTTTTTGCCCTAATATTCCCAATAAAATGTCACATGGTACACGAATTCTTACTAAGTATATCTTCATTACTTAAACAAATGTTTATGAAATTGTTGTTTCTTCTCTACTGCATCATTGCCCGTCGATTTTCACTCCAATTTCACGAGTCTATCGGTACCTCAATGAATGTTTTCAAATTATTATATCTCAATTTTTATTATATCTCAAATTATTATATCTCAAATTATTATATCTCAAATTATTATATCTCAAATTATTATATCTCAAATTATTATATCTCAATTATTATATCTCAATTATTATATCTCAATTTCGGTAGCTAGTCATCTCATTCAGTCCTGCTTTTCGAAGCATCGTATAATTTGAATAATAGTACGAACAATTCTCGAGATAGTAACAGCGTAAGGAAAAATAAACTAAGCAAATATTTAAATTTCTATTACAGTACAGGAACAGTTTACAACAGGCAAAAAGAGAGCAATGCATCTTGAAGAAATAATTTCATTCCAAAATACACAGATGGATAACTATAATACCTATAGCCATAGCAGCTACTATACACAGCGAGGTATAAACTATATAATTACATATGCATGCAGCTCATTGCATGCTGGTTATGCATTACATTACATGCTGGTTATGCATTACATCACATGCAATATCATGGCCTATGGATTACAAAACGTTTAACTATAAAATGCCTCGTTGCAGAGATCGTTTTCGTTCAGACGAGTTGAACTGTTGGGTCACTAAAAACAAAAAGCTTTTTTCCGTTATTAATACTTAGCTAAAAGTCAGGGTATCGTATAAGTATCTGAACGAGATGATAAAAACTGAGTTTTTGAACATTGAATGTTGAATTATTTGAAATAAGAGTTTAGGAACGTATTACATACTTAAGCAATGAATATTGATTTCTTCATTATAGGAGAATGACAGCTGGATGTTAAAAATCTTGAAGGTAAGATACGGAATGTTTTAGAAATAGGAATGTAAAAATTGGTATCGTTTTCAAACACGTTGAATTTTTTGAAGTATGAATGTAAAAACTTCACACCTGAAAATTTGAGGAATTTTCTGCAGATATGACAAAAAATAAGCATGAGTGAATTTGTTAACTAGTCTCCAAAAGTCATCACGTTTGACCGAGAAAGGAGAGCTGATAAAATTGAAATTCCACTAAAGTTCACGAATATTGCACAGATTTTTTTCTCCTTTTGGACTTTTATATTACTCACTGCAAGACGACCTAATTTCAAAGCTACCAGGAATAACTTTACGACTGCGCAAGGAGAAAATGAAAAAACGAGAAGATTTGAACGAGGCAAATACTCCCACAAAAAAGGTCACAACCCCAGTCTAACGTTTTCGCCACCTGCATGCATGATTTTCGCCGCCCAAGTAATTAAATCGCTAGGGCTGCCAAAAACATGCATGCTTCGGCGAAAAAAGTTAGAGTGGGACGGGAACATCTATTTCTCATGAAATATTTGCGTAGACATTTTAGTAGCATCAATTTAAATTTAAACAAGATTGCTTATTGAATACAGGAAAAAATGAGATAGCAGTTTGCAGCGATGCTATAATCGTGTGTAGGAGTTTGTGTAGTAGCAGAACAGGTTATTTTCCAGGTAAGTCCCGCCACTAATGCAACACATAAGTTCACCCACTTATAACCTTCAAAATAATGGACCTATCGACTTCAAATTGCTCTCAAACGAAATATTAAACATTCTTTCATTTGAGAGTAACTTGGAGTCGATAGGTGCATTATTCCGAAAGTTACAAGTGGGTGAACTTATGTGTTGCATTAGTGTTGGGCCTTATCTGGAAAAGATCCGCACAACACGCCGTCAAAGAACATTCGCTTCTGACCTACGAGGAGCGTAATTCCATAGCATTATTGCCCAATGAAGCAAGGGCAGAAACTAATGACCACGCTTTAAGCACGACACGCGACTACGATAATAACGAAATGGTCCATAATAAACAGCACGGAAATTATACGTGCTACGTGACGCACATTTCTATAAACTACAATTCATCAATAGTCACATAGCCTTTCATGGTATATAAGGAGAGAAGGAAATACGAGATAAAACGTCACTAATTGTTATATATACAGGAAATGCCCATATTTACACGTACTGTGTAAAGTATAGATATATAATATTCACGGTACCTCATGCCACCGATGTTTCTAAAGTCTTTTTTCAATTTGTTATGAGGATTACGGTACAGGATATTTTGTGTTACACATTTATTCAGTTATCAGGAAAACGCTGGAGTTAATATTTATCCAGGTTTTGGTGAACAAATTTTATGGTCGAAGCAGGTGAAAAAATATTCCATCTCGCGCGAATCTTAAGAGATAACCTAACGTTAGAAAATAAAGCAACCACAACCTGAAAATAACGAATAGGGAAGTGCAGTACACATCGGATGCCTGAAAAAAATTCACTCTAGTGCAGTAGACATCAACTTGTAATGAGAGAAAAATTGTTCGTACATTTGAATACACACGAGACGTGAGTCTCCACCTAAGCACTTTGACCGCAAATGGTCAATCTGAAGCTCAAAATTCTAATCAAATTTAAAGCCAATTGTAGTCAGCAATTTTGAAAATAGCAAACATTAACTAGATCATGCCTTTATTTAGTTTTAATGAGGTATTTTTGAAAATTGAGTAACTATTGGTCGGTCAGCAATATTATAAAACCCCTTCAGGGGCCATCGGTAGCGTACGTTGCTTTCAAAAGGTTTAAATAAACCTAAACTCCTTTGCTGCGGCTGGTTCATGTACGGCTTCTCACTGGAGTTGAAGCGTCCGCAGTGAACGCATCAATATCAACATCAAGAGTTAATCGTCAGTTCATAGATTCACAGACACGCTTGAGGCCGGATTTTTAAGCAATGTACGTTATCGTACTGATACAGCTAGCAGCGTAAGTTCGTTTTCTAAGATTCAGCTATGCTACGTGGCTCTTAGCGTAAACGAGTCCACTTAGAAAAACCGGCTCCGGTATCTGCGCTGCTGCGGCGACGTACGGAAAATCCGGCCCAGAAATACATTATCAAACGTATCCGAAAATTCGCTGCTAAAGTGCTGTTTGCATTATATTATGTTTTGCGTAACCGTTGTAAAATATGAAAACAGGTGCATAGTCACTTGAAATAACGAGGTGTTTGGAGTGTAAGTTTGCAGATTTGTCCGTGATACATGATATATCCCAAATCATCATTGAATGCATATGATCCAAACAAATTTGCTTAACAGGCGAGGCTGTCCACTGTTCAGGTACCTGAATTTGAAATACATGCTGTGGTGGCAGCATTGTCAGCAATAAAAGTTTATCTATTAACTTTGATCTTCATTGATTTTTCTGTTTAATATCTAACTAAAATTGGTCAAGTTTAAGATTTTTCTAAAGCTTGTAGTCTGAACAAAGAGAAAAATTTGTACTTGAATTTTATTTAAAAAACTCAAGCTTGAGGATTTGGGCTTGGAAAACAGCACGCAGAGAAGCCAATCAACATGAAACTAGAAAATTAATTATGCCGACCTAACTACTGCGACAGCGAAATGTTCAAAAATCCTGCCATGCCGGGCTAATAGTTCTAAGCTTCACAGCTTTTCGAGTTTATATGTATTAAGATGAAATCGATATTTCGCAATTGACAAGGACTAAACCTCAGCTTACAAGTTGGTTACTTCAAAGTTTGAGTGAAATAAAACAATTATAAATCTAAAAACGGGATGAAATGAAAGAAACTTTTGCAATGCTAACATTACAAGAGATCAAGTAATTTCAAGTCGTAAATTGGGCATTTTATGAATGAAAAAACATTTGTAGCATATTCCTAGATCATTTAGTAAAGAATGAGAATTAACATCTCACGTTCTACCCAAAGTAAAAATGGGCATTTCTTCAGTATTTCATAAAAACACTCCTACCAACCTGTCTTGTTTTTACCTCGACATTGAGACAACATGCAATCACGTTTGTAATCTAAGGACATAAATAACTTTACATTTTGTAAAACAAAGAAGTGTGTGAATAATCTCAATCCCCTAATGTAGTCGAGCAAGGTAAGTGAATCTTGAGATAGCGCCCTGTCTCTGCAAGACTAGAATCAAGGCTGGCAATGAAGATTTACCTTCGTGGGGCATAGCACCACTTTTGAATATGGGCCCTGCATGCCTACTAGCAAAGGAGTGCAGAATTTACGATCAGTTTTGTTCTGATGTTTTGAAATTGATAAATTTGTTCCCGGTTAATTTTTTGTTACGTGTTATATGCATATAAGTTTCAGTATATGATCCACTTGGTACACATGAGCATGTTGAAAAGTTGTAGAATAGATTTATTTACCTACGCATTTATATTTTCATACCGAGGTGGCGAGCACTCTTCTGGAAGAAAACATAAAGCTCGAAATATAGCCTATCATATGAATACGACATATGAGTCTATATTCAGAAGAAACATGTAACAACAAGTTACAGAGCAGGGATGCTGAGTTCAAACACTCGTCAGGTGTTGGAACCGATCAGTGCAAACAAGTGTGGTGCAAGTATAATCAAGTAATGAGGTACGGCATCTCTTTTTCACTATATTATCCATTGTCTCTTAGGTCTCGCATTCGATCATCTAAGTGACAAGTGTTTTCAACCAAGAACAAGCGTCCAATAATTACCTATTTTGAATCGCTAATGTTTAGCAGGAAAAATTAGAGTTTTGATTCGCTTACTAAAATATCTTCAACTAAATATCAGACAAGTAAAATATCACACTTGAATGCCGGATGCACCTTTTTGAATGCCGGATGCAACGAATGTTGTGTTAATTTTTACACCGAGATTACAGGTAATTGATATTCTACATGATTTCCGTCTTCAAGCCAAGATATGTAATTTTACATTTTGGTTCAAAATACAGCAGAAAATGAGACAGCAACTTGAATTCAGGTTCCGGCATTTTTGGGATTCATAGCTAAATACTACTAAGACCCATGACAAGGCATTCAGCAAACTGGTGCGTATGCAAGAAGCAAATGAGAGAATGAAGCATTCTCCCACACGTATAAGGAGGCTGCAGACACTTGAAAAACACAAGAGAAAAACTCGCCGGTCCGAGTACCACCGGTCGGGTTGTCCAACTTGTCTCAAAGACTCGCAAAATGTCGGCTTCAATTTTTTTCGACAGAGAAGCTTAGAGTGCTTTATGCTGAACGACCTTAAACTTGCACATAAAATCCACCCCAGGAGCTTGAGAAACTTGAAATTATTGGTAGAAGTTGCAGATTCACTGTTTTATTGCCAGAAATTAAAAGTGCTCTTGCTCCTAAAAAGAAAGTTTGCTGCGAGTACTTAATGGTACTAAGTAATGTCTCTCTTACTGCTACGGTTCGTCTTTTGTCAACTTTGGGCTCCAGTGCGAGGGTTTTACGTCAGGAAAATTTTCGTGCAAGAGACCACGTAGTGAGAAGACGAGCTCAATAACTCATATGTCATGGAAAACCAAATTCCGGTTTACACCTAATTCTCAGAGCTCTGGGCAACTCAGCTGCTCTCAAACAAGAAACAAAAACCTGAAAATAGCGCAACTTTTTCAACAGTATTACTTAAGTTTTTGCTATAAGTTTTACCGTGGATCACCCTTCTCAATACGCGAATATGAATTTAACTACCTAACAACGGAATTAAACATAATATTCGTACAGGGTTCATCTTAGGTAGGTAATTCCTATTTTCTACGAAGGGGAAGAAGAAAGCCTCCTCTATTCTACTGTCTTTATCACGCATTGACTACGCCGCCATTAGAAGGGTGGTTCATTTACGTCGATGTCTGTGCAGTTGGAGATGGGCTGGATGCTGACTCGGGCTTCGCTGCGCGACCTGAAAAGAAAAGAAAAAAATATACAGCGACTGACTTGATGATAACAGGTGATCCTGCATTGATGTTGACTCAATTTTTCCTCGGTGTATTTTATTTATGATCAGCTTATTGACTTATTAATTAAGAAAATCATAGTTCATGTGATGTAGAAATGCGGGTTGATAGTTGATGCTGAAGGAAGAAACTCTAGAAACATTGCTGTGGTTAGGATTTAAGTTAACGTGTAAATAGATCTACGTTACATTCGTGTGAGGCTAAGTATAATTGCAAAAATATGCCTCTGGAGAACGTTTAGTATCATTTGCGTCAATAATAACAATAAGCGTCAGCGATTAAAAAGAAACCTGTTAACATTCGATAAACACTGCGCGTTTGATCTCGGTAAAAGTTATTCCAATCATAACTGCAGCAGTCAAAAATCTCACGTCGCTTAGGGAATGAAAGAAAAATTGCATCAATTATGTGGATTTTTTTTCTAAGTTTTTCTTAGAACAGATGGAAATGTCTGCGAATCACCATTCATCGTGGCCAAATTCTTACACGTATACGAACTATGCCTACACTGTCAGAATTTAACACACTATTAAGATCAGACTTGAACTAACTGATTAATTCACTATTTATAAGAAGTTACAGTTTTTCGCAGAACTTTCCTTCAATATTGTAACTCAGGCGAGAAACTAACAGCACACAACGAATTATACCGACATTAGTCGTTACAATTCGAATTGAATAATTATTGCCCTGTCTCGAAATTCTAATTATATTAACTTATTGAGAGGCGCGACGGTATAAATAGAGCACAGTGTCCACACAGCAACAGCGCGCAGCGATTTGCGTCAACGCGCAAAGTTATTCACATGGCGGTAGGGAGAGAGACTACAAATCACGGTTTTAGCGCAGTCCCCCATGCAAATTACGAAACGTAGAAAACGCAGTAAAAATGAAGGTTAAGATCTGGAGAACATGGTGCTACCAGTGTAGTAAGACGTTTAGTTTATGGGTATCACCGGGTCAAGCTTCGTTATCAGGATTTGGAGACTTCAACGCATACCCAGTACCGATCTTCGTCACCTACGAGAATGATTGCAGTATAACAAAATATGACAATGAAATAAGCCATTTGGTTCGCTCTCGGATTGTTTCTCACGACTCATTCTGTCAAACACCAATCATGCACAGGCACCAGAGTAAGAAAAGAAAAGAAAAAAGAACTGTCCAACTCACATATGCAGAAAGCTTGTAGTGTCAACTTATATAATAAATGAAAATTTGCCGTCACCTACGGCAGTTACACCTAAAACAATTTACTCCGAAGATGTTAAAATAGAAAGTGAAAGAAATGACGTCAATGAATTGTAATGGATAAGATAAAAAATCAAGATATATGAATATGATTTCAAGAAACAATTTTCATGTTCAACTGTAGCTTTTTGAAATTAAATTCCGCGAGACAAAATACTTAAACTGGTCATAAAACAATAAGACAACAAGGTAATGAGATGGATGTATCCTTAATTGTTTTTTCCATCACTAGAACTCATTCCGACGTTCAGAGACATGGCAAGTAGTCAACGAAGTCTTTTGAACGGGTCATTGATTAATGATTAATGCAGTATTAAGTAATATAACAATACTGATTTGGTGATTATTTAGCATAACATTACTCGAGCATTTGACTTAATTTTGCTCAAAGATATTCGTGCATTTATATTCATAAGCTAATGGAAATACTGTGAACTACACAAATCTCCACACATCTGAAAAGTCCGCAAACTACGAGTCTCCACGTGATTTAGCATTCATGTTTGGCAAAAAATTACACTTTTTAACTGGAGTAAATCGATGATTTCCTTACGACGGACTCAACTTCTACAATTCAGGCTTCATAATTTTAAAAGAGTACCAAAAATGAAAATGTTCATGACAGTATAAAGCTATTCCCAGCTCGTAATTTGACAATAGGCATCGGAGTTGAGTACGCAGAACGAGTTACAGAATCTCTCAGGCTTGCACTCGCAGAACATCGAAGAATGGCAAAATAATTCACTTGCCAATTAGCACCTAATAAAGTTACAGAAGAAAGACGAACTTGAGTTTATTTTATCTTTCATTAACACGGTTCAGACTCAACGTAAAAGTGCAATGTTGATTTCAGCCAGAAAACGCTCTGAGTATTCATTAAAGCTAAATTTGTTTATAGCATAATAGAAAACAATTTTTCTTAGTCAACGACGATTTTTTCTGGTAGTTGTGTCGCATCACACCGGTAGGCCGATAACGTTGGCAACGCCATTATATTTATTGCAAACTATTTGCTAGTACTACTTTGCTAAACCAATGATGTTGAGAATATCAAACTTAACGCTCAGTCAGTTAGTTAACAGACAAATAGTTCACATTTTTTTTTCATTTCTGCAAAAATTAAGTGTTGAGACCATCATAACTACACAGCCATGAGACACGAACGTTGCCAAGATCTTCCAAGTTGTATTTAGGGACTCTGAGGTGCGGGTGCTTCGTTCGTACGCACTCAGATCGATTGCAGGTAACAAAAACCAGGCACCTCTTTTGCTGTCCTGCTTCACACGTAGCAGTTTTTCTCGCGCTTCCTCTTTTTAAAGTTTGAAACTAGAGCCTTTTTTTACATCGATGGCTATCGCTAAGCGCAGCGTAATGTGGCTATTCATTGCAGTTACCAGTTTCAAATTACCACTTGCAGCGACGCATAGAGCCTCAAATATTTCATAGATTTGACTTGAGAATAATTGTTTCTTTCAAACGCCCGCGAAGACGAGCGCCACGCTGTCGTTAATGACCTACTTCTAAGCTCAATCGACGTGTGCTGAGAATTATTTATCCCCGGGCATGCTTGATTTGTGTTTGTACCGACCTCGTTGGTTGATACCATATAATATACAATAGGATCACGAAGATTCTTGCAGAGAAACAAAATTGAAGCGATGCAGGGCACATCGGAGCTGACGGTAAGCGTGCCAAGCAAGATCCTCGGCTTTTGTTGAGCCACAGGCCAGCTATGTGTCGCCTAATAAAAGAATTCTAAAGCGATCGTACATGCCATTCTCAACGTTCCCTTCACTCAAAAGAACTAATTTCTATTCGAGCGCCTTTACCTCCGCGGCCCTGTCGAGGAAATTCTTCTATGGAGATGCGATGATGCATCAACCCTCCGGATTCCTAACCGTCAGAGCCGCGAGAATAGAGACATTTTGTGTGGCGCTATACCTGGGCCGATCTCGCTCTTTATCTGAACCTTAATGCGATGGAAACTTAAGGAAAAGGGACGGCGCCAATAAAAAACGTTGTATTGAGAGGTCCATATGAGATTGTATCTGAGGTGAAACTCCGGATGCGCCGTAAAATTTCAGAAGCAAACTTACTGGAATTTAAAATCCGAAATTTTGAATACCAAACAATGCTAGGAAACTTCCGTTCAAGACAAGACATGTATAGATATCAGAGAAATTATTAAGAGAAATGTTTTTTTTCTATAAATTCGGTAAAAATTGTTAGAAATATTGCGTATTAAGCTTAGTTTTCGAACCACATTTTTGCATGAAAATACCTTGCTATATCAAATTTAACTAAAACTGCAATTCAATATTTTGAAAAGAAATCTGAAAAAATAAATTTTTATTCAATGTTTAGATCTCCAGGAGAGCCAAGAATGAATGAATGAACAGAACCTTAAGCTGCTTTTTTTAAAAGACGGCTAACCACAAGAACGATTGGTTACAGGGCTTACGAGTGGTACATGTTTTCGGAGATAAAGATGACTTAATGAAATCAAAAGCACGGAAGAAGCAGTATTAGTTATGTTTTTATAAATTAATTACTTCAGAAATAAGGCTATCAGTTTAATGAAATTACCTAGAGCTAAAAGCATCACATTGATAAAATAATAGCTGAAAATATAAATACCTAGTCCAAACAGTCAGTTTTTGAACCAGTAGACCAACATATAATCTCATCTTTAACTAGTGGAAAATGTTTCGTTTCAAATTTATCCATGCATTTTCTGACACATTTAGGTCATTGCAAAGCCGATCGGGCGGCACAAGGCAATAGCTTACCATGAGCTTCCATATTTCAACTCCATCACGTGCATCGTTGAGTCCATTTGAAGGACGATAGGGCTGTTCTTCATCACCTGATACATGGTAACTGGCTATTAAGACCGATTACAGCTTACGAATTTGACTTATACGCGTGAACTGCTTGTTTTTTCTCCTCCAATAGAAATTGAAAAGGCCCGCTGTATGATTAAGGAACTTTCGGAGTGCAAACTCGTACGTAATACAGAGAACTCGCAATTAGATCTGCAATAATAGCAGATCAATAAAGAACGCAGTAGAGCCCTCATCTAGTAGTTGAAGAATCATCCGCCTTCAAGTTTTCGAATAAAATTGAGTAGAAAAACAAATTTTTAGTAATACAAAAATGCCTCGTCAAACTTTTCTAGTTTTGTGTTCGTGGTCTTCCAGTCTTGGTCTCTTAAGCACTTGAACGTTGTAGACATGGAACATAGTCAGCTCAATTATGCTGGGCTGCAATGCATAATAATCCCTCATTGTGTAGCACATTTGGTCACTGTATCGCTAGTTGACGTACGAAACTGAAAGAGATGAACTATGATCGACTCAATACTGATATTGGTTATTACATTCGAGACTTGAACGAGCGTTGCGGTCTACTAAGCTTCAATCCTGTCGACAAGCTATTTTTTAAAGATGATTTATCTGCGCTAGCTAGGCAGCACAATGAACTATTGCGATTACGTTACGGCAATACGACTTAGACAACGAACGACTTATGAAGCCTCCCAGTCATTGCACAAGATCTCTTGCTTGCTAAATGGACTTTGTTGACCAAAGTATGGATATCGTAAATTCTTTCTCGGGAATATTTTTAATAAAGGATGAAGCAAAGGTCGAGGTATTCCATCGAAACCACAAGTCCAATTCTCGAGCATCTAAATTCCTACGCATGAAAAATTGCGAAGCTGTTTCGCGGAAAACGCGTTACAGCTGCTTCGAAAAATTCAAAACCATTACGAGGAAAATTCTCGGCTGTTACATGGAATGATACCTGGCTGTTGTTACACGGAAGAGGGCGTAACTGTCATGTAGAAAAACGTGCGGCGCTATGCGGAAAATTCGTAACTGCTACGTGGAAAATGCGTGGCTGCCACAAGAAAAATGCGTGAGTGCTACGTGGAAAACGCGTGACACCTACCGCAATTATACGGCTATAGAACTGAAGGATGACGCCAGCCAATGACAGTGCAGGACAGCGTCACGACCAATTACACGCCGCCATGCGTCGCGCGCTCGCGCCAAGGCCGACGGCGCAGGATAGTACGCTGCTATTGCTACTTGCATCAATGAACAGTAATTGGCTGACCTTTTGGGAATTTAATGGGGATATTCATTCTCTGTTACGGCACTTCCAAACGATGTGATTATGTTTCTCAGTGCAACAACTCTAAGCTCACAGAACTTTTCCATGACAATATTTTCTGGGCTTTGGTAGTGGGAAAATTGAGTTCGCTAGTCTCCTCGATCAAAAATAAGAATAGCATAGGCTGTCTGGGAAAGAAAAAAATTTAAACTCGAATGGAGATCAAATACGCAATGACACTTTGGAACCAAACATACTCAGTTGATAATAATTATTGGTTTGACTGACATTCCTGTCCACCACGAGGCGAACAAACGCAACCAACAGCAGGCAACCACAACACAGATCCGGCGGAACGAGACAGAATCGCAAGATCACCTCCGTAAGCGAGCTTTTGTCTGAATCTCGCGGGCGGCTTGCCTTTACTGTGGCTTGAACTGATTTTCCCCTCCACCCGGCGAGGATTTCTCAAACAACAACTGAAATCCCACATGGTTCGAGAATGTGGGTCCATACTTGCTGAACGCTGTGTTTCCAGATGACTTTAAAATGGTTTATGATTGAAATGAGAATGCATGTCCGAGCCTTCAGAAGAGTTGATACGGGAAGCGATACAGCATGGCATGCTTTTCGTATAGCAACGGGTAGTAGAAATGAAGGTTCAGGGCGCGTATTGGTTGATGAAACAGATAAAATGTTCCTTCAAATCAAGTCATATCGCTCATTGATTTTCCTACTGCCATATAATGAACACCATGTCTCAATGACGGTTGCTCCAGTCGGGTTAGTGCCCATTTCACTCGGTGAGAGGAGTTGTGGATGGCTTTTTCTCTTCCTAAACGGGAGAACATCGTATTCGCCCAAAGGGGTCTTGAATTCTGATCCATTTCACGTGAAAGGCAAGCGCTCTAAGCCACTCGGCCGTTGTGGTCACAAAATGCCCATTAGCCTGTACATTCACCTCCACACGAGGTTTGGACGAGTAGACTCGCTGATCTTATAGCTCATTTAACTCACTATTTGAAGCTGTTTATTGAAAAATAAATGATATCCTTGAATTGCCCAGAAAACATATGATTTTTTGTCATGTTCGTCAAAAAAAATCATTATATGCGGTAAATTCTGAAATTTTGAAGACATTTTCCAGGTTTTTACTTGGGTGAACTCATATGAATGCAAAACTCAAACTCAAACTCATGATCAGGCATGATTTCCATTCACATGTAAAAGATTGTGAGCTTATAAGCTCTATCGAGTCATGTGCGAAAGATTATGAGCTCTCAAGCTCAATAAGCTCCATTCATTCACAGGCGAACGAATTTGGAGATTTTAAGCTGGATCCAATCTCACGTAAGATTAGGAGCTTTTGATTTTTATACATTCTCATGCGTGAGATTTGAGTTTTTATTCTTATTTCCTTCATGAGCTACGCACTCACATGTGCCTTACGAATAACAGGTAGAGCGAGCATTGTTGAGCTAACGTAGTAGAAACGTTATTAGTACACGATTATCGAAAAAATATAGCCAGCAGAGAAAAATTTGCTCCACGATTCCACAAAAAAATACCACTCCTGCAGAACATAGAATTCGAAAATAATGGAGTTATTTTTGACCTCAGCGTAGAAAATGCAGGAAATCTTCAAAAACTTTGCAATCGTAATTCTGAAATGGGACAAATTTACAAGTTATAGAAGCTCAACCCTCTAATGCATAAATTGGTTCCTTATTTCCGTAATTACAACCACCATCATTGGGCTGCCACTGGCATCAGGTTGTCACCGGCATCAAAAGAGAAGAATGCTCTGTAACTCGGCAGTGAATTTCAAAGAACCAACATTTGTTAGAGCAGTATAAAATACGTAAGAGCTGTTTATAGAAGTAGAGATTTACATTTACCTGGACGGTACAGGGTTAAGAATGCAACGCAATTAACTTTTTAGAATAAAATATCAAAGTCCCGACAAATCCTTAGAACACGTGTAAGTAACAAAATAAGCATTAAAATATGAAATCAATGATGACTTTGAGCAGTTCAGAAAGTGGACAGATCGAGAAAAAGAAAGTTCAAAAATTGAGTGGCACCACCGAAAAATCACGAACATCTTAGACATTTTAATGAATTGTAGGGAGCGAAAATAGACTTCATATTCAAACAAATAATTCCAGCAAAAGACTGTATATTATAATACATAGGTCGTAACAAAGATTACGAGAACTACTTTTCTCATGACACCGAAATCAAGATGAATTTTCTTTTAAAACTACTACTTGGAAGGGACTAAGGTGGAAAGGCGGGATCGGAGTGTGGGAGTGCAGTACGGGAGTGGAGGGTGGGAGTGCAGTACGGGAGCAGAGTGTGGGAGTGCAGTACGGGAGCAGAGTGTGGGAGTGCAGTACGGGAGCGGAGTGTGGGAGTGCAGTACGGGAGCGGAGTGTGGGAGTGCAGTACGGGAGCGGAGTGTGGGAGTGCAGTACGGGAGCGGAGTGTGGGAGTGCAGTACGGGAGCGGAGTGTGGGAGTGCAGGACGGGAACAGAGTGTGGGAGTGCAGTACGGGAGCGGAGTGTGGGAGTGCAGTACGGGAACAGAGTGTGGGAGTGCAGTACGGGAGCGGAGTGTGGGAGTGCAGTACGGGAACAGAGTGTGGGAGTGCAGTACGGGAGCAGAGTGTGGGAGTGCAGGACGGGAACAGAGTGTGGGAGTGCAGTACGGGAGCGGAGTGTGGGAGTGCAGTACGGGAGCGGAGTGTGGGAGTGCAGTACGGGAGCGGAGTGTGGGAGTGCAGGACGGGAACAGAGTGTGGGAGTGCAGTACGGGAGCGGAGTGTGGGAGTGCAGTACGGGAACAGAGTGTGGGAGTGCAGTACGGGAGCGGAGTGTGGGAGTGCAGTACGGGAGCGGAGTGTGGGAGTGCAGTACGGGAGCGGAGTGTGGGAGTGCAGGACGGGAACAGAGTGTGGGAGTGCAGTACGGGAGCGGAGTGTGGGAGTGCAGGACGGGAACAGAGTGTGGGAGTGCAGTACGGGAGCGGAGTGTGGGAGTGCAGGACGGGAACAGAGTGTGGGAGTGCAGTACGGGAGCGGAGTGTGGGAGTGCAGTACGGGAACAGAGTGTGGGAGTGCAGTACGGGAGCGGAGTGTGGGAGTGCAGTACGGGAACAGAGTGTGGGAGTGCAGTACGGGAGCAGAGTGTGGGAGCTGGCACACCACACACAGAGAAGGAAGGCTGCCTGAATTCAGCGGTCCCGCTTCCTGCGAGCTCACGCCGTTTTTTGTTGCCTGTTTCTCGTTTTTGCTCCGCGGGATAAAAGGTCGGACGGAAGAGCAGGAAGGATGGCTACATGCACTCGTACTTGTTCCAGTAAAGAACCGAGTTCAGGCGGTTACAGAGGACCACGGTAGGTAACGTTCCAGTTTGTCCGTTGGAAGGAAGGTACAAAAAACTTCAAATCGGAAAGGTACGGTGGTCGAAATGGGTAAAAAATGCCTGTTCTTTTTAAGTCATAAATAGTTTGAACTGTGATCCATAGATACCAATACATGTGTCCGATGGAACTTTGTTGGTTTTTAAATACTGCGAGAAGGAGAAAAGCGTGCGCACTAAAATACCGTGGATAACATTATTCCCAGCCATTCATCACAATTTGCAGGAATGGTTTTCCTTTTCATGAAAATATGAATGCACATGTTTTACTAGCTGTAGTAAACAAGTGTAGGAATTCATTTCGTGAAATTAATGAGATAACCGAAAATTTTATCCGAAGTTTCACAGTAAAATCTAGGCAATGTTTCAAAATTTGAAGCTTATTTTTAGGCTGGATTAATGTCGCTTAGAGACCACGCAGAGGAATTTGACGCGCTACTTATGCACTGAAAATACTCCGTGTGACACAAAAACATTTTAATTTGTACAAAGATTTTTCATCTCGCTTACGTAGAGTGTCCTAATGTTACGCTTTGAACACAAGTCCTGGACTGAATGGTTACAGAGGTAAATGGTAGAGTCAGAACTTTGAATGACAACAAATATAACGTAAAATATAATATTTAACTAATCCCAAGAGGCCCATGGGATTAGTTAAATTACAGGAATTATGATAAGTAATAATCCTATGAACCGTCCCTTTTTAGGCATGATTGGGTAGTGGACTATAACTCGGAGTAGAAATTAAACCAATATAAATTAGAAGTACAAACTTAGAAAATAATATTTTTAAAAGACGCTGGTGTATGAGCTGGCGCACGTACAAGTTCTGTAAATTACGCAGTCCGTAGAATCACTACAAGTCTAGTTAGAAAAACTACGTCGTATAATTTTTTTTCGAAGATCACGTAAACAGTGAATTTTTAGGAAGGCGCTTGCCAATAAAGTTGGCATCTCAAACTTGAATGCACTAAAATATCAATAAAAGTTTCGCGCTGTAAAGAATGATCGTTTTTTTTTCTAGTCACCGTTCCTTTCAGCGATAATAAATAGAGCCTGTGCAGATATATATACACGCACCAAGGCCAGCTTGCTTCCGAGACAATAGAAAATTGTGCTGCTCAATTAACCTTCAATGGCCGAAACTAAAAATAAATCCAATAACCAGTAACTGCTGGCGAAAATCCATGTGATAAAATCAAAGCGCTTCACTAAAGTTAGCATACGGAAGATGGGAATGATGGGCACCTCGTGTAAAATATATCGCATACATAAGCAGTTCATTCAATTTATGCGGAAAATAAAACTGTTTTTGTTAATAATTTTCACTACATCGTTAAATCTGAAGATGCTCGTTTCAGTCTAGTGTACATTGGACTTCAATCGTCTTTGGCCGTCGTATATGTTCAGTAGCTGTTAATGAATCATGAAATTTATTAATTTATTCATGGGAGGGACTCGAAGTTCAAATAATTTTCAGCGAGTATAGCACGCTCATGAGATGTGAGGATACTTTAAGTGCACTTCGGTAATAAGATACTTTATAAGAGTGTTGACATTTTGATGCGGGTTTGTTCAATAACTCATACCAAGATGAGTAGAATAAGCAAGCTCTAGAGATTAGAAAAGGTTTCACTCGTCATCTATAGGCCAAAGAGTTCGGGCATCCTGTGTACATTGAAATTCTAATTTTTAGACTCTGAAAACAGCACTGGCGCCAGTTTTATTATTTTTTCCACGAACGCCAATCAGTGGCTTTCAAAAATGAGCGCTTGAAGCGGAGTGTTCTGTTTTGCTAGGAGCTGATGATTGATTGGGGTACCGCAAAATTCATGCGACTGACCCCAATCCCGTTTTAGGACTCAAAAAATTAACGGCAAAAAATCGAAAATGCTAAATTCATCTGCTAAACACGAGTAGAAGTTATGAGCACCGCTACCCAAAAAAGCTTGTAAGTGTTGCTTCGATAGCGAAAACATCTAAATCAATTCAGCTATAGCACATTTGAAATTGTACGTAACATGCTACAGAGTTTCAGAAAGTTTCACCACAATTTGTTATAAAACCTGAAAAATTAGGATCTTTTGTGTAAAAAATTTCAAATGAAAGGGATTGTAAAGCCAATTTCCGACGTTCATTCCATTTCTTTGAATAAATTATACAACGTACGATGTGGCGATGTGGCATGAACGATGTGGCGATGTGGCATGAACGATGTGGCGATGTGGCATGAACGATGTGGCGATGTGGCATGAACGATGTGGCGATGTGGCATGAACGATGTGGCGATGTGGCATGAACGATGTGGCGATGTGGCATGAACGATGTGGCGATGTGGCATGAACGATGTGGCGATGTGGCATGAACGATGTGGCGATGTGGCATGAACGATGTGGCGATGTGGCATGAACGATGTGGCGATGTGGCATGAACGATGTGGCGATGTGGCATGAACGATGTGGCGATGTGGCATGAACGATGTGGCGATGTGGCATGAACGATGTGGCGATGTGGCATGAACGATGTGGCGATGTGGCATGAACGATGTGGCGATGTGGCATGAACGATGTGGCGATGTGGCATGAACGATGTGGCGATGTGGCATGAACGATGGGGCGATGTGGCATGAACGATGTGGCGATGTGGCATGAACGATGTGGCGATGTGGCATGAACGATGTGGCGATGTGGCATGAACGATGTGGCGATGTGGCATGAACGATGTGGCGATGTGACATGAACGATGTGGCGATGTGACATGAACGATGTGGCGATGTGGCATGAACGATGTGGCGATGTGGCATGAACGATGTGGCGATGTGGCATGAACGATGTGGCGATGTGGCATGAACGATGTGGCGATGTGGCATGAACGATGTGGCGATGTGGCATGAACGATGTGGCGATGTGACATGAACGATGTGGCGATGTGACATGAACGATGTGGCGATGTGGCATGAACGATGTGGCGATGTGGCATGAACGATGTGGCGATGTGACATGAACGATGTGGCGATGTGGCATGAACGATGTGGCGATGTGGCATGAACGATGTGGCGATGTGACATGAACGATGTGGCGATGTGGCATGAACGATGTGGCGATGTGGCATGAACGATGTGGCGATGTGACATGAACGATGTGGCGATGTGGCATGAACGATGTGGCGATGTGGCATGAACGATGTGGCGATGCGACATGAACGATGTGGCGATGTGGCATGAACGATGTGGCGATGTGACATGAACGATGTGGCGATGTGGCATGAACGATGTGGCGATGTGACATGAACGATGTGGCGATGTGGCATGAACGATGTGGCGATGTGACATGAACGATGTGGCGATGTGGCATGAACGATGTGGCGATGTGGCATGAACGATGTGGCGATGTGACATGAACGATGTGGCGATGTGGCATGAACGATGTGGCGATGTGGCATGAACGATGTGGCGATGCGACATGAACGATGTGGCGATGTGGCATGAACGATGTGGCGATGTGGCATGAACGATGTGGCGATGTGGCATGAACGATGTGGCGATGTGGCATGAACGATGTGGCGATGTGACATGAACGATGTGGCGATGTGGCATGAACGATGTGGCGATGTGACATGAACGATGTGGCGATGTGGCATGAACGATGTGGCGATGTGGCATGAACGATGTGGCGATGTGGCATGAACGATGTGGCGATGTGACATGAACGATGTGGCGATGTGGCATGAACGATGTGGCGATGTGGCATGAACGATGTGGCGATGTGACATGAACGATGTGGCGATGTGGCGTGGCGATGTGGCATGAACGATGTGGCGATGTGGCATGAACGATGTGGCGATGTGGCATGAACGATGTGGCGATGTGGCATGAACGATGTGGCGTATTATCTGACGAAATGATCAACTTCGGTCGGATTTTCTACCTGAAACAGCTTTACAAATGCTCTACTGAACGCTCATTTCACCATACTTGCAATACGGAATAGGAGCATGGCACGGAACTGATAAAAATACAACCAATATAATTTTTACTCTGCAAAAAAGAGCCATCAGAGCGGTAAAGAATCTAGAATATAACGCTCACACAAATGATTCATTCAAAAATTTACGAATACTTAAGCTTCCGGATATCTACAAAATCTCTATTTGTAATTTCATTTACAAAACATTAACAAATGATGGCGAAAATAGCCAAAAAGAATTGTTAACTGTACAAACTGGTCGTTACAACCATTTAACCCGAAATAGAAATAAATTTAATCTTCCTTATTACTCAAAGGCCCGGTCGCAACACAGTATCCTCTTCGTTGGAACGAAAACTTGGAACTCAACACCTGCGGAGATCCGTGAAAGTAATTCTTATAAGGTATTCAAAAGAAATCTTGAGTCTTATTTCCTATCAGAATACTAGTCGTGTAAGATTACCAAGTCAAATCTTGTCTCCTACATGACTGGTCCTAATAATGTAGTTTACCATGGTTAATATCGCCGATCGCTCTTAAATCGTCTCGAATATATTGTTAAATCTAGTCCATTTGAACTAAATTTTAAAATGAAGCATCTAATTTCGAGTTAATTTTCTCATTGTTAGTCTGATGCGTTCCTAGTTTAAATGAATTAGGTTAAACATATTGTACTCCTTGACACGTTAAGTGTGGCGTGACCCACCGGTGGTCATTTAGGTGATTTTCATAATGCTGCTGGCCGACCAGCAGTCACTGACTCAATTTGTATAAACACTAAATGAAAGTTGAATGAAGGCATGATCCAGTCAATGTTTGCTATTTTTAAAATTTCCTGCTACAATTGACTCTAAATTTGAGCTGGATATTGAACTTCAGTTTAACCTGCCGCACTTAACGTGTTAAAATAACGTTGATGGTAGGATGCCCTAGAAGTTACTGAACTTATTCGGGCACACAGGTAGCTATACTCAAATTTGACCATTGTACTAGACTTAAGAAACATTCTATCTCTGTATCACCTATGGTAAATAAATTGTTTAAATTGTTTAAACGTGAATTAAAATTAAGAGTTAAAGTGACATATCAAAGTAGAGCAAGTGATCCAATGTACGAGGGACGACAAAAGGACCAGTAGTGAGTATTGGAGAAGTTAGAGTACAATGCCTGAATTCACGATAGATAACGAAAGACAAGTTTGAGCCAGACAACACACGAAATAAAAGTTTAAATGCGACCTTTATGACTGGAAATCAATCCGATTAAGGTCACTGCAGTAAACGTCAAGGCTAACATCGCGCATGCAATCCGAACATGCAAGATCTCGAGACTAACTGTTACTGCATTGATCGCTCGAAACCATAGGAACTGGTTTTTAATCCAGTCGGTTAGCAGCACAGCGCTCTGTGGCAATGAAAAAAGGGCATGAAAGAGAAAAAATTGGTGGTGGGCAGCTTGACTGCACATATCCTGACCGGACACCACGAGCCTAGTTTAGCATTTACAAATATGATTATTTATGCACAGAACCCGAGGGGTTACCAAGCACAGAAATTTGATGGGTGTGGTCTATTGGAAGCTTTAATTGTTCTTGTAGACGGTCTGGAAGGCCTAGGCTATTAGTCTGAGGAAGAGACGAAAGATTAGATTAGATTAGATTATTAGTTAGTTTAAGCCTCCCTATCTTCAACAAATGAGATCCAAAGAGAGGAAGGAAGAAGGCACCATTTAGTATGGAGTTAAGGGAACGTGGAATCTATGCAGAAAGGGCACAGAAACAGTAAGACGAGAAAGAAGTTCATGAAACAAGATCTAAGTTGAAGAAGAAAGTAGTAGGTGCTGAAAAACAGGATAGCAGTGAACCGAAAAAAGATGGTCCGTAACAAAACAAAAACCTATTTTATTACAACAAAAAGGAAGCCTACCTAACCTTTAGCTCAGGCCCGAAGAGACGAAAGGTAATCGGCGGTTTTCCATTCATCGGGTGGCGTTCAACACAGCGGTCTAAATTTAAGTCTTCTAGGTTTATTATTGCCAGTTGAAATGTCTATTGCAGAGAGCTAAATATGATCGCATTGTTACGACGTAAATGTAAGAAATATCTATCTACATATTTATTTTAGTTCATGCTGTCACCAACAGAGAAACTACCGTGGGTAGCTAACGCGACTATTGGCTTTTGATGGAGTCTACCTTATCTTTCGACGCGATACTTTTTAACACCCACAAACATAGCTCTTCTTTTTACGAGGTTATTAGAATAAAAATTAATAATAATAATAATGATTAAAAAGGATTACCTATTTTAAAAAAATTGTGGTGGTAAAGAAATAGAAACTTTTCGAGTTACAAGCAATCGATGTAACTGATAGCGATGCTTGTTCAATGCAGCTTTTAGAGTTGCCCATGCCATTCAGGTTCAGTGTTCCTAGTGCCGGCCGAACGAGTTGTTCAAAAAAGGTAATAGAAACGACCCTGCTTCTATGATCTTGCAAGAACGCTTCACAATCTAAAGAACATGTGAGGTCTTTCTTTCTGTTGATATTTTATCCTGTTGGCGGTTGAGCTTGTGTTTTTGAAGAATAGGTCCATAAATACTACTTCTTTATCGCATTTATATTGTAGACAAATTTTATCCATCACCCATCCTAAATAGCTAAATTAATGTAGGAAAATTAAATTGGGCGCTAAGGTTTTTTGACGCTTATTGAAATTAATGTTGTTGGACTTGATATTTTTTTTACCGCTATACTAGCACCAACATTACAGCCTCATCAGATAACCATGCCAATCAGGTATCTATACCAGTAAGGTAACTATACCAGTAAGGTAACTATACCAGTAAGGTAACTATACCAGTAAGGTAACTATACCAGTAAGGTAACTATACCAGTAAGGTAACTATACCAGTAAGGTAACTATACCAGTAAGGTAACTATACCAGTAAGGTAACTATACCAGTAAGGTAACTATACCAGTAAGGTAACTATACCAGTAAGGTAACTATACCAGTAAGGTAACTATACCAGTAAGGTAACTATACCAGTAAGGTAACTATACCAGTAAGGTAACTATACCAGTAAGGTAACTATACCAGTAAGGTACCTATACCAGTAAGGTAACTATACCAGTAAGGTAACTATACCAGTAAGGTAACTATACCAGTAAGGTAACTATACCAGTAAGGTAACTATACCAGTAAGGTAACTATACCAGTAAGGTAACTATACCAGTAAGGTAACTATACCAGTAAGGTAACTATACCAGTAAGGTAACTATACCAGTAAGGTAACTATACCAGTAAGGTAACTATACCAGTAAGGTAACTATACCAGTAAGGTAACTATACCAGTAAGGTATCTATACCAGTAAGATATCTATACCAGTAAGGTAACTATACCAATCAGGTAACCATACCAATCAGGTAACTATACTAATCAGGCAACCATACCAATCAGGTAACCATACCAATCAGGTAACTATACCAATCAGGTAAACATACCAGTAAGGTAACTATACCACTCAGGTAACTATAGCAATCAGGTAACTATACCAATCAGGTAACCATACCAGTAAGGTAACTATACCAATCAGGTAACTATACCAATCCACCCAAAGCTTGATATTATAACTCGGTATTAGCTGGGTAAGTTGAAAAAAATGCACTTCTTACACTTGCACGACACGTAGGAGAATTCTTCACTTTCAGAAGTTTGCAGGAATCAGCGGGACTATCTAGATTTCTCCTAGCAGTTTGCAGGCCCGCCTTCCACTTACGATGTGGCGTATTATCAGACGAAATGATCCCCTTCGGTCGGATTGCTCTAATTTTAATTCACAAAAACTGAAAGAACGAACATACTGGACTATTCCTCACAAAAATAGAAGATTCTCTTCAAGTGGAGGTAGCAGGAGCATCACACGCGCTCCTTGGCGCAATACCTCAAGCCGAGCACAAAAACTTGACGAGGATCTTGGCGCCGAGCGGCAGGTGCACATTTGGTAGCAGCCGTCCCAGCGCTGGACGTCACTCTGCAAAGCTCTTTAACGTAATTACTAATCATGGAAAACTAATAGTGGCTCCTTGAATGGGATTGCTGGAAACCAAGTGTGAGATTGTTGCAATATTGGGTGAGAAGTTTTGGAAATTCGATGAGTTTTGGGCTTATAAACTTGAATTTTGGCGCACCCCATTCATTCATGTTGCGAAGAGGATAACCTGCTCATCGTTGTTGAAATCATTTTAAAGCATCAATTGAACCTCGTGATTTCGTTTCTTGCTTCGAATCTTATCATTTCGTATAAAATATATTACATGAAGAAGTACGAGGAGACTATATGTTTGACGAAGAGGATAAACTGCTCCTCATATTCGAAACCTCTTTTAGAGCATCAATTGAACCTCGTCATCTCGTTTTTTGCTTCGAATATTATTATCTGGTATAAAATATAATACATGCAGAAGTACGTGGTAAACACATGTTTGTAGGCAATGTAAATGTGAACCTAAGTAATTTAAAAGTTTTTGGATCAGGCGGTAATTTAAAAAATGTTTACAAACAGTAACAATAGAAGACAACTCGAATTCTTTCATGCGATTTAACAGCATCCGCTGTACATGTACTGGTAAGAATGTACGCATTAACGTATGAAATTATCCACGGTAACCACCTTGCTTATTTAATTTTTCTTTAACCTTCCATTATCATCACCGTAAGCTTTGCTTCCCTTTTTCATTCATTCGTACATGTGTAATGTGACGGAGGTCTAATTATTTGTCCTTTCTTTCTTTTCACGAGGCATAAATATGTAACATAAATATTATACACATATAAGGACTTCTCGTCGTCCCCCAAGAGTACAGCGTTTATCCCAATAGAAATTGTCAGAGAAGATTTCCGAGAAAAATTTACTGAAATTCTTTGTAAACGTGTTCGCTCCGTTGAGATTTGAAATTTAAAGGGGATTTGAGAAACGAATGGATCTCAACTCAAAACATTTTACTTTGTCTCTTTTATGTCCTGATATACACTTCAGCTGAAATATATCTAAGCAATGACTAATTTGAAGAATTTTTAAGGAGTTAAATTTCGTTCATGGTTAGTCGATATAGTAATGTAACTTCACCAAACAATAGGAAAGTGCCCATACGTAACATGTACCCATATATTACATCTACCCATATGTAAAATGTACCCATATGTTACATGTGCCCATTTGTTACATGTACCCATATGTAATATGTACCCATATGCTACATGTGTCCATATGTTACATGTACCCCTATGTAACATGTAACCATGTGTAACATGTGCCCATCTGTAACATGAACTCATATACGAGTCTCACATGTGCTCGTTTGTAACATGTATCCATATGGAACATGTTTGAAAGATTTTGATATTTTTCTCTTTTTCTAACTCAAACTATCATATATGGCTAAAAATCATTCTAAAAATAGCCCAAATTCTAAATTTGACCAAGAAGGCCAGCCTCACCAGCCGGTTGTGTTGGGCGTAGTCAGAGTATAGCATTTTGAAGGAACAATTAGCGGTAGAGCTCACACTCTCAATTAGCGAGTTATGATGCCTAATTAGGGCTAGCGTAACTTTTACTGACCAAATAATTCTTATTGGGTATTTTTTACCTACTAGCAGTGCAATGTAAACAGTAGCTCTGCATTTATTCCTGCAGTTTTCCGCTAATTGGCAATTAGATGGATGGGATGTCTGCTGCAGGGATCGGCCCGAGCGAGCAAATATGCTATTCCGACCTTCATTACGTGGTGATGACAATCGAAACAGTCGAGTAGACTTGTGCATGGGTCCCCAACCTGGGATGCTTACACCTCCTGGAGGTGCGAGACGATATTCCAGGGGATGCGAGACAATATTCCAGGGGATGCGAGACGATATTCCAGGGGATGCGAGACGATATTCCAGGGGATGCGAGACGATATTCCAGGGGATGCGAGACGATATTCCAGGGGATGCGAGACGATATTCCAGGGGATGCGAGACGATATTCCAGGGGATGCGAGACGATATTCCAGGGGATGCGAGACGATATTCCAGGGGATGCGAGACGATATTCCAGGGGATGCGAGACGATATTCCAGGGGATGCGAGACGATATTCCAGGGGATGCGAGACGATATTCCAGGGGATGCGAGACGATATTCCAGGGGATGCGAGACGATATTCCAGGGGGTGCGAGACGATATTCCAGGGGGTGCGAGACGATATTCCAGGGGGTGCGAGACGATATTCCAGGGGGAGCGAGACGATATTCCAGGCGGATCGAGACGATATTCCAGGCGGAGCGAGACGATATTCCAGGCGGAGCGAGACGATATTCCAGGAGGTGCGAGACGATATTCCAGGAGGTGCGAGACGATATTCCAGGAGGTGCAAGACGATATTCCAGGGGATACGAGACAATATTCCAGGGGATGCGAGACGATATTCCAGGGGGTGCGAGACGATATTCCAGGGGGTGCGAGACGATATTCCAGGGGGTGCGAGAGGATATTCCAGGGGGAGCGAGACGATATTCCAGGGGGAGCGAGACGATATTCCAGGGGGAGCGAGACGATATTCCAGGAGGTGCGAGACGATATTCCAGGAGGTGCGAGACGATATTCCAGGGGATACGAGACAATATTCCAGGGGATGCGAGACGATATTCCAGGGGGTGCGAGACGATATTCCAGGGGGTGCGAGACGATATTCCAGGGGGAGCAAGACGATATTCCAGGGGGAGCGAGAAAAGTCCAGGCAAATAATACGATATTGGCTACATGTTGGCATTTATATTTCTGGAAGTGCGAGGACCGAATGAAATTTCTTTCGGGGTGCGGGGCAAAAAAAGATTGGGAACCTCCGCTCTTGTAGATCATCTATGAATGCTCGTGCGCCTTTACACAGATAAATACACGAGATTTTCCAGAAACACTTACAAGCTCCCATTCAGTCCATCTTCACTGATCCCCTGATCAGTCCATCTTCACTGATCGTCGCAGTGGGCTTTTCCAGTTTTATATTGTAAGGAGATTGAACGAAATGTTTGGCAGTCTACGGGAATCCAGTTAGAGGAACGAACTAGATCTAGCGAGAGGACGGCACCACAGAACTCAATTGGGAGCATTTGAGCATGCTGCGCCATGTGCTCGTACGTAGCACATAGCAAGGTTGCTACGTTTCAGTTTTTATATTGTGTGAAATATATAGAATTGCAATGCCCATTCAATGATTCCGTTCTGAAATAATGCAACATCTCGCCAACCGAATTACATTTCAATGTGAGTAGCAAATCGGTTTAACTAGATTCGACTGTAAAAGATCATTCTCGTACGTTTACCCTCCGATCAAAAGAATTGTCTTTAAAATAAAATCAAGTACTTCGAAGAAGTTTTGCGTCATCAAGTCTCCACGTTCGGTCAATCAATTTAAATTGAAAGATTTTTTCGTAGAAATTTATAATTTGAAGACTACATGCATATTACCGGGATTCATTCAGTGCCTTCGTTAAATACTCTTACAGTAGAAGTTAATTTTCTTCTCGATCGGTCAATTCTGCGAAATTGGCTGAGTGTGGGAGTTTGGGAGTACTGCCAAACAATGGCTGAACGCATTGTTTTATCACGGCACACTAGAAATATATGTCCTAGCTGTAAGCACAGGTCACGACTACGAGGTTACACAGCACGAAAAGTAGTAAAAACGTTACTTCGAGCAAGAACCAATACAAGTCTTGAATGGAATTCGAATTGTAAGATTCACTAAGTCTTCAAAACCCCTGGAAGCACAGAACATTTTTAAAGCTGTGTTAGCACTTAGAAGTACTATAAATGAGCAGTTACACGTTCGTTCCTACAGACAAGAAGTGAATTTATTACTGCTGCTTGCAAATTATTTATGTAAATTAGTTTAAAAGCTTTCAAGCAGTATAGCTTTTATTCACCAGTTCGCCTTAGGTTAGAGCGTGCTCTTCGACCCCGAAATACAAACACTGGATAAATTTCGGGAAACTGATTTCATGTTGTCTTGGGGCAGACAGCAATGCGCTTCAATGTCCTGGAAGCGTGCAAATTAGTGCCAGGAAACAACGGCATGGCGACAAAGAGGAATGATTCGAGACTCGCAGAAAAGACTGCGAGGCAGACACCGGCAGTTCATTTTAATGGCCAGAAATTCAGCGAAAACTGGACACCGTGCGGGGAGCGCGTCAACACCGCAGTGGGACACCATGTAAGGGCGGACACCTGCAGCATAAACATGCTTTAATTGAACGATCAGCACGGGCCCAGGCCCCACGATTGCTTGGGATGATGCACAAACAGACATAAGCTGCACGAAATTGATGATATTCACGTGAAAATTGACCGGTGGACTGCGATTCAAGAAATTAATGTTGGTCGGACACGGAATCCATGTTTTTGAGCCAATGCTGTCAATAACTGACGGGATATCTGAATTGTCAGGTAATATTCGTCAGAAAAATTACATGTTTAACAGTGGGAAAAGTTTAAATCGTGAAGCGGAACGAACAATTTGGATGTTACCCAAGAGACAAGTTCATAAGCTTGGTTTCCTCACCATCAAAATCAGCATAGAGGAATTATAGTGGTATTAAAGATCATAGGATCTCAATCGGTTTTAATTTCTATTCTACCAGCATGTAACGCACGAATGAACCTTTCTTTTGACAAAATCACAGGTATTTCGTTGCATGAGACTCTACTGCAATGATCAAACAGGAGAGACGTTCTATAAATCATTGGAGTAACAAATCAAAGTTATTTATTACCTCAAGGAAAAGTAAACAGTTCATCTGTAATCAATTGTTTGCTTCTGCAATTTGAGATGTAGGCCGTATGTAGGTTATGAATCCGTTTGAGCTGTTCAAGAACACATGTTTGGTTTTAGGAAAAACGATGACAATGTTTTGAGTATATTTTTCTCGAAATTTAATAAGTAAGTTAGTTTCCACAACAATTTCGCTCAATAACATGAAAATATTAATTTCCACGAGAGTTAATTCGTTGTTATTGATACAGAAACCTTTTTTGGAGAAACGACTCATAAGAAATAATTGAAGTCGTATATAATCATGCGTTCCGAAAATATATACTTGGATACTGTAAAATTCATTGGCGTTTTTCTACTGCTATAATTCAGATGCATACGAACTATAGGATCAATAAAAAAAATGTTAAGGTTATCGCCTACAAAACAATTAAAGACTGAAATGTTCCATGTCAATCAAAATGTTACCAAATAAACATAAATTGAAAGTATTACGTTCTACGCCTAAAGTTATTCGGTGGTCATCAGTACACGTACGTTACATTGCTGAACCAAAATATTTCTGTCCAAAATCTGAGTAGATGAAGGAAAACTGCGTACCGCTTCACAATATAGAATCCCTATTTTATTCCATGATTTTAGAATAAATTCTTTACTAGATTATCAGGTAGTCGTCCCAGGAGAATGGCTAACGTTATGGTGCATCAGTGAGTCGTGTACACTGTGCATCAATCACTTTTAGATTTGCAGTTCCTCGAAAGTTGAAGTATCTCAACACGGATGAAGTTGATGGCTTACATTCGATGTTCAAATAGCATGCAAATTGAAATGATGCGCTTGTCTAGCAAGATCACAAGGTAGCATAAGAAAAAGCTTTCCGTCTCTAGCCTCGCTCAACCTCGCTGACGCTTGAGGTTCTTAAACACCATTTACTCTCATTAATACAGATAACATGTGTCAGGCACATTTCATAACTACTGGTGTTGAACTCAAGTATAGAATGTCTCATGGTATCGCACTGTTTCAAAACTATATTTCTGTGAACACAAGAAATGTAGGATCTCCAAAACATATCATTAATTCCAGGGAATAGCTAGCATTATATATATACAGCGAGTTTGGCTATATCCCTTTCTTTGGAAAGAAGTAGATGCGGACACGAATCCTGAATTTAAAACACAGCTCGGTGTTTCAAGATCGCAATGCCCGACTCGAAAACAAACTTTGGGGAGACCAAAAATGTTTCACGCTGCTATCCAAGCAATAATTCCGTATTTTCGTAAAGAGACCAAACCTGTTGGCCGCTCTCTAAGTAAGCTTAAATGCGACTGTGAGGTTAACCACAAGGGATTTATGCCACCGTATAATAAAAGGCGCTGCGAACCCACGGTTGAGGAGCGAGTCCCACAAAAAATTGAGGCTCTCGCCCAAACAATGCTACACGAGAGGCACACATCGTGGCCTGGAGTTCAGAATTTACTTTAGAATGCGATGTCTGCTGCTTTCGAGGTAATTTCGCGTAAGCGTTGCGATTTTTCTCTCACATTCGGATTCGGAAGTTGAATGCAAATTAATTTGAAGCTACTTACGTAACAAGTTTTACAGGATGGTGGAATACGACTGGCACCAAATCAAAAACATTTCCATATTAGTTCTGGTGATTAGGTTAAGCGATTAAGATATGGTGACGGCGAGTTGAGCATCTCCCAAAAAGGCATCCAGACTCAGTGAAATATTGGCTCACAAAGCCGTAGAGTAGATATTTGAAATGCGACATGGTCACGACACAAACGATGACGAATGGGATTAGGAAAGAATCGATTCGAGGCATTATTTACCTGTTTTGTTAGTTTTTCGAATCTGATGCTGATGGAATGAATTTCAACATTTTGGGTCAACTTTAAGATCCTTTAACTTCGCAACCGAACAAGTTCTTTGAACTTGAACTTTAGAGCCACATGACGTGGGAGAAATAAGGCTCGACAATTTTAAACCCGAAAAAATAGTCTTAACCTTTCTTTTTTTTTGCATGGACTTAGAGGAACTCTATGAAATGGTAATTCTACCTAGAAATCGTCCTAACATGACGAGTCTAAAAAGCGCATTAATTCATCATAAGATTCTAATTAGAGGATCTGTTCGAATTTGTAGAATTTGCGTGGTGAAAAGGAAAAGTTTTATGTCTACTGGTGTTCGAATTGATAAACCAAGAGGCACGCATTCCCAGATGCATTCAAAAATGTGTAAGTAAGACAGACATCCGACATTTGTTTGCGCGCCTAAAAACCGGGGTATCAATAATTTGAATAAAGTGGCGGAGAGGGAATTTATACGCATAAACATACCTGAGTCATTCTGAAAGAACCTCCGTACAAATTAATATAACTCACTATTATATGAAAAGGAAAATTGTAGGACAATATTAACCGTTAAAATTGTGTATAAAAACTGATATCGATGACTGTGCAAACACCTTGGGTCACTGAAGTTCACGTACAAATGGAAAGCTTTTACTTGGATGAATTAAACGAAAATCTAATGGTCCAGAAATTAAAATAATAATAATAGTAATAATAACACTCACCTTCTTGATATGGTCAGCACTTCTCCCACAAGTCGATGGCGTCAAGTAAGTCTCCTTCCACACCCAAGGGCGATGTGGGGTCGATGACTTTGTAAACATCCTCTAAATTTTCGAAAGACGGGAAATTGGATGCTATATCACAGTCGATGTTCGTCAGATGGTTCGGGGGTAAATCTCCAGATAACGCTTCGCAGTTGGTCTCCAGAGCGTACTCCGAACTATATTTTGGGGGAATGCCAACCACGTAACATTCGTTGGTCATCAGATTTCTGTTATTGCTTGCTACGCGACTAAAAAGTTTGTTCTCGTTCGCGGCGTTCGTTTTTATATTAGGATGAGTAGAACTTACATAGAGTTTTTCATTAGAGGGCATAGATTTAACTACAACTTCTTCGTTACGAAACACCCTGTTTTCACAATCTGTTATTAATTTTGAAGTCATAGTACCACTGTTTGAAGTACTATAAAATTGTTTGCTCTCACTCATACTTATGGGTTTCACGGCACACGTGTTTGATGAGCTACTGAATGGTTTGTTAGCAACAAAAGTGATAGGTTTTACGATGCACGTATTCACTGGTTGTCCAAAAAACTGATCTTCGTCGTTTGTAGTTGCTATATTATTTTTGTTACCACCTCTACAGTAAACTAAATTCTTTTCTGAGACGATCTGACCTACAGTTTGGTTGTTACTCGCATTGAAATGATGCACAACGCCCGAGCCTTTGAATCCTGAGCTCAAAACACGGAATGGATCAGATGTCACAGGAAGCACAGATTGAGGACCGTTCCGATTGTAAGAATGAACATGTACTCCTGCTTGGGGCTGGGGACGTTGATACAACTCTTTGTGTGAGTTCTCTTGATCGCATTGAAGTCTTTGTTCCAAGGCGTTTACTCTGATAGATCCATAAGCCTCTTTTGTAGAATTACCAGGTCGAAACTGACCCATTTTGTCTGGAGAATTTTCTTGATCATAGTAGCTCGGGTTAACATAAAGATCTGCAGGAGCGAGAGAACTTTCGAGAGACCCTTTGTTATTCTCAGTCGAGAGAATTCCTAGTGCACAATGAAGCTGATGCTTAGAGGGGTTTGAGAGGGATTGCAGAAAAATACTTTCATTTTGATTCTTCATTCTTGTATGGTTTAAGATTGATACACTTGATTGCTCTAATGGGGTTGACAAATCATTAAATGTTGGTTTGAATGAAGTAAACTGGTTCGCACAGACACTGTGTTTCTCTTGATTTGGAAAAGTAAATTTAGTGTCTTGTTGTCTGGGAGATTCAGATGAATTTAACAGTTCCGGAGATGAAATTTGGCCTGAAAATGAAGAACTAGGAGATATATTCTCTTCATTTGGGCTACAGGGTTGAAGGAGGAAATTCATTTCGTCTGGGAAGAAACTTGACGAGGATTGTCCTTGCATGGCTGATTCCCTTGGGAGTGCAGGCATCTGGGGACATAAGCCATTGAAAAATTGACGTTTTTTCTTTAGCGCTTCGTCGTTCTCAGCCAATAACTGTTGCAAGTTCTGTATGTACTCAACCGCTTGTTTCAAAGTGTCAACTTTACTAATTTTCTTGGCTTTCGCAGCGCTTGGAATATGCTGCCGTAGGGCTGCAAAGCCATTATTTACCTGCTTCACTCGATTCCGCTCCCTTGCGTTTCTTCTGGAAATGGAAACTGGCTGCGGCGATACTACGTAATTAACTGCAAAATTTATTCGTCTCTTGCAACTTTCAGTATCGGAATCGTCTGACTCTTCGTCAGAAAATTTACGTTTCAGAGCCAAATTTGGAGGAGAAAATGCAGTGGGAGATTGAGAGGAGCTTGGAACATATGGAGCAGGCTTTCCCTCATTTCCCCTTTGAGGGGAAGGCCGTATGGGCACCAACCGATGTCCTCCTAGAGTCGACATGCTGAGGTCGGTGACAGACCAACACTCGACGCCTACACTACTTGGCGCACTCGACACAACTGCTCAACCGCGATAAGCCGCACCGACGCCTCGCGCAAGAAACGGCGCCGAAGCCCCGCCTTCAAGTGCTACCGGCGACTCGCCTCTAATCCAACAAAGTCTTAACATTTTCGCCTTCGTATCTTTTAGGGTCTTGGCTGATACGCGAAGTGAACGCTTATCAATGGAGTACTGCCACTTGTGAGTGTCATATCAATTAGTTAACGATCAAAGAACGTAAATAAATATGATAGATTGACATGAAGCGGTTTGTGGCACCTCTTTCGGCGCGTGGAGCCGCTCGCTTGCGACTCAAGACGCGTGCCGAGTTCAGTCAGAGTCGGGCGGGGTGGAGGGAGGGGTGGTGGCCCAACGATCACATGCAATATGCATTTGACTGACGATCATCTTCGAATTCTGAAAAGGATTCAAGTTGAAATTACCTTTTCCGATAGAACATTTAGAAAGAAGATTGAATTAGATGTTAGTTTGAGCCTCCTTAACCGCTAAAAAAAGCGTTCCGAGGAAAGGAAGGAGGAAGGCACTATTGAGTGTGGAGAAAAGGGAACGCGGGATCTATGCAGAAGGGTCATAGAAGTTTATGAAACATTATGAAGTTTATTAAAGAAATTTATGAAACAAGATAAAAATGGAAGAAGAAAGTAGTAGGTGCTGAAGAACAGGACGGAGGTGAACCGAAAAAATATGGTCCTTAACATAACAAAAACATTTTATTTCAACAAAAAGGAGGCCTACCTAAGTTACAGCTCGAGCCCTCACAGATTTTTCCTCTGGGAGCGCTAATTCCCATACATGCAATAGTTAGTTGTATCCTCCTGAGGGGACGCTTAGAAAAAAATTGAACACGTTTTCTCTTTGCGGGAGGAGTTGAAGTAAATGATAGGAAAGTTTTTGCTATTCTTTGAGATTGTTAATTCTAGCAATTCTGTCATGTTTGAAAGCTCTTTCATTTTTCTCAGGTTTATTTCTGGTGGAAGAAACATTTTTGGTGGAACGGAGCATTTGAGTCAATGTTCCGGTGATTGCAAATAACGAGAAATTGATAGCTCCCTTAAATTATGTATATTGTTCACACAAATACTGTCGCAAAAACGTTCACACCATCAGTGGCCCGAAGTTTATCGGCATCCTTAGCGGCGTAAAAACGAACCATTGAAGTTCAGATATGAGTTTGGTGGTGATGAATACATCTAGAGCTCACCCCTGAAAATGCAGACTCCGGTAAAATTGCGATTCATGCGGAGTGCCGTAGAGTAGAAATGAATATTCATCTCCTGACAAAAACGAATCGTGGCACTATAGCAGGGGATAAGAACAACGGAAATGAATACTAGTTCATACAGTAAACGGTCGCCGAATTCCACGAGTGGGCCAGAGGATGGGGCAGGCTGTGGAGCACACCGATGCATGCCCTCAGCGCTCCTCCAGCTCCGAATTTCGCGAGTGAGCTCACCACAAATAATTAAATTTGTGTTTTAACCTATTGAGAAGAAAGCGAAATTTATTATATATTGGGATGGAACCAATTATGTCTCTTATCAAGATAACATAAAGATATGTGAGCTCTAAGGTAAGAAGGAAATATTTGACCCATTAGGATCATAGAAAAAATACGACCAATTAGGGTAAAAAATAAAATATGTCACATATTAAGATAGTAAAAAATTTAAATTATTTAATTGGATGGCAAGTACAAGTTATGAAGCAAATTCTGAGAATTATAAGAAGAACCCAAAATTCATCATAGCTGTATGGGAAACAATTAACCGTTAAAATTTTCTATAACATTTGAAACATGTAAGAGAAACATTTCTTCAATGCCTGTTCACCTAAAATGTAAAATTCAACTTTTACAATTTAGGGTAATCAAAATTTTAAAGAATAAAAAGAGTAAAGCACAGCAAAATAGATCCAACTTAATTGTAAAAAACTGCTCACTTCTTAAATACAATTACATGCTTGAAATTTCGTAAGGAATCATTACTTACTCAACGAAGTAAAACCAATCATTACTTGCGTAAAATTTTTGTAATGAAATAGTTGGTGGAAAATGAATATCGATTAACATTTGTCGTCATGCTGAGACTCGAAGCTAGACAACAATATTATAATTTTGAAATTTTTTATGTGTGTTTGCATAAATAGTTTGGACATCGTTGAACTCTTTTGTTTGCCAGATTTTCAAAGTTTTCAAATCCTAGGTAAAGCCAAACTCTTTAATTTTCTTTACGATGACAAAATTCCTGTTTTATATGAATATAGTTTACAGGGACGCTATATAGAGAAATTTCCTAAAAGTCTTAAAATACACCATCGAAAGAATCTGCTGTTTTCGTTAAACCAAGCCAGTGGAAACACATGTTGGTTAAGATTTTAAAATCCCATTAGTTCGTTTTTGTTCGCTTATTTTAAGCATTTTCCTCTTTCATGAAAAAAAATTAAGAGTAATATTCTTAGTCTGGTAAACGAATGAGAGTCAAGAAAGAGAAAAATGAAAGTATTTTCTGTTTTGTATACAATCATAAGTTAAGTTCGTATATGAAGCTCGTGAAAGTCGATGGGTCTTTTAATTAGGAAAAAGTTTGGTTTCTGATTTATGATGATAAATATAAAATTTTTTCTAAATTTTAACTTTGAATTTGCTGGTCATCTAATTTATACGTAGAAAAACTGTGTTTCTTATAATATTTCGAACACCAAACGTTTTTTTCAATTCCTCCCTATAAGATAAAAATTAAATTTGTGTTTTGACCTATTAAAATGAAACCAAAATTTGTGATGTATTGGAGTGAAACCAATTGTCTCTTATCAAGATAAAATAAATAAATGTGACCTATTAGGCAAGACTAAAATCAATCTTCCTAAACATAGTTCAATAAAAAGGCGCAACCATTCGGTGTACGAGTAGTTCATAATTAAATTTTTTCTTGAATAAACCGAAGAAAAAGTTCCGGCTATCTCAACGACCGGCTCAGAGCGTAACGCACTCGCCTTTCATCTAAGCTGACAGCGTTCACGTTTCTACCGTATATTAACACATTCATTGGGTCGTGCTCAAGTTTTCACAATTCACATTGGGTCGTGCTCAAGTTTTCACAATTCACATTGGGTCGTGCTCAAGTTTTCACAATTCACATTGGGTCGTGCTCAAGTTTTCACAATTCACATTGGGTCGTGCTCAAGTTTTCACAATTCACATTGGGTCGTGCTCAAGTTTTCACAATTCACATTGGGTCGTGCTCAAGTTTTCACAATTCACATTGGGTCTTGCTCAAGTTTTCACAATTCACATTGGGTCGTGCTCAAGTTTTCACAATTCACATTGGGTCGTGCTCAAGTTTTTACAGCTGCAAAACGACCCATCGATAGGTCGTTGGAAAAATTGATAACAATCTGTTTAAATTATTGGTACTTATTTTACCCAGTTAATGTTTACCATTTATAAATTTTTTAATAACTTTTGACTTTAAATTCGAGTTGTACATTGAACTTCAGTTTAACCCATCGCAGTCAATGTGGTAAAGCCATACCCTTAGATTGCCGCTTGGAATATTTGGTGTCCATGGCAGTGTGCATCTGTCTCGCATCTCTCCTAGCTGTTCATCGAAAGGATCCTGACGATACCATGATGGTCCAGTCTTCCCTGGCTTCCCAACTGCCTCCCTGGGCTTCAGTTCTGCCTCGCCACTGGATTTCGGCTGCTCGAGGCTGCTGAATCACCGTAATGGTTAGCGCCTCTGTTTTGCGTTAAGTGCAGCAGTTGCAACTCGAGGTAGCCTGCCTCATTTTTCCTGAAAAGAAAATTGGAGGAAAAAAAATCTTCACCGATCTAACGTTGCAATACTTTGACTGACTTATTTCAATTTCTATTGCAAATTAGTGTTGATATTTACTTTTTTATGACCTAGTAGAATTCAAAATTGGGGTTCTGCTTTAAAAATATGACTCTAAATTATAAAAAATATCGAATTTAATTTAATTACGATTAGTATTATTACTTAGGATATAATTTCATTAGTCTTATACAACTATTCCCATAACTTACGCAAGCTTTATATATATATTTACTTTGGCTGAATTTACGGCCCGTGCATTATTTTCTGCGTTGGCACGTGTTCACTTACAATCTAAATTAAACCTATATCGCGATTTCTAAATTTACGATAACCTACATACGTGGGCCTACGGCCTCCCAAGTTTTGCAGCTCCGGAGTATTTAAAGTTGTGTTATATTGCCTGGATATTATCCAGAAAACATTCATGAGCAGCTTCGTTGCCGAAAAATTTGATCCAATAGTAAATTTTTATTCTCCCGTGACAGTGATCGTGGCACCTATAGGGAGCTGAGAGGGGCGATAAGGGCATCGCTGTGCTCCACAGCCTCCATCTTCCTCTGGCCCACTCACGGAATTCGGCGTCCGTTTAGTGTATGTACTAGTGTTCATTTCCGTTGTTATTATCCCCTGCTTTAGTGACACGATTCGTTTTTGTCAGGAGATGAGTATTCTTTTCCACTCTACGTCGCTTCGCATGAACCGCAGTTGTGCGGGAGTCAGTATTTTCTGTGTTGAAATCTGTATTCATCACCACTATCGCAACTAAACTTCAATGGCTCGTTTTTCCGCCGGTATAGATGACAACAGAATGTAAACTTTGGTCACACACTTTAGTCGTACAGTGATAGGTCACATGTTTTTTATTTTTTTTAGTCACAAATTTGTTTCTTATTCTATTCAGGCACAAATATTTGTTATACCTTGATGTAACCTGATCAGTTAGTGTTTTGATTTAATGCAAAATAATGCAACATATTTTTGATATTGTGTTTTCTTGCACGTTAGGAAAAGGATTTTGATATTTTATTGTAATATTTAGCACAACTTTCGTAGTTCCATGAAATAATTATCATGAAGATGGAACATTTAGAATATACGAATACGGACAAATTTGAATTTAGTTTAAAGTTTTGTCTTACAAGATGGATGTGCTGAGTGAAACGAGTTTCGTGAATATACTGTATGAATTCAACTGGTGGTTAAGAAAAGGAATGCAACAACGATAACATTTTCCGAATTCGTCGGTGAATTGTTTGATGGAGTTATGTCATCTGTAGCATATCATGTCATTACGCAAATAATGCTCTACTGAATTGACATTTTTTCAGTAAATTATCATAGAGCTAATTAAAGGTGTTATTACGCAATTTCCACTCAAGATTGATCGCATAAATCAACTTCCAGCGACAGAAAATGCCATACCATTTCACCTCATCCAATTGCGTCAAAATTCGATAGTTTCATCAACATGAGAAATTGATGCCATCGGCGCTCCGGTGACAACTCTTCCATTTTCCCCACGCAACACGTCCAGATGACGGAATAAAAACGTCAATGAGGTCATCTTGAGCGAAAAAACAGCGCACCCATCATGCGCAAAGGGGTCGGTCTCATGCGAAAATAATGATACACCCATATGCATTACATTCATTTCAGAAATGTCGCTTGCTCTAAGGTAAATTTTTGAGAAAAGACAAAAATTATTTATAAAGGTTCGTCGCTTTCTGTTTTTTTTCACATTTAATGCAAAGCATCAGAGCGCTTGTTGCTAGCTTTTCCAAGCATGCAGAAGAGACTCTTCATAAATGATGCAGAATATTTTGACGGAATGTGGTTAATTCCAAACTATCACTTGAGTATGTCTCCCTCAAAGGGATGTTAATTACGTTTACCAGTTTGATAATGCCGCTACGGAGGAAGAACTTGTATGATATCTTAATATGCAAATTTGAATGGAAGAATTAATTGGATTAGATCTGATCTTTTGTAGAGTGTTAACTATAAGACTGAATATGTCCTGAGTACCAGAGCAAGTAGATCAGTTCAAAGCAAAAGAGTATCTTCAAATATGAAAAAAAAAAAAAAGTCATCGACATTTTTTGGATTTACTTTCGCGTGCACAATTACAGCAGGGATTGTACTTCTATCGTACATCTACAGCTCTATAGCCTGCATGAAGTATACTTCCGTCAGCGTAACAAATTCTGTACGATCGAGAACAGTACCAAATTCTGCTGCCTGTATTATATTATAGGTTGGTGAGCGTTGAACTGCCAGCCACAGAGAATAAAGTCCAAATTAAATACTAAACAAACGTGATGCAGAAAAGATAGGGTAGATTAACATCCTAACGTACGGTTGGTCTCTGGGTTCTTGTAAAGCTGTTAAGTTTTAAGAGTGTTCTCCAGCCTGGAACTTCAGCGGTAGCAAATATGGTGGCTTCTCCCTAGTGAATATCTTACAGCAGTATAGCAAAATCCGTACCTCAAAATGATTAAAGATCGGTGCTGCATAATGAGCTGATCCTGATGTTTCAGAATGGCCATGCTTCTTGAAAACATGAACGAGTGAATCTCGATTGAGTAAATTGTGAAATTTCGACTGTTTTATCCTAAGTTTTAAATGGAGTGTTTAAATCATCCTATGGTAATTAATGAGATCGAATAACAGAATTGAAGAGAACAACTAAACAGCAGATAAAAATCTAAGAAATACTGTTTATGTCCTTATCTCAAAATCTTTGAGCACCATCAGATAGCTTTGTATTTATGTCAATGAGAGAACGAGGAATATCGTTGCAAAATATTTTCTTGTAAAATAAGACGTTTCGAACGTTCACACAAACTTAGCCAAGACAACTCGGAAATAATTCATCTGTAAAACAATGGAATGAACTAGAATAAGGAACCTAAACACACGAAAAAAATGAAGAACAATAAATAAAAAACCGACTGTCTACTGACCATGGGCCACTCGAAAGAGGTGAGATAACTATGCAAAACAGGTTTGGTCTTACGAGTTAAAAGAAGTCCCGAAATCTTTGAATCGTTGGAAAAGTTTGCCTTCCCCGGGACCAGAAAATCGCTGCAGTTAATTGTAGTATCGCACAACTCAGCATGATCCAGAATAGCTGAATATGAAAAAGTGACCATTATACTTCCAGTTCGATGACTCCTGCCTCGGCGATCCTACAACCCAGAGTATGGGAAGTCAAGCCGACGTACTAAGATGCACATAGTGCACAACTGTGCTTATATACTAAGGATGCTTGCCTCATGTCAAGAAATTTATCTATGAACTGGAAGAATGATCCAACTTTAAAATTATTAACAAATAACACTCTGAAAATAGACTTGTTAATATATTTCCCTTGCAGAGCTAAAATTTTCTTTTCCCTTTTTTTCTAACTGAGCTGGACCGAAGTATGGAAACAAGCAGGCGTAAGTGCTGGTAACCATTTTATTCGAAGGTACAGGACTATTAAATTTTTTTATAAAAAATTTACCAGGTATAAAGAGTTAATGAACAAAGATGGAAAATGCAAATAAATACTTGATACTGAAGGGAATAATACGTCGGCGGACAAAATTCCAGAGTCATATTGGTCAGTAACTTTAAAGTTAGTGCATTCTTCTGCTTCAAATAATATGCAGGTCTCCCCCCACCAGGTATCTTTTCATTTCAACGCGATACATATAATATCACTCACTGACAGTTATTGTGACAAATTCAAAATCTCAATTTAATATTACTGTTTTATTTGTTGCTGTTTGGTCAGATAAGTAAAACTTGCAATTTTTTGCTTGATTTGAAAGGATTATCACATCGAAACATAAGTACAGCTGCGTATCCTGAGCATCGGAGACTGTGGGCATGACTTCCCGCACTCTAGGTTGTATGATCGCCGAATATCGTGCCAGGTCTTATACTGTTGGAAATATTTTAAAGGCTTCTTCACATTCTGCAATAAGGCATCATGATAATTTATGTAATACTCTAATGAACATCAATGACTTCAATGCCTTGTGGAATACAATTTTTTTTAACGATTTAAGAATTTTTGAGCCTCTTTTCAACGGTTGAACTAGTTCAAATGGTCATTCCAGTTCATTTGAGTTGTCCATAGGCAATGGTCCATCATTCATTATTTATTTTGGTGGGAGTTTGGGTTTTTAGTTTAGATTATTCCACTGTTCCAAAGATGACTTCTTTCTATACATTGTCTTCTCCGATGATAATAAGCGAGACGTCCTATATAAGAGCAAATGTTTTTTCGTTTTTTCATTTACACTTGAATTAAAAAAAATTTCAACTGCCCTTTTTGAACCGACCTCTGACGTTGCATATCTTTTATGTCACGCTACGAAAATTATTCTGCGTGCATGCTCTCTCTATAAATTTTGCACAGACAACCCACTCATGCGCAGATAACCAATACTCTAAGTATTTGCACGACGCATAAAAATTTTCTGAAGTGGTATACGATTTAAGAAGCTCATGAGACATGCCGCAGCACATAAATTTTAAAATTATTTCGACCCTATATAGTGGCACTATTTAATTCTAACAGCGAAGGATTAGGGGGCTGGTGTCAGCCAGAGAGTGTCATCAACAAATGAGCTGGGATAGCTGATACTACTGACGAAAAGGCCTTCTATAATGATGATATTGAAGAATTAGGAAAGTGCTTCCAGAAGTAGTTGTCCAAAATCTTGAAATAATTGCGGACAACGAATGATAAAATTATGTTGCTCAATGAGCTAAGAACTTTGACGTCGGGCCCTTGAATAAGTTAGAACTCAAATTATGTAAGTCCTTGCGAAATATTTGCAATTAAGTGTACCTATATTACTCAGAAATTCAAATATGGGACCTAGTTCATATTTGTTTTATTTACGTAGCAAGTTAGTAGTACATAAAATCTTCATTATTCCATCTCATTTGACAGTTTTCATCACCACTCTCTGTTTATGTTTTGTTTATGGAGTTCAGTCGGCAAAAAATACTTAACAATCGCTGTTTGAAACAAAACCTATAGAGGTCAAAACGTACTGATAATTATAATCGAGCTAACTTTCGCTCTTGCACTTCATCCTTTATGAATAAACTGAACATCATCAAATTGTTACGAAGAAAATTTCAACCGATTTTTAGCATTTGCTTGCTGGCGTTCTTAGCAGCCCACCAATACCATGAATGTGTAAATTGTGTTGTAGTTCAGGGAGAAATCTTTTCTAGATGAGCGTGCGGTTGAATTAGCGGCGGTGTTAATCAATTATCGTCTATGTTCTCTGATGCTGTGGTCAGGTATACGAAAATTGGCACTCATACATCGTTTTATTGTGGTTATAAAAGGAATAGTGTTTATAGAAATAGCTCAGGCGGAATGTTAGTCGTCCTGATTTTAGGTATTTAAATAATTTATGCATTCTTTTAATTTTGAATCTAATTAAAAGAATTCACTTGTTTCAAACTTGTTTTTTTCTGAGAAAAAGCTTTCTTTTTGAAACGAGAGACCCATATATTATGTATCAGTTGCAAACAAAATTATGATTACATCTTGAAACCTGTGATTGCTTTTTGTTCTTGGGTTCGCCTAGGATTTGACAACATTATAATAAAAGTAAATTTCAAGCTGATAAATAACATGTCGGTCTCGTCTCACTGCGAAAGTTGATTCAGCTGGAAGCAGGGACAAAATAAAATTTTGAGATTTAGTGTGTCCTAATCAAGACATCAACATGGAGTATTACTATTCCATTTCTCTTCACATGAGAACACAGAGTAATTATTAGTTTTCGTGTTCTTCCTATTTCTTCAAATTATAACCTCTTAATAAGAACAGTTGCCATCCTTACCTTGTTATTACCCTAAATTATTTAAATACTCCAACTCCTATCGTGATGTCGACTGGAACTCATTTCGCTAACATCACATTTGTCTACCGCCAACATCTCACCAACACACATCTGTCTAAGGGCATGGAGGCAGAAATGAGATGATTTGAGCAAGGAAGCTTGCAAGTGAATTTCTCATACCCAGTCTAACTTTTTTGCGACATGCATGCATGCTTTTCGCCACCCAAGTAATTAAATCGCTTGGGCAGCGAAAAACATGCATGTTCAGACGAAAAAGTTAGACTGGGATACCTTTTCGTAAACTACTTGTACGTTGTGAGCTGTTCTCAGACCTTTGACTTATGGAGGAGAGACTTGAATTCTTGCCAACTACGCCAGGACCAGACTACGAGTGCACATTGTCGCATGATGGACATCTATAAGGCCTGTACTTCTTTCAATCATCGGAGGTCGGAGTAAAAACCTAGTTAAATGTTCTGACGAGTGCCTGTTCCAGTTAAAAAATAAAAAGAAAGGATTATAACATAGCTCAGGTTAGAATTTTGTACAAGCTCGAGGTTTTGCACTTTCGAAGCAGTACGGGTTCGTGAATAACGCGGTACTGTATACTGTCATTAGAATGATACATATAATATCATTCACTTACAGTTATAGAAATAAATACAAAATCTCAATTCAATATAACTATTTTATTGGTTGCTGTTTTGTCAGAACAGTAAAACTTGCAATTTTTGCTTGATATGAAAAAATTAAGAAGTTTCAATTATTATCGTATATATTGGGGAGAAATACTGATGCGCAAGAGGATATTTCTTTACAGATTCGTGATCAAGAAACGGCTCCCCTCCCTACTGAGCCTACCTACTGTGGTACTGGACCATGGTTATAACTAACAGCTGCGTTACAGTTTTTGTTGTATAAAGTAAGCGGTGCTGCTCTGTATATAGTACAATTTGCAATCATGCTGTAGCTCAAGAGTTTCTGATGGAATGTTCAAAACTGAAAAACTCATCTTCCTCTTTTTCTCTTAATTTTTTGGTAATTTTCTGTTACTATACATACTTAAATATGAGGAATGAACTAGTCAACTATCCATTACTTTGGTGATAGAATAGTGTTGTCAATCTATATGAGTGATGGGTCACTAAAACTTCTACTTTAGTACAGAGTTCCCTAATTTTCAAGTTCAGAGACCGCATATCCAAATAACTTCCATCGTCGAAGAGGTACAAAAGGTAGCGGAAGTCATCCTAAGAGGAATTGGCTTCGCTGCGAACGTATATAATTTTGCTTAAAATACTTACGTTCCCTGCTGTTCCTTTACGAAGACCCAACCCGGTTGAAAATCCTGCCTCAGGTAAATTAAAAAAATATTCTCGCATTGACACAGTGTAGTCAGTCCTTAGTATGAGCCATAAAAATGCGCTAAAACCATCTGCATGCTGAATGGATGACGTCCAGCTTTGATTTGTGAATACTTCTTCACATTTTTTCATTAAATTTCTCGAAAGAAGGGATAAATTGCCGAAGAGCCAATTGTAGAGGTTAATTGAAGACCACTTTTGGCGTCTAGATCTACGGCATCGAATAATTAGGAGTTCTCATTTCACATTCTTATCTGATTCAACAATGATGTCGCATCGATATTTCAGTGCGAACATTTTTTCTCATTCAGTTTTGCCCAAAACTGGTTGCATGGACTTAGACTTACAGGAGGAACGATTTTGAAACCGCCGTCGGGCAGCTGAGAAGCACCTGCTCACCATCATCTTAAGTAGCATAGCATTGATAAAAACACAGGATGCTGCTCAAAATATACGGAGCTGCACGCAGACTATGTAGGGAACTCTCACTCCGTATGGTCAATTGCTAGTTGAAATAGAACGTTGCATTTCACAGGCACGTGGTTGATGGGAGGGAAATTCTTCGTAACGAACGCCACAAACTTTGAACGAAACCAAGAATCAGTACCAGGATTTATGAAGTGAATAATAGCTATCTTTAGATAAATTTTAACACAACACCGCACCATTTATACTTTTTTCTCCTTTGAATAGTCTGAATTTTGAACTAGCTCAAAATCCAACTCTTGAGTTATGCTGAAGTTATTTTTTATTTGCTAAAAGAAGCGCATTCACATCAAAATTCAACCCTTGCCCTTCAGTTATCGGAGCTTTAATGAGTGAAATATGTACACTTGATGTCTAACAATTGGGACTTTGATAAGCTGTTCCTGCAGTGAGTTGACTGGCATTATAGTATCTCCTTCTCAGTTGCGGGTCAAATGCGCCCATGTCTCATTTTGCCTCACTTTAGCTGAGATCTTGGCGGTAGACAACATGCACCATTTCAGTGTATTCGGAATTAACATTAATTAAGAATAGATGGATTTCAGATTTGTTGTTTCAGGCTATTAGAATGGAACCAATACCTATAACACTCACTGTTACGCACCAATTAGAAGTTAATTGCTAAAATGAGTAATACTGAAGTACGATTTATTTTTTCGATCTCAGCTACCCTGAAAACTTGAGTTATGTTTGCTGTAGATTATATAAATTCAATCAAAAGCTTAAGTCATCGCTAAATATCAAATTTTACTGCGAAATAAAAAGAAATTGAAACGAGGAACTCTAATGACGTTCTATATTTTATTTAAGAGCATGTAATTATGATAATATATTAGAATACGAACAATGTAAGAGTGATCGCTTAACTTTAAATGGAATAATGGATATTATTCAAAACCAGCGTTGGTATCGGATGCTGGCAGAGGGAAGTAAGAGTTGGTAGAATAAGTACAAAGGCACTTACAGAAACGTATTTCCTCAATATCATAAAATTTGGACCAAATGTTTGATTTTTTGTGTTTTACTCGACATCGGATACACACATGACACCTTCATCGGAAACATTGCATAGTTATACAAAATTCAATTTTTTTGCCTAACAAAAAAACACAGTGATTAAAATTTAAGATTTTGATTTTAAAGCAAACACATTCAAATAGGCAACTGGACTACAGTGTAAAGTCAAAGAGCAATTTTTATGGCGTAATTATCTATTTTTGGCGTTAACTTCTCTTAATGATATTGGTTTATTTTTGGGGGGTTCCGTAACTGGCTCTATATTGTTGAATTTCAAACCAAATATAGTTCGCTAATTGCTTTCATAACTTCAAATATTACTTTATGTAATTGTATCTCATAGCTTCTGTAAGCTTTTAATAAATCTTAAATAAAAATTCCTAGTAGCTTCAATAGCTTTTAATTTCACGTAATTTCACGTATTGTTATTCGATTCACATTACATAAACACTTTTAATTGCTTCCATTGTTCATAATTTCCTCCAAAGTATACGTTACCAATTGTTTTTGTAGATTTTGGTTTTGCGTCACATAAATATTGATAATTGCTTCAAGCACTTTTAATTTTTTCAAATCGGATTTGTAATCACTCACAAATATTGCTAGAGATGTTTGTACCTAGCACCAACTCTCTTTAATACTCAGATTACTTGATTTTCTCTTTTTTTAACTTAAGTGTCATTATTACACACAGCGTGCTGTAATTATTGGAAAAACAGTCATAACTCAATATTAGCATATGTTATCATTTTTGTTCTAAGTACCTAATAAATCTCCGGTAAGGAAATAATGGCTTTGGGTCAGCTAAAGTGATGTATGTGTTTCTGAATGGGACATTAAAAAACTTTAATCTGGCTTCATTAAGGTTAAGAACGCTTACTAAGACAAAGTTTTTCACAAGCGTTTTAGTAGTTTAGAATAAATTATATTTTTCATCTTCTGTTTACTTGCTGCCACACTAATATACTTATTTTCTTCATTTTACATGCAAAGTGAGTAATAAATATCGAATGGCTTAGTTGCCTGGTGCAACCCTAATAATAGGGACGAAATTTGTTACATTTGTTGCTTTTGGTGTTGATTTGCGTACTTGCTTCGTACGAAATTAATTTGATATCGTGTCGATGTTTGAAGCAAGAAAATAAAGCTGCCGTCTTCTAAAAGGAGTAAGTATTTAACATGTATATAAATAAAATATGCTCACAAAAGTTTTTGTAAGAAACGTTCGGATTCTCAATGATGGGTGCAGAAACCACTTCGAAATTATGTATAAATATGCAAAAAGCAATGCAAAATCTTTGAATGATCTCTCACGGATTTCAAAGCTCCGAATCCGAGTTTATATTCACGAATACTTCAACTTACTCGCGCCATCGCAGAACCTGAAAAGTTAGCATGCCCGTCATTGCTTGAGAAGTTCTCAAGGAGCAACATACTGCGTGCATCTAATATTCCGTTGGACTCGAAGCATGCTATTGCTATCTCATTAGGATCAATACATGTATTTTATATTATGTTAAGCTTTATTATACCCATACCTGCTATACCATTAAGCTCACAACAGACTTCAAAGTCCCACGATCAATCATCGGGCTCCGCTAAAACGGGAACACGACCGAACAAGAGAGTTGCTCAGCAGCCGTTGATGTTACAAGGCTCGTATTGCGCTGTGCGTTCTTTTAATTGAGTTGTCTCTTAATTAACGGAGGTTCAGGCAGTTTAAGGGTATGGCTTACGCTGAGTAGGACGCTTAGATCTACTATGGCAAAGGGTTTTGCTGTTTTTTTTACCGAGCGTCTCTGTTATGTAATGAAACTTTAGAAACAGGGTTTGCGTATGAGGTGAATGTGTCCGTGTAGAATTTAGCTAATTTTCACCACGGAACTTCAAAGCGAAATATACGTGGGATGAAGCTTTTGAGAATGAGTCTGCATGCTTTCAGCGGTGAGTTCTCAAGTTCTATGACCAGCTTGGCTTGTGGTATGGAGAGCGAGTGAGATCACTATTTTACCACCATTTTATTCGCGAACGTGGGTATTTTATACTGGCACAATATGTAGAAATGGGGATGGCGAAGGGAGGCCATTGTGGCGTGAACTATGGAATTTTCATTTGTGATGTAGAAATTTGAATTCGAATTAAATTAAATAAAGTTGAGGGGAATAAATTTGAAAAATCGTACAAAATTCAATTAAATATTTCTGAATAATTATTTCTGAGCGAGTTCATTCGAATCTTCTGCAATGCTTTGAAGTGAATGAAAATTTAACTTCCGTTTTTAATTGCTACATAAATTTGTAGAGTTTGATTATTTCCGCAAGTAAGTATATACGAATTGAAATGGAATTCTTCAAAATTGACCCGATTTGGTGTAAAGTATCATTGTGACCTATATTGCGTTGCAGTTCTCAAACAGGAAGCAGTTGCGATGCAGTTCTCAAACAGGACGCAGTTGCGATGCAGTTCTCAAACAGGACGCAGTTGCGATGCAGTTCTCAAACAGGACGCAGTTGCGATGCAGTTCTCAAACAGGACGCAGTTGCGATGCAGTTCTCAAACAGGACGCAATTGCGATGCAGTTCTCAAACTGAACGCAGTTGCGATGCAGTTCTCAAATAGAACGCAGTTGCGATGCAGTTCTCAAACAGGACGCAATTGCGATGCAGTTCTCAAACAGGACGCAGTTGCGATGCAGTTCTCAAACAGGACGCAATTGCGATGCAGTTCTCAAACAGGACGCAGTTATGATGCAGTTCTCAAACAGGACGCAGCTGCGATGCAGTTCTCAAATAGAGCGCAGTTGCGATGCAGTTCTCAAACAGGACGCAGTTGTGATGCAGTTCTCAAACAGGTCGCAGTTGTGATTCAGTTCTCAAACAGGACGCAGTTGTGATGCAGTTTTTAAACAGAACGTAATGATGACGTGTTTTTCTAACAGAACATAAGCAACAGCTAGTGAATACTATGACCTTAACTTTCATGTTTCTACTTTATTATCATTGATCAAATGCTAAGAAAAAGTAAAGTAGTTCTCGACCACCATGAGCACTATAGAACACACTAGCCAAACGCCTGCCACATGAACAAACTTATTGCAGTTCTATACAAAGCTGTTGGCTTCAACAGGTGAACTGTATTAAGACAAATAGTATGTACAATTTTCATTTTCATACGGATAGGTTATAAGTGTGTTCATGTTTTAATTAAATTTTACCCTTTACTTACATACAGGCGTAAAAAAATATCAGACATCGTCCACTTAGTTTTGTAATTTGCAGTATCTGTTGTACGAACCCACTTTATCATTTGTCAGTTCATGAAATTGTGACATTTTAGACGTGTGAGAGAAAGCTGCTCATGGGAGACATCCCCGCAAAAAACCGTCTGAGTTTGCTTGCAGTTCGTGGTTTTACTGCCGATTGGCGAACAAAAACTGGCCGTCAGCGAGTCTGTTGCTTCGACGAAGCGAGCAACAACCTCTGATGTTCGGCAGCGCAGGCAGACGATGGATTTTTTCATAGGTTGCCAGTAAAATATTGAAAGTTATTTACCATGGCTGGAATGTTATTTATGGCTAGAGCTCAATGGAGCACCTAAGGCTACTAAAATATTTGTGTGTAAGTATTTACATTTTAGTTGCTTTTGGTGCCCCATTGCCTTTCAACCAAACATCATTGACAACTTGGCGGAGGTATCTAGGTTGGAAACAACAATTTTGTTCCCGTGGCCTACTTCAATTTCCATGTGATATGTGTAACATGCAGACGTAGTTTAACCTGCAAATGTGCAACATGGAGATTAATGCACGTATTGTTCGCCATCCTTTCCTCAGCCCCCTCATGATGTAACGTAATTAGATTAAGAGCATCATCGAATTCATTGGCTCGTTCTAGGATGTTCGCCTACACAAAAAGTGTTTGAATGTCTAGCTTCAAAATTCATCGAAAATAACCCTACAGCCGCTATTTTGCTATTTTAATTACGTGCACCTTGCAAATTTGTCAGTAAAGTAGGCTGAGAGGGTGCAATCTTTTACGTAAAAATATACTCATAGGTATAAGGTGCAGCAGTCAATCCTGGACTTTTGAGAGAGCTGTGGGTGTGGAAAAATGTAGGATTGACTGATGCACTTTGCATCATATATGGCAAGAATGAGCCACAAAAAGTGTTTTTTTATTTACGCGCCTGAAAGTCTCGACTGAATTTCGAACTGAATGATACACGCGGAAAAAGCCGTTCTTCTGAGAAGCCGACATAAGTGAAACTTTTTTGACAGAATGGGGATGATATTTTACTGGGAGTAATTAAAAGTTCCTTAACTATCGTCAGGTGAGAAAATTGCTGCTCAAACTGTGCTTTGCATTTTGAGCTTAATTTAAGCGTTTTTTCCTCATTCAAGGTTGTCCTCTATCCAAGGCTGGTTTTATTCCTCCATTATAACTTTGACCTAATGAACGAATTGGTCAGTTACGGTCGCAAAAATTTGAAGAGAAACGTGGTAGCGCAAGAGTCATAGGTTATTATAATTTTAGCTATTATTATCATCATTATTATTATTCTTATGTTTTTCCTGCCATTAGGGCAGGATTTGAGATCTAGGATTACCTCCGACGTATAGCCGCACCGCTTGTAGGACGGAAATATAACTCACGCGCGAATTTACACGTTGAAGGCTTTCCGGGTTTCATGCAGAATTCCCTTTTTATGATATTTCATGGTTAAAATAGGGCTCACTGTGTGAGACTCAGTCTGTTAGGGTATGTTAGTAAAGGTTTGTTTTTTTTGTTCATTCATGGAAAAAAAGTATTTTACGGATATCGTAAAGTTTAAAGTTTGGATGAAATATAAGGTTGTAAGGTAAAGTTTTCGATATGTTCAGGTTAGAAAAGGTTGCGTGTGGTCTTATGCTGTATACCAGTTAGAAGCAACAGTTATTTTCATTGTATTGTAAAGTAGAGCAACATGACATCTTTGGAAGTTGAATGACTTATAATTCATGTATTTTGCTGTTTTTCCTGATGGATTGATTTACTCCTCAGCAAGCTATCAGTTTGGTGCAACATGTCCTCACCATGAGAGTACGAGAACTCATACTCGTATGAATACTTGCAGGAGCGTTATAAAAATATGACAAGCAGGTTATATCCAAAACCTCAAGTCTGTTTCAAAGCTCATCTCCTTTTAAAACATTTACTTCTTTCGAAAAGCAATGATTTCCTGCAGATTTGTCGCGAAATTTATGACCTAACTCTATTCTTAGTAAAAAAGGTACTTCTAGTTGATGGCTCACTCAGTTCGGGAATTAAGCACCTTTTAATTCTTCTAGTTGAGTTTACTGGTCTCCTTGGTAAGAAATAATTGCACGATAAACATTTTCCTTTTGCGCCACTAATGACAGCCTCGTAACGATCACAAGTTCAACACAAAAGAAAAAATACAAACACCGGAATCAATTGGATTTGAATTGTCAGAACGTTCAAGACATGACAAATTTTTACAACAAGTTTTTCTTTACGCGGATGTAGCTCGGGATACGTAGAGAGCTGTCAAGAAAATTTACAGACTAGTTTCAATATAAAATAAGATACTATTAAACTCACTTTCATTTTCAGACAAAGGCTCATGAATATCATGAAATATTAAAATTCAGGGTACTTCCTGTAATTTTACAATTATTTCATACGCTAAGTAAAATGCGTGAAAATCGTCGCAATTGCTGATCTATATTACGCCAGTTAAAATAAAATTAGTAATTGTCTGTTTGCCGAAGGCGATAAAATTTTCGATCCATCACACTCAACGTTGTGGGACGAGCTTGGAAATACCGAAAATCGCTCTCGTAGTGGTCGCAACCGATCCCTAATCGTCCATTCTTACACCTGCAAGATTGTCGGAGCTACATTCGATGCAAAGGCTAGACCAAGCTCATAAGTCAATACGGTAGTTATCTGGAGAAATAAATGTGTCAAAAATGTGGGTGAAATATTTACCAGGTCACAATTCAAGTGCAGAAGCATCCCTAATACAGGTCTCAAAACAGAAAAATGACTGGCTTCGAAGGACAAAGGTTATTCTGGTGTACATAGTTCCTGAAAAAAAATATCGGTTAAGTAATCGTGTTTTCAGAGTAGAAAATTTTAATCGTTAAGCAGCACAAAGTTTTGTTTCAAGAATAACATGCTGCTGAGAATGTTCCAGTTACTCATATATAGATCAGTTGTTAGAAGTGAAAAACAGGCTATAGTAAAATGATAAAGCTGGAGTTCCTATTCATTTTGAGTTCATTAAAACTCGAATGGGAACGGAAATTCGTGCGTGTAATATGGTTTAATTCTAGAGCTAGCTTTCTAATTTTCATACGATACATTAGAAAAACACTTCACTACACTTGAGCTTAAATGCGCGCAAGTTTTCTCATGATCGAATGATGAAAACTTCATTCTAGGAGAAATTGAAACACAACTCACATTTCATTTGAATTGTTGCTCTTTGCTCGATGAACTTAGAGATGCTTTGGAGTAAAAGATAAAGCTCCTCGAAATAATTTCTCATGCTGGCCGAGCAGGCCGGATGGTCTTCACCCTCAGGGCACGTTAGCACATCATGCTTGTGTGTTCCCTGCCATGTTTAGCTTCTCATCTTTGATCGTCCTCCCCATCAATGCCCGGCCGGTGTATCGAGGTAAAAGCCTGGAATTTAAAAGTGGACTGCGTTTCTATTGAATCCTTTGTGAGAGCTTCAACGTATAAAGTGCCTGGAAAAAATGATGGGCCGATTTTGAGTTTCGTTAAAATAAAGTAATGAAGATCCAGCAAGGATTTAAGAACTTATACCAGGTTTTATTCATTGAATACAATTCAATTTTTGGAAAGGATATATTTTATTCATAGTGTAAATGTGTATAATGTTCCAGATGCTGCAACAGAAACGTCTCCAAAAAGTACCGCGTGAGTAATTACAATGGTCCCTCACTCTTCCATTTGGGTGATTTAATTTTCGCTCCCGTACATCTACTGTAGATATTATTGGTGTCCAAATAATTCTGGGAGTTTCATTTCGGGTGTCGATGTATATTTTCTCGGACACATCGAGACCACCTGATCAGAGCGCTGCCTACTAAGATTCAATCAAAATATTTGTACCACAAAATGTCCGGCATTAAACAGCAGCTGCATGCTTGCTTCTTCGTCACAGCAGAAATCCATGCACATTTAAAAAAATGATTCCCGTCGAATGAGAGCATGAGCTGAACTGAGGAGTTCGGTAAAAATTTGGAAGTAGTCAGCGATGTTTTTTTAAAAAACCTTATCTGGGATTCGAGTCGTGATTTTTATGGCATAAACGTAAAAATATGAGCTGCCTCTTGAAGATTGGAGCAAGAACAGCCAGTAAGCGTCGGTCAAACAGGATTTGACACATGCAGCAACAAATGATAGAACATGCATGAGGTTAACTTGGAGCTGAGCCCTGTAGAACTAACCGGTTCAGTGAAATTCTAGCTCTCGTATGAAGTACAAATTTGCGTAACCAAATGGCAAAAACAGTTGCATCCAATCAGATTATTTGTCGGATCTTTACGTTGTTTGTACGGCTTTTGAAAGTGAACTGAACAAACAAGAGGTTTTGTATGTTCATGAACATCTTTGATGGCTCAGTAGTGATAACACAAGTGGCTTCTGACTTCGCTCAATATTTGTTATCGCACTTGATCTTCCAGGAACGAGCCTGAATTCTCCTAAGCTCCAAGAAGCAGAGATGATTTTCATGTCGAGGGAAAAATTCTCTTGCGGAATTAGCGAGCAGAATCTCGGTGGCGATAGCCAAAGAATGTTGACTCGTTAAACCATTTAGTAGTAATGGAGTCGAGAAATATTTAAGTAATTTGGCAGCGTTTTCAGATATCGCTGATTAAAAGCTTGAATGAATAATAATGTGCAATTAATTCGTCACCAATATCAGTTTGTTCCCCGAGTTAGTGATCTCATTTCATCGGTACGTTTCATTAAGGCGTGGTGGAGGTTACTTCTGTGACAGCATTCGAACTAAAATGTCACATTTTGAAATACTGCTACATCAGTAAAAATCATTATAAAACGCAGAGCTAGTGGAGTGATTATTGCAGTACACGGAGTTAGTTGGATTTTGACTTAGAGAATTTATTGAGAGTAGATTACACACAATTTTAGACTAAAGTTTACCTTCGGTTTCAAATGAAGTTTTTTTCAAAAAAGGTTTTTAAGATGAAAAAGGTTTTATGAAAAAATCTATAAAATGTACGAGTATAAAAAGGTCTTGTGACAAGATCGGATATAGTATCCTATCCAACACAAATCTCGCAAATTGACCGACTGTCTAAACAAAGCCAGCTTCAATTCAAGTGAAGGATTGTAGAATGCTTTTCCTCGTTTCTGATGCGCCTTCATCGCATTAATATAAGCGTGTATAGTACATATAGGGGACAAATTGTTCGAATAAAATGTTATCTTATATTCCAAGGCCTTATTTTAAAAAAATCTATTTTACTTCAAAAGTTATACGGCCAATACAAGGCGAGTCTAAACGAGACTTTAGGTTTTTCTAGGCATTTCTGTTCTTTTGAGGTAAGTTACGTATAAATATTCTTAGAAAATGCGTCTCAATGTAATATTCAAAGAAAATGCGTGTTTGTTGCAGGGATAATGGTACATATGTTTGGTTCAATGCGTATCTGCCGCCGTACTTTGCCAAAGTTAACTCTTGCTGTCGGTAATTTAAAGCGCCAAAACGTTTACATTAATCAACAATTAGATAGTGATCAATTTGCTAAAGAACGATTTCTTCAATAAAAATTTGCCAAACATAGATTTACTAAGAAGCAATTTGCTAAAAAAAGATTTACGAAAAAATACTTTGCAAAACAAAGATTTACTAAAAAATAATTTGCTAAACAACAAAATAATAATGAACAATTTGCTTAACCAAAATGTGTTAAACAACAATTTGCTAAACAACGAATGTACTCCATCGAGTATATTCTACGGAATATATTCGATGGAATGCGTGTCTGCCGCTGTAAGAAACACACAATTATTCGCTGTTTTGCGCGTTTGCCTCCATACTTATCACATAATGAACAACAATTTACTAAACAACGAATATATTCTATAGAGTATACTCTATGGAATATATACGATGGAATGTGTGTCTGACGCTGTAAAAAACACTCATTTATTCGCTGTTATGCGTGTTTGTCTCCATACTTATGACATAAATTCTCCTACTTTCCTATTGCTATATTTCAGAAGACTGACGTTCAAAAAAAAAAAAATGCACGAAATAAAGGCCTTTGCGGGACTGCTGCATCGTGCTTCTTACATCCCATAAAAATGGAGGACTTTACTTACTAGAGTTTTTTATGGCCCACGAAATTCAAAACACTAAAAGTCATGTTCCTGCAGTTCACCAAGTGCTCAAAAATTGTCAAAATTCATTTTGGTGGCAAAAATATTACGGTCGCAAGATTAAGTGTTAGTCCCAGATAATAGGCCTTAAGCAACAAACGTCAATCTAGTGATGTTTTCTAGGCTAAAAAATTACTTTTTTTTCGGAGGGACAATTAATTACTCATCTCGTACACTAATTTGCTAAATAACAATTTGCTAAACATCAATTTGCTGAACAACTATTAGATAATGAACAATTGGCGAAACCAAAATTTGCTAAATAACCATTTGCAAATGAACAAGTTGCTAAAAAAGCACTTGCAAAACAACAATTAGATTATAAACCATTTGTTAAACCACAATTTGCTAAATTACAATTTGCCACACAACAATTTGCAAAACAACACTTTGCTAAACAACACTTTGCTAAAGGCCCAACATCAAGTTTCACTAAAAGCTTCCAGACCACGTTAAAAGTTCGAAGAGCTGAAATTCTAATAAAATAACTTATGAATGTCTATGTGAAAATTAGCTAAAAGGTTTTTTATTACAGAAAATGCCAATTAATTTAAAACTTACAACAATGAGAGTTAAATTTATGTCCGATTGTTTTGCTTTAGTATTTTAATCGTGATGAAAACAATAATTCCAAGCTCTTAATATACAATTAGACCAACCTCACGCAGAAGACTATATTTCTATTTATTTTCCTGAGAGCGTCGCAGAACACGGTATTACGATCAGCTCAGAAAAGAATTTTGATTAGCGTTTCAAAATGCAAGCAGAGTACTAAGAATTTAAAATATTTTACCCTTGAAAATAACATCTTCGCTTATTGCTTACTGTTAGTTTATGATCGCATCGTATTCTTACCTGCCTGCTTGAGTGAAGGAGAAAATCATTTAAAAATGTAGATAATCGAAATTTAGGGACAGCTTCTTTCAAATTTCGAATGCAGAAAAAGTGCCTGCTTAAAAGAGGAAAAAAAAATATCATCTATAGAGAGAAGAATTTTCTTACCATCATCGAAACGTCGCTTAAAAATCGCTCTGGCAAACCAACAGAGAAAAGAAACAAGCTATTTAAGATTGTGGCAGTGCTTTTATGAGTAATATCACCAGAGCCATTTTTTAAGCTTATGAGGACTCGATGTCTCCAGTCCGTTTTTTGACCAAGTCATTCATGTTATTTTAATTGAATATTTGCGAGAACATTATTTGCAGACAGGCTCGTTGCATTTCAACAATCCTCAGTGAGATGGAGTCCGCGAGGAGCGACTTGCAAGCTTCACGGGAGGCTGTGCCCTGCTCTCTGGCGTTGGAAGCATGACTCTTGATCTTAGCAACTTGCAGCACCGGGCCTAGGCCGACGCATTCCAAAAAGTCTGACTGGTTCGCTCACATCGAATTGAGAAAAAATCAGGCAGTAAAAAGCAGAAGAGTAGGGGGAAGATACTGGAATAGAAAAAGTTGCTCTCGAGCAAACGCCTCATGAACGAAGAACGTGTCTGGCCTACCAAGAAATCCTTACTGCTTACCTTCAGCTGCTATAACATCAATTAACATCGCATTTAATCGAACTAAATTACCAAACAGTTCTGATTTCACGTAATTACCTCCTCTACTACGGTCCCCTAATGTGTTGATCATAAATACATTCTGCGTGCCCTACTTCTCCTGAAATGGACTCCGCCGCTTGCTCATGACATGGTCGAATGACAGCGATTTTAAGGTTAACGACGAGCATAGGGAGTTATCGTGTTCCAGCGCCCTTTGGGGGTCTGCTTACGTACAGGCCGGCACCTCGTTAATGATCTGACAAAGGTGTTGTGACTAATAAATGTGTTATTTGGTCGTAGAACCGGTGTAGCTGGTCGTAGGTGTAGGCTCCCGCAATGTTACTATCATGTTCTGAAATTGAATTATTTCTGTAAATGGCTTACGGTTTAGGCTTAATTTAAGTTCGGTCTAAGGTGTAAAAAGCGGTAATACCGCTCAGGCTCTATGACATTGATTGTTTAAGAATAGCGCGCGGTATTTTATTTAAAATGAGGACAACACCCGAAAACTATTTAAGAAGGTTTTCTTATCTAAAGAACAATGCATCACATTTTAGATTGCTGCTCAGTTCTGTGACTCCAATATGATACAAACAAAATTAAACACAATCAAATATATGTGACTCCAGTATGATACAATCAGTCGAATTAAACACTAATGGCACAAGTTTTTCCAACTGTCTGGTTACGGTATAGTACTTTGCCACACTCGATCACTACGCCTCACTCGTTCACCGCGCCTCACTCGTTCACTACGCCTCACTTGTTCACCGCGCCTCACTCGTTCACTACGCCTCACTTGTTCACTACGCCTCACTTGTTCACCGCGCCTCACTCGTTCACTACGCTCCACTTGTTCACCGCGCCTCACTCGTTCACTACGCCTCACTCGTTCACTACGCCTCACTTGTTCACCGCGCCTCACTCGTTCACTACGCCTCAGTCGTTCACTACGCCTCACTCGTTCACCGCGCCTCACTCGTTCACTACGCCTCACTTGTTCACCGCGCCTCACTCGTTCACTACGCCTCACTCGTTCTCTACGCCTCACTCGTTCACTACGCCTCACTCGTTCACTGTGCCTCATTCGCTCACTGCGCCTCATTCGTTCACTGTGCTTCATTCGTTCACTGCGCCTCATTCGTTCACTACGCCTCACTCGTTCACTACGCCTCACTCGTTCACCACGCCTCACTCGTTCACTGTGCCTCATTCGTTCACTACGCCTCACTCGTTCACTACGCCTCACTCATTCACTTCGCCTCACTCGTTCACTGCGCCTCACTCGTTCACTACGCCTCACTCGTTCACTACGCCTCATTCGTTCACTGCGCTTCCATCATTCACTTCGCCTCACTCGTTCACTACGCCTCATTCGTTCACCACGCCTCACTCGTTCACTGTGCCTCATTCGTTCACTGCGCTTCACTCATTCACTTCGCCTCACTCGTTCACTACGCCTCATTCGTTCACCACGCCTCACTCGTTCACTGTGCCTCATTCGTTCACTGCGCCTCACTCGTTCACTACGCCTCACTCGTTCACTACACCTCACTCGTTCACTGCGCCTCACTCGTTCACTACGCCTCACTCGTTCACCACGCCTCACTCGTTCACTACGCCTCACCGTTCACCACGCCTCACTCGTTCACCACGCCTCACTCGTTCACTACGCCTCATTCGTTCACTGCGCTTCACTCATTCACTTCGCCTCACTCGTTCACTGCGCCTCATTCGTTCACTGCGCCTCACTCATTCACTACGCCTCACTCGTTCACTACGCCTCACTCGTTCACCACGCCTCACTCGTTCACTGTGCCTCATTCGTTCACTACGCCTCACTCGTTCACTACGCCTCACTCATTCACTTCGCCTCACTCGTTCACTGCGCCTCACTCGTTCACTACGCCTCACTCGTTCACTACGCCTCATTCGTTCACTGCGCTTCACTCATTCACTTCGCCTCACTCGTTCACTACGCCGCATTCGTTCACTACGCCTCACACGCCTCCTTACAGAAGAGTGCAATACCATCTTTGACAAATGATTTTCACCTCCCATTGAACATACATTCATGACAACATTTCTACGAGTTAGCTCTGACAAAAATAAAACTGTTGGAAGTTTGTTTTGTAGACTTTCTTTAATTATATTGTCGCTCTGCTGTACTAAATTTTTGAAGCTCTGTAATGTGTGTTAATGTAGTTAATAGATTGCGCTTCCAAATGAATGATCTTTTTTACAAGTGCGATCCGCATTAGGCCATCGAACGGAAATCTAACAGAGAGTCAAGATCGAACTGTTAAAAAATTTTATAATGATCGAAATCGTCGAGCATATTATAGTTAAAGAAGGATAGAAGCTAATCATTTAAGTGGTAAGTAAGATAGTCCGAGCTGTACAGGTGAAGAGTATAGCTTTCCTACATGCTCTCTTAAGGAGTTGGAATTATTTTCCAAAGTCGTTGGAAATTTCTTGAAAAAAATTGTCGAATTGTTTTTTTCAGTGAGTTCAAAAGTAGTTTCGTAACGCCGACGTTCATTGGAAACTTATGAGAGGAGTCTTTTGAATCGCAAATATGTTGTTCATTGAGATTAATCAGTATTTATATACCCGTAATATTTTAATGACATAATGCTTTCTTCTGTAAGGGCAATTGAGATATTTCTTGCTTCGATAAATAAATTCGTGATTTATAACGTCATGCAATTAACTAACCAAATAGCTAAAAACTTGGTCCTAAAAATTAATTTAAACTTAAAAGCAAATGAATTTCAGTGAATGAATTTCTAGTTGTCGCCTGCGATTTTTTCCGCATTCAGACTAAAAAAATGACCTCGAACAGTGAGAAAGTGGATGATTGTGTAGAAAAATTCATAGTGAGCTGAATGCCGTTTTCTAACTGAAATTCTGTTTATCTCACTCTGGGAATGAGAAGTAAAATATAAGCAATCTAACTGCACCAAAATTATATTTTTTATTAATAGCAAAAAATTTTTTTGCGAGAAATCTCGGAGAAAACGAGTAAAAGAACTGTCACCCTCTCGACCAGAAATTTATCGTAACAATATTTGGCAGAACAACTGACACTAAACAACCATTAATCATTTTGAACTGGACGTAATGTATTTTAAATTTTAATTACGGATGTAGGTGAAATAGAAATATTTCTTCGTTTAGCTCGTTGTACCAGCTATACTAAGTTAAAGAGCGTCCATGTGTGTTAGGCTTCTACAGCTGAGAAACAAGCTCTCAGACATTGGAATTTAGGGATCGTTCAAACGATTAAATTCTCTTGTTTAAATTCTCAATAAGGATATCAAAATTACTCCTATGTTGTGAATAATTTTCCTGAAAGACACAAAAGCAAAAACAATTTCTCTCAGAACAGAAGAGAAGATTTTCCTCTTCGAAATACCGATGGTAAATATTTCAATGTTGGTCTGTTCAGATTCACAAGCAGAAAGACACAAGAGATACGTCGAAATTTGGTACAGCGGCTAGCGCTACGAACCAAATTACCTCAAATTCGAAAAGTTAATGAGAACTATTTTTCAAAATGACGGGCATTCACGTGGGCTCCGTAGAAATACTCGGTGATGCCATTGTAACTATACATGTGTGATGAAAGGAACCTTCATCAGGACAGGGGCTGTGAGGCTGAACATCAAATTTTGAGTCCCCTACCCAGAAATAATGATGTCGATGACACGGAGAGTTGAGCCCCACATAAAAATACGTTCTTAAAAAGGTTTACGAACACGACACAAAATAACGTTATTTTGTCAAATCTCAGTAGTCTTGTATTTGATTACATCGAATAGGTTAGGAATTTTCGGTGGAGTCGAACAAACCTTCGGTGGAGTTGAACAAGTCTAATCGTAATATTGAGTTTGATGATCCTGAAAGGCTTGCGATCGTTTCGTACGGGAAGGAAACGTTGCAAATTTTTTAATGTTGTTGGTAAAGATTATGATTAATCGACACAAATAAAAAGAAAATAATTACCTTGAAACTCCAGTAATTAATGGTCTTAACGAGATCACACTAGAAACTGAGCTCTCACTTGATGAAGTTCTTTGCCTTAACACTTTGACGGCGGCATTTAAAACTGAAGTCTAAAATTCAACTCAAATTAAAAGTCAATTGTAACAAGCAATTTTGAAAATAACAAACATTAACCGGATCATGCTTTCATTCAGTTTTCATTAAGTATTTATGAAAATTGAATGTGTGACTACTGGTCAATCAGCAGCATTGTGAAGGTCCCTTCGTGTACCGCCGGTGGCTCACGTCGCAGTCAGAGTGTTAAATATACTGAACTGACGCTATTCTTCGCATCTGATACAAGATTTTTCAATCTTACAAATGATTGAATATTTTAAGTGGACTGTCATTACAAGCCTCTTTGCAGCATCATCACGAACCTCCTCAGCTTGAAGAATTCTCAATCTTCTTCCGATCGTAAAATACTTACACGGTTTCAAATTTACGGTACAACATTAAAAATGCAATTAAGTTCATTTTCAGCATGGATGCTCAATGCGGCATTTTAAAATTACCACATTTCCAACGCCGAAATGAGTTACATTAAATCGAGAGTAAACAGCAGCTTTTGGAAGGCAAACTGATCCGCCGCCACTCAAAAGAGAAACCTGCGAATCAACAGTGCCATATCATTTCCCGCTGGATCTAGGAGACAGGCGTCCATTCGCAAAGGCTTCTCAGTTCTCTCGCCTCCGAGAAACTACTTGTGTGTTCAACGCACACGTGCGCTACGTAGCATGTTAGAGTTACTCACCGGCGGACAACGCGTGTCCATATTGGGAACGCATGTCCGTATTGAATGCGTTCAGCTGTACAATTAAAAGGAGTCATTAATTTAGCCAATAGGGGATGTGATGTACTCGTACTGGCAGCGTAATTAAATTTTAATGATATCGGTTATGGTGTTGTAGTCTCAAATGAGAGGTGAATATAGGTCAGGAGTAGCCAGTTTTTAGACTTTACGGCTGTGACACTATTGGGGTTTTGCTCCACGTCCCTTCATGCACGGAATATGGCCAGCAGCTGAGGCATTGGTGTAATAAATATAATCCGTTTAATATATAATTATGTTTTCATGAATCTCGTGTTCCTCGCTTCTTGCACAAGTCAAACTTAACGTAAATTTTTGTGAGATTTAAAAATTGAATAAAAATTATCCCTATTGATAAGGTTTTCACTTCTGCATCGCTTCGTTTCGATTTTTGAGGAGTTTGATTAAATTGACGGTATTCAAAAGAATTGGTTAATATTTACAACGAAATTCGGTCATCAACTGGCTTTGGTGAGTTTTAGTCCTTTTCTTGATACCTTTCAATCACTATGATGTATTTTAAAGTAAATTGAGAATTACTGGTCAAAACTGAGTACTGCCTCAAACACTGAGTCATTTTTTCATGTCATAATAGTCTCGTTTTCTTACTCACTTTCTGGGTCTGTGAGTTCAGACTTCCATCCTATGAACTGAATACTTACAACAATATATATATATATTTTTATATATATATATTTATAGATAGATATAATATAATAGGTGCATATTACTGTTTTTTATGCCATTTTTAACACAGTTGGTAATTTATTTGGAAATTAGCACTTCACAAAAACAGAGGAATCCATACAAGAGAGGAAGCACATTAAAATAAGTCATTTGAAAACAGTGCTGACTAATGCATTATAATCGTGACTTAGAAAATGTTACTTTTTTGAGGTCGAGTATGCATTTTAGAAACTGTCCGAGAGTGGTGCTCAATGTGTTTCTTTTAACGACTCAAATCATCGACACATGGGTTTGGGTTTGGTTTAATCCAGAGCTGCTATCGAAAAGTTCTATGTTTTTCTTGTCGTGTTCAAGTGTGCACATAACTTGGGTTTGTAGACAGCAAAGTGTTTATAAGAATATTTAAGAGCAAAGGTTTGCCTTTCAAATTGAAAAAAATATTCAATGAATTTTGATATGTCAATATTCTTCAATACATTTTGAGATTGGAGTGTATGTGATGGAGTCACTAACTATAAAAGATATCAATAGTGTACCACCATGAAGATGCTCTACTTTTCCATTCGTTTGCAGTAATAATTTTTTCTAATCACATTCCGATATAGTAAAACTTAAATCGTATTGAACAATTTTTATTAGCTGTGCCGTCTAAATAACTGCTGAAAATTTAATTTTATGAGTCTCATTCACTTGTAACATTGGACCTATTAGTCAAAAAAGGTGCCGTTTTTATCATTGAAACAACTAATTTTAAATCAGTAGTATAAATACAATATTCTTTTTCTACTGGGTCAGGGTAACATCAGAACGGATTTGCATCAGTATAAACTAATTGTAATGACGAAAAACTTAGCAGCCATTATGTAATGTTGAGGTATCCTTTTCACAGTGAATGAGTAGGGCGGACAAACCTGATAAGCATGAAGGGAGCAAGCAGCCAAATGTGCGTTATTTTGAGGCGTTGGTAATATGTTATTGAGTGTTGGGGCGTACATCATGTTATTAACTCGTAAATATATGATGGAATTTATTTCTTAGTGACTGTTTTATTTATTTTTCAGTGATTGATACAGACTCCATTAACTTTATAATTTTATATTTTTAGCCTTTCGAAAGTGAGTTCCAGCCCAACGTTCAAAAACAAATGAACTGCAATTCAAAACCAGCGGCGTATGTGTACAGCGCTGTGTGTGTGGCGTCAGTACGACAATCAAGTTACTCGTTATCGTTAACGTATTTTCCCCTTATTTTTTACGTTATTTTCCAAATTGAAGGACTTGCTATTCTACTGAGGGATTAGAAGAAACTAGCAAATAACCAACAAATGCCTATTAATTTAATTAATCCTTTCCATATAAAATATCTCTACAGAATAACAATTTATTTAATATTTTAATTAAATTAGAGCAGCCACTCACTAAAATTACTTCACACATTATTACATGTTACAATTTTTAAATTTTTCTCTTGCTTCCCAGACACCACGTTGAGGTGTGACCCAAAAGCTATTATTTAGGCATCCAGATGATATGTTACCAGTGTATTGCGGGGTATTGGATTTTAGTGTCTATTATTTTAGTAAGGCTTGAATATTTCAATCCATCAAACTACCGATCATAGTATTTCTAACTGTAATAAATCATTACTTCAAAATCTCTCCAAACATCCAGGACTACCTGAAGTTTGAATATGTAATAAATTCTGGCGTCGGCAGTACTTCATATTAAGTCTTCATTCTTCTTCCAATTAATTTCGATCGTTATTTCACTACGATGTTCGTTTTGTCAACCTGACCGTGACAATCACATTCATTTATTATTGGTGTCGTCAGGAATTCGATCAATCGTCATCTGGAAACCTGTCGATAAATCAATTTCTTTCGCTAGTCCATAATAACTCGCCACTGAAATTCCAACTCCCTCCAATGAATTCTTTGATTGCATTTGCACCCTCCGAAGCATTCCTCGCCAGTGCTTCGAAGTTTGTATGTAGCGTGAAGATATCATTATCGTAAATTTTGAACGCATGTCTATATATTTTAGCGTGAATTCCACGTTTATTTGTAAGTTCTTTGAATTCCTGATGCTTTGCAACTCACGATTAAATACGGCGTGCCAAACCTCACACAAAATGGCAACCGGCAAAGTAAGCTCAAACTCGTTCTGAACGAACAAAATTTCACCGAAACCATACACACAATTTTCCAGGTGGGTAAATTAATTATTCGTGGAACGAAGGCTGTTGCGAACTAAGACTCCTATGGTTCATATAGCTCCAAGGATCTATAAGGCTTAACTAGCGTACATTGAGAAGAGGTGATGATCATTTTTGTAGCCGGAACGCTGCCGCAGGTAATGACAGGCAGAGGTGGACGCGACGGACAGAGCCATCTGTAACGCCATTGTGTGTTTTGACTGCCTTTACCGGACAAAACTTCGTACAAACCTCAATTAATCCTACCCAATAAAAGAATGCTGCCTGTCAAAAACACGTCCCGCGCTTGATGGGAGTTTGTTTTCCTAATTCAATCTCAAGAAGGTGTTGGTTGGCCTGTATTTTGTGGGGATAAATGGTTCGCAACTACAGCCCTCGACTGAATGTCTTCCCTAGAAAAAGGAATGCTGGACTGACCTGCTACAGATCAAGACTGGACCGTTTGGCTGCGTGAAAACTTCTCAAATCTGCGACTGTATGTTGTCAAAGCTAAATATAACCCCGTAAAGTTCACAAGATCAGCATCTATTGGTTGGTGTAATAGAGAACAAAATGTTGCAGGCCAATTTACAAGTACTCAGAAAATGAGAACTCCTTCGTTTTAAACTCAAAGAGAGAGAAAAACCATCATTTTGATTATACATGTTTTCTCTTTTAAATTGGTCAGTTTCGTTGAAAGAAAAAATTCTGTGATTTTTAATGTTTCCAGTTATTGATTAAACATAATCAGTGATAACATTAAACGAATTCGGCAGATGACTCGTTGTTTGTACACTTATTCACATCATTGATTTGCCGGCATTTTGGAACAATTTCATGCTAAGTATCTTTTGACTTTTCTTTGATTTTCTACTGTCTCTGAAACTACAAAAAGGCAAGTAAAGCACACACATTGCTTGGTGTCACATACACATCAAAAGAACATTCCTAAGAACTGCTATTTGTCTCCCGTTTATTCAAACTAGCTTGAAAGCACTACGTACTGTGTCTGAATCGAAACTAAACAATCTCTAATGAGGGCGGTGGGTGGGGAGCAACTTTCATGTAATCCATCAGTGACAGTACGTCCCGTCTGCTGGACCCCTCAATGACAAACCTCTATGTCTCATTTTCGCTCCTCAGGCTTGACTTAACAGAGAGTGAATTTCACCCTCCGCTGCCGTTCCTATCATTAACTTATTGTAAGAAATACTGCAACGAAAACTGATGTTGCATCCTTTCAGAGCCTTTCAAGGGCACGTGATATGTGTTTTGTTGGGATTAATGATTTTGCTACTCACACTTAGATTCAGTTGTGGTGTAAGTAGCTAAATAGATTCTGATTAGATTCAGTTGTACAATCGAACCTATGTACTGAGTTCTTTTTCTTCATTCGACACGCATCAAAAAAGACTTGAAAAATGGGATCAAAATCTCTCTTATTTTCTAAAAAAGTTGGCTAAACCTTTTTAGATTTGAATAGGTTGGCATAAAATTGCAGCTGTATTCAAAACAGGACAATTTTCAGATTGAGTAGGTTTTCGTTGGAACCGTAATATAATGTAGGAATTTTCAAAAGAACAGATGTCCGAAACATGAATATAACTAGTCGCGCAAGATTTGAATACTAATATGATGATTTCAATGCACTGAAGAATCCAAGTAACCTTTAGTTCGGGAGTTGAAATGAGTGATGCACGTGTGTCATTTCCCGAATATTTTCAGGCAGGTGTTTTTAGGTGCATTATTTGATGAAAAAATATGATAAAAATGAGTTAAACTTAGCGAAATATTTTCCTTGGCTCTTAGTATGACCCTTTTCTCGTATAATTTATGTCTTAGGGAGGCACTCTTTCAAGTTACTCTGGGAATGAACAGCCTATGTGTTCGGTTCTTACGGGTGTTAGCTTCCATAATGTTCAATAATTTCAGCAGAGTCATTTCATTTGGCACTTCATAAAAACTGAAATTTCAGGCTTCTAGAACATGACTAAAGCTATGCACATGAGGTTTTCGAGCCAGTAAACACGATTCAGTTTACGAGGCTGATTCTGCACTCGTATTAGATTTTTTCCGGCACTTAGACACAACTACGAAGTGGCTGCACAGCTGTGAGCATCACGGAACAAATAAGTAGAGATTAAACCCCCAGTGTCATGAGCAAGTCAAGGCTCGCCTCTGCGGGGTGTGGGTGGTCAACGGGGATTCATTCACTCATTCTAATTAGTGTCTTGATTTATTCATGTACGTCTAAATTGTCTACGATGTGAGCGAGAAAGTCGCTTCTTGTTACCACGCTAGTCCGGCGGCGTCAAAGTTGATGATGAGCCTGGCGTTGACGGCGGTAGTTGTGGGTGATTAATGTCATGAATAATGCCGTGATAAATACGATGACTGTGCCAACTTTAGCTCACTGTAAGTCTTACCTCCAGTAATGCTTAGTTAGTTTACTGAGCGAGGTGCGCAGAGGAGCGATGGTTTGATGCATTTTATAACTGCGTGCCATGTGACGCAGTACTTCCAAGTCATTAATTGGGTCTAATATTAAAAAAACGAAGCCCAAAATTATGGGCACATTTAAACAAAATGATTGATCAAGAAGCCCTTGGAATTCCAACAACGCTGTCTGAATGATTGGAATGAATATTCCACTGTTTGTTTAAAATTTCTAATTATAATATAGTATTTCTTTACTCGCTGAACGATTTGGAAAATTTTGCTGGACGAGATGAATTGCCAAATTTTACGCATTCTTCAGAAGTTTGACCGACATAGCAAAATTAAATGGTCTATTGTTTACGGATGCTGGTTATCAAACTTTAAGAAAAGTAAACTGCCTAAAACGCGTACAGACTTCAAATTGCAAGTAACCCATTTACCGAATTTACGCTGTCGAAAATCAGTGTGGATTTTCCATTCACCATTCGTTGTCAAAATGCGGTGTAGACTTCCCACCGATCAACTGCAGTAGACAAATATTAAGGCAGCGTTGATTTACTCTACGATACTTGAATATATTTCAACTGTCTTTTGTTATGGAAAAGAAAACTTTGCGGACAAATTTTACACATATTTGCGTTACCTACAGGCGAAATCTGAAACAACCATTAATAAAATTGTTAAATACAGAATTTGGAACAACCATCAATGAAGTTGTTCAATACAAAATTTGAAACTACCATCAATGAAATTGTTAAATACAGAATTGGGAACAACCATCAATTAAATTGTTAAATACAGAATTTGAAACAACCATCAATTAAATTGTTAAATACAGAATATAATTGCCGTAGCAATTATGAATCGAATTTAGTCACTTTTTCGACACGCGTTTTCGTTTTTCACTTTATTTTTATAAGCGTTTCTTATAGTTTGTATAATATAAAGAGCTGAAGCAAAAAATGAACAGATATTAAATTACAAAGCGAAAACAAATCCAAATATAAATTGCATGGCACGAAGAAAGTTTCAATATGCAGAACATGGTAGAATATTTCACCAATCTCCACACCGTCTGGAAACAGAATGAACTTAGCCAGGCGCTGAGTCCAACCGAAGTCAAATTCGCCGGTACAAATTATGAGAAAAGGAACAAAAGCGGACGGCACTTACACAGCATTTGGAACAACCATCTATGAAATTGTTATATACAGAATTTTGAAGAGCCATCAATGAAATTGTTAAACAGACAAGAACAAGGATCACAGTTTTTGTATCAACGTTGAAGTCAAGTGAAACACTTGCATCCTCAACGTCTTGCACGAGCCAACATCAATCCTGACATCGAAACAATACTATTTCAAAGAAAATTGCAGAATCGAACAAAATTTTCAATTTACACAATTTACATTCTGTTTTTGGTGTCAAAATAAATGCAGAAAGTACTATGTCGAACAATCCTCTTCAAAAAAATAGATTCATCCTTCGCCTTATTGTCCGAAGGATAAGCCCTGACTGAGAAGAATTAAGGTGGATATTTATACATATATTTTTTGTTCTCAATGGCAAACCACTTTATGTTGGGCTATTATTCACTCACCTCCTTGCCCCAAGATGTGATACATGGCAGCTTTTTTATGACTTTTCCCTCAAAAACAAAAAACTTGGTGTACCTGGTATTTTGCATCATACGTTGTATAAAAAACATTTGTATTGTAAGAAATTTTTTTTCTTATGATCGACTTTCGCAGTATGGAATATCCATGAATTGGATCCACGCAGTATGGAATATCCAATTGAATATCCATGCAGAAATAGACGAAATAATAAATAAACAGCACAAAAATAATCTAAAACTGAATAGAGCGAGAAAAAAAAGAAAGAAACAAATTTACAATAAGAAAGTATGAATAATTTCATTACGTAATCCCATTCATCCAATTTCGGACGGTGTCTAAAAATATGTTTAGACTCTTGAATTCAAGGTAGGATGTGTTGATGACTGAGGGTAAAATATCAACGTTATTATTCCCAAAAGCATGATTAGCGTTGAAACAGTCTCACTCAATGGAAGAGTTAGGGAGCTTTGATGAACTTGTCTCGAGCAAAAAGCAGGAAAGTAATGATAATTCAATTGTTAAGGTGTCTTATAAAATTGAAGCTCAGTGCTGCAAACATACGACTGCTAGCAGCTGTCGCCCATATGTCTATACATTACACAGATGCACGTCAGAACACCAAGTGCCTCTCTTCGTTCAAAGTATGACTGAAAAGCCAATTTATTTTTTAAGTATATTCGGGGATTTATTTGCAGGAAGGGATTTTCAGAGTAGGCAAATAGGCATTGTTCAATTAGTCTCCGCAGCCTCGTACAAAAAGTAATTGGAGAAACCCCTGTAGTTTAGAAGCAGTAGGAGGTTTGACTTTGGTAAAATGTCTGAGATTTGGAAATTTTCTTAATTTCTGGGCAAAAAGTCCCAGGAGAAATTGTTGGAAATTTTCTTTGGAAATTTGGAAATTTTCTTAATTTCTGGGCAAAAAGTCCCAGGAGAAATTGTTGGAAATTTTCTTTGGAAATTTGGAAATTTTCTTAATTTCTGGGCAAAAAGTCCCAGGAGAAATTGTTGGCGGTGAAATACTCTTGCAGGTAATTGATTGCAGCACGAACAAGGCTGATGAAATCTTATCTGCTCTGTGAATCATAAAGATGATTTCTGAATTATAAATAAAAGAGTTGTCTCTGCTTTTTTATTTATAATTAAGATTTGCATCATTGTTAAAGTTTCGTATGTAGCAAAAGTGTTATTGAAAAAAATTTATTTTTAACCCATGTGAAGGTTTCTTTGCAGAAAACCTAAATCTCAAGAATAACTTTTCTGTTCTGTCCAATATCGTTGCCAAGATTTTTTTGAATGAGATCAAGGAAAAATACTGGGATAAATTTGACTTGACTTGGACTTGGTTAAGGAAAAACTTGACAAAAAAGCATATGATTTTTTTCCAGATTTTGTGAATTTATTCATACCAGCTATGCTTAAGCTTAAATTAAGTTTAACCCCTCCTTCATTCATTTACACGATGACAACAAGAAAAGATGACTGGGAACCAACTGAGTCGTGGAAGGGAATAACTTGTGTCATAATGATTCGCGCCGGCATCAAAATGAGGAGATTATGGTCGCTGCTCATTGTTTCCTGAACACTGTAAAAACAATCCGGCATGAACTAGAGAATTGCAATGGAGACTACGAGGCTGCGAGGAGACTAAATTTCCTCAAACTGTCATGGGTTTCGGATGCAAATCCTCAGAGGGTAATGTGCTGAACACAAATCCAAATGTTTGGCCTCCAAACTCCCCTGATCTTAACCCATTGGAGCGCTGTCGAGAAAGATACCAATCGCCGTGCCAGTACTACAAGAGACCAGTTAATCGATAGAATTGGAGTTTTTTAGGGTCTTGCAAGCGAAAGTATAAAATCAGCTTGCTCCAGGTTTCGGGCCCGGATTGAAGCTGCAATACACGCTAATGGCGGTTATTTTGAGTAAAACTCTTCGACAATAGTTTAATTTTCTTGCCAATTTAATTTCTTTGGAATAAATTAAATTTTACGGGCGCCAACTCTTTTTTTTCCTGATAAAACTATAAAATTTATTCCTTATGTACTCACACGTTGAGCTCATTTTAAGACTTTATATTATACTTCATCATATTCTTTAAAACGGCGAACAATAGTGCAAACAGTTTTTTTCAATACTTAAACGGGTGTCCTAAGAATATCGAAGTTACATTGGAAGCCGAAATGTATAATTTTCTTGTTATTCAGACGTGAAACTTTTGAAAATAAGCAATAAATATTAGACTTCGGTTTTTCGATACGAAACTTTCGTGGTGTTAGGAGCTATTTTTATTAATAATGTTATAAATACAAAACTTCTGCCATCATTCCCTAGATGCATAGAGCATAATAGATTTCATCAACAATAACATGTTCCATGTTGAAATTAATTTTTTACTTGTATGTTTCAACGTCTTCAATTTCCTACAGGCTTTTTCTGCGCAGAAATCAAGATAATTTTTATCTAATAAATTTTTTACCAGAGCCAACCCCTCAAATGCTCCTAAACTACTGTTATTTCTCCAATTACCTTTTTTAGGAGCCTGCACGCATAATGGTTTCTCGGTTTGCCGAGTTTTTTTTAAGTTTTTAAGTGTTTTAAAGTGTTTAAGTGTGTTCAATAAGTGTTTTTTAATGTAATGGTTTGCCGTAAAACTGCATTAAAAAACACTTCTCGGTAATGAATCCTGGTTCATACTGTCACAAAAATAACTTGGATATTCAATCATACTTTTAACGAAGAGAAAAACCTTCCAGAACTGCCTTATGTTGGCAGCACGTACTGCGCTTCAATAGATTGTAAGGTGTTCATAGTGCAGGACAAGCTTTATCTAAGCACTTATATTTTTCAATTTAGTAACACTCTCTCCACGATGATAATGAATGCTTTTAGGTACGATAACTTTTAAATGTTACTCTCAGTCATCAACGCATCTGAACTCCGAATTTTAGAACTTTGGTACATTTTTACAGGACGTCCGAAATTAAATGACTGTGATTCAGCAGTAAAATATTCGATTGCTTCTTGCCCTGCATTTCTTTCTCTTACAATTCATTTTGGTTTTATTTAAGTTATTCTAATAATATTTGTCTATTAACTTCCAGTTATGTACAGATGCTCAAATGTAATAATTTTACTCATTTTTCAGAACGTTTAACGTGGACGTATGTGAAGTCTGAAATGCTGTTTTTTAGCAGAATGTTTTTGTGATTCTGGTTCTTCTTTTCGTTCTCAAACAGAAAAAGCATGCTGTGTAAAACAGTCCTGGACTGAGTATTTAGTTTGGAACAAGTAAACGAGACACAAATGGGATGACATTTCTCGCGGAAACTTATGATTTTGTCGACAAGCGTTTCCTTCTTTTAAGATCAAAATGGCAAGCAGAGCGGACAGAATGTCATGTCTGGTTTCAGACTCATTGATATCTCAGTCGGCAATGGCAACTACTGAATTAAATTAAGAGTGTGAAAAAGAACTCTTATTTCTGGCCTTATACCTCCAAGAAGTTAAGTTCTCAGTATTTTGAATAAGATCCTGTTTACGTGTGGTGATCGGTATCAGCGCAACAGTGCCTTGAAATCGGTGCGGGGGAATTGAAATGCGCGGTGCAGCGCGAAAAAATTCAGTTGGAAGCTACGAGGGCATTTAGATGACATGGTGGGAACCTGAGGAAAGCACATTTTCTGTGAAATAGGAGTATTACACACACTACTTTAGCCCTGCATACTTTCAACTTGAATTTGAATTTCTAATCTACCGATGCTTACGCTCATTTTCCACGGTGACGATGTCTTGTGACGCAAATTCTGGAAATAAGAGTATTGCACACATTACTTTAATACTGCATGCTCTTAATTTAAATATGAATATTTATTCTACCGATGCTTGCCCATATTTTGCACGGTGACGATGCTTTGTAAAGCAAATTTCTTCTTCCTTCTAGCATTATTATTAGAACTCTGGTGATATCTGAAAGAGAAGTTCATCGTTATCTCATAATTTTTTGCCGTTATGATTCTCGTAGCTGTAGTTATTATCACCCCTCATCCAGTGCATTTAAACAACGGTTGTGTTTTGAAAATTTATGCTCACGAACGACTCCAATAAACACAACCTTCTTGCAATGAACACAAGCTTCTTATTGAAGACAACACAACAACACGTAATACAATTGGACAATATTTCGGCAGCTGCTCTGCCACATAACTCTGAATCGAAGAGCAATTGAGATCTACAAAGAGATTTCCGACTCTCTGTTGCCCCACGACACGGAAATCATTTCAAAAGTGTTGATTGGTGATATCGGAGCAAGCCATTCACGTGCCGCTTATTGAATTAGGCCTATGTTCAGGCAGCCTACGCTGCCATCATCTTCACAAGTGCGTAGCCGAGCTACACGATTCCGCCGCCTCGCTTATCTGCTCCCGTGCTCCTAGCAAATTATGTGTTCAGGTGTCTTGTAAAGCCACCAACCGCTGTATTCTATCGCCGTAATCGGCTCTCGCGGCGAGGTCGTTGATGTTTACTGACTATATACGTAGATTGACGTGCTGGTTACTTTGAGGCGCCATCTATTGACGGCTTCGTGACACGAAATGCTGTACTTATGTTAAAGGCTTTTAATTTTAGAGTTAGAACTAATAGAGTGTGTCGGACAACTGCATTCAGTGAGAAGCGTTTGCATTGTTTTTATAAACGAATACATCATGGGAAAATGAATGAATTTAGATGTTCGAGACTTTATATAACTTTTAGTACGAAAAATTTTTTTTCGTACTAAATTTTTTCGTAATTTTGTAGAATTTTTAGTTCGTGTCTCCTATCGTCACAAATACTCAGTTATTTTGTCGATGAAAAACTTCAGTTAATAAAAAGAAGAACTAAAATGTTGTGTAGACATTTATTGATTGCCAATAGTACTAGCATAAAGGGGTCATGCGAGGAGGTCATGCAAAGTATTTATAAGGCTCTGCGTACAAAGTACCGTGATGCTTCCGGAGGCTTCACAAGGCTTGTGTTTTTTTGAGCAACTGAGAATACAAACCAGAACTTAAGAATGTGCTTCATTTCAAAAATGCTGATCTGAACTGATGAAATACATGACATTCACGTCTTCCAGCGCTCTAAGCCAACGTGATGTTGCGTGAAGATGGACTATAGTGACGTTTTATTTCATTACAATAGCACAGTGGTTCTTAAGCTTTTTTCTCCAATTCACTACTTTTTAATGAGCCAACTTTCCGTTCCCCACCACGGCATCTTCCTTTTACTTATCTATGACATTCCTAACCCAGCAGTGTTGTCACTTTTACCCAACCATGAAGTACATTACCTCACTATGGGTGTTTTTGTTATCAAAAAGTCTGTAAATGGTTGTGACTTGTAAGAAGTAAATATTTGGATGTGTGTATTAAGTTTTGAATTACTACTGATTTTTTGTAGGTGGAAACAAATGCACGAAATTCCTCACTAGGCAACTCCGCTGTTCCACAGCAGTGGGGAATTTCCCGCAGGTTAAGAACTGCTGCAATAGCACTACAGCCAAATGTTAGTTACAGGGAATTATTGAAAGTAGCATCAAACGATGCCATGTATTTACACAGTAATGCTTTCAGTAGGCCCAGTAGCTATTATTATTAGTCTCTTATTATCGTTAGTAATCTAGATACCTACTGATGTTCAAATAATATTCGGATGTTTACTATTATGTTGCATTGCACTAACGTTATCAGTCAACTATTTTTGTCATGAAGAGAACAACTCATACGAGATAAATACGTCCCTTTAACTAGAGAGACAAACACTGTCTCGCCGCCAAAATTCACATTTTATTTTACCCACATTAAAATTTTCAAAACTAGTAAATCCTAAAGATTCAAAAAATTAACATACATTGATCAGTAAAACGGGCTTTCTCTTCTAAACTTCCATTCTGAATAAGGTCTGAAAATTCACCACACTGACTTTCAGCCCATATCACCTGTGAAACTACACCCGTGAGTTGCGCTCTTGAGACAGAGGTGAGATGAACGAGCCGCACAAAAGAGCTATGGTTCATCACGCTATCACTGGCGGCGTGGTGATCTATAGAAATGTTGAGCATCGTTTGAAGGAGGTGCTCCTGATGTTATCTCTTCCGTGGGTCATCTTCTACTTGAGTGACGAGTGAGTCGTGAAGATGATTAATGCTATTGGTGAGTGGCTACATCATGCATGGAAGGGCTCAGGTGTCCAGCTGTGTGCTGTCGTCGGTGGAGTTGGGATTTTTGCGCCGCGCTGGTTTAGGCAGTGATTCTTTGAGTGCATGTTGGCTGCTGTGTAGTGGCTCTGCTGCTGCGCACATATCAACTGAGAGATGGGGTGGGAAACCAACCGGATGCCAAGGCCCGAAATTAGATGAATTTCATGAAGTATTTTCTTTTTGAAGATTGGGGGAGGAGATTTGCTTTTGGTTTAATGCCAATGTTATTTTTTTCTGTGCTATAGAAGCCTCAAATTTGAGAAGGTGAGGATAGGCGTATCGAGTTCCTCTTTTGATAATGCCCTCATTATGATCGTGCCACCTCCCACTCTTAAACTAAAGGGTGTCCAAATGTATTTTCCTGCTCTTTGAGAGCCCAGTGCTCATGTATTTTGTTTTGATGTTGGTATTTATTGATATAGATACAATTAGATACAACACTTATCAGTTGTATCAAAGAAACGAACATGAAATTTAAAAAATCTATACATCGTTGCACCTGAAACAAAAAAAATATCCGAAAAAATACACGATTAATCGTCGGTCAAAAAATGAGTACATTTTTTCAGGACAATAACTAATTTTTACATTAATATCCAGAACTCAATCATTGGTAGTCGCACAATTGCCCGTCAGTATTCAAGGAGAAAACCTTCACAGAACGCGTGAAGCTGGCAGTCACCACAACTTGTTTTCATTTCAATAATATTCTGTACAAACAGTTAGAAGGCCCTGGCTGTGGGTAATCCTCTAGCCCCTGCTTTGGCGAACATATTTATGTGCAATATGGAAAATAAGTACTTGTCTTCTTGACCACATTTTTTCAAACCTGTTTTTTATAACCGATTTTTAGACAATATTTTTGTTAGTTTTAATGATGTCACTCATGCCAATCTGTTTTTATATCATAAAAATAATCAACACCCAAATATCAAATTCACCATGGATGTAGAGAATGATAAAGTTTTGCCTTTTTTAGACGTTAGGGTTCAACGCTTTGACAATCAACTTCAACTAGGCGTTTATCGGAAACCGACATTCACTGGTCTAGGAAATAGTTTATTCAGCTTTACTCCTTTCATTTTTAAGCTGAATAGTTTGAGAACACTTCTTCACAGAGCCTTTCACCTGTCATCAAACTATCATAAGTTTTGCGATGAACTAAATTATTTGAGGACATTTTTTTCTACCAATGGATACCCTCAATATCTTTTTGACTATACTCTTAAAAAGTTTTAAAGCAAATAGTTCGACAAGCCAAAGGTTACGGTAGAAACAGTTTCCAAATGGGCTTTATTTGTATCTCGTCCGTATATTGGACCAACTTATGATGAACTAAAACAATGTTTAACTAGGAATTTGAGAAAATTTTATCCCCAACTCGATTTCAAGTTGTTTTTTCGCAACAGGTTCCAAATAAAAACATTTTTCCAGTATAAAGACAGGCTGCCGAAAGAGTTGCTCTCTATTATTGTGGATAAATATCAGTGTGGAACTTGCCAAAGTTCCTACATAGGGAGCACTCTGAAACAGTCAAAGATTAGATTTTATTAACATCTGGGCAAATCATTTAGAACTATAGGATGCTAACAACTCCACCTCAGTCTTCGCCTAGACTTCACTGTGAAAACACCAACCATATTTCCTTGGTGGAAGATTTTATCAAAGTGCCTGCAAATTGTATATTATATAGGCCGTATATCTATGTAGCAATTATTGATACATCAATTTTTATATATTGTTGATCTTACTTTCAGAGCATTCATTGATAATGAAGAGTCTAAACTAGCGCTAGTCTGAATGCCCCTTTTTAGAAAAATGAATTTTATTCCGTTGTTTGTGGTTTTATTCGTGATGGAAGTAATATACTGCCATTGACGATGCACAGTCGGAACAACTATCAATTAGCCTTGGAGTACCACAAGGATCTGTCCCTGGACCTCTCGTTCTTTTAATCATCAACGACAGAATTAAATCTACTTAATTTTTCAAACTCATAATTTTTGCCGATGACATAACGCTTCTACAGCTCTTACTTATAAAAATCCTACTTTTACAGTAAAGAGTGTAAATAGCTAGCTGCAAAAGTCTCCAATGCTGCTCAAAACTTTCAAAATATGTCCCAATATCGCTGAAGCAAAACCCAAAAAATTCTCATAGAAGCAGAATGCGTCTTTTCGCCCGTTAACATTGGTGATGGTTAGATAAAAGAAACCCCCTCCTGCAAGTTCTTTGCCATTTTAATAGATAAACATTTTACCTTCATAGAGCATATTGCATATATCAGCCATAATTTATCAAAATCTGTAGGAATTCTTACTAAAGTAAAAAATTTATTAGCTAAAAAGCTCTGAAATACTTTCTCGAACACCTATTTCATTATATCTACAATTTAAAATAAAACATGGCGCAGAACTGATCGAAATAAAACTAACTTCCCCTTTGTACTGAAAAAAAGCCATTAGGACGATGAGAAAATTAGAATACAATAATCACACGAATGATTCATTCAAAAGTTTAAAAATACTATGCTTTTGTTTCTTTAAAAGCTCTTTACTTGTTATTTCATGTATAAAATACTGATTACAGAGGGCGGCACAGACCTTTAAACAATTATTAATTGTACAAACTGGCTATCATGATCATATAGCCTGAATATTTATACTTCTCATTATTTGAAAGCTCGGTCACGACACAATGTCCTCTTCATAGGAACCATGACTTGGAATTCGAAACCTGCTGAGATCGTGAAAAAAGTTCTCACAAGACGAATTTTGAATCCCTGTTTTTATCGCGACATTAATCACATAAGGTAATAAAGTCAAATCTTGTCTGTTTTATGATTCATCTTGATCAAACCAATTTTTCATGATTAATGACATAGATCTTAAGTCTGCTCCTAACATTTGTCTAGAACATACTATGCCCATCCAGCCCATATGTCCTAAATGTACGAGGAGTTCCGAGACTCGAACTCAGGACTATAAATCACCGCGCCGGCACGCTATCGAATCACCACCATATGTCCTATTATTGCAAAATTAATCATCGAAACTCAGCAGATGTATAGACCAATCACTTTGAATCGTTGTTTTTTGTAATTCATTCAAAGTTAAATCTGGCAGCTGTTGACAATGCTAACACTAGGCGGGCAGTGACACCCGAATATTTCTATCCCACGCCACTGAATTTCATTTATTACTAACTTTAATAACCCAGTTACTCATTTAGTTTCATTCATTCATTTCCTTCAGTTTGAAATCACTCAAACCCTTGCTAAATTTCCAAGAAACATAGCTTGAGGATAGAGAGGTTGAAATAAAAATACAATATATACATTTACGCACTGCTAGAAAGCGATTCTGTTTAACATGACGTCCTCGATCTCAGACCTGCATGGCAAGCTATCTTGCATGAACGGACATCGTCCTGCTCCTAATGAGGGGGGAGTTTCGTTGTAAAAAATTCTCCATAGATGAATTCCTTTAGGCAAGGACTTTTCCAGTGCAAGACGCGTCTCACCCAATTAGGAGAAACGCGCTGACTCTAACTACTCATTGTCTTCTGCAAGACGACGCAAAAACTCTCACACTTCGGTAGCTGAGCTTGACAAGTAATTTCGGATGCATCTTGGGAACTTTGACGAGTATATACTTTTGTCTTCTTCGTAAGTGGCGAAGACACGCTCAACGTCGCGTGCTCAGGATGAATTAGCGTAGAGAATATTATTTGTTAATTTTTTTGCAGTTTTGTCACTGTTGAGGAAAATCTAGGCAGTGTCAGTCATTCCAGACACTAGAGAGGCGTAAGAGATGTTTCATTCTAAGTCTTATGCAACCCTTACAGCTGTATTAAGTTATTAATGCAAATAATTAGTCCATCGGGAAATATTTTTGAACGCAAGAAGAAGGTAGGCAATTATAAGGAAAAATTAGGTAACCTATCCTACGCAAATCATCCTCTGGGAAATATTTCTTAACAAAACAAAACGATAGGTTATGAAATTCAGGAATTAACTAACGAAACTCCATTATATAGGATTAGTGAAATGATATCGACTACAACTAAGCGACGTGTCATGAATTTGAAGGAGTACCTACTTCACACGGCGCCATTTGTTCTTAACATTCACTGATTTAGCGTCCTTGGTCTCTGTGGATTTAATGATTCATTTAAGTTCATGGCAATGTGCGGCTATTGAAAATTATTTCAGTAATACAAGACGCTGTGCTCAGCAAATTTTCTGTTTCCGACAGTAGAATAATTGAATGAATGCTTTACGGGGGTCGGCAATGTAGTCTTTATTCTTATATAAAAATCACCGCAAATATATAACTTTATAGACAATTTCATTGAGTTTATCAATTACAGAAAATATTGGCCGGAAATATTACCGCTCACTTAAATATTCTTTAACAGCATTGAAATAACTACTAAGCTAACCGAGAGATCACGTAGCAATGATGACGTCCGAACGAACAAAATAATGTTCAATATATTGCTCTGTACAGGGCGCCATTAACTTCCTTTTACTTGCTTCTGTTTTTGTTTCAAGTGAAGGCAATAATATGTAATAAATTTGCGTATAATTCTAAGCAATTGCTGCTGTAGCTTAAGTGGTCATAAAGTTAAACTTTGCGCTGCTTGAATCTATAAAGACTTGTAAGGCAAAAAGTACTTAGCTTTTTGTGGACTTGGCTTTCAATGGAGCCATATAGATAGAGTTCAGTGCGAGAGCCTGAACGGCAAGGGGGTGCGTTATTTTAATTGTAAAACCAAACAGACGATGCGTCGTGTCGCTTATAATACTGTACACGAAAGGAAATTGTTAGTTGTATATGAATAATTAATGATTATTAATTGTGTGTTCTTGCAATATTGTACACAAACTTGCCCTACGTGTCAAAAATGAGGGCGTTCGGTAAAGCTCGTAAATCTCTGAATTAAGTAAGTTATTGTATACTAGTACAATATCATTACAATTTTAGTAATTGAACAACTGAAAATGCGTGATGAAAGTATCTGAGAGACAGGTTGCAGTGCTTCTCATATTTAAACTGTGTTAAACTACATTTGAAGGATTACTTCAAATGTGGACACCATATTATAAGGTCATAATCCTGATAATAGCTGAGATTTAAATATCATTTTTCTACTCGTACGAGTGGTGAAGCCTGTATCACAGATACGCTGTTCAAGCCCCTTCAGCTGTTCCAGAAAAAATATTCGATGAATGCAGGGCGAAAAATTGTAATTGCATGAATATATATATACGACTGAAATCATTATTTTGGAAAATTAGTCACTTATAGGATGTCATTAATGCCTGAAATTTCTTGCAGCTTTGCTACGCACATTCATCCTGAATGCCAGTGCATAAAACAGAGGAGACTAACCAGCCTGCGACTGGGCGCCCGCTCGAAAACCTAGTCTCGTGCCAGGCACGGGAAGTAGATTTACTGCAGCCTAATGGCCGTGTGTTGATTTCAGACTAACTCAATGCCCTTCTCAAAGATCGATCTCGGCAGCAATGTTACAATGGTAAACACAGCACACTACTTACGGATGAAAAACAAACAGAAAAAACACGCTAACTTCAGTTTAAAATTTTTTCATAAAGGACTAACAATTATCAAACCCGCACTTTCATTAATGATAAGAAACTTAATCTACAGTATAACGATTACAAATTATTTATTGTTCGTTTGCAGTAGAGCACTCTCTTGAGCATCGAGTGAAGTTCCATAAGTTGTTAAAACATAAAGTAATGCACAGTGGTTGCTGGCTTGCTCGGTTGGTCCGTCTCTCTGTCATGCTCCTAATGATCGCATCTGCGATACAATACAAGTTTTACAAGTGCACAAGTACAATAATATTTTGATCTCGGATACTATAATATTAGGATGGAAATGTTTGTTTGTCATCCACATCTGAAAAATTTGTTTAGGGAAAATATCGAATCCCATCATTTTTGAAGGGCTGTGGACACCAGTATACGAAAATTTTATTGCGTAACAGTGCAGCTTGTTGCTTCGTTTGTACGTCCAGCCTTACTTCCGCATTGTATACTGGATGCCTAAACACTGAGTAGTAACTACAACTTTTTTATAAGAGTTCATCTATAATAATGAAAATTCATTTCGATTTCAGCCTTATGCAAAAATAGGCAAACCCAAAAGTAATGTGCTCACAAACTGTTCAATTAAAAACAATTTCATGAATAAATAACTAGTTCAAACTTAAAAACATCCACGTCCATTTTTGATAGGGAGGGCGGAGGGCCGGCAGCACTTCATTAGCTCATTGGAATCTTCCTTTAATGAGGTCCACACGGAGCATATTTATTATTATAAAATAACGCAACGTGCGGATGCCTCGCGCGAGTCGTCTTCCCTCCTACGCTCGTTTTGCTTATCGATACTCGGCTCGAGATCGCAGCTCCAAAGTGCCAATTAAAAGATGGAGTCGCAGTCCATTTGCTGAGTGATCACGGAAAAACATGGTCACAGCCGCAAAAAAGTGGACTGTCAAGTCTGAAATCTGTTGTCATAGTGCGTGAGTGGGTTTTAGAAAACCATAGTCTGGTCATTGTATGATAGTAGCGAGTGCAAAAACTTTATTTGTGCTGTATATAAAGAAGATATTCTAGGTAATTAATGAATCATAAATCAAGATACGTTGCCCATCATCTCATGTAAGGCGTCTGCCGACGAATAGTTAAATCTCAACGGGCACTTTAGAAACTTGCTCACGTGCGTGTGGTTTACATTCTGATCAGCTTACTGGGGGAAGCTACATGAATTTGTGTAACTTTAAGGTGGTGTATTACAAGCGTTTTAGAATGAAGTTATCAATAGTTTTTAATGAAGTACTGTATTAAATTATTATTGTAGAAGAGCGCAAGTATTTTCTTTCTCCTGAAAATTCAGTGGCAAGCAAGTACGGTCTGATGAAATCATTGGCAACCAAGTACGGTCTGATGATATCATTGGCAAGCAAGTACGGTCTGATGAAATAAGTGGCAAGCAAGTACGGCCTGATGAAATAAGTGGCAAGCGAGTACGGCCTGATGAAATAAGTGGCGAGCAAGTACGGCCTGATGAAATAAGTGGCAAGCAAGTACGGTCTGATGAAATAAGTGGCAAGCAAGTACGGCCTGATGAAATCAGTGGCAAGCAAGTACGGCCTGATGAAATAAGTGGCGAGCAAGTACGGCCTGATGAAATAAGTGGCAAGCAAGTACGGCCTGATGAAATAAGTGGCGAGCAAGTACGGCCTGATGAAATCAGTGGCAAGCAAGTACGGCCTGATGAAATAAGTGGCGAGCAAGTACGGTCTGATGAAATAAGTGGCAAGCAAGTACGGCCTGATGAAATAAGTGGCAAGCGAGTACGGCCTGATGAAATAAGTGGCGAGCAAGTACGGCCTGATGAAATAAGTGGCAAGCAAGTACGGTCTGATGAAATAAGTGGCAAGCAAGTACGGCCTGATGAAACCAGTGGCAAGCAAGTACGGCCTGATGAAATAAGGGGCAAGCAAGTACGGTCTGATGAAATCAGTGGCAAGCAAGTACGGCCTGATGAAATAAGGGGCAAGCAAGTACGGTCTGATGCAATCAGTGGCAAGCCAGTAAGGTTTTATGGAAGATAACTGTACTCGTATTCAATGAGTTTCAACTCTTTTTAATGAAATGAAAGTAGTCGCCTTTCCTAAACTTTGGGTAGCTGAACACGGTAATCACCATTAAAATTCTCTCGCGACTCAGCATTTTGAGTAATACCACTTTTTACATTGTATGTATTATAAAACGTTATGGGACGTTATAATTACGAAAGGGCAATTATACGTAACAAACGAAGAAAAATTAGGCAAAAGAAAAAAAGACTCGTCGCCGTTCATTTATGGTGCTGTTTGTCTAATGACTTAGTGATCTTGTGGTAAAAAACGTTTCAGGCGCCAACTGTTTCAGTTTTTTACACGCTTAAGAGATGATAATTTCATCTCGCCATGTGTTTCGTAATTTTATTGACTGATTTGCTTACTTGCCTACTGTCTCTTACTGTGACTTTCTGTTTTGTATTGTACTGCGTCTTGGTACGTTGTACGTATATGTTGTGGTCAACTGAATTCGCAGCAATGCCTCGCTCCTACGTCAATTCACCGGGCAACTTTTGCTACATCTGCGCTGGCTTAATTTGAGGTTCCAGAAAGTTGCCATTGACTGCCGCACTGAAAAAAGCATGTGTACTATACTTTAGGTGTAATGTGGGGACCTACAGGAGAATTGGACTCCCCATTTTTGTTGTACGAAGTGTTCATCAACCCTAAATACATGGATGCATGGGAAAAAAGTTCCCATGATACTTGGGTGCCCGTCGTTTGGCATGAACTAACAAACCATGCCACCGATTGCAACTTCTGCTGCACATCATAATTGAAAAAAAGAATTTATACGCAAAATAAAAGAAACGTTGAATAACCTACAACACCATTTGCCATCCACCCAGCGGCCCATGGAGGGTTGCAGTGCCCGATACCCCATGAACATTCCGACAGCCAGAGATGTGGAGGATAATGGAACAGAACTAGTTGTGTTAGAAAGTGTTTCAAGCCCCAGTGATGCTGTTACTTTATTTGAACCGACAAGTATCTCGTGTGACGTTCACAGGATCACACAAGGGGAACTTCATGATCAGATTAAGGATTCAGAACTGTTAAAGAATAGAGCTGAACTCTTAGCATCCACATTGCTACAGCGGAACCTTCTGAAGGATAAAGTTAAAATATCTATACTCTTTGCGATCGCCACAAAGAACTTTCCATATTTTTATAACGAGTTAATTCATTGGTAATTACCATCATCAAGAAAATTTATAATCGATTTTTTAAAGTTTGTCGGTCTACTGGAAGTTTTCTACTTGATTTGATGACAAAACTCAAGTTGCACCGAATAAATCTGATCCAATTTGAACAGATGTACGTAGCTGTGGTTCTTGCCTTAATTAACGAATTTGACAGTGGTTCATTTTCCTACAGAAATTTTTAATTGAATTTTTGAAGCTTTTATGCTTAATTGATTGCCCCAAATAACGTCATAACAAGCCATTTTTTAATCTGACCTGTACTAACTATAAAGTGCATGTTAATAATTCTGCTGTCAGATCACAAAAGTATTTGAAGGTATTCTGTTCAAAATAAATGATGGAATTATTTCGAGTCCTTCAATGCAAATGATAAAACACGAAAAGTTCAGGTCAGTAAAAATTTAATAAGCCTGTGAGAACTGGAACAAAAGTTAGGCGAAAACGTCCATCCTTTCGATTAAGGATGACTGGAATTTACGGCTTTGAGATTTCATCTAAATTTTTCTAAAATGTCACGTGCAAAAAGAGTTCTATTGGAAGAGCTAAGAAGAACTAAGGCCTAAGTGAAAGAGCTAAGAAGCCTAAAGATTTATTTCAAACTAGTGTACACGACCCGTCAAAAATGACGGGATTTGATATTTTCTTCAGACAAATCTTCCGGATGTGGATGACAAATGTATCCATCCTAATAGTACCGGCGATTAAAATAATATTGTACCTGTGCACTGGTGAAACTCGTATCATAGATACGGTCATTAAGCATCCTTGAAAACATCACAGACTCGCGCACCAACCATGCAACAATTGTGTATTATTATTTAAAATTATTATTAGCCAAAATGTATAAAAAATATGCTGTACCTTTATCATCGCAATAAGCTGTATTTTCTTAACAATAGATTCAATTTTCACACAGTAATTTTGGCTTATAAACAAAATTTAGCAGAGGCTATGTTTTTTAATATCATTTGAACGCTATCCATGATATCAACCAAGCAAGCAGATCCCCGTTGCAATAACACAGGAGAAATTACGCACAAAAACATATTTATCAATTTATGGAGACACCTGGCATTTCATTATATAGTATTAATAACTTATATGATCATTCGTTCATTTAGGAGGCCGTTCAAGTTTCAGGGAACGGTATTCGCTGCTCGCAATAGTTCTACCACTGCTGTCGATATTATAATGACCATTAATGTACAAGGCCCGTCAAAAAATGTCGGGATTCGATAATGGTTGACAAACTTGTATTCCAGATACGACCATTAAGCACATCCAACTTCACCTCAATGTCTGACAAATTCTGCCAGATAAATCTATTTGAAGTCTCTTACTATCATATTTTAACTTTAATATTCCTCTATATGAATCTTTAACAGCATCACAGAGAGACGGACCAACCAGCCTAGCTCGCCACCGACTGTGTATTATTATTTAGTGGATTATAATGCACAAGTGTACACGGCCCGTCAAAAATGTCGGGATTCGATATTTTTCTTAAATAAATCTATCAGATGTGGATGAAAAACAAATACATCCATCCTATACTACTGGCGATTAAAAAAATTATTCTTGTACTTGTGCACTGGTGGAACTCGTATCACAGATACGGTCAGTAAGCATCCTTAAGAACACGGACCAACCAGAGAGAGACGGACCAACCTACCAAGCAAGTAAAACCTGTTTATTATTATTTATTACTACCCAGTAAATTTTCGAATAAATTTGCTATATCTTTTTTTATAGTGATAAGTTACATTTTTGTGAACAATAGGTTCTGTTGCATTGCCGCAATATTTTTTTGGCACGCAAATAAATGTGAACAGCTGCCATGCTTTTTATATCTTTTGAATTATATTTATGTATTGTGTGTGATACCATAGACATAAATTACTGGGAATGCTGCAGACAGGAAACATATATAGAAGCAACTTACAATGGAGGGGATCATCTGGCTATATGTAGGACTTGCTTTGTTAAGACATTGATTTCTCTTCGCAGCTATGCATAGCCCGTCATTTAATGATTCTGTTCTCTTAGACTATTGGAACAAAAGATTTTGCGATCGAGTTGTGCAATGTCGTCGGCACATCCTGTCTTGGTACACCCGCAGCCAATTAAAGTCAATATAACTCGACTGCAAAGCAATCAAGGGTCCATGAAAAATCAACCTGCCATTAATTGCAAAGTGTCTCAACCCTGCAAGTAACTGAAGAATCAATTTGGGGACATTACCATGAATTTCTCTCGGGTGGAACGGAGTCTGACCATTGGCACGACCCGCGAAAATTGAGCCGCTCTACACACACGCACACAGCGACTCAGGTGTCAATAGGTTGGATTGCTATTCAGACATGCCGAACAATGGCGAGTTTTGAAGACTTTTGCTTATCAGGCGCCGGCATCGTTGCTTTGTGCGGCACGGGAGTCGTTAAATGCATGCGCTGTTGCTGCGGCAGTCGCAATAAACGCGAACAATAAGCCTCTTTGTTTCAAAGCCCAGACACCTCCGAATATCGCTTTCTAGTCCAACTTAGATACACCGCACTCAGGCCAGGATGTAACACCTCGACGCTTATCAGTAATCTAAGAAAAACGAAATAACATAGAAAGTGAATGGGAGGGTTGATAATTCAACGTAACATAAAGGCATTCCTATTTTTGAGCACATATTTCGTGGATGTGAGGCTGGAAATGGCATCCTAGTTCTGAAAAAAGGAAACCGTAGCCCTTTTGAAGTTCATCGATGTTGAATGTGAGCTTTGGAATTGTATCTCTTGATTTCCGTGCCAACTGATAGCTTTATTTGCCACTTCTCCACCAGCTTGTAAATTTTGTGGCCGTGATAAGACCGTGCCATGTATTCCAGCTTGCAAGTTGAAACATTTGACGAACATTTCATAAATTTCTAAGTATGACCTGACTGGAATGTCTGCCCTAGACATTTGTTATCTTATTCTAAGTAAGTACAACATGGATTTGGTTCTACTATTAATGAGTGTTTCAAGTGCTTGTTGAAAATAAGCCAGACAATTTTTTCTGGAAATACTGATATAGAATAAATTTTTTTGCGTCTACTAAGTCTTTATCGAAAGAGCTAAAACCGATGCTAAGTTTTAGAGAGTTAGAGAGGAAAGGAGCTTTTTTTTCTCCTTTTAATAAGCGATGAAAAATTTTAAGTGCTCGATTTTCACATTAAATTTTACGATGATATAGCTATATCAATCCACATTATTTTACCATTGAAAACTTGAATTTTTGTGTTTTTTTTGGAGTGCATACGGCCATGCTGCATCGCTTGGTGTCCACTTCTTAACAAGCTTTAAAACTTGCCGCACTTCTTTTAATTCGAGACTCTAAGCCTGAGATGTGCATGGCTATGGTTATGAGGTATCGGTTGGCGTCTCTCTTTCCATTATTTTACCAGAGGAAACAATGACAAAATTCATATCGCTTTGTCTGAGAAATTCGATGTAGTTAAACAAGTTACTAATAGATTTATATTGCCAATATTGGGTGGATTATATTCATTCGAAAGTGGTCGAGAATTAACGTAGAACACAAGCGGTCGTATTGAAGCTTCGGTAAATGGTGAAGAAAGCGTCTCTCGAACCGTAGATTTATTTCAGGTGTGCGGACATGTGTGAACTACGTTACTTTCGAAAGCATCATGTTCAAAGGAGATTTCTAAAAAATATCCGTAGTCTCGGAAATCTCTGCTAGGCCCTCAAGGCATCTTGTTCTAATTGGATTTTAAAAATATCCGTAGTCTCGAAAATCTCTGCTTGGCCCTCAAGGCGTCTTGTTCCAATTGGATTTAAAAAATATCCGTAGTCTCGAAAATCTCTGCTATAGGCCCTCATGCTCGAAAGTTCCATTGCAAATTAGCACGTCTCACGTTTGGGGTTGTATCTGAGTAGGCACGTAACGTAGATATTAAAAACGAAATCTCTCTACTATATTAACGTAAAATTTATAAGGGTCTTGTAATTGTCACACATTTTATGATTTTGATCTTGTTTACGCTATTCTTCTCATGATCGAGAAATATGAACACTCAACGTAATTTTTTTTATTGCTGATGAATTGCAGTGAATCCTTAAATATTTCATCATCCTATGAAAACCTCAAGTTTTACTGATAAAATAAGTCTTGATTATGTAATTGATATGATTCCTGAATCAAAATGATAATAACTGCGAAAAACTGGGGCTAACTTTTATCCACAAAATTCAAAGCTCGATTGCTATGATGTTATTTAACTCGACGATCGATTGTTTAGAATCAATGCAAAATTAGCACGACCACAACACATTAAGCGCGTAACGCATCGCTTTCCGCCGTATATCCTCAGTAAAATCTATGGAGTGACCATTCTATCAGGGCTTAACTTAAAAAAAGATAATTCTACAGTCATTTTCGATCATAATTTATTGAATAATTGACTTATCAACATCAGAGTTTTTTCTTAAATGCTTGTTATCTGAAGCTGAAAATTAATTATAGTGCTAAACAACCTCTCAACTTTCTCTGTCTACTTCAGAGTAAACATTAACGCTTTTTTAAAACACAAATTCAACGCTCTATTAAAGAAATAAATGTTATTTTTAAATCAAGTGTCCTAAGGTAAATTTGTAAGAAATAAAATATAAACAAATTAAAGGTACTATTTGAAATTCAACATGAGAATGAGTGGTTGTCAATCATACTGATGTATTTTTCAAGAACTTCATTTCAATAACATGAAAATGTTGTGAGATGAATTATCCATCTATATTCCATTCGATGAAGGCAGATCATCTTCACGAAGCAAGTATTGACAATCTACTAGGTCCTCGCTGCATATACGCTCTCTACATTGTAAAGTCAACAGTGGCACTGAATTCCCGTATACTTTTTGTAGAACACTTCATGTTTTCTACAGAGCGCAGCGTTGTAGAAAATGAATGTGTCTAACCCAAAGAAAAATAATTACCGAACTTTTTCCATGAGTAAATATGAGAAAAAATCCTTGTATGAAACGTAGCAGGTTATAAATATTCGTAATACTAGTCGGTTCAGACCTATTACGCAGTTTTAGTAGTCACAAAACCATACATGGAGTTTGATTTCGATGACTGAAGGGAAGGACCCATGGATAAACTTTTCTATTTAGTCAGAAATTTGTCGCTCTTTTTCAAGTCACTAATTTTTCCCGCCAATATGGCCCCCTAATATCCATTCACTACATGTTGAAACGATTTTTTTTAACTTATGGGCATCGCTGGTTGAAATAGAGGTAAACACTACCGTCTTTTGGAAGCGACTAAACATGGTTCGACGGTCAGAAATGACAGCCTAGCTTTGTAATTGCGAGCTGTTAAGCGCCGATGAAATGAAGAAAACCTAAAGTTTGACGTCTTCACTAGAACAAAATTGTTGTAGCACCTCTAGCTTACTGTAATTACGGCTAATTCCGACGTAAATCCCTAGAAAGGAACAGAACACTTCGCCCTTCAGAGCGTTATATTGAAATTCCATCCGCTGCCATGAACACTAAACTTTTGCAAAGACATATATGCGAAGTTCTTTAACTTATCACGTTGATGGAAAGGGCAATTTTTTCTTACTCCATGCACACAAAAAATTCTCATTCCTATGGGCTTCTAGTTTAGTGTTTGTTCGTTAATGTGCTTCAAATTTAAACAATTATATTAATAGAGATACTTAAAACCATTGAACTGGAAATATTTGTTATAAAATTGACTGCTGTACTAGCAACCAGTAAACATTGAAAACTAAATTCTACGTTTTTGATATTCCTGTTGATGGCATGGCTTTACTGAAATTAAAATTAATATTCAGAAGCATATTCTTTTGAGACGTTTTCTCCGCACTACCATTTGGTGCAGGTTTCACTGACACTCAGATAATAAGTAAAAATCATAAGACCATCTCCAGAACCGAAATAGAAAAAATCTTAAAGCTCAGGTGTTACATTTGCATTATTTAACACTCAGATATTACGCACAAAATCATAAAACCATCTTTAGAACCGAAAGAAAAAGAGGTTTCTTAGAGCTAAGGTGTTATTTTTGTATATTTGTATTCCAAAATTGGTTTCAATAATTAAAAATAGCGCGTAAAAGATTTTGAGAAAATGAGACTAATGATGTCCTGACTTTCAACCGAAATAGTTGTGCTCATAACTACATAGATCAAATTTTATAAGCCACGTTCAGAATTATAAGTCAAAAATGAAATTTTATCACCCAAATCAAATTTTCATTTATAATTTCAAATTTTATAATTAATAAAATTACTCGAAAATAGGTTATATTTAAATTAAAAATTAATGGAATTAACAAAGTGAAGTCCCACTCAGTGTCAGTATGTTCTTCGACATAGACGTGTCTCGTACGAAATTTCATTTTTTTATGCAGGAATCTAATAAGTTACCTTCCCTTCGAAACTTCTATCAATGGGGAATTATAATGAACCATGGGACTGATTCAAATTATTTATAGGCATTTTGAATTATTTCAAGAAATTTCAAATTATTTCAAGACATTTCAGGTTACTTAAAGACATTGCTATTTATTTCCAGACATGTCAGATTATTTTAAGACTTTGCAAGATACCTCAAAAAAATTCAATTTAGTTTCTATGGCACCAGTAAAACGTATATCTACGTGCTAACGTTAAAATAAAGATCTACTTGATTCAGGTTTAGCAATTCATTCAGTTCTGTTCACAAAAAGAGTAGGAAATATTTTTCAGGGTAGGGTACATGCAACCTCCATTATGGCGCTTTCTATTTGGCTGCACAGCTGCTCACCAAATGAAAATAAGTTGTTCATTGCACCGCGTTCCAACAAAGCTTAAGATAATTTTCTGTCAGAACCATGAGAATTAGTCACAAAGCAGTTGAACACGTTTCCTATGGTAATTGTTCGGTGCCTCGTTAAAAGGAATATCCGCAGCAGAGATACTACGCCAAAGCTACGTAGGAAATACTGACGATTTTAGATGAGGAGTAAATTGTTTGAATTAAACAAACGAGTTTATATGCAAAACGTTATATGACATAGATGTCAAAAGAGAAACTAAAAATACTTGATAATCTATAATTCACTGTGCCTATATTTGATGGCAGTAGTCTCGCTTTTACGATTTGTAGTTTAGTTTGTTCCAGATGTTCTGCGAGTAACTTCAAAGTCTCTCATAACATCGTCTGAAATTTTTCCTTCCCAACATTTTAATATTATCTGCGCCAGAGTCTTTTATCTTTTAAGCTTGAACAACTGTTGTAAAGGTCACATGAACAATGAGTGAGTTTTGAGGAATGAGATAATTTTTTTTTGTCATGATACGGACTATGGCGATCGAAGACAACTAGCCCATTTTTGTCACCTTACCTAGAAGCCAATATTCGACATCGTATATTCTAGATAATATTCGACACCATACCTCTGATAATATTCTACATCGACACAACATCCATGAAAATATTCGACATCATATCTCTGAACTAAGGAGATGTCTCTCTATAAAAATTAACATTTCTCTATAATTTTTCATTAAAATTCTCATAATGCTGTCATATAAGAGTATATCTTCGCCCAATTTATTCCCAGCAATCAAAATCTTTGTTTTCAAAATTATGAAAATTTACCGAGTTATTTGAGTGAAAAGAAATTTTAATTATGGAATGAAACAATTTTTACACTGGAGGCTGCTTCCACGTTTCTTTCTAGTCGTTCGTCGGAAGTGTCGGTACGTTGGAGCCCCTACTTGATGATATTTTCCTGGCCTGAACCTTCTTGAAAAACCTGCAGCCTGTTCAGAACTCACCAATCCATTTAAAGAATCAAACCGTAGGTGACATTTTTGGAGTGCCGCTGCCCTTGACTTGTTTGAAAAGATCTTCAAAACTCGAACCACTCTTTGGCCTGAATAACATCTAATCCTGTATCAATATCCCAGCCCTACCTGAGCGTTTGCACTCTAGGATCACACACAGAGTTCGCATCTCCTTTCTTACGTAGACACTCACTATTGAGATGTAACAAACTCCACTATATCTCCGTGTTTAGTTTGGACGAAGATCTGGAGGCTGGCGGGGACCAACTGCAGCCTAAATCAACTGGGTTTGTTGTAGCAAAAGAAGTTGGAACCTGGAACTTCATGATCCAAAGATCTGGTGTATTGCTGGCCGCGGTGGGGTTTCGCCGTCACGAAGTGTCCAGAATATGTTCAAGGAATTATTCTACGACATGCGAAATTGAAGTTTCTGATTCTATTTACCAAATAACTCCCGACAAGAAAAAGCAATCGCTATGATGCAATAATGAAGTTGTGAATTTTTTGAGGGATGGCCCACAAGGCCGTTTAAGGTTTAAAAACTACATATAATGGACTTCTGATTGTATTTAAACACTAACGACAGTCAGTATGTGGATACTTTGGAGGGTGTTGAACCCCATACCTGCGTACCACACAAGAAATTATGGAAATTTAGAGGGAAGTAGTTTATTGCCTACTTTAGTACTGTTGTAGTCTTTGGCTTCAACGATAGTCTCACTGGCCCTGAGTAGAATAGTCTCTGGTGCATAGAAAGTGACGGAGTTTCAGTTAACTAATCGATTGCTGATTGTTTTCCGTCTACTTCAATTTCAATCGTGAAAACGTCATTCACTATTTGCAGTAGATTTTCTGCTCATGCACCTTTGATCTTCGTCGCTTTTCTGAGCAACCGTCGAAAATATGAGTTAGGATCCTTAGCGTTAAAACGGATTCTATTTTTTTTGCATGTAAATAGTGATGAATTTTTGTACGGTATCAAACGTTACTTACTACTGTAAAATACTTATTTCGTATCGAGTCAGAATATCTGCAGGGTAGTTCTTCAGCTGCTCAGTACCTCAAAACCAAGTTGTATCTTTAAGGTCCGCGATCTGCGTGCCTCTCCAGGCAAAGCCCCACTCGAGGCTCCAGAAGTCGAGGTGACGGTTCTGACATTCTCGAGTGGCAAATATTTACACTTCTGTTTCCAGATGGACTGGCTACCCTGGAACAGGGTGTCTTAAAATAGATTGGTCTTCGGACAAGCACAATAATGCAGAAAATGAAAAAATCTGCACAAAAATCATTACATAATCTTTCCACGTGATTTCAACATTTATTCCAGTATTCAAAATTTGTTTTCTTTATTTATATATTACGTTTATGATGTTTTATTCACCCGTTTCATGTTTAAATAAAATTACGGAAAAAAGAGTGTTGAGGTGATGTAACCACTTCAAATGTTACAAATTGTGTCGGCAGTTCAGGAAATTAGATTTGTTGATTTTGGGGGAAATTCCCGAAAGTCACATCAGGCTGCTTGCCTGTATGTACATCAAAAGTTTTCATTTTTTCAAAATTTTTGGGATCAGCAAAGACAAATTCAATTTTTTGACCCAAGCTTTCGGCTAGATTAGCTCTAGCCGTCATCAGGGGAACGATGTATTTTTGAACAAAACCTCTTATGGTATCCGCGTCTATCTAGTATACAAAACATTTTATTAAATTTTTAGATGCAAGCCGAAAACCATTGATCAAGGGCGACAAAAGAAAGTTATCATAAGTTTTGTAGTTGAAAATCACGAGTAAATACATCGCATCGTTATGCTCATAAAATATTTTTTATAAGGGATTTTCTCAGAATATGCATATCCAAAATCCTGAATTAAAAATTCGCGAGATGAAAAAATTGTGTTTGCCTTTTCTTGTTTGTGAAAAAAATCTAAAATATTCAATAAATTACTCCAATATATAATAGTAAACCTGATATCCAGTAATTACTGACATCAATTCTGACTATCTAGTTATTCCAATGATACAAAATAATCGCTATATTGAATTATTTCCATGATTTTTAATCAGCGCTGTGGTACGTAATTGCTACTGTTGTGCCAAATTTTAAGGCCTAACGTCTCTAGCTATGTAATGTTGCGTTTGTTTGTGTAAGTCAAATTAACACGGTGATGATTCACGTTTGCTTTTAGTGAGTTGGAACCTCTTAAGAAATCGCCAAACCAAAGCTTAAGAATGAATTTATGAAAGAAACACAGACCAATCTGCGATCTTCGAATACATTGTCGTTGCACTGCTACGAGCTTCATCATTAGCAGGTACAAAGTATGAAACTTTTTTGGGAAACTTTTTTCAGGAGTATATTATTTGTGTGTGGAACGCGAAGCAAATTTGGAATTAAAACTCTTCAGTAGTAATATATTTCCCAATAATGCACTTAAAAACTCCAGCGCTAAATAGATGAGTATATTAATTTAAGAATGCCAGTGAGCCTAAAAATTGTTTACAATCTTGTGGAAAATTATTTGTTTTGTTATTAAAGTTTTGTCTTTAATTCCTTGTATAAACAACATCACTGAACAGCCAGCATTACTGCACGTGGGAAAAACGTACAAGCGTTTTTTTCGTGTTCCTTTGCCACAAAAATCCGATGTTTTTCAATTCCAACTTCTTGAAAGAAAGTTTCCTGAGTTCCTTACAGACGCAAGAGGAAATTGAAAAGGCTTTGGAGACTGTAGCAAATTAGACGGTGGGCAGAGGCAGCCGCAATTACAGCGGTGCTCTGAACAATGCACAGACACGCCAACAATTGGAGCACAAAAGAAGACAGAACTAAATTCCCTTGACTCAGTTTGAGGTTGCATGGAGCAAACCGGAACTTTTGCGCTTTTTTTCTCATTCATAGAATCTTATTTTTAAAAATTGCAATTGCTTTGGAAGTGACGATGTTTCTTATCTTGTTGTTTCATGAAAATTTTACCCTGTAAAAACGGTTTGCGAGTGTATTTTAGAGTGAAAAAATTTTGAACTACAAAACGACTGAAATACTTTACAGGACAAAACTTTCACTACAGTGAAGAACTTTCTAGTTGTGAATTTTGAACTGCAGAAAAGACTGAAATACTTGATAAGACCAAATTTAGAATAGAGCGAAGGACTTGCCAGGGGAGCGTAGAGGCTTCTGTCATCAGAAGGCGGCGGCAATTACGGGTCGGTGTCGACGTGAGTTCTTTGTCAAGATAGGGAAGGAGTTCCTGTGGAGAAAATTCAGAGCATGAAAGTAAAAAATTGAAAGGGGCAGAGGCGTAAAGTTAACCGCTGAGCACAATAGAGCTCCTGGTAAGAAGGAAAGTGGCACAATGGAGGCCTGGTGCCGGGACCGTGAAGGGAAGAAAATTGGCAAGACAAGGTCTCGGTATCCGGTGGTGGCCAGTAATTGCCCACTGTTTACTTTAGGTACCGCTCGCTACACCTTTCTTAATTGATTTTCTATATTCAATTTGAGAAATTTATGGCGCAGATGGCAGGAGTCCATTACGCTATGATGAAACTCCTTTAAGTTTTGATGGGCTTCCTCGTTGGTGCGTAAGCGATGGCGCTGTCGAGCCTTGCGTGTTCCAGTCACAGCTCATCGAGGCGGTCGCTTCCTTTCTCGCTCGCAGCAACGTCCTCACGCCAGGAAATTTTAAACAATTTAAACAATTTAAGCAATTTATTTACCATAAGTGATACAGCAATAGATTGTATCTTGAGTTTAGTACAATGAACATGTTTGAGTATAGCTACTTGTGAAAAATACTCGACATTTTCGATTCCCTGTTGCGAGTTTAGTTCGGGAGACGTACGCATATCAGACCTTGGAAATTCGAGTACGTTCATTTGGAATTATAACGTTGCCTCGAGAGTGAGATAGTGAAGCCCTCTTTTAATTTCGCTTCTACTCATTGGACTGAATCAAAAATAAGAATTGAAAAAACTTTTTGCCCTTCCGAGTGTTTGTTCATTTTTCTGTGTGGTGTGTCATTTGTATAATAAAATTTAACATGCGTTAGAAATGAATTTATTAGAATCCAAGTGCACCAATAAATACCTTTGAGAATTTTAAACTCCATAATTTTCTGGTCTCAAGATTCCTCAAATAACTGCCATCGTATTATACATGATGTATTTGCCAACCAACGTCAGCAAAAGGAAAAGAAAGCAAACTCTTTTCATTTTTTAGACAGTCACGAGGAAGAAAACATTTCAATGGGATTAGCGGACGCAGTAACGGAGCTGCTTCCTAAAATTCTAAGCCTTTCATGTTTTTCTGTAATGCTCGGCTCCCCATAACAAGCTTATGAAGGGAACGGCTTACAGAAGCATTTTTTCGTCCTTTCTGCTCACTGGTGACACCCGTTCGCTAGATTTTCCTCATTACGAGTTGATCTTCTGGCGTCCGTTGGTAGGTGTGTGGGACACGACGGTCTCGAGCGCTGCGGGCGATTCGAACTTAATTCAAATTTGACAAAAAAAAGAGTTTTTGTGACAATTTAATACTATTTAATTTAACAGGGGAATTTTCAAAATACGCTAAATTTGTAGGTCTTAAAACACGGGACCAAACTATTTGAAAGGGAATTTTTTTTGCAATGTCATGAAAAGTAAAACGTATTTTCGAGTTGCTGCGAACATATGAGGTGAAAAAACTCATGTTAATTTATTGTGTGTCAGTTATTATCATTAAGGTTTTTATCGAAAAAATGTATTTTTCCCGTCATGTAGAAAGCCTACATGCGCTGATTTTCTGCGAGCTGAACACAACGACACTTTTCAGCTACGGTGAAAATTTTCTTAAAGGTTCGATTTCGAACAAAAATATTCGCTTACCCTTGACTGTTGGGAAAGCTCATTTATTCAAGTCTAAAAAATTTTTACGGTAAATTATGCTTTAGAGGCCTAAAAATTTCTACGCCCATATGACTATTTATAACACATTCGAGTTGTTTTGGCTGCTGGTCCAGCATATGAGTGTGTATATACAGAAGGATATGGAATAGAAAAATGTATGGACGGGCGGAAAATTTCTGCGATGTAGAACATTTTGTGTTGCCATGTCTAGCGATGACATGAATACTAGTTTTATTGTTTGTAAAACATAATTATGGTGAAATAATATAATTATATTACAGAATGGACAACGTGAACTCAACACGATTTTCTGAAAAGAACATTCAAGAGATAAGCACTCTCTTCAGTGCTAATTAAAGTTGACTCAGCTAAGGCGAAATGCAACTTCGAACTATAAACCTTGTTCTCGCTTCCAACTCACTTCAGGATGTTATTGTGTTGGGAGCGGCAACATTTTTCATTTGATTTGGTGCGCTAACACGACAAGAGTCACAAAAAATATACAGATTCGAGTTATTAAATATTGATATCAGTCTTCAAAGAATTCGCACAATTTTGTGAAATATTAATACAAGTTGCTTAATCGTTGATAAAAATTCATTAAGTATTCAAACGAGGTCATTAATTGCAATATTGATATGAGCTCAATATGTGCAATATTGATAAGAGTTCGTTAAGTGCAATTTTGAAACGAATTAAAGATATATTAAAACGTTTTCTTAAAACCTAGATACTAGTTCTTTAAAAATTGATACAAGCTATTCAATAACTCCATTTGGAAATAATAAGCGTTGCCATTTTTTTTATTCTGCAGCTTAAGTGCAAAACAGGTTAAGAAACACATTCCTAGCATCAGTGTACAAACCGTGTAATAAAAGACAAACCTGCTGTTTTCATATTGACTTATCTGTTAAAAACTATAATCATTTGTGTGTGTATTGCTCATCATAACATTTGTGTCACTGCGAGCGCAAACTCCTCATTCTAATTATGTCGAAATTTTGAGAGTGAAATATTTAAATCCTATTGTGATCTTCATGCAAGCAAGCCTATATTCTATGCACTTTACTAAGGAGCGGAGAATGCAGAATATCGTGCGACCAACACAGCAACTACTTTTTACACTTCGCCCGCGCGTTCTCTTGGTGAGAGTATGAGAGACCGACCGGCCGCGATTTTGTGAGTGCCTTATCGGAAGAGATGTCTACGTGAATAGTTCATTGTGCGAGTCATAAATGATCAAATTGATTGTTGTGCTGTCAAGACCTCAAAATCGAATAATCGAAAAAACAGTAGCTACAGAGTGATCTCAGGGGCATATCAGAGAGCAGAATTTTGATGCCATGTACATCGTCGTATCAGTGCTGCTGGATATGTAAATTCTACAAAGTTAACTCAGTTATGTTACCCACCACAGCACGCGGCTTATCGAAGCTCCCTTAAAAGAATTTGCGCTGCCAGCTTTACTACTCCGGTGTATTTGTGTTACCTAACGCAGTGCTTGAATATTCACTCGCTGCAAGTAAAGTATGCTCCATTTGCATCTGTCCTAGACGAAGCCTCCACAAATTCTGTTCTCACGCTCACAGAAGCAGTGCTCAGAATCACAGAACCTCCGGCAAAAATAGAGGTGAAATCCCAGCTTCTTCACCCGCAATAACATCAGAGGATATGCTTTAGGGTCTAATTTACAGCTGAAAAAAATCTTATTGCATCCTGTCCGTCCGATCATTTACGAGCACTAGATTTCGGATACCTCTGCTGAATGAGCTCTATCCCCCTCCGCATCCATCGCAAATATTGGCCTGACTGACACTTCTTCCCTGAGGAGTTTGCCATTATTGCTATTTGCAACATCGTCCTTTGCCTTCTTGCCTCACCTGCTTCGCTGTTTTCTACATCTTTACTTTTTCCTTGCTTGACCTTAGCCGTTTAATCAGCTCCTATAATAAATGGGATAAATTTGTTGTTTAATTAAACTGTTATCGATGGGAAAAAGTTCAGAAGGTTTTTTTGAGTGGTAAAGACAAAATATTATCCATTGTGAAGCCCTTTAGTGTATGATAGTTTCTAGAAGGCTGATATTTTCCACATTTTAAAGACCATTTGAAATTTGCATCCTCTTTGTAACTCAACTAAATTGAACGAAAACAAATTACTTAAAAATTAGAAGGCGTGAATAGCGTTTGTCTATGAAGTTCAACTTGCATCAGCACAAGATTGTATATTTCGCACGTTTCTAAGTGCGCATTTATCATAACCGCGATTCAATTTACTTGTGATTTAGGCAGGGCATAAACAGAAGAATGCCACACTTTGCTTTGTAGGTTGACGTGTAAAAAGTTAGAGCTCCTGGATGCAGAATTTCAGAGTTTCTAAAGAAACGTTAAATAGAAAAAACTTATCGTAGTTCGCACACATGCAGTCTGTGCGCATTTAATCGTCTTTTGATCTTTAGAAAATGAAAGCCCCAAGAGTAACATAATAGAGAATGAATGCTCTAAGAATAACAAATGAATGCATTTTCAGCTCAAGACCCAGTAAAAAAGTCTTTGATGTCATCGATATCAGGGTGAAGTTTTAAAACAAGTTTTTGAGAGAATTTCTGTCTCCTAGAAATTGCCCTCGAGAATCCATGTCAGGGTGATAGATTGCAGCCACGAGCACAACGCCAAAGCACTTGCATAAAGTGCCCGGGAACAAAAACTGAACTTAAAAGCAGACAGGAAGCAAATTTTCCGCAATCTTCGGCTAAATAAACGCCTTGGCTTGGTGGGAGGCAGAATGTTTTGAAGTGTATTTGTAACACTCGTTATGCAGGCCCATTTTTAGTGAAAAACATTTGAAGTAGAAGTATGTTTGAAAGATTTAACTCTGAAATTTCGGTTATGTCTCATTCTCCTATTTTAGATTTTTTCTATTGATTTCTAATAATTGCTCTAACTTAACAACGGTAACGTGTCCTGATAAACTCAGTCAAATCTCACTTGAGTCTTACTATTCATGGTGAACTATCTTTCATTTCTGTTTTTATATTGGAACCTACCGCATTGTCTAAGTGTATACGAGACTATTCGATCGACAAGTTAAGTATACGTTTAAGATGCGAAATCTAGCAAACTACTTGAGAGCCAAAAATGACCGGGAAATTTTAACGTACAAAAACTAAAATGATACTTTATAGCACTCACTGGATCTGGGGCTCGAACTAAAATGCAACTAAAGTTTTTTTTTCGTATAGCTCGCATCCTGCCGCAGGTAAAATTGATGCTCCGATTGATAAACGCTCAAAAATATGTAAATTAGCATAAATAGCGTAACGAACACTCATGACAAAAAAACATGTAAATTAACACAAGTAGCGTGAGATGCGTAGCGAACACACATGAAAACAAATGCCCATTCGTTTAACAAAGTGCCACAAGCACTGCCAAGTATTGGCACATTGCACTCTACCCATCATTACACGTGCCTCCAATCAATCAATGGAACCAAAATAACTATCAGTTTCACGATTACGATCGCATGCTCTGCAGCTCTTGCGTAAAGCGTCCGCACTGTAGACCTCAAACGGTGCGATCTCCATTTTATCGGCGAATAAAACCAAATGAAACGAGTTCTGTGAATACGTCAGACGACTTTATATTCTGGGTTGGTATTCTTGAAGATTTGGGTTTGGAAGCCAAGCTTTGGACATTTGGCGGCGCTGCAGTTAAAGTGAGTCCCAATTTTATGGCGGACGCTAGTCTTTTATCGGAATGTTTGACGTCCGCGTCCACACGGCGATAAGAGCTGGCAGAGGCAGCCCTAATGGAGATACGCAGTCATTAAAGTGACAACCAGAAGCCGGGCTGACACGGCTGTGGTTATATGGTCATCACACAGGCACATGCTTCGGCTGAACTCGGGTTTCCTTCGCAGAAAAAGTCTCTAGGGCTTGAAGGAAAAATTGCTTAGTTGAGAGAACTTGACGTTGATAGTTGGTTGGGTTTCCTGTGGTTTTGCTAAAGCGTCTACTTAATGCCTAAATTTGCGTAAGTATTTTAGAAATATTGCAATGTAACTCATCACCAAGCGGAGAGTACACAAGGTTCATTTTTCCAGCGCGTTTAGGGAAGTATTTCGACAAAAAATACCGGAAGGCCAATGGAACTCCAATGATTGCGATAGCTGAGAGAAGAATGAGCGCGTCAGAATTGAGATTCTGTAGAAATGTGGTTGGATTACCCGTTGTGATAGAGTGAGAAATGAGATGAAGCGCAGTGTGACAGGGCGGTCTGGTAGAGTAGATACCACATTGTTGAGGTTTCTCCTGCAGAAGGAGAGAGTAAACAAGTACCTCCTCGCTGGAAATACGAATTTCAACATGAGATAAACATTTAGAACATCTTTTTCGAGACAGAAATTCAAAAGAGAGTAAGATGAAAAAAGAAATGTTAGAAACATTTTACACCAATGTGTTTGGTAATGGCTTGGCTTTTTGTTACCAGTTATGAATCCGCGCTTATTCTAACTTTCTATCGCTCATGATCTTGGTTTCATATTTAAAGGGTTAGTCACTCGTGGTTACCCTGTACTTAATTTATCGCTTTTCATAACTTTTGCAGAAAAAAACATCTGAATGGTGTTGTCTTATACTTGAATACGAATGGGAACCGAGAAAATCATTTGTTCCATGACTACGATAGGCAAGCTCAGCAACTCTCACGTATAGCGCTCGCACTGTAGAACCCACATTCTGCGACGAGCAGAGTGCACAACTGATTCGATTAACGAACGAAGATCTCACGTGCTGTAAAAACAATATCGTTCAAATGAAATAATAAGTTAATGACTTGTTTAAATCGATTAAAATTTTTAGAAGGAACAATTTCTCTCATGATTCTCGAAAGGTAATTTTTCCCGTCATTTGAAGCTCTCCAGTTCTGAAGATTGGGGATCAAAGAATGGAAGGATGCAGTAGACTTGATGAAATTATTAAATAATAGTGTGCACGGCCCGCCAAAAATGACGGGATTCCATACCTTTCATGAAGAAATTTTTCAGATGGGGATGACAAACAAATATATCCATTCTAACAGTACCCGTGGTAAAAAATATTCTTGAACTTGTACACTAGTGAAATCGTATCACAGATACGGTCATTATAACTATCCTTATGATCGTGACAGAGAAATGGAAGGAGTGGACTCCAAACAAATAAACCAAGGGTATTATTAGGTAGTAGCAGGACCCGTGGAAATTCACGGTCAATGTCATCGTTAAGCTAAGTGGACTCGTGAAAAAATTCCGTTGACATTACTTACCTATCCTAACCTATCATATCCTAACCGAATCTATCCTGATAAAATGTCAAACATATCATTGCACGAAAGGCCATCTTTCAATGCACTGAGGAATTCGGTATCCACGATACCACAAACTCAGACATCTTATGTTTCTTAAGAAGCGGACACCAAACAGATATATAAATAAACACACAACGGGTATTATTAGGTTAGAATATAACATTGAAATTAAATTTTTTTCTTAACAATCATGGACAAAATTTGAAGAAATATTGAATTTGTAGCAAAATATGAGAGATAAAATGTTAAGTTAGTGTGTAAGACTAAGTAATTTAAACGTGTGCCATATGCTCGTTATAAAAAAGTTCACAATTATTGAGTTTCGTGCTTTCTAACGAAAACCAACACAACATAAATTCAGGACGGGAAACATTGGCATCGTGAATGTTATATGCAGTGTTTTGCTCCAAATGTAATTAGAACCTCAGGTTAGCTAGGGCGCTGACTACTTCGGTATTGCAGGAATCTGACATCTCTTCAAATGAGCTTCTACCGGTCGCTGAACTCAACATACTTGGATGATTTGAACGATTTCTCCGTAAAAATGGTCAGAGAATTCACTGTACAAGTTGCTCCCTCTGGAGAAAGAAGGAAAGTTCCAAATACCTCACTTCCTTTTTGATGTTTTTTCTGTCGTCGCGTAGCGGAAACACGGTCCCAAATCCAGAACCTTGGCTTCTGTGGAGGACATTCATCAAAACCCACATTTTTCTGTTTAACCTCATTACCCAGAACGGTCATGAAAGGCAGGTTTTAACGGTCATTTACGGTAATTAACCTTTGATGTGCGCCCACGCCGAAGGTGTGGTAGGACATAAGAAAACCAGCCGTCAATTATTTCTCCACAGCTTGCCTCCCTTGATAAATTTATTACGGCTTCGCATTGTAAGCTGCCAAAGTTTTACGACAACCTCGGAAACTTTTTGATGATTTAATTACGGTGAGTTTCTCTCACTTTTCCAAACCTACACTATTAAAAATGATTATAGGTCTTTACCTGCATTCATAATTCGATGGTTTGGCCCGCGTATCCCATTTCATATGTTAAATAAGGCGAGGATTGGACGGAGTGTGTTATTGGTGAAGCGTTCAAATTAATGTTTGATGGATGTTAAGAAAATGCTTCGAAGTAGCACTTTACGTCTTTGCAGAGGGATAAATTTCTCTTAGAAGGAATATATTTTATTTCTTACGAACGTACATATTTTACTGGAAAATGCTTTTACTGAAAACAGAAGAATTAAACTTAAATTAATGCAAAATAATTTCTCGCTTCTGTATCAGGTATAGTGTTTTAAGGTAACGTCGGAGATGAAGAAGTGGGTGGGGGAAATAGTTGTAGTTTTTTAACCAATTTTTATGAGCATTATTATTTGATAGTCAACGTCAAGAGGAAATTTAGACATTTCTCTTTATCTTGTTTACTTTAACTTGAATATTTTTAAAATTTCAGGACAGTTTATTCATCACTTTCAGCCATTATTAATCTGCGTTCCACTCCTATTTGGAGTGGAACAAATATATTTGAGTTAAATTTTTATTGTTTTTAGGAGGCGATGCACGGATCAAATGAATTCCTGATTTCCGGGTTCATATTAGTAGCTTGTCGGCTGAACGACCGCCCAGCTTCCTCAAGTTTTCGATACTTTGTTAAGCTAATCAACTTGTTCACGAGGCCCAGCAAGCAGTAACATGCGAGTATTGCGCCTTTCATGAAGCCACAACACAACGCAACATTGAGCACCTGGAACCGTTTTCTAGAGCACGTAATATACAACACTCACATAGGCGACAACTCTTCTGGTGTGTAACATAGTTTAATCTGATAAATTATTTACAGTCATTATTTACAGTCATAAATACGAAATTAGCCTCCGCAATTAAGCTTATGTGTTGGCTATTGAAGTCAAGCTGTAAGCCTTGCGGACCAGCAAGCGGCATGTCCGCTGAATATCTGCACCGGTTACGACTTTGACCAAGACCTACACTACCCTTACATGACCTTCGTTGCGAGTGACCTACATGTATGACCTACATATGCATTGCGTAAAGAGGTCAGTGTCCTACCTTTTGGCGATGTCCTTTGGATTTTATAATGTATCTCAGCTCTACGCGCATGGTGGACAAAAAGTTGTCCCCCGAGTGATAAAGTGTGTCTCTACTGGAATTCCTATCCCAATTAATGAAATGGAGGGTTTTTACCTATCACATTTAAATGGTCGAATTTTTCGAAATTAAACTTCCTAATATCATTAAAACTCTTAATGCACAGATTCTTAGCTATTATTAGCTATGTCACAATTCTTAGAACGTGTTTAGTTTGTACAAGTTTAGCCTGAGTTTATCGGTATTTCTACATGTATCCTCTATGACATTGTCAATAGTTTTTTGGAAGCACTCATATGGAAGCCCATAGAAAAAATTCTACACTTGCTGATTTTAGAATTAAAATCATTCTCTGTTCAAAAACTTGAACGAATAACTAAATTTAGACCACCACGAACTTGGATTTGGGAAAGTTAAAAAGTACTGATGTATACGTAAAACAATTGTGCTGATGCACATATAATAAATGTAGTGAGGGACGATCAATTAAGCACAATAAGATTTTGGTGATAAATTTTCCGCGTAAAGATTGCAAATCATCAGCTCTTTAAGAGATAGGTAGCATTATGTTACCTAGCCCGTCCACTGGGCAGCTTAGCCGAGAATTGTTGTAGTACGTATTGTGCTGTCAAAAGGAAGGAAATACTAAAATATTTCTGTCATGTGGTCCTGTTATGTACTCACAACGTCATTTCTATTTTTTTAGAACGTTAGTGTAGAACTGGCTTATAAAATGACGGCGAATGGGAGCTTGAAGTTTGAATTCCCATTCACTGACACTAACAGCAAAATTGAACAGGTTGGTCGGCTTAGATGAAATAGTGTTTTGTTTATCACGCTGAAAAACAGTGTAATATATTACAGCCTAATATGAGCTGGCAGTAGTTGAAAACCGTTCGTTTTTGTACTGAATTACTGGAAAACAAGAGTCAAAATATTAATGCCTCATATACTAAGAAGTTGTTTGTATATCTCGTTATTCACGCAATGAATAAGATTTTCTCCCATGCCTCATCATTTTTAGTGTTCAGGTACGAATAACTCTCAACTTGTCCAAAAATTCATGTGTTTTTCCTCGTACGAGACTGATAATAATCGCTAAAGAAACAAAGCAAGAAAGGAACACAGAGCTTCCACTTTACTAATTTCCTTCAAGTTTATTCCCTCGATGATTTTCTTCGCACGAGCCAGGCCCTGCACAGCACCGCCGCATGACCTCACGTCGGACCTTCCGACCTGCTCTGGATTTCAGGGACGTTTATTCTTTTCTGGGTTGTGCTTGATAACCAAATCTAAAAACATCAGAAAGGATTTTGGTATTGGTGAATTCAATTATTTGATGTCAAATGAAGTTGAGTGAGAGCAGAAAGTGAGTAGCTTGAAATAAATCTGCACTGCTCTTGAATTGTTTCGTTGATTAAATATATGGCATTTTTTATCCAAGTGTCGGGACCCTATTGACGTCTATACATTTTTAAAGTGGGTATGACAAGTTCATGATATCTAACTGAAAAATATTTAACTTAAATATTGTTTCTGGCATGCGCAAGTAAAAACAATCTAATGAAAGAAGAAATAATCGAATACGCTTTACAGAAGCATTTACAAATTCAAATGAACAACAGCATATCAGCTGTACTTCATTCGCCACTGAAGTGTGCTCATTAAAATGATTTTCAATATTTTAAATCCTCTAGTTAACATATCCAGTAGAAAGCTTTTTAAGAAGGCATAAGTATTCTAGTTAACGTTAAAGTAGAAAGCTTTTTAGGAAACCATTAGTTTTCTCGTTAAAATTTCATGTAAAATACTTTTTAGTTTTCTAGTTAACATACCTATTGAAAAGTTTTTTAAAAAGGCACAAGTTTCTTAGTTTACATATCAAGTAGAGAATTATTTGAAAAGACATAAATTTCCTAGTTCACATTCCAATTAGTACGCTTTTTGAAAGGAATCATTCACAATCTATGATTCATCAAATTTCGGTAAAAGTACCAATTTTGACTCGTTCTCCTGAAGTTGACTATAAGTGCATCAGGAAACAGTTTTTCAATGAATATAACCCTAGAAACTTAATGAATCCCACTTGCACGCTTAGGTGTTTGATGAAACAGTACAGGGGGCGTTGGAGAAACAGCACAGGGACGTTGGAGAAACAGCACAGGGGACGTTGGAGAAACGCACGCACGGTCAGCAGGCTGAGGTACTGACTGTGCCCGACGGTTGGAGCAAGCAATGCGCTCCAAGCAAACACGAGCCGGTTTGTGTTTGCTCAAATGGTCGCTGCAAACACCGTCAAACAAGATGCGCTCAACTTCAGCTCTGGAACTGGGGCACAAGCGATGCTGGGCCTCAGGAAAATGTATTGGCTGGAAGTTAAAGGGAGGAGGAATTTTGGGAAATGATTTATTGAGTTGAAATCAACGGAAGTTACAAGCGGACGTTTTTTTAAATCCGTAGTTAAGCAGTAGACGGAAGAAAAAAATAGTAGCGTAAAGTGTAGAGTTTCCTCTTTTTTGGTGCGTGAGGTTACCTAAAAAAGGTTATACGCTTTCTACTCTTTTGCAGTGTGTTTACAATAACGCTGGGAATTTTTAAATCCACTTCGGTAGTCTCCTAACAAGTCAACTTTGCGGAGCCTTCTCGAACGAACTTTCTTGTATGAATAAATTCTTTTAGTAACTATCAGTTAATTCTTTTTTGAGCTGAAGGTTTGCAGACCATTGAATTCAGGGGCTAGTTCTAGATAATTTGTCTTGAGTACTGTCGTAGGTCGTAGTAAAGATAAGAAAAACTGGTTTTCATGCAAAACTCAAACATTTGAAGGCAGAACGAGTCCAACACTCAACTATGTATTATAAAAGCATTTTATTTTTGCACGGGGAGTGTAATCTCATGTGATAAACTTTTTCAAAATCGAGTTACGCTGTGTGAAACATAGTTTATTAAGCAAGTATTTTCACCCTGAAAAAAATATTATTTATTTTTGATTAGGCATCAAGAGTTTTGAACATTTGAAGCACCTTTAAGCTTAAAACAACACACTTTGTGGCATCACTTTCATCATCGAAACAAGAAGAAATTGAACAAAGGGTAATAAAATATTTTACACATCAGATGCTTCAATATAAAACACAATGAAATTTACAATGAGAACAGTAATTTAGTGAAGTTTCTACCGAGGCGGAAAAAATGCTGCGGAATACCAAACGCTTAGGGAACGGAACTTTAGAGTTCATTGAATGCTTGAGATAATTGATCAAACTTTGCTTTTCTGCTGAACAAACGAAACCCGACTCTGTCTGACGAGCGCCAGTCTCAACTCCACTCGACAGCACGAGGAAGAACTGCGCGGTGGTGGGTGTGGAGCAGGGACTCGGGATGGGAACAGTGGAGAACAAAAGGTGGGTGTGGAGCAGGGACTCGGGATGGGAACAGTGGAGAACAAAAGGTGGGTGTGGAGCAGGGACTCGGGATGGGAACAGTGGAGAACAAAAGGTGGGTGTGGAGCAGGGACTCGGGATGGGAACAGTGGAGAACAAAAGGTGGGTGTGGAGCAGGGACTCGGGATGGGAACAGTGGAGAACAAAAGGTGGGTGTGGAGCAGGGACTCGGGATGGGAACAGTGGAGAACAAAAGGTGGGTGTGGAGCAGGGACTCGGGATGGGAACAGTGGAGAACAAAAGGTGGGTGTGGAGCAGGGACTGGGGATGGGAACAGTGGAGAACAAAAGGAGGGTGTGGAGCAGGGACTCGGGATGGGAACAGTGGAGAACAAAAGGTGGGTGCGGAGCAGGGACTCGGGATGGGAACAGTGGAGAACAAAAGGTGGGTGTGGAGCAGGGACTCGGGATGGGAACAGTGGAGAACAAAAGGTGGGTGTGGAGCAGGGACTCGGGATGGGAACAGTGGAGAACAAAAGGAGGGTGTGGAGCAGGGACTCGGGATGGGAACAGTGGAGAACAAAAGGTGGGTGTGGAGCAGGGAATCGGGATGGGAACAGTGGAGAACAAAAGGAGGGTGTGGAGCAGGGACTCGGGATGGGAACAGTGGAGAACAAAAGGTGGGTGTGGAGCAGGGACTCGGGATGGGAACAGTGGAGAACAAAAGGTGGGTGTGGAGCAGGGACTCGGGATGGGAACAGTAGAGAACAAAAGGTGGGTGTGGAGCAGGGACTCGGGATGGGAACAGTGGAGAACAAAAGGAGGGTGTGAAGCTGGGACTCGGGATGGGAACAGTGGAGAACAAAAGGAGGGTGTGGAGCAGGGACTCGGGATGGGAACTGTGGAGAACAAAAGGAGGGTGTGGAGCAGGGACTCGGGATGGGACCTGTGAAAAAGATACAACAAATTCTGAAAAGAGGAAAGTTTTATCATTACGGCATTTGGTGGACCATTATAATTTCATAATCATAAGCTGAAAATAGTTTCGACTCTTACAATTCATGCATTTTTTTTAGTTTTTGATGAAATAGGATTCGGCGTATTGTATAATTCATTTGGTTAGTCCAATTTAAAGAGTAAACTGTTGAGCGGTTTCCTTCCACAGTGATTAAAGTAGCATTGAAAGTATTAGGTACGAGATTGAATTTCCAGACAAAAATTTAGCTTGAAATTGAGAAGACGATCTATTAATATTGGTGCTGGAGCAAGCCAACAGGATAAACTGTGCTGGTCATCTGTAGTGTTATACTGCAGACGTGCTCGCACAGCATCTAAATCCATTTTGGGAATAACAAAACTATGAATCTGATGCCAAAGCATAATCATCTAACTGCGCAGTCAAAGTTCATAACTAACGGCTACACGAATTTTTCTGACTAATTCGCAAAGAAACTGAAAGTCATCTCTTCCAACGAACTTTGACAGAGCTCCAATCGCTTCGATTATATCGCATCTCTTTTTCTAAAGTGAAGTCATTCCTTTTTTTACAACCAGAGCTTCGAAAGAAAAATTAGATGCAAATTCAAGATTTATAGACGTTCCAAACGGTCGCTCACTCGAATAAGCGATGATAATGTATTCCCGCAGAGCGAAGGTCATAATAAAGGATCTTGTACCTGGTCCGAACCTTTCCTTTAGAAAGACTCGAGCTCGATGCACAAGGCCTTTTCACAAGTTTTTGCCTGTACAGAAAGTGTTAATGGCTTTACTGCAGATGACGACTAATAAGCAGAAGAGTATATCCTGAAAGGACGATCTAATCCAACAACGCGGGCTGGAATGGCAGTTCCAGGCCCGAAGAAGGGTTATCAGTTCCATATAACGTACCGATCGCGCCCGTACGCACCAGACCGACTTTAATGAGCTCCAATAAATTAAACCATGACTAGGAAAGACTCTCCCGTGCGCGACTCCCAAACAATAATGATCCCGCCGCGTGATAGTCAGATAAAAGCGCGCGTTTTTTTGACAATTTAGGAGCGATTTTTTGAAGTGGAAATCATGGCACTTCAGTGAGTAACCGTGTCATGTAATTTTTTTATGACAGGTGAATAAAAACGAAGCTTTCGCCGGCTGCCCTGTATGCCAAACTTGAACAAAAGAAAAGCATCTAATAGAATAGAATAAAGTGGAATTGAAAGCTACGCAAAAAAAAACAAGAAAAAAGAAAACATTCTCGTGATGAATTTGAACTTTCTCATGTAATAACACGTCAACCACACACATCTGTGAAATTTAGAAAAAATGGTATAGAGTGTTGAAGAAATGTATATATGCAAGTAAGATGAGTAAACATGTGCACTGACTACCATCTACACCTTAACACTTGTGTCACAGTCCTTAGTGTTAAATAGCTTCTCAGCATCCCAGTGAGTTAATCGGTTTCTTTTCGTTGTCTATATTGAACTGCAAACTTCTCAGATTTTTTCTTTTGCTCCAGTGTTTTTCTTGAGTAAGAGGAAAGAAAAAAGAAATTCTTGTTCTTTATCAAGAAATGAAAATTATCAAAGTTTTAGATGCTTGCCGAATCATTTCCGGTGAAGGCGATTTTGGAATTCATTTATTTGCCCAGTAGAAAAAAGAGCGTTCGAGCACAGAGTTTGGTAAATTCACTGTGAGAGAAATCAGGGCCCATAACATTTGCGGGAAAATTCATCGCCTATAACAATGATTCGCGAAATAATTTTCAAAATTTGAAACCTCAAAGCAACAGTTGCGTTTGGAGAAGAGAGACGCTCATGTTCTCGTATCTTACGCAGAAGAAGTTACGTTTCCCTCAACTGCTAGCAGCTCTTCCAGGGTACCAGCAGGGTCGTATGCTCATATTTCATTTATGAAAATGAATCCAAGAGTCGTGGGACACTAAAACGGCGAACATAGCAACTTTGCTTTGCGCTTTGTAATTCCTGCTGCGCTGCTGGAAACCACGTCAGTTACCCGACGGCCACTTCTAAACCGAGGCTGATACCTAGGGCAGAGAGACTCTAGTGCTCACTTTAGTTTCGTTATTTACAGTATCTGAGTTTCAGCACACTTCTGCCACTAAACTACAGTTCCATCATTCCACATTTTCTGAATTCAGCAAACCTCTGCCACTAAGCTTCAGTTTCATCATTCCACAACATCAAAAATTCAGCATACTTTTACCACCGAACATCAGTCACATCATTTCACAAGATCTGAAATTCAGTAAATTTTCGCTGCCGAACTTCAACTACATCATTTTACAATATCTGAAGTTCAGCAAACTTACGGCCGCCGAACTTCAGTATCGTCACTCTACAACATCAGAAACTCAACATACTTTTGCCATCGAACATCAGTTCTTTCATTTCACAATATTTGGAGTTGAGCAAACTTCCGGCAAAGCTCGCCCGTCTCTTGGCTCGTGCCGGCGCTGGAGGCGCGGAATGCACGCGCTTCAAAGGGCGCAAGTTACACGCAACGTCTCGTGGTCCACACAGAGGGGGTGAGGGGGAGGGAATAAACAGGGGATGTTTGGGGGAGCAAGCACCACAAAGAAGCTCTGCTCTAAGATTGACAGAATAAAGGCCCTCACAAACGGTCCGCATCTTACACGATTCTGTGCGGTCTCAATGGAACAGATTTTAAAAACTGATTAGGTGTTCCAGAAAATTTTCCCTTCAAAAGAACGTAGAAAGCGCCGGAATGGAGGTTATTTGAGAACGCTGTGCAAGATATCTCTTAGTTTTGGTTTCTGGTTTCCATGATTGATAAGGCTTCAGCTTCACATTCGTATCTACGCTCATGCTTTTATGCGCACACGTGCCGCTCGGAGGAATTTTATCTATTGCCACCTAATCCAAGTAATAAAATCGCTCTCCAGTTTGAGACAACTGTGAATTGTTTCTAAGAATGGAATTTACTACTCAGTTATTCTGAGTTCTTAGAATATTTCATTTACACTCGTTTTACTTCTACCTTTGAGATATTGTTTCGTTATTCAGTGATTTCTTTTTTAAGTCGTTATGAAATTATTCGTAGTTTTTCTCGTAAATACCTCTCCTAAAAATACACTGAGAAAATATTTTGCATTTGGTGTTTCCCGGTCCATGCGCAAACTTTTATAAATGTGCGGGAGTATGCTGCGCTTACTCTTTCATTTACAAACTTTGCCGAGTCGAGCAAATGCGTCGAAAAATCTCTTCGTAAATTTTTAGGTTTTGTATCTCTGCGTTCCAATAATCGAACGTGTGCCTTGTATTTAGCACCGCAATCGATGCAAGAAACAGTGGTACATTATTCTCAGTTTGAGAGTTCATAATTCGTAACAATTAAGTTGCCAAAACACGCAGCTAGTACAGCACGTAAAGTCGGTGCCTCACAACGACCGCTTCCCGCAGCGCCGGAGCGATATTTCAGCCGCAGCCTTAACGATGCTTTCCAGTTCTTTTGTGGAGCTTGTGCTTGATTCTGGCTGGTGTTTGCATTAGAGTTGTGGAATTCTTTTTGCAGGCGGCGGAGTTCCTTCTATAGGGGCGTGGAATTCTTCTTACAGGATTGTGGAGTTGTTCTTACAGGATTGTGGAGTTCTTCTTGCAGGATTGTAGAGTTCTTCTTACAGGATTGTAGAGTTCTTCTTACAGGGTTGTAGAGTTCTTCTCACAGGATTGTGGAGTTCTTCTTACAAGATTGTAGAGTTCTTTTTACAGGATTGTAGAGTTCTTACAGGATTGTAAATTTTTTCTTACAGGATTGTAGAGTTCTTACAGGATTGTAAATTTTTTCTTACAGGATTGTAGAGTTCTTCTTACAGGATTATGGAGTTGTTCTTACAGGATTGTGGAGTTCTTTTACAGGATTGTGGAGTTCTTCTTACAGGATTGACAGGATTGTGGAGTTCTTCTTACAGGATTGACAGGATTGTGGAGTTCTTCTTAAAGGATTGCGAAGTTTTTTTTTTTGCTGGGCTGCAGAATTCCTCTTCGTGGGTTATGGTGTTTTTTTACTGGGTTATGGACTTCGTTTTCTTAAGGGTAGTGGGGTTCTTGCACCAGAGTTGGAGAGTTCTTTCACTGGTACTGTGGACTTGTTACTCCAAAGTTACAATATTCTTACATCCTAGTTTTATCATCGGAGCACCCCTCAGGGGGATGCAACCATTGTCTCTATGGGAATTAGCTCTTCCAGGGGGAAAATGTGTGAGGGCCCGAGCTGACAGTTAGGTAGGCCCTCTCTTTGTTGAAAGAAAATGTTTTTTATAATGTTAAAGGACCACCTTTTTCCGGTTCACTGATGTCCTTTTTTTCAGCACCTAAAGCTTTCTTCTTCAACTTTCATCTTGTTTCATAATTTTTTTCTCAACTTACTGTTTTTATGCCCTTTCTGCATAGATTCCGCGTTCCCTTTAACTACATACTAAATGGTGCCTTCTTCCTTCCTCTCTTTGCCGCCTTTGTGGCGGATAGGGAGGCCTAAACTAACTAATATAATCTAATCTATCATCGCAGCAGAATACTTTTTCAAGGATCACTCGGTTACTCTGTCTGGTATAAGAAATAATGAAAATGGCTTGAAGAGCTGAAGTTTGCAATTGTCGTCTAAGTAACTCAAGAAGAATTGCAAAGTTAGAATTGGCATAATTCTGTGTATGTGGTATTCTATTTGTGTTGAAGGTGATAATAAGTTCAAATAAACGCATTCGAAATACGTATACGAAGTACGGCGCAAGTGGGGTAATTGTTCAATATTCCGCTCTGCACTCTGGGCTCTGTGTGGTGTACACTGTATACGAAACGAGACAAATAATGTGAACTAAAGGCTGAATGTTGTTGCGAAGTAGGTCGAATTTTAATTGCATCCATGAATTAATTTTTCAGAATCACAGAACTTGAGATAGTCTTCCTCACATCAATGAATTGGAAGATAGTCTTCCTTACATTATATTAGACGGCTATTATGCTAAGTTGTCCAATATTAGAGCAGATGTACAACTCAAGGGTGCACTCAACGACATCATGGTATTCACGTGCATTGGAATAATCTTATGAGACCTGCTTCGAGGTCACGAATCTATCGGTCATACATCCTCGGAACATTCAAGAGTTGGCGAGTCTCGAGTTACCAAGGGTGTGTTTTCCAATACCAGTGTGCGTGTTTTTCAATACCAGTGTGTGTGTTTTCTAATACCAGTGTGTGCTTTTTTCCCAATACAAGTGTGCTTGTTTTTCAATACCAGTGTGTGTGTTTTCTAATACCAGTGTGTGTGTTTTTCAATACCATGAGTGTGTTTTCAATACCAATGTGTGTGGGCTTCAATACCTCTGTGCGTGTTTTCCAACACCAGTGTGCGTGTTTTTCAATACCAGTGTGTGTGTTTTCTAATACCAGTGTGTGTGTTTTTCAACACCGTGAGTGTGTTTTCAATACCAATGTGTGTGGGCTTCAATACCTCTGTGCGTGTTTTCCAACACCAGTGTGCGTGTTTTTCAATACCAGTGTGTGTGTTTTCCAACACAGGTGTACATTTTTTCCAATACCAGTGTGCGTGTTTTTCAATACCAATAGGCGTGTTTGCACTAACAACGTCTAACTAGAGCACTAGGAGTCCAATGCCTTAATTGTACATTAATTTGACTGCATTAAGCGGGCAAGTGATGAACTCTAAATTAAGAAATGTTTTGAAGTAGCTTACTCTCTTATTTTTGAAGAAGATCGTCAGCATTTAATGATTTTTTTGTGATTTCTGCAGCTAAATTGAACTAGTTGATAAAAACAGACTTGTGTAAATACGACCAAGACTGGTTTTGTTGACTGAACATTTCCCCACAAACAAATTTCACCTGTATTAAAATAGCTTCAAATTTATCGCGTAACTTTTTGCTTGAAATAAAATGTTGGCAAACCGAACCATGATTTACCCTGAATAGAAATTCATGAATTCTTCCATCTCCTTGCCCACTCTAACCAGTTTAGCCATTCGTTACTCGACCGAGAGCAGCGTCTTTGTTTTTATTTTCTCAATTTTACTTACCGATTTGCGGTGAGGTTTGCACCAAATAAGAAGTCAACCACGCTCGCTCCACTCACCGCAACAATGCGGTTTCCTTCAGAGATTGCGGTGCAGATAGAGAGCTTCTCTAAGCGTCTGTGTGACCAGGGATTTTTGGGGATGGTTCGCAAGCCCAAATAAAACCCCGCCAGTACAGAAGAGAAAAAGCAATTTGAAGGCAAGCGACAGGGGAGCGAGCTGAATGATCAGAGTGATATGGAAATAGGCCCATCATTTCTTCGCAATTAATGACATTTATGTTTCAGAGTACGTTGACTTTGAAGATTCCATAAGAAAGTTACGTTATTGATTACGTGTTTGCACTTCTACAGCACGGTGTGCGTTTAGATTCAGTGTTTCATAATCAAAGAACGAAGCCATGCAAGATTGCTTTTTAATTTTGCGTTTCACGTGACGTGCGCTGAAAAGAATTCTCCATCAACGAGTCTTTAAGCTGGTGTTACTTCTGGGAGAGGATTGATGCCAGGGAAACCAGACTTGTTGTGTGTCCTGCTGTGGTGCTTAATGCGATCATCTGAAGGTATCGTGGGTTCCTTTATATAAAGTCAGTTTCAGTTGTGGCGTGAGTCTTTTCGAATTTAAATTTCAGTTTGCAAGCGGGCTTACTTTTATTTTTTTTCTTTGTTTTCTCGCGGAGGTATAGAGATAATGTCGAGGTTTAACTCTTACTCGAGCATATATTTCTTCTGGAATGTCATTAAATATCTTTTCCTTCATTATTTTCCTGAATATCTGTATGTGATAGGAAACAATATTCACAGGTCCAAGCAATATTTTAAACGTAAATTATTTAGCCATGTTCTTATGAGTTAGAAATAAATTATTCTTCCACGTCGTCTGTTTTGGAGTGACGCTTCAATTAAACATCCCCGTGATTTAAAATTGTTCAGGTTTTCTTTTTAGTATGATTTTGGCAAGATGAATAATATTTCCTATTACAGCTCCGAACGAGATTCACCGAGAAGGGATTGGATGAGTAAAAAAGAAAGCATTTTTTTCGACCACAACTGGCTGGGTTTAATTTTCATAATTCAATGACATTTTGTGGGACGGATTATATCACACAATGGGTTTGACGCAAAAAAAAATTTTTCAGTATGCTTGCGACCAAATTTTTCCGAATATGGCAGCTTACGTTCGTAAACTGATCAAAATTAAGGTTACAAATAATTTATTGAATTTAACACAGTCGAAAATTTGACGAAAATTGAATCGCAGGATATTACGCACACCCTAATCTGCCGGCCGAGCTTAAAATGAGCGTCGTTGCACAACTTAAGAGGACCTATTCTAATACAGATATGATTTTACAGTCCCATGTACCCTTTCCACGATTAAGTTTCAATGTACCTTTTCCATGATTGAGTTTCAATGTATCCTTCCAGCATAGAGTTTCAATGTACCTTTTCCAAAATTGAATTTCAATGTACCTTTTCCAAGATTGAGTTTCAATGGACATTTTCCAGGATAGAGCTTCAATGTACATTTTCCAGGATAGAGCGTCACTGTAACCTTTCCAGGATAGAGTTTCAATGTACCTTTTCCAAGGTTGAATTTTAATGTATCCTTTCCAAGATTGAGTTTGAATGTACCCTTGAAAGATTGAGTTTCAGTGTACATTTTCCAGGATCGAGCGTCAATGTAACCTTTCCAAGATAGAGTTTCAATGTACTATTCCCAAGACAGAGTCTGAGCTCAGCGTCACCCCACAACGTGCCTGGACTTCCGCTCTCCCAGACGCACGCGGTGGCAGTGTCCACGGTGGAGATGACCACTACAAACAAAGAAATCATCTTCTCCGATGTGTTCACAGACATGAGGAGCTAATGGCCGGCAGTTGGTGGTATAATCTGCCATTTCCTCCCACAAAATTAGCATACTGACGCCTCATACATCAAGCAACTTTATCTGCGTGCACGGGAATGCCGTGATTACAATCGAAGTGACATTTTTCGAACATCGATGCACTGTTATTGACGGACTCGGGAAGGCCTGAATGCAATTCATCATTATCACGCCTTGATAAAAAAAATGAGCATCATTTCTCGGAGATCTGATAAAAATCCTGATAATTGAGATGTCTGTCACAACAGACACTTTATGCATCCAATTATGGACATATTTAGGTCGCTCATATTTCTTGGTTAGTTTTTGAATGCAATTTATCATGAACAAAAAAAAAAAAACTCGCCCAATGAGCAGAATAATCCTAGATTATGGTCTAATGCGGCAACAAGCGCCAGGATGCAAGAAATTACACATTCCAGATATACAGGAAATCTCGGTCAAGTTTTTGTAGGCATGTGTTCATTTGAAATTATCGTGGAACCAATCATAGAAAAATTCCTGACCTTCATTTCAAGATGGCCAGTTTTTAGGGACGAAATTGAACTCATTTGTTTGCCCTTTACAGAATATGTTGCTTTATATTCCCGAAAAATAGTGTGAGTTGATTTTTATTTTTCGATTCCTTAGATACACAGAAAGAGATGATCGATTGTAGCTCATGAAATTTTGTTCATTCTTTAGTTAGCTAAGAGGAGCTAATTGATTAAAACGAGGCATCACTGAAGTACGCAGATAGTGCAAATAAATCACTCTCAATGTATTTTTCCCTATTAGACGAAATCAGTTATTGTACTTTAGTGAAACTTCTATTTAACGCAATTATTTCTTGGTGTATCTACAATACATAAACTTCTACTTTATACTATTAGAACTTTGTGTACACGCTCATAACCATCTACTAAACGGAATCAGCGTTTTGCGTATGCTCATATTTAATTCATTTAAGTTTTGTTTTTCAAACGCATTTGTTTTAGTCTTTTTTTGTGCTTAACAGACTCGTTGGCTATGCATTTCTTTTGATTAACTTTTATTTTTGGAAATTTTGGGGCATATGAAAAATGCTCGAAAACATCGAAAAAATTGGGTTCGTAATTTTTAACGAGCAGATATTTTGTATTCAGAGAAATGTACAAGAATAAATTTTTGTATTCAGAGAACTGTACAAGAACAAATTATGTAGGAAATTTAGTTCATATACCAACAGTGTGTAAATAATTTAATTTAAATTTTTGGTAATATAATACTAGAACAGTTTAAATAACTGATAACAGCTAAACAGATTAATTTATAAACTCGATGAAACATTAATTGTTAAGTTTATGTTCATGAGAGCAAATAAATAGATTGGTTGCTCATTGAAACTATCAATCCGTTCAGTACTAGAATAACGATGACATTAACTATTGCCTAGTAATTGAGCTCTATCTTTCTGAGAACACCAAGTAGGCTTGAGCACACCGAATATCTGTGAAAAAATCATGTATGCTCGAGAACACCAAGTATTCTTGTAAAAATCAAAACATTTTCAGAATAATGTTTTACTGCTTTTCCAGCACACGACATCCCAGGTAGCATTCGCATTTCGCATTTACAGAACATTTGCCAGTTCTTGAACCGTTTTAACAACGGCACATCTGTCCAAGGCACGAACCAAGGCATGAAGTTCAACATTCAGGTCATGCAAAAAGCACATAATTGCAGCACTCCGTAAAACAACACGTACTTAGCAATTCGACTCTGAAAACAACATAAGCAGAAGCCGACCTGAAATAACGATAGAGATGCACCCACGGTCATCATCGCTCCTTCGCCCACAATTATCATGGTCATCGAAACCTCAGAGCTGGACAAAAACTCCAAACAGTGTCATTAAAGAACATCTGAATGTTGTAGGGCAGGCATGGGGGTTAGTTGGAGTTGCAAATCATGCTTTTCGCCGCCAGCAGTTGCGTATAATGAGTGTGTGATGGATGGCGCGAGTGAGCAGCATCACTGGCGCTAATGCTAGAACGCCTCCAGAGCCTAGTTAGCACCGGGTGCATTCAAAGGTGCTCCTACGAAATTAATGGACTTCTTTTCCAGGTAACGAAATTACTTGAAAAATGATACCCGGCAATGAGAATGGATGAGCTTTTGCGATGCCTGCATGGGAAGAAGAATAGCTTAATGAAATCGAGATTGTGATGAAGGTGTGAGATTCGGGAAAACTCTCTAACTCATTCATGATTATGTAGGTCAAATAGCAAGTCTCATTTTTAATCTCCGTCAGAGACCTCCTGAAATGGTTTCGCAAGTAATGATGAGGGTCTAGTGGCACTGTCCTTACGAGGTGGCACAGCATGGATAAATATCTCGATAAACTTGTAATGGAACATCGTCAAAAATTGTGCGAAAATGAATAAGTCGCAAATAATGCATTTGGTCAAAGAAAGAAAATTGCCCTAGTAGTAATGCATAGGTAATTGCATGGAGAACAAATCATTTTAAGCATCCCAACACTTGAAGAAATGCACCGCGGTATTTTGAAATGCAGAACATGAGTAATCTTTCCCACAAAGATCAAGGTACATCAGCTTCAATTATTGTGGGAGCTTAAAGACTGATAATATTAGAAAGCGTACATATCAAATTTTTACGATTATCCATATCGAACATTGGGGCAATATAGGCAAAAATTGACGCAGTTTTGTAGGAATTTGGCATTATAGCTTCCGAAATTGTAATGAACCTGAAGAATAAATTAAAGAATTCAGTGTAAATAAATGATGTTTTATTTTATGTATGATGGGTTCAATACCTAAAGAGGAATTTTCTGACTTAATGATTTTTATCAAACAGAATTTTCAAACTTTGTTTTCACTTAAGGCTTTGCGTCCTTGTACAAATTCTTTACTTCTATATTTGTTTTTGTCGCTGGAACCAAACACAGTAACCTTCTGGGTTTTGCTTTTTACACGAGAGATACTGCAACATCCTTGCTCATGATAGCTTCTCGTTTCTTAGAAACTAAGAATAATATATGGTATTTCTAAATTTCAAGTATACTATCCGATGTTGCGAGCACTAGACCAAAGTAATTGAATTTTCTTTTTCCTATTCAGTAGACTAAAACTTGAAAACCTTTCTTTAGTACTCATTTCATTCTTCAAGTCTGACTATTGAACCTGTACGCGCTTTCTGACTTTTCCATCAATAATTTTATCTACAAATTGCTATGCAGGTTCTTTTGTTAAGACGTTGCTACAAAATTAACTTTTCCAGTGAGTGGCGCGAGTCTTTCTCATTCGTAAATTACTTTCCCCATTTTTCTTGGATAACTGCAACTATTTGTCATCTCATTGTTGTTTGGATTTTATTTAAAGATTACACGGATACACGGCAATAATTTAGCCTGTGGTTTTGCTTCACGTTAATTTATTACTCATGTCTGAGTGATAGACGGACGGGACTGATTTTGAGGAAGAAGTACTAAATTTTAATATTAAGTTCTTGCGGGGTAATAACTCACCCGAGAATTTGTTTTCTAGCCCAAGAAATGAAATCTAATAAGCAAGATTAGAAACAACATGCACTTAGCCAGCTCACCGTTAGGTGTTTCTTTCCATCACGTATTCATATTAAAATTTTAATTTTAAATATTGATCGTTGCTTTACATTCTTCTTCAGTGACGCTCAAATCGAAAACTACTGAAAAGATTTAGTTAATATTCTTAGCAAGCCCTGCAAATGAATCCTGTTTATCCTACTGAGTCTACACATTCAAAAATGTCTTGGAGGATTTTACTATCAATTTCAGTGCACATCATTCTGTCTCCAACTAAATTGTTAACTTTTCAGTGTTTAGGAGTGGCCTATGGCGAGCGTATGGCACCATGAGTGAGTTGGATTAGTTTTCATTCAAAGAATGCTCTGGGTAACGGTAACCTTCAGATAGGATGTTAGCTGAGAGGAATTCATTGTTTTCTGGAAGGGAATTTCCAAAAGTCCTGAAGGGGAATGCGCAGGCCTGGAAACTCAACAACATTCAACTGACAGCTTTTCTAATACGGCTAAATTAATTTAGATTAACAGCTCATCTAGTCAAAAATCAAACATTGACGGATGACTTTCGAGATCACCATTCAACGGACAAACCTGGTGCAGCGACAGCAAATTAATTCTTGAAACGCCGTTTTGGTACTCGTAGTCCTGTTATACGCTAGATAATTTCATTTTTTGCTCATCGCTACAGAAAATAATCATACAGCACAAACTCTAAAGCAGCGTCTGCACACTGATTCCTGAAACGCCATTTTTGGACTCATGGTCCTGGTAGGAATGCTAAATCAATCTTTTTTCTTATCGCTACATAAAATGTTGGTAACCCTTCATGTTTGAATTCTACATACAAATTACTCGTGTATCATGCAAATTCAATGTGAAATAAGAAAGCCTCTCATTTTATACACGTAACCTTAGTGCTAGTAGACCGAATTATATCAAACTACTCGAGGTACGAAGTTTCGCAATTTTGACGTCTTTCGTTTGCAAAAAGCCCTCATTACGATACGTCCCGCCTCTGTAGCGCTTTACCGACGCGCCTCATGATTAGGCTTCATGGGCAGCCAGAGTAGAGCTAGGGCGCTGATCTGCTCAGCGATGATCGTGGGCACAATCTCGATAAACGTCAGAGTAGAAGACGTTCAGCTACCTAAGACCATGAAGAGCTTCTTCTGACATAATTTCAGCAAATTTTGCCCCATATTGTCAGTGCTCATCAAATTTTATTGATGGCGATGCGTTATAGCTGCTGAGTAGCGCTCTCGAGGTGTCGAGTCGCAATATTTCCAATCTACCTTAACTGTGGCACTGTAGGTAGCAATCATCAGCGCCATGAATCGTGTTGCGCGCATTCATGACGCGGTGGAAATTTTGACGGGTTCTGCAGGAAAGTTGTGATCTAATTTTGACAGGCGGAGTCTTAGACTTCAATTAGAAACTCGTGGTCGGGAACCAAGCTGGGTCTATAGAGATAGGCGAACGCGATATAGAATGAGTTATTGTTTCTCGGGCTTAAAGAATAGTGCTACTGTGAACCTTAAATTGATTCATGTGTTTTAGGTTTCAGTGTCTTTCATACGTTTGAAATGTCCACGATCAAAAGCAGTCCCGTAGTACTTTGGTCGAAAACGATGTTGAGGTAAAAAGGAAAACCAACTTACCTGAGAATATCCTGATAAAAACAAACGTATCGGATTATAAAAATTCATTTTCAGTGGTCTGATAAACCATAAATCAGAGTGTTAAAACATTTCTAAGCCTTAATTCATCTTTAGAAATCGACCTAGTTATCTAGGCTGAAAGAATCAGCCCAAAAATCAGTCTTTTTCATCGATGTAGAGGTGTTATTGTTGCTCAGGTTAGAATATCCGAGCATGTCTTCAAAAAAATGTCAGTGAATTTCAGCATAATTCTCTAGCTCATTCTAGATGATTTGGTTGATGAGACTCTTTAATTTAAAATACTTAAAATAAGATGTTTAATTCGATAAATTGGGTGTGAATTTTCAACCTCTCGTTTCTTTTACATCCATAATATTCCAGATGTTAGAACAATTAATGCGACAGATCTATTACTCCTATCTGTTATTTAAACAAGCTCTGACGTAAAACCAGTCATTCCTAGGTTACCTATGTGAGTCTGTCGATTGTCGTTGATCCGAAGAAAAGTTTTCGGACTTGGAAGATCTGTTACCAGTTCGATACCAGTTTGAGCCACCTCACACCAGGAATAACTTTTTCGACCGTGAGTTGCCCTCCATTTCGTTATGGTTACACTATCAGAGAGGTCATTTAATACAAGCTAGTGGGATTGATACGCCTTTTTAATTGCCCATCCTGAACGAACCTTTATCATCTTTTAATTCGCACTGTCGAATGCACTAACGAGAAATGTTTATTTGCTCGAAGTCAAAGTTCATCAACTCGGTGGTATTGTGCTACGTGAATCATTAGTCGTGATGAACTTATGTTGTCGTAAATAAGAAACTCAATAGCGTACCTGAAGAGAAGGGTCGTGGAAACTAAAGAAGCGTAAATGAAGCCAATTGTTAGGACAATAGCTGCGTCCTGTTCATTGTGTGTTACCTTATTTATTCCATTCGTGTCTCTTATCAAGATTTTTACAGGGTCTAAGATTTTGGGTTAGGCGAGTATTTAACATCCATTTGCAAGTCCCTAGGTAGCTTAGGCCATATATGACCTGCACGCTGTCGGGGCTCCATTGATCGGTGGGTGTTTAATTTTTGTTAATCTGTTCTGCCTGCCGTACCTAAACAATGCTCATGCTGAACTTTAATAGTTGTGTCGATTTTAGAATTGTTACTCTCAAATCGGTATTTTCGTCTATAAACGAAGTTATATGCATTACGCTCTTTGTACCATAAAAGTAAATAGAAATGTCAATATAATTTTTTTTCGTTGAAGTTACATCATCGATGTTACATCAAGCTGAGACAAGACGACTAGTTGAACATATTCCGTTTTGCATTTTTTCTTTCAGTTTGCTTCTCTTACAAATCGAATACTGAGTTAGTCAAGAGAATAATTAGTGCGCAGTACATTTCTCTTAAGAAAGAATGACGCCTAAGGATTTACGTCAATGTTTTGCCATTTGAAAATTTTAACTGTAAATAAAAATAGCAAGGATAGTCACTTTTAAAATAGACGTTATGTCTTAGCGAATTTGATATGTCAGGACAACTGAAAATATACAGTAAAGATAAACGTTTCAATATCAAGGGACGTCTTCAGCATTTGAGGAAACAGATGTATACCATATATATGTGTTTGCCATAACATATATATTCTACTACATATATATATATATTTAAATCTGTACGAAAATTTTTTTGTTTCCTTAGATGCTGAGAACGACCTTTGAGGTCGAAGCGTTCATCTTTAGTGTAAATTTTTAGTTGTCCTGACATACGAAATTCGCAATGAAATAATGTCTATTCTAAAAATGACTATTCCTGCTATTGTATTTATAGAGTGATGCCTAAGTTTAAGCCTTGCTTATATCCTTTTCATTTATTCAGCCCCGAACAATGGTGTGCATTACTCACACCGTTGTAAAATTAATGTTATTCACAGTAAGCTCAAATCATTACTGATACCAAAGGAAAATACGTAGGATATCTTTATGCTAATTAAGGTTAAGGAATTGAAAAAACTGATGAGTTGATTTCCGCATAGCTGCACAAGTACGAGCACCAGAATTGATCACCAAAAAAAACAGGGGAAAAAAATACTCAATATCTTCCTGTGATATCCACCCAGCAGAGTAAGTAGATCGCCACAATAAAACGTCGGCCATGTACAGTACTTTGTAATCAGTCGCCGTTCCGACCTTTCCCATTCACACAACGTCAGGTTCTTTTCGTTGTTAACCCGTGGAAGGAATGCTTCAGAAAATACGTCAATGTTGACAATACGTCATTGTGGAGAACTGAGATATTCTGTTTGCAGTTCCTTGCGGACGATATGGTCGACTTGCCGGCCACGAAAACACGGAAGTAAGCTGCGCTTGTTCAGTAAAGAAGAAGAAGAAAACCTAGAGGAATTATTCAGCTCGAGTCAAGCGTATGCTCTTTGAAAGTTCGATCAACATGAGCATTGGCGAGCTCGGAAGCCACTGACTTCTTAATTTAAGGAGAGCCTTTCAGATGGAAAGCGGCAGCGCGCTTCGCTGCCCAAACTGCCAGCAGGAAACGCGCTTTACAAAACACAAGCGCGGAGGCAAGAAGCTGACTCCCCCCTTACACACACACACACGTACGATTTGAACGAAATACGTAAAAGCCAGCCCGTGTCGTGAGAAATGGTGGCATTTCTTAAGAGAAATGTATCAATCATTAGAGATAATATTTTTTAAACTTGCGTACTCAGAAAAAACGGGAATTCTGTTATTATGTGCCGTTTATGTATTTAGTTTACGAAGTGGTGGTAGACGAACCAACTAGGCAAGCAACAAACTGTGTGTTGCTATGGAAGGGGATGATCGTTGATTGTTAGTACTATCGTATTGAGCTGAAAATGTGTCTACGTAACAATTCGCAAATTACGTTAATATAGTTTTGAGAACCTGATATTGTCTTCTCTGAACATTTTTAAGAGACCTGAGGGCAAAAAGCTTAAATCGCCATAACTTACGGTCCCATATTGGGAAATGATAGTTTTTTGCTTTATGTATAAATGAAGAGTTTCAAAATCAATTTGTAATCATTTATCTTGATTTTTAATGAGTAAAATCTAAGTATCGAAGAGCACATCGTAGTCTATTTTTGGCAAAAAAATCTTTTAAAGCATCTATTATTTAGCAAATAAATAATATTCCTTCGTCTTTCATTCCACTTCTTCTGCTGTTGCCATGTGAACAACTCAGGCTGTACTTACAACTGCTGGGCCTCACTGAGTGTTCGTTATTATGTTAGTTATAATAATTAGTAATTGTTATGTTGGTTAATATATTATGTTATTTTGTCAAGTTTGTGGGATATCTTAACCGATCAATAACTAATCAGTTACTGTATTTGTGCCGAGGGAAACTTTTGCAATTATAAGGTTAATTAACTCGGATAATCCTAATCACTATTGTCACTTTAGGCTGATCGGTCAATTTTCATCATTCTTTTTATGAGTCAAACCACAACCGACTTTACCTAACATAACCTAACCTGAGCGTATTCGCCGCATTTTGGTCTTGAAGAATCAAAGAACCATTCACATTTACGCTACGTGACACAAGCCCGGCGGGCCTCCATGGGTAAATTTGTACGCTGGGCCGCTCTCTGAGCGACGCGTATAGGCGCCGGCCGTTGTCATTTCGCTGAAAATTTTTGCACAGCAGATGTCTTAACACGTTCCCCGCGTATTGGAACATATGTGTACGAATAGGTAAATAGCTCATTCCCGTACTGGCATAAATGGTAAATGTAAAGGACTTGACCATAATCGATTTTCCATTCTTTGATCAATAAAGATTGTTGATGAGACCAAAATAAACAAGTTTTCTTCAATGCACTTTCCGGCGGAAATAAGTATTTTAAAAGTTATGGCATTAAATGAGTTACCGTAACTCCAGTGTTTGAGGCGGGGAAAAATACACCGCGCGGTCCGACGTGAAAGTAAACAGGCGTTCCCGCGCGCCAACCAAGCCGACGAAGAGCAAACCCCCTATTACAAACGTAAAGAGGTTGGGTCGTGAGGGGTAGCAACAGTTCTTTTAGTGAAAACTATAAAACTAAAAGAACTGTGGCTACCCCTCACGACCCAACTTCTTTACGTTTGTAATAGGGTGATGCACACAGGATTTCCGGTAACTCATTTAACACCATAACTTTTAAAATACTCATTTCCGCCGGAAAGTGCATTGAAGAAAAATTGTTTATTTTGGTCTGATCAACAATCTTTGTTGATCAAACAGTGGAAAATCGATTATGGTCAAGTCCTTTACATTTACCGTATAAATGAATAACATTTGATCTGCTTCGCAACCTTTTTTAAAAAGTAACTGTTATGAAACGATGCGAAATGTGGTCGAGCAATAGTATTTTTCATTTTTCGTAGGAAGATAAAAATGTATTCGAACAGTAAAGTCGATTTCCCAATTCTAATACTTGCAACCTAACCAAACTTACCGCTTACAACCGCGGAAACGCAGTGAACGTTTCAAATACGAGATAAGGAATTCTAAATGAATTATAATAATCACTGCTTAGTTATGAACTGCGTAGGTATTGATTTAGAGTACCCTCTGCAAGATTAGACATAGAACAATAAGGCACGGTTTATCACCTGGTTAAATTAGTCAATAAAAAAATTACGAACAAAATTACCTATGTCAGTTTATTGCCTCAAAAAGTGATCTAAAAACTTTATTCTTATTCAATATAAATCTATCTTATTTTTGATCTTCTTATACGTTTCCTCTATTTTTTGATCTTGGCATTGCCCATTTTGTCAGCCCTGCTGAACAAAATTCACTTAGTTTTTAGGTCTTGAATTTTTGTAATTGGCCCTAGAAGTGTTAAAGCTTAGACTGACATTATGTCTCCAGCGTTAGTTAATGAATGAAATTCCTATGGACTTAAGAAAAAATAACGATCGTTTATTTAAGATTACCGGCACATTTTAGCAATCTTTGAATAGAAGACGCCTCATTTCTTTTACTTGATATTAAATCTTCAAGACCAATATTTATGTAAATAAAAACAAGATCTATGCTATACATTTCAGTTGAGGGACCTCTTCAACATGTATCGATGGCCTTGATGGAGGTGAGAATTTCAACTAAACGACAAATTATAGTAGGTGGTAATTCAGTTGGAAAATCAAAGAAGTAAAATTCTAACCTAATTGCATTTAAATTAGTGGGTTGGTTAATTTTTAAAACGAACGATATTTTTCAAATTGTATTAATTTCACGAGTCAATTTGTTATTAGAATTGTCATTTACAACGGTCACAAATTTGAATCTGGTTTAGTTGTTAAAAGTTAATGCGATCTTGAAATAGATTTTAATTCTTTTAATTACAAACATCCATTTATCCCTACAGTACCACAGCAGGCAATGTCTCACAAGGGGACTATGATTGATTGTAATAGTTTCGTCTGCCTTATTGAACGCCCTATAAGTCGATTTATAAATTGGCAACCAAGCATTTGATGGAATTTATAACCTAATTAGAGTTTATAGTTTTGAAGTAGCTTCGTTGAAGTACTCTATCTCCCCAAAGATATACCCATGTGAATGCTACTGAAACAAATCATCATTCTATTTCTAAACGAATTTTTCGCTATTTTTAGCCAAAATAATCTTTTTATCATGAATACTCGTGACAAAGTAAAATTCTAACCTTATAAAGACAAGTATAAATATTCTAAATTTGCTCTTCTTATTGATCAAGGTTTTCTGTTTCAGATGGTTTTCTTTCTATTTCTTAACCGAATTTCTACATCTGATCGAGAGAAATCTCCAGTTCTTCATGAAGTCCCCAATACTATGGCTCAGTTTCTGCTTCTGATTGAGTTAGATTCACACTTTCTGTGGACAAAGCGGAGTGTACTTTTTATAGGCACGCGATAAGCGACGCCGCTTGCACGCCGTATATGGTCAACACCTGCCGCGCTCCTCATACGAGCGTTTGTTTGTGTGTGTGTGGTGACCGACATGCGGGAGTCATTGCGCAGTCATATTGTGCGTATAAAAAAAGGATTAATTTTGGTACTACATGCTTTGCAAGCGAGTATATTTTCGCCCAATGTTATTGAGCAGTACAAGCGTTTGTTTGTGTGTGTGTGTGTATGTGATGACCCACAAGCACGAGTCAATGCGCATTCGTATTATTCGTATTAAAAAAAAATTATTCTGTTGTTTCGTATGGTTTAAAAGCCAGTGTATTTTTTTAGTTTAAGTCCAATGCTATTTTTTTTTTATTATTTTCTTCATAATTTTTTTGTTTATTTTGTTCGTATTCTTCATAATTTTTTGTTGACTGACAGTACAAGTCCCATGCGCATTGATTATGGACTCTGAGAGGCCAGTGCTGCAGGTAAAAGTACTAGTCTAATTCCGCAGAATTCCACTCTGAATGATTCCAGAATCATGCTCGGAAAGCTCGAGGTGAATTTTGAGATTCAAAGTTTCATTCATCGTTAATACTTCACTTATAATCGGCGGATACACCAGGAAATTTATTATTCGTTAATGCTGCATTTATAATCAGGAGACGCGCCAGTCAATTCATTGCGTTTGTTGCATCCTCGAGCTTTAATAAAATAAATAACTTTCGCAGCTGCGAGAACTTTGACACTCTCCGAAGTGAAATTTTCAAAGCTGTGTCCAAAAAATAATAAACAAGGAGAATTGCAATGTCTTTCTGTCAGGAATCGATTCTCAAAAAAAAATAGAAATAAAACATTTTGAAACAAATACATGTATAATTTTGGCAACAAGGCTAAGAAAATACAGGTACTAAAAGTTTGTATTCTGAGCACCATGTAGCTACTAGTAGGCTGAGCGATGTTTGTGTATACAACTGGGTCAATGTAAATAAGTCATGTAATGAAATTTATGGGTAACTAGTACACCGGTTCAACCCGAGTATCGGGTTGTCCGACTTGCCTAAATATAAAAAAAAAATAAATAAAAATAAAAATGAAAAAAAAAAAAATAAAAAAAATAAAGAAAAAAAATAAAAAAAAAATAAAAAATAAAAAAATAAATAAAAAAAAATGAAGAAAAAAAAATTAATAAATAGTATTTTTCAAATCTGATAATTTTCTGCAAATATAGACACCAGTGGCTTCAATTTAATACCTCACTTGACCATATAGACTCAGCCAATTTTCTAAACGGACTCGGACAAATTTTGAGTTATTGAATTAAGTATATAGATCCTCAGATTTAGAACAAGCATCGACGGGAATTTTTATTTTTTTTTTTCATGATGCTCAAAAGTAGTGAGCTCAATAGAACTACATAAAAGAAAAAGCAGAAAGCCCATCATTCACTTTTCTGGCAGTGATGGTGGAGCTAACTTTCAAAATATTTTTCATTAAATGCTATTAATTATTTCGGAAATTTCCCCGTATAAAATTTTTTATTAAACTTGCGATTCGCGTAAACCACTGACTGAGTCAGAAGAAATTTGATTCCTAGCATGTAAATTTTCATGAGATCCCCAGAGCACCTTGCAGCAGACTTTAACGCCGTGAAAATTGCCTGAAGTTGAGTCACCACGAGGTAGTCTCTCGCCAAATCAACTGATGTCGAGACATTGACTGTGTGCAATGCGTGGAACGTTACGGAAGTTGAGTGATTGCCCTCCCTCTTTGTAGCTAAGCACCCCGAAGTTGTGTACTTGCCACGGTGCTTTGCATAATGGCTTTAACGAAGTTATGTGGGTACCATGCTACTTGGTGGTGAGGTTCATGGAAGTTATGCGATAACTGTGCCAGTTTGTAGTAAGGTTTATGGAAGTTATGTGGTTTCCAAAATGCCTTAGTCTGATGAACGATGTTTTTTTTTGCCACAAATTTAGGAAACTTATACCACCTATAGAGCGCCGCAACAATTTTTACAGGAATTATGGAATTATAACTCTACTTCGTAGCCAAACATTGAATTTATGTGATTAAAATTGCCTCTTTTGGCAAGATTCATTGTATTTTCGATATCGCATCAGAACTTGGCGACAAAATTTTTTGTTTTTACGATATTAAAACGACGCCTGTCGGCCGACATGGAAGATTCATGATCATATCAACACTTGGTGGCAAAAATCCCAGAATTTACGGTGTTATTCGTCAAAAGTTTCAAACTCACCGAGGTTGTGTGACTAAACTATTTCCCTCGGCTCGAAATTTCCGAATTTAGCTGGTCACAGAGGTGCTGGTAAGGAGATGGGGCCTTGGCAACCGCGTCTCGTGAGCGCTAATGAAGCGGCCTGGGGACTCTCTGCGCTAATTATGAATATTATTGCTTTAATAAAGTCGTCACTGGACATGAGGTGCTCTACAAGACTAGTTTTTCCTTCATATTTGTACAGATATTGCACTTCTGCCATCAGACGTGGAGATTTATTGCACTTACGGGCATTGAGAATTTGTATGTGGTGCCTTGTTGCATGTACCCTCAGCATGCTGCAGTTGGAGCATTGTTACATGTACCCTCAGCTTGCTGCAGTTGGTGCCTTATTACGTGTACCCTCAGCTTGCTGCAGTTGGTGCATTGTTACACGTACCCTCAACTTGCAGCAGTTGGTGACTTGTTACATGTACCCTCAGCTTGTAGCAGTTGGTGCATTATTACACGTACCCTCAACTCGCAGCAGTTGGTGCCTTGTTACATGTACCCTCAGCTTGCTACAGTTGGTGCATCATTACACGTACCCTCAACTCGCAGCAGTTGGTGCCTTGTTACATGTAAAATAGCATCGAAGCCTAAACAAAGATCTATTGTGAAATTTCGCATCATAAAAATCTTTTCTGTTCCTGCACTTCAGAAATATTTTCAGAAACGCAAATGAATACTTTGGCTATAGTAGCGACGTTTTTGTATGGAGTTCAACTGGACTTGTTTACAGCAGTTCCTTTACAGAAATTATTATATACTTAATATATATATATATTGTATTATAGTATACATTGTATTTATATATATACATTGTATATATATATTATTTCTTGTATATATATATCTATATATACAAAGTATTTCGTGTTTCGTGGTTGTAGTAACGGTGGTTGTAATAACGGTGGTTGTAGTAACGGTGGTTGTAGTAACGGTGGTTGTAGTAACAGTGGTTGTAGTAACGGTGGTTGTAGTAACGGTGGTTGTAATAACGGTGGTTGTAGTAACGGTGGTTGTAGTAACGGTGGTTGTAATAACGGTGGTTGTAGTAACGGTGGTTGTAGTAACGATGGTTGTAGTAACGGTGGTTGTAATAACGGTGGTTTCAATAACGGTATGATGAGTAAAGAAATTTAAACAGTTAAAGTGTTATTGTTTACTAATCAATATTTGCGAAGACATAGACGATTCTGCTGAGTTTCTCCCACGTGGTTTAGTGAACGATATTCAAGCTTGAATAATTATGCCCAAGAACGTTGCAACTAATGCATTACAAATAAAAAAAATAATAAAGAAAAAGCAGGAATTTCATTGATGCATTAAATTCATAGAGGAAATGCGTATTCCAATTATTGTACTTAACTTGAAGTGCAATTTGAAAATTAACTCTATTCGTTACAACTTTTTACTGACGAACTAAAATTAAAAGAAGTCAGTTTGAACGACCTAAAATTTAGAACTGTCGTCACTTAATGACACGAAAAAAAAAATTGGCGATCGCAACAGTCGCATTCAAATCTCCCACGCGAGTTCTCGGACGGAACACGCTCCGGTTTAAAAGAGTCACCCGGTCAAACATCCACAGAAAAGCGAGCGCGTGCAGTTTTTGTCTCAGATATCGTAGCAAAAAAAAAAAGAGCGACAGGACGCAGTTGTAAATCTGGTGCAATCCATGAATGAAAACACGGACCAGTTCTCCTTGCCACAGAATTGGCGCCCGACACCGGTACAGCTGCTCCAGGTGTGTGCCACATCTGCTCCAGGTGTTGTGTGCCACATCTGCTCCAGGTGCTCGCTCTGTACAGCTGCTCCAGGTGAGGGATTCTACACGTCTGCTCCAGCTGCCAATTTCTACATCTGCTCCAGCTGATTTGAACTACGTCGAGTCAAGGGGATGTATTTTGTCTGCTGCAGGTGATGTGTGTTGTGTCTGCTGCAGGTGATGTGTGTTGTGTCTGCTGCAGGTGATGTGTGTTATTGTATTACTTTTGCTACATTTGAAGAATTCGAACTGTCCTCACTAAAAATTTTTTGTAGTCAAATGGGGATATTTTCTTTTAGATAAATGAACTAAAAATGCGAAAGATTAAAGCTAATATGCACTTTTTGCAATACGTTCTAACTTGATGTTTTCGTAAAACTTTCTTTAACTTCTTTCAATCTTGTAAGAATTTTCGAAGTTGTATTGTAAGGCAATGGAAGTTAAAAAATGTTGGAATAAATTTTTGCCGTCATTATTAGTGCTTCAAGTTCCGATATTTAGGACAGGTCAGAATGTGAGTTGTCACCGAATATCCACCTCCATATAATCTGTTGATCAATATAATTAATATAATCAATATAATCTGCTAGCCATGAGGTGATATAATTTAAAATCCATTGTTATAATCCATATAATCTGTTGGGCATAGGGTGAATTCATTTTTCTTCACTCACAGCTTCACAAAGAGAGGTATTACTCATGTGGAATTTGGCACTTACGTTCTTGCCTGTATATATGGCTATTTCATGTAAAGTATTTAAACAATTTTTATAAATCTCAGACAGTCTTAAAAAGGGCTTTGCTAATTTACACTGATTCATTTCCGCGATCGTAATTATAAGTCGGCTGTCAGTTACAAAAAATGTTTCTGATACTTTAATTTCAAATGAAATTTTTAACGAATTCTTTTACAAGACATTTCACAGCCTTTCTAACTCATAAATAATTGTTTTGCACCTTGTGCATCATCATTAAAATCCAATGTACCCCGCATCAATGCAATCTCCTGTCTTTGCAGCAGCAGTAAGGCGGCACATTTATCAATTTTCTGCTCTGGACTCACTTTGTCAGTCCACTGGTAGGAGGAGCGGCTCTTGTTCCCATCCCGATATGATTTTTTATGATACTAGTCTCAGGGGAGAACAAAGATTCAAATTTGATTGAAAAATATTAAAACTAGTCGTTGTTTTAATAATTGGCACTAGGAAGTAACTTGTTTAAATTGCAGCTATCAATAAAGTAAGGCCTGAAAGTAATTTATTTCGTACGTTAATGATGAACTGTGTGTGTTCATTATTTAAAAATCCTTTTTCTCTATAATAGCCTGCGGTGCTTACATTTATAATCAGCTACCTTTTTACGTCATTTTGGAATTTAAACAATGATGGTTCTTTAAAATAGAACAATTAGATATCCTCAGTATGTTTCTTGTCTGGAAGAATTTCCTATCATCTTGCACAGCCTGCTGTGGCATCACGTAATTTATATATTTTGAGGAGGAAGACCAATAAGGTCTCTGCCACGACAGTTTTTGTGATAGGGGATGAAAAAACGAAGCTCAAATGCCAGCTGTATTCTGGCTAGAAGCAAGTAAGGTCCTTAAGGTATCAGTGAGCGAATATGGACACGAACTTAAATTGCCATTAATGATTTCAGTGAGAAATATGAACACGAACTTGAGTTGCCTTTAATGATATCAGCGAGCGAATACCAACGCGAACTTGAGTTGCCTTTAATGATATCAGCTAGCGAATATGGACTCGAACTTGAGTTGCCTTTAATGATTTCAGTGAGAAATTTGAACACGAACTTGAGTTGTTGCTAATGATATCAGCGAGCAAATACGAATAAACTCCGGTCAGAAATACTTGAAAATCTTCTCTTGGATTCGCTCTTGAAATTTTCGCGACCGAGTATGAAAAAGCTCATAAATTAGCAGCAGTAAAATGACAATGAATATACCACCCTAATGCCAGCGGCCGAGTACAGAAAGACAGAGATTAGATTAGAAAAGATAAGTTAGTGTAAGCCTCCCTAATAAGAACAATGGTGTTCTAAAAAAGAGGAAGGAAATAGAAGCCATTTAGACTGGAGTTTAGGGAACGGGTAATCTATGCACAAAGTGTATTCCCATACAAAACATCTGCGCATATAAGTAGTAAGTTAAGAAAGACGCTCATGGAAAATGAAAGGAGTTGAATAAAAAATTCAGATGAGCTACAAAAATGACAGCAGTGGACCGAAAAAAGAGGGTCCTTGATGAAACAAAAATCTATCCCACTTCAACGAGAGGAAGGTCTATCTAACTTTTAGCTCGAGACCTCACATCTACCCTTGAGAGGACCAACTCCCATCAGATAGATACAATAGTTGTATCCCTTGAAGTTGTATCTCCATAGTTGCACCCCCATAGTTATCTCCCATAATTTTATACTCATAGTTGTATCCCCATAGTTGTATCCCCATAGTTGTATCCCCACAGTTGTATCTCCATAGTTGTACCCCATAGTTGTATCTCCATAGTTGCATCTCCATAGTTGTATCTCCATAGTTGTATCTCCATAGTTGTATCTCCATAGTTGTATCCCCATAGTTGTATCCCCATAGTTGTATCCCCATACTTGTATCTCCATAGTTGTACCCCTAAAGTTATAGACCGATAGGTGTACCCCGTAGATGCATACCCTAGTTGAACCTCTATGTATAGATACAATAGCTGTATCCCCATAGCTGTATCCCAAATAGTTGTACCCCCCTACATAGATACAACAGTTGTATCCCCATAGATAGATACAATAGCTGTATCCCCAATAGCTGCACCCCACAAACAGACACAACAGTTGCACCCCGACAAACAGAGACAGACCAGCTCCGCAAGTCACCACTCGCCAAGTCCCGCGAAGTATTCCTACCGACATCAGTGGCCGCGCGAGTAATCACAGCGGCACGACGGTCCTGACAAAGGCGCGTCGTATAGCAATAAAGGCAGACGCGCCTCAACAGTTGCAGCTGCAGTGGGCACTGAAGTGCTCGAGTGCAGGCAGCTGCCGCCGCGGTGAGTGGCAGTGTCGAGTGCCACTCGTGAGGCAGGTGTGGCAGGTGGCAGCAAGGAGCAGCACCAGGTGTGAAATGTGCCACCAGCGTAGCACATGGCACCGCTACCCGGTGTGTCTTGGCTGGCTTGTGTTTGTCTGGCGTGTGCTTGTCTGGCGTGTGCTTGTCTGGCTTGTGCTTGTCTGGCTTGTGCTTGTCTGGCTTGTGCTTGTCTGGTTTGTGCCTGTCTGGCTTGTGCTTGTCTGGCTTGAGATTATCTGTCTTGATATTATTTGTCGTGAAATTGTCTGGTTTTGTATTTTCTCTCATAAGATTTTGTGCTTGAGTGTCTGGCTTGAATTTGTCTTTCTCGGGATTATGTGCAGTGAGATTGTTAGGCTTAATTTTTTCTTTCTTGAAATGACCTGCATTGAGTTTGTTCAGCCTAAGATTATCTCGCCTGACTTTTCCAGTCTTTAGATTTTCTGCTTGAAATTGTCTGGCTTTGAAATTGTTTGGCTCTGCATTTTCTATTTTCAGTTTCTCTGCTGTGAAATTGACCGCCTCCAAATTTGCTGGCATCGGTTGCTGTGAGACGGTCTGGGTTGACAGTCACTGGCTTTACATTGAACTGTTTGAGATCCGCTGCCTTGAAATCGTCTGACTTTATCTTGACCGGCTCAAGATTGACTTATTTGAGTTATATCAATGTGACAAGCTGATTGAAGGATTACTAAATGTTATTATTTTGCCGGAGATAATTAAACCAGGTGCCATCAAGCGATGATCGCTAATGAAATAATATTACAACATTAAAATTTAGGCCTGAAGTTTATGATAATATCAGAAGTTGATGAAGAGTTTTATAATCTGGATTAATTATTAAATAATATATAATGTTCAAGGAGCTTAATAATGTACATTAATTATTATATAGTATATTATGTTAAGAGAGCTTTATAATGTACTGTATATCTATTGGGTCCTTTATTCTGAAGTCCGCACTTTACATCTTACAATAACATACGCTAGGAGTTATTAAAAATTACATGGGAAGAGGTAGAACTTGTTTTTTTAAAAGATTGTATTAGATCTTACATATTTGGAAACCATAGGGTGTACTGAAACAAAAATCGTAAAAACCAAGTACAGCAATCGGAATACTTATAATCAGGAATTTATATGCAAGGCTGATCGTGTCAACTGCTGAAATAATGATTAGCTATTTGATGAAGTTAAATATCTTTACACAAAAAAAAAAACAGTTTACAAATTAAAGATCGCTTACTGAAAAACAAACAAGTCAATAAACACTACTGCACTCAATGACTGCAATGAAGAACAAGGCGCAGTGCATAAAGAGCGGCTGTTCATTAGTTGCTCAATAAATTTTCATTTTGGAGGAGGTTTATTTAAACTAAAAGTCACATTTCCATATCCTTCCTTCGGTTTACAGCCGCTGATCTTTAGCTTTTTCCAAGAAACGATCAATGAATGACACGATTTATCTAACTTTGGTTCATTTTTCTTGGCTAATCTACTTACTATACTAGTATGTATGTACTGCGTAGGAACACAACAGACCTAATAGACACGGCAACCGTGACTTTAGAACATAGCGATTTTTTCGATTTGTTCTTTAAGACGATCCAAAGATGAAAAAAGCTTTCGACTACGTAGTCCTAAAGTCACTCATTGTGAGAGAAGTTGAATTTCCTGTCATTGTTCAGTCCACAGAAGCGCAAAATTTAGAGCTGTTTCACAGCCGAGACAATGTCTTCAATTTGCCATCTTTTCACAGAGAACAAAACTGCTTGTACGATCAAATTGCTTGCGGCAGGTCTGCATTTGTTCTTTCAAGAGCCGCTTAGGCTTCGATCAATCGTGGCGAGCAGCAGCAGTGGTCAAAATAAGCTTTATTCGCGGCCACGATCGGCAATTGGAGGTCTGGAGCAGCGGCCGCAGATTGGTGTCCTGGTGCGAGCGTTAACGCAGCTCCACAATCAAAGGAAATCGTAGCGTGAAGTTAACAACGAAATGAATGGCTCGAATAAGTACGCTTGTGAAATTTAGAGCGCTTGCTGAGACCATTGCGGAATTTTCTTACATGCTTCTGAATCTTCGGCATGCCAACGAGATTGAAGCCGTATATTTTTTCTAAATGAACACCGTCAATTTCAATTATAATTCTGACTTATTTCATTTTTATAATTTGAGCACCGTCAATTTCAATTATAATTCTGACTTATTCCATTTCTATAATTTGAGCACCGTCAATTTCAATTATAATTCTGACTTATTCCATTTCTATAATTTGAGCACCGTCAATTTCAATTATAATTCTGACTTATTCCATTTCTATAATTTGAGCACCATCAATTTCAATTGTAATTCTGACTTATTACATTTTAATAATTTGAGCACCGTCAATTTCAGTAATAGTCCTGACTCATTCCACTTTTCTCCTCAAGAACATTGAAATTGAAATAAAAAATTATTCATTTTCAGAACGGTTGAAGATGCCTTGTGTATGGTTTTTGAAAGAAGAGAAGGAATGCACAGTTTTTCAATGAAGATTTGTTTCCACACAATATCAGGGACGCTGTGCGGCATGCATCTAATGCATTTTAAATTATACTTAAACGGTTTAAGGTATGAAATGCCGGCATCCTCTATTTGTGATAAGATTTCTTGTTACCCAACCCTACCGCGATACTGAAATTGACAGGATGAATTTAGATACGAATATGATTCTCAAGTCGAAACAGAAATCGAGAATCCGAGACTCCACTAATGAGCGTCAACGTTTCAATGGTGTAGTAAAAAAAGCAGCTTGGGTTCTTTCTCAGATGATCACCACTGCAATATTGAATGATAGATTAATATTGAATGATAAATGGGTTAATATTGAATGATAGATGGGTTAATATTGAAGGATAGATGGGTTAATATTGAATGATAGATAGATTAATATTGAATGATAGATGGGTTAATATTGAATGATAGATAGATTAATATTGAATGACAGATAGATTAACATTGAATGATAGATAGATTAATATTGAATGATAGATAGATTAATATTGAATGATAGATGGGTTAATATTGAATGATAGATGGGTTAATATTGAATGATAGATAGCTGAATTATATGCCATTGCGAGAAAGTTTTCTTCTGCAATTTTATGCAGTAAAGATACAACAGAGTTCGATTATTTGTTTCATTTACAGGCAATGGTGGCTTCTCCACCGTCATAGAAAGAGAAATTTATTAAATGATGCTGCAGGAATAATATGTTCATCGAAATTTCTTTCGACAATGACATTTTGAGCGATCACAAGAAAATTCGGAGACTAGTTTGAACCCAGAACAAGCGAAGTGTAAGACACAAATTTCAACACTTTAGATCGGAAAAGTTACAAATATTCGAGTTATTGTATCATACTTGCTGCATATTATATTATTATTATATAAGAAAGTTTTAGCCTCCCTTAATTGCACGACAGAGATGTTCCAAGAGAGGAAGGAGGAAGGCACCATTTAGTATGGAGTTGAGGGAACGCGGAATCTATGCACAAGGTGCACAGAAACAGAAGATCATGAAACAAGAAAAAGTTGAAGAAGAAAGTAGTTGATGCTGAAAAACAGGACAGCAGTGAACCGAAAAAAAGGTCCGTAACAAAACAAAAACCTATTCTATTTCAACAAAAGGAAGCCTAGCTAACCTTTAGCTAGGGCCCTCACATAGTCCCCTTGGGAGCGCTAATTCCCATAGATACAATAGTTGTATCCCCCTGAGGGGAGCTTGCTGCATATTGAGGACAACATGCTGCTGTAAATTTTAAGAGTTTTCTACTTCAGGCACATAACAATTAAGTTCATTAATTACACAAGCTTATTCATTTACACTAACTCCTGTGAAATGAAAAATAATACATGCACTCAACTCATATTTCTACCGAAATTTGATGTTCTTCTCAGGATTTGTGAGAAACAAAATGTCGGCTTATTAAAGTTTAATTTGGAAGTAATTTTGATGAAGATAGAATAGATAATATAGATGTAATTAGATAAGGATGAGTTCTACTACGACCTCACTTACCTCACGCCCGTAATATAAAACAATTATACCATAAATTTTCACAATCAACATAACCGTGAAATTATCAAGAACTATTTCAAATTAAAAATACATTATGATTCTCAAGAACATTTATGACGAAGTGCAACAGCAGTGACTGGAAATTTAACGGAAGGCTAACACAGCAGCCCTGAACATGGCGGCGGCTACGACCCCACCTACCTTACACCCGCAATTTAAAACAATTATACTATAAATTTCCTCAAGCAATACAACTGTGAAATAATTATTTAAAACTATTTCAAATTTAGAATACAAGACGATGTGCACCAGCATTTATGACGAAGTGCAGCAGCAGTGACTGTAAATTCAACGGAAGACTAACACAGCAGTCCTTAACACCGCAGCTACTCGACCGCGGTGTGACCAGCAGAGTCTCGAGAGCTGCTCCCAACTGAGCTCTGGCTTCCACTTGACCTCCCGCAGCGCTGCCCAAAGGCCCTCCACGGGATTTGACAAAGACCTCCTGCGAGATCATGACTGCCTGCAAAGACATCCCCTTTTGTTGACTCCTAGAAAGCAGGACCTTAAAGTTCGGTGCTTCCTAAAAGAAGTAGAACCTCCAATGAGGCCGACGGAAGTGTCGCAAGCGCTATGCGTCTGCCCAACGTTCGTTGGAATAGCGGGAGGTGTTCCAGGCTTCTGTATTAATCTAAATCGCCACGAGGTGTAATTGTGCACAGTAGGAAGCCCTCTAGAATGGGTAAGAAAGTTTCTTTTTATGTGAATTCAAAAGTGTGCTTCGGTGAGGTGTAGGAAGGGCTTTATTCTGTATATATATTTTTTCCATTATTTGTGGGTGAATTCGAAATGTATTATTTTGAACATAGTGTCATCAATACGCATTTCATGCATCTCACTTCCGTGTTATTCTGCGTCCTCTCATCCTGAAAATTCTGGAAAGACATCTTCGTGAAAGAGATTTATATTCACCGGCGCGCCATTTTAGAGAACCCATCTAAGATCCTTCCCGAGTTTTCTCTATAAGCCTCATTTTGTGTGAGTCATAATTTCTAAAATATTGCACCTAACAATTTGAAAGTAGTCTCATTATAAAGATCGATTTATTCTCCAAATGTGAGTGTATAATAAAACTGTCATACGCTCCCTGGAGGAAGATGAAGAGCAAGTTTCTCCTAGCCTCTGACCGATTTTTCAAAAGGCTCATTTTGTGTGAGTCATAATTTCTAAAGTATTGCACCTAAAAATTTGAAATTAGTCTCATTTTAAGCGTCAATTCATTCTCCAAATGTGAGTGTATAATAAAAATCTCATACGTCCCTCGGTGGGGGACCGGCGCGCCATTTTAGAGAACCCATCTAAGATCCTTCCCGAGTTTTCTCTATAAGCCTCATTTTGTGTGAGTCATAATTTCTAAAGTATTGCACCTAAAAATTTGAAATTAGTCTCATTTTAAGCGTCAATTCATTCTCCAAATGTGAGTGTATAATAAAAATCTCATACGCCCCTTGGGGGATGAAAATTACCCTTTTTGTTAGGGTAACTCGGGAAGGATCTTAGATGGGTTCTCTAAAATGGCGCGCCGGTTTTATATTCTATGTGTTTTCAAAGAGACTGGTTGACATACTGAAGGGAACGAGTGCTCCATTTCAACGTCATTTATAAAATATGTTCATCCCCTCAATATAGCTGATAATTCAGTTTTTATTTCTTCATTTTTGCTGCATCCGTTTCATATATCATTTGAAATGAATATCTATTATAAACATTCTAGTTTGCTGTGAAAAAAAAAGCAACTACTGTAAACATTTTCGTCGACTGTTATAAGCAAGCACCTACTATAAAGATCTTCGTTTACTGTTATAAATATGCATTTGCTCTAAACATCTTAGTTTACTGCAGCAAATAAGCATCTACATACGTATTTTTGTTCGTTACTTCACCCAAGTCATTATTATTTGCATGAAGTATTTTACAAGACATCAGTTCCCATCCTGCATTCATATTTATGAGCTTTCCTGATGCATGTAACTTTCTCACAGTATTAAACCAGTTTTTGCCGAGTTCACGTGGTTTATTCATAGGTGTTTCTTCTATTTTTCAACTGCCTGCCAAGGCTGAACATCAGTTATTATTACAGTTATTTTAAAACTCTGAATTCAGTTCACATCAATGATATTCTGAAATGAAAAACATTTTTTACTAAAACTTTACCATCACAACTCCGCAATATAATTAGAATTGATTTCATAGTACTAGCTACTTTCTTTCATTTGTGTTCTCATATTTCTTAATTAATCGAATAAATATATGCCTTAGTTCTTAAACAAATTAATTTGCGAGGAGTTGGAAAGATCTTCCTCTCAAAAATTACTAAAACATTATTTTACCTATTTACGCGTTCACCAATTTACATAGTAAGATTTTACCTATTTACGCGTTCACCTATTTACATAATAAGATTTTACCTATTTACGCGTTCACCAATTTACATAATAAGATTTTACCTATTTACGTGTTCACCTATTTACATAATAAGATTTTACCTATTTACGCGTTCACCAATTTACATAATAAGATTTTACCTATTTACGCGTTCACCAATTTACATAATAAGATTTTACCTATTTACGCGTTCACCTATTTACATAATAAGATTTTACCTATTTACGCGTTCACCAATTTGCATAATAAGATTTTACCTATTTACGCGTTCACCAATTTACATAATAAGATTTTACCTATTTACGCGTTCACCAATTTACATAATAAGATTTTACCTATTTACGCGTTCACCAATTTACATAATAAGATTTTACCTATTTACGCGTTCACCAATTTACATAATAAGATTTTACCTATTTACGCGTTCACCAATTTACATAATAAGATTTTACCTATTTACGCGTTCACCAATTTACATAATAAGATTCTACCTATTTACGCGTTCACCTATTTACATAATAAGATTTTACCTATTTACGCGTTCACCAATTTACATAATAAGATTTTACCTATTTACGCGTTCACCAATTTACATAATAAGATTTTACCTATTTACGCGTTCACCAATTTACATAATAAGATTTTACCTATTTACGCGTTCACCAATTTACATAATAAGATTTTACCTATTTACGCGTTCACCAATTTACATAATAAGATTTTACCTATTTACGCGTTCACCAATTTACATAATAAGATTTTACCTATTTACGCGTTCACCAATTTACATAATAAGATTTTACCTATTTACGCGTTCACCAATTTACATAATAAGATTCTACCTATTTATGCGTTCACCAATTTACATAATAAGATTTTACCTATTTACGCGTTCACCAATTTACATAATAAGATTTTCCCTATTTACGCGTTCACCAATTTGCATAATAAGATTTTACCTATTTACGCGTTCACCAATTTACATAATAAGATTTTACCTATTTACGCGTTCACCAATTTGCATAATAAGATTTTACCTATTTACGCGTTCACCAATTTACATAATAAGATTTTACCTATTTACGCGTTCACCAATTTACATAATAAGATTTTACCTATTTACGCGTTCACCTATTTACCTAATAAGATTTTACCTATTTACGCGTTTTCAACCTAAAATTCACCTTTTTAAACTTCATATGAGACTCATGAATAGCCCCAAAGCGGCAACTGGCTTATAACACGCAGAAATATACTTCTTACGAGGAGCATCATGATCAAATTTTTCTGAGATCACAGCTTGGGCCCACGGACCCATGCACACGGGGTCCCCCATCCATCATTAGGCACTCCAGTCCACAAAGCCGGTCGTGGGGACGCTCTCGAGAAACTACACAAGAGTTCGTTCGTTAATTACGAGCTCCTTGCTTCTGATAGAGACGAGCAAAATGGAAACCTCGTTAGGTCGGAGCGGTTCTCCGTGGTCGTGAAAAGAGATATTGTCCTCCTCAACGACCTAAGTTCTACTGTGCTTTAGTTCACAACGAGGAAGATTTCGGAAATTGAAAACTCTTTTGAGTGTAAGACCACATCGATCAAAATGACACAAGGTTATGAGTTTAAGGTCATCTCTTCTGAAGTAAGACCAAGGTGAAAACCGTGCGAAGATCTGGTGCTTTATTTCGGGCAGCAAAAAATTGAAAGTTGAGTTCTTCCGTTACCTATCGAAAGGTATACTTAAATCTTGTTTTACATACACCATTATTTTCTACCTTTCGAACATGAGAAACAATGAATTTATTTAGTAGTGAGGGGGTTATGGCTACGACCCTATCTCTAAGTCTATCCTATTAACAGATGGAAGATAAAAAACTACATTTTCCTGTTGATCAGCAATAAGTCCTTAACTTTCATGTTCAAATAAAAATATCAAGAAAATTGATTTGAACCTATTTAGAAACTTCCATGGAGTTAAAATTTCAGAACTATTTATGCGGAGTATGGAAGCATTCGTGAAGATTCAACAGAAAGACGAGGTGCGTTCGAAGGTTGAACGTACCTGCTTGTGATTGGCCCGTCCTTCAAAATAGGATTAACCAATAATTGGAGGTTAGGTAAACTCATTACCAGATCAGCACAAGTTCAGCGTACACGAAGAATGAAGTTCAATCCGTTTTTGATTAGTCCTGAGAATGAGAGAAAAAGCGCCTCACGAACGTTCCTTTTCTAGAAAAAGTCACCTTTTTCGTACAATAATTCTGGACTTCAGCAATTATTGCATTTCCTTCTGTTAGGGTGGTCTCCAGTTGTCTTCAAAAACCCTTTATCGTTTCCCAAAAATTGAGAAAAAATTTCCGACGAAGTATTTACCGACTGCCACTCCAATCAATTAAAGGCATCCATGAACACTACTAGACCGTTGAACTATTTTTCGGAAATTTTCAAATCTGCAGCTATATACCGCTGTACCTAATTTTTGGTACTTTGCCTAGAACGTAAAAAAATCTCCGTAAAATAGGAATAAAATACCAATCGGGGTGAAATAAGGGTAAACATTGCAAATATTTACTCCCATGTGCTTCAATTGACTTTTTATGGTTTAACGTTTAACAGATGGGTTCAGCAACTCAGGTCTGATTCAGATGTAAGCATAATGCACTGGGTTTCATAAAATATTTGAGTTGAAATTCAGTGTCGAATTCAGACTATCCAATGAACGTGTGATACATGTTGAGGCCAGAGAAAATGGATCAAGAGTGTTCGGATACATCTTGAGGACAGCGAAAGTTATATTTTGAAGCTATTATAGCTGGGAAAAAATCTTTGAGTTCTTATTTGATTTTTATTCCTTAATACCTCAAGCAAAACAATTTGCACTAGAAATTTAGTTGAACATTTATTCGAAGCAATTTGTAACAAGCACTAAATTTAATGAACTCACCAATGAGAAACTGCTCGATTTGTCATGTTTAGTACGGATAGAAAATTTTCCGATTTTCCTCCTTACAAATAAAAGAAATAAAATTTACTCTGTCGCTTACATTAGCGTGGACAACGGACAATTTTCCGATTTACATTATTTTACATGACGTAACTTGAAATGCACCAATAACTTTGCATGCCAAAAAGTTGATGAAACAGTTTGTCATTTACAGCGTTATTTTGAGAATTATAAGATATATTGTATGTATTTTACAACGATTAAAAGAAAATTGCTCGTTAGATGAGTTTTCTTCGAAATATTTTCAATATTTTAGTTTACCCTGTCATCGAGCTGTGAATCAAATACAGAAGAAAATTGTTGTGATAGCCATTTATCACCAAATACAGGATGCGACAGTGAATCCTGCCGAAAATGCAGGATTCTTCCTTCTCGAAAATGCATGATTGATTGCCGCACCCTGTACGTCTTTCAGGCTCTTCAAGTCTTCTAAATTTTGCATCTTGCAGCTTGTCATGAGTTCAGGTTTCTAGTTTTCGGAAGGACTATTTACAAAAGTGGCAGTATGTTTTAGTAATTTATATCCGGGGTTAATTTGTTTAGTGTTCGCTGCTACTTTTCTGTAGGTTTTGAAGACATTCTGCAACCTATTGAAATGACCGATCTATAAAGAGGATGACACGTGACAAAAATTAGTGGAGTCGACAAAAAACTGTGAACAAATTCGGGAAAGTTCAATCTCGTGCTGCTTGCCACAGTACGGGTTATTTGAATTTTGTAACATTTAAAACACTTAAAACACTTACAAATAAAAATATCGTAAAGTTTCTAAATAAATGTAGGGTAATAATGATATCGTCCAAATCCTGTTGTGTCATATAAATTAGCTTGAATTTTTTCAAACTCTGTGCGTTAAAACAACGAAGAATGATGAGTTGACAGCTCCACAGCTGCTTCAATTTTCACGGCTAATTTCACATATTTGAATTTGTACTTGTTATTTTACTTTCCTTGAAATAGGAACTTGGAATATCAAAGACAAAATCTAACATTAAGTTTTTTGTTCTCTACCTGCGATGCACGCATGCGTAAATTATGACCTCACGAAATAATATGAAATTTAATTCATCTCTTAAATTATGAAATTTAATTCATCTCTTTCAAAGTGAACTGTTAAAATTTTAGATTAAGAATGTAGTTCGTTTCGAATCTCAAATGTTTCAAGAATTTTGTAAAAAAAAATATTTTAGTGTATGCTTGAAACGTTGCAAAACAATCTAGCCGAAAACGCCATTTTACTTTGAGGCATCTGTAAATGACGTAAGCGAAGGAGGAAACATCGGGACAGATAGGACAAAAATCACATTTTTAAACCGGAAAAAGTACACGATTTTTTCCACATCCTTGTGATTTTTCTGGAAAAACATTATGATCGAAAAATAAAATCGATGAAATCCACAGCAAAATCACAAAAGTTCTTTTGGCACAACCTCTATCCATGCAGGCGCAGACTTAGGGTTCACGTAGCTGCTTTCATGTGGATTGTATCGCTCAGGGCAAATCGCTTCCGTTCGTTTCAATGATTGGCCTCAATAACAACGTTTAGGACGAATGATTAGGACCAAGACCTATGGAGAAGCAAAGAGTAATCCACGATAACAACAAGGCGTCCTTGTGATAAATGAAATGCGTTCTGTTGGATGAAGAAAAGCGATAGAGCCTCAAAAACTCACCCGCCATTGTCCATCACGAGTGTATGGAGATGACAGAACAAAGAATGCTGGTTTTTCTAGAGTTCTGAATTAGGTAAGCGACCGAGTGTGCCACAATGAGGCTCTCTCTCTCATATTCGAGGCTTCAATGAACATGCGGAGACATGATGGCTTGGGTCCCATGTAATGAAGTTGTTTGTCTCCTGTATGATCAAATGAACCGGTTTCTGTTTTTCGAACCAGTAGCATGTAATTAATGATATTTGCATCTGTTTGTTTTCGCTTGAACAAAAACGTTGTGAATTCTGGAATGTGCGTGGGAAATATTAGAAACGAATTTATTTGGATATTTACACTCTAAAATACAGTATTTTTAGCCTACAAATTTGAATCTAGCGGCTGAATTTTTCAAGCTTGCATTTAGGTATAACAATCATGCAATAAGATGAGTAAACGTTGACTCGTGCAAATAACTTTCAAAACATCTTCCAAACTGATATACCAGAACATCTGAATCTATAATGTCGATCAAAAGATCAAAATTTCAAAGCAATTCATTCCCCCACACCATGACTGCGTTCTGTTTTCAGAAGCGTTTAACGTTAGAAAAAAGAACCATGTATCGGAGTGGCGCTGTACATCATGCGCGTTGGCTTGCATGATGCCATTTCCCTGGTGTACGGCGCTCGAGCCTCGTGCAGTTAAGAGATGTCACAGTTGTAGGCGACACCCAAAGAGCGCACCACGCGCATATTTCACCTTCAGTATTGATTTTCTGGGCCTTTGTTGCAGCACTCGCGTGCTGGGACCTACGCTAAACCCATGTAATCTTGTCCGTTTGGAGTTGAATCGCAGATCTGTCGAGGTTGTCGACCTCGGTGAACGTATCATTTATTTTGAAAGGCTGTGCGCACGAAACTGCTCGTTTACAAATTCTGAAGTCTTTGTCCTGAGTTTTTCAATGCTGATAAATTAATAAATACATTGCGCAAAATTTGTGCGATCACAAATTTTTGGTACCTTTAAAAGGTAATAATGAAATTCGCTCATTTTAGATAAGTTGATTTAAAAAAAACATGGCTTGATTCGAGTAAATCAACTGATCACGTTTATTACAAGTGATTTCTTTGAATCTCAATGCAAGCTAAATTGTCTGCAGAAAGCCTTTCTTCTAACTACATACCGTACTACAAGGGTGTATTGTATTGCAATTTTTCGAAAATATATCAGATTACCATTAATGTTCCTTTTTTATGTAGTTTCTCATACACAGCAAAGTTGGACTTCAGGAATTTTAGCAAAATGGGACCTTTCGTAGCATTTCTTTGGCCACAATTGACGATAATGAGTTTTAATGCCATGAGCGAGAAAGCTGCTATTAATGATTAATGTGGGATTTCATACGTCGCGTCAAATTCTTGATTTCTTAACCTGTCAAAAATATTTAACGGTAGAGTAAACTATGATTGAGCAAGGATATTTTTCATATTAATTTCATTTCTAAACAGTGCTTGAGAAGGGCATTATAAGGACAGTAGAGTCATTGGAAATAGCAGAAGTTATTCGCGCTTTGTCCAGCACTCGAGAACGTGTAGAAGTCGTCATCATTGTTGACGGCGGTCATATCGAATTAAACTTTTGTTTTTCTGGTCTGTTAACTACATTGACAAAACTTCAAAGTCTTCGGCTGCTTTTTTTGGGCTATTAGGATTTAAGCATAGAAAAGAAATTGTGCGGATTTACCTGGACACTGTACCTCAGCTGACCGCAGTCAATTTCTGAGAGTTGTATGAGGATGAGGTCGTCGTTCAGCACTCTTATTCTAACATGATGAAGACTATAGAATTGCCAAAAACAAGGGAAGTAATTATTCAGTTACGTAAAAGTAGTTTAGGCCATAGAAAAATTTAATTTATGCTAAAATAACAGTTTCAACACCTGTTGAGATGATTCAAATGTTCACCTAACATCAGTCCACTGCAAGCCTACAGGGTTAGGGTCCATGTAAAGTAAAATTTTTAACTGTGCGGGTTAACACACAGTTTGTGGAGTAAAAAATATAGTCGAGTGATTTGATCTCAACTTCGAAATGATGGAAAAGTGGCTGGTACAATCTTTTGTTCTTAGAAACGGGGTATTTTGTTCTCGAAGACATATTTGTAATAAACAATTCATGTCAGAAATCAAACAAATATAGCCAAGAAATGATGTGTTGATACCTCCGACCTTAGGATACGGTGTACTACGGTCTGACGAGGTGGAGATGGAGTAACTTAGGCAGAATGGTGTTAGTCACGTATGGGGATAGGAAAACCCAGTGCATGATCTTCATAATATGGACAACTCCAGCACTGGGGTTGGGTCCCGGTAAACTTAATATATTGAACGGGGAAATGAGTGCTCAGATGTAACGCAGGATCCTGGGCGATAATCTTCTATCAGTGTGCAGACGATTTAAACTTTTCCCTTAACACATTGACAGCAATGAGTTAAACTGAAGTGCAATATTAAACTCAAATTAAAAGTCAATTTTTGCGAGCAATTTTGAAAATAGCAAACATTAACTGGATTGTGCCTTCATTCAGCTTTAATTATTACTGAAACTTGAATCTGTGACTACTGCTCGATTAGCAGTACAATAAAAAATTCCCTCCTTGACCACCGGCGGCATGAATTGCGGTCAAAGTGTTAAGACGATGGACATCACGGGAAGACAACGATCCACGACGTAAGGGCAAAAGTAGTGTAGTGTGGTTTCGGTGGAATAAAATGAAGATATTAGGCCATGTAAGTCGCCAAACCCGAATACCGTCGGGAATCTGCGGTAGAAGTTGATACTCAAGATTCTAGGGCAGGACCTGAAAAATCTAACAGATAAAAAAATATACCAAGAGAACAGGACCAAGATTCTTACAAATATTTACAAGAGCGTTATGGGTAAATGGGTGAATGTCCCAAACCTATTGAGATGAAACGGGTGACAATAGATCACGTCACGTAATACTTAACTGATTTTGATAAATTTACTTGGTATTTTTGGAAACGTTCATCTATTTTCCCGCAATCGTGGTAAAGTTTCGCATTATAGGTTTTGGTGCATATTTCATCTCACAAAATACACGTAATGTTCAATTTTTAATCAATTCACAACTTTGTAACCAAGGTAAATAAGCTAATGACCATGAATCTGATATTTATGGCATTCACGCTCTCTTTAATTCAGAGTTGATGATCCGTATCTCGCAAAGGAGAATTAGTTCACCCTATTCTTTCATTTTCGATTAGATAAATGAATAAATCAGTCACATCGTACGATTATTATGCAACGAGACGATAACGACGGGGAGGGAAAATCCCAATAACTCTGTTCACCTAATCTACAGTAGTTAAGACATTGACCGCGATGGATTATCATGTTTAACTAAAGTTCAATATTCAATTCAAATTTCAAATTAATTGTAGTAAGCAATGTTAGAAATGGTAGAAATTAATAGGGTCGTGTTTTCATTTAATTTTTAATAAGAATTTTTAAAAATTGAGTTTTTTTCTTCTGGTTGGTCCGCAGCACAATGAAAATTTCCTGTGTATACACACCGGCGGCGCACGTCGCGGTCCAGTGTTGAGATAATTTGCTTCACGCACCGCCGACGCGTGAGCTCAGTGGGGCGAACAGGGAAAAATTACTTGCACTAGTGTGACGTAGTTCAATTGAAGAAAATCACTTGCACTAGTGTGACGTCGTTCAATTGAAGGAAATTACTTGCACTAGTGTGACGTAGTTCAATTGAAGAAAATCACTTGCACTAGTGTAACGTAGTTCAATTGAAGAAAATTGCTTGCACTATTGTGACGTAGTTCAATTGAAGAAAATCACTTGCACTAGTGTAACGTAGTTCAATTGAAGAAAATTGCTTGCACTATTGTGACGTAGTTCAATTGAAGAAAATCACTTGCACTAGTGTAACGTAGTTCAATTGAAGAAAATTGTTTGCACTAGTGTGACTTAGTTCAATTGAAGAAAATTGCTTGCACTATTGTGACGTAGTTCAATTGAAAAAAATCACTTGCAATAGTGTGACGTAGTTCAATTGAAGAAAATTGCTTGCACTAGTGTGACGTAGTTCCATTGAAAATTACCTACACTAGTGTGATGTAATTTAATTAAATTTTGCAATTTTTTAAATTAGTCTGGTGTCACCGTATGTTTCGTTCAACCTTTATTGCTATGATGAAGTTATTCGTGCCCGCAAAAATGTTGAAACGGATAGAGAATAGAAAGCCGTCGCCCCCTACAATTTCAAAAAACAAAAGGGGCAGGTTATTGCCAAATAAAACGAAAACGCTGAGCTAAATTTTATCAATTTTAATTATTAACTTTGTAAATTTAAGGTAGGATTATTTTCTTGGCATCAAATATCGATTCGAAAGAAATTTCGAAATTCAAATGAAATTTTCAAGAGCTTTACATTACCAAGAGAGTTTGGTGTGCAACTGCAGTTATTTCCTGCAGGCTTTCACCCGCCTCGGTGACGTTGAATCGCGACGCTCATTGTCACTGAAAGAACAAATTTCATAAAATCAACCTGCTCTCTCACGGATGCATTTGATTGCATTCCAATATAGATGCCGAGACTGGCTTTCGGTTCGTTCCGCAAAATTACAATGCAGTCTCTCTTCGGTTGTGCGGTATCGTCTTAAGCGAACTTCAGCTTTTTGTATGAAAATTGGTCCAATTTATTCAACTAATAGGATTCTTGATTCCAATTACGAATAACTGAGAATCTCTGGGACAAAATGTAACCTGAATAAGTAGAGGTTCGCATGAGGTCATGTTCTACACATAACGCAAGGGTCAAATGTACCATGAGAGCTGAAATATTTTGCACGTCTTGGTGGGAGTTGTAATTGTGTTTTTTTACAATTCATGGGGTTAAATTAAAATTTACCAAAATTCGGGTTTCTAGTCGCACACCAGCGAAATTCTTAAAATCTGTTAAAATATTAACTGCTATTGAATTTCATATCCATTTGAAAAATTTCGAACATTTCGTATAAGCTAAAATCTTTTGTCGAATATTGTTGCTATTCTTTATAATACGTCTCACATGTTTTTGTTTTGTTATATCTAACGCTAAACTAAGAACACTATGTGTTTCGTGCAACTAAAACCGCTTTTACATTCATGCAGCTCTACGCAAAATTCCACAGAGAAGTATAATCTGACATACATTCATTCTCGATTTGCATTTTTAAAGAAATATATAATCGTGATCAATTTTATCTGATGCACAATACACGAACTACAAAGAAAGAGATACAGTTTCTTAACGGTTTCTCTTTCATGTGAGAGCAGGTAGCGCGTGAGAAAAAAACTAGCTCACTGGGACCCAGGCTTGGGCGGAGCAGCGTAACCCTTCTTACGAAGAAAATAAGATTTATATCAGACCTGGAAAGATTTCTCCGCCTGATTCGTGGGCAAAGATGGAAGCTGAGCGCAAATGCACGCAGTTCGTGTTTGTCGCTCGGATAACAGCAGATCTGGGTCAATGCTGTTTGATTAATTCTGCGTTGGTCTGCTGCGGGCTAATGGTGCGTGCGTGTGATGGTCATATTTTGATCCCAGGAAATGGAGTCTTATAAAGGAGTCTGGTTCTCAAGGCGCTCGATGTGTTCCCGCAGTTATTAAATTTAGGGTAGAATCTCGAAACAACAAACATTTTAAGACTCTCAACAAAGTTTCTAGTAGAGTGCCAAATAATTTGAGGTTTTCTTTGTACCTGGAAACGTTTTATTAATATACTAGCATTAAAACGGCATTTCGTAGCGAGCAAGGCTATAATGAACGTAGTTGAACCGAAAAGTATCAATGAAAATGGAACGTTTGAAGTGTACCCATTTCAGTAAAAAAAAGTAGCGACATCCCAAAATATGATAGCACTTCGTTACTCAATTCTGCGACCATAGAGTTTAGAAGAAAAAATACATAGAAATTAGACTCGCTTCGGGCCATGATTGACAACAGTTTTTATTTCTTGCTTATTTATAATTTAATAAATTCTTCATGAATAAGCCTGAACGATGCAGACTTGATTTTTTTTACCTTAGTTAATCCCGAAAATAATTTTAGAACTTATCTTTTTCTCCCTGATAACAACCACCAAGCTGACATTTTTACACTAGGAATAAAGTGCCTTGATTATGATTTAAATGTATCTCATCTTTTACTCATCTACTACTTTAAAAATGCTATTCCATTTTTGGTTTTTTGAAAAATGGGAACAGGCTTAGTAAGAAACATGCTCTACAGAAACTTCTCATGATGTACACATTAAACAGATTCTTATAAATATTGGATTGCGTTTCTACTCTCTATATGAGAACAAGTGCTCGGGCCCAGCTAAACGGCTTGAAAAATTCTTTCTGCCGATTAAGGTTATTGAGTTACACGTCGTTTTGACCGTCCAGCATTCTTTCTTCACAAGATTACTCGACTCGAAATGTAATTCGAAGATTGTAGAGCACTGCAACAGCAATACTTTATCCTGGTCATGGTTGTAATTTTGATTTACTTGTCTCATAGATACTGATTAATAATAAATTGTCATTTCCCTTTTTGCCATGCACGGAGTCAGATCTTACAGTATCTATATGCAAGCCTCAGAGGCTCAAAGATATGTTTGGAATTCCTTTCCACGAGTAGCGATTCATTCAGTGCATTCTACAAAGGCAACGAAAAAGTACAAAATATCATACAGGACCAAGTTTAGAGTTCATAACTTCCGAACGTGGCGTGCAAAACACGGGGTATAATTTAGCCTTCAAGCCGGCCTGTGATCAATAACACCTCGCGCAGACTTTTGGTTCACTTCTGTTCATAACAGGACGCGAGCGCTGCTCCAGAATTGGCCTGTACTGCAGTGTTTGCCTGCCAGCTAATCCTGAGTAAGTCCTTGCTAATTACAAGACGGTCTGGAGCTCCACGACGGGTCCTAAAGAGCGTGCGCGCTTCTGGCTCACGCCGCTACCTTCATCTGAAGAAACTGACACAGACTCTTTTTTCTTTATGGTTAGTGAAAATAATTGTATTCGACGTAGGTTTCTTCTCTGGGACTAATGAAATCAACTGTATTTGAAAATAATTGTATTCGACGTAGATTCCTTCTCTGGTACTAATGAGAATAACTGTTTTTTCAAGCAATAGGAGTTTCTTTTACCACGAATTGATGCAAGAATGTGGAATATAAATTTTATTATTATTATAAGTCGACAGGTAAAGACTACGCGAAGTGTGTCCAGCAATGTTTGATTGAACATAACCTATAGTGGTAGTTTTTTTAAAACATATGTGTATGTCATCAATTTAATTTTAGTCAGTTGTTTGTTATGAATGAACTTTTGACCAAAATCATTTTTTTCTGAATGGTGAAATAACAAAAAAGGGTCTCTTCTTTTGGCTTTCATTAAAATAGAGTTGAATATGAATATATTATCAGAGAGTACAGTTGTCACGTAGAGATTGTATGTCATCTTAAGAGTCGCATACATATATTTCACGATCAAGATTGCGAAGGAAACGAAAATTTATAAATTATCTTACCTACTTACTCTGGTCTCCTATTATTCCAACTTGAGTTGTTCAGTGCTATTGTCGAATTAAACTTCCTTATCCCACTTTTTCGTTGGAGCATTTGTGATTTCAACCGCCCAGAGCTAACGGTGAATGCTAAAAACCATAGATGATCCAGAGAAAAAATTAGACTTGGATATTAAGAACAGTTTATTCTGATGTTGTTAAACTAAATTTTTAGTTTCTTACGCAGACAGAGATATTAAAATTATTCAAAAACATAGTGACATAATCAGGTGCGACACTTCTTGTTGGACGAGCACAGAGAGAGCGCATAGAATGCCACCGGCCCTCATTTATCATGCACAAAGGAGATGTTGTCGCTTGCCGCGGTTCAGTCTCAGTTGTCTCGGAGGAGGCATCATTCTTATAAGAAACTGTCCTGGTTATTATTTCACTTCAGTTCTCAATCGTAGTTCCCATTGTCATTCATGAGAAAAGGACGATATTCAATGGTAAGGAGACTCCCAGCCCTGCACTGCACAAAAGATCATTATTATCGTGGTCGCACTTCATCAGTTTTCACCTCCCTGATCCAGTGAAGATGTCTTTTGTTCCTCTAACGAATGCATTTGTCATAAAAGTTCACAGATGGGCCTGTGTCATGAAAGAATAAACTCATGATTATTCATCTGTCTTCAGAAGTCCCAGAAAGCGCTCGTCTTCTTTTCAACGTTGTTCATGGTTTCCTCAAATGTCGTTTTCTAAATGTTGTATGTTGTTTAGATTAACACTTGTGAAACGCTTACTTTCTTGTAGGTTTTTTTTATGATTACTCGCTTCTCACCGTCTACTCTCAGCGTTCAGTAATGCAGTGGGGCATAATTTATCATCCTGAATTTAAAATAATAAAAAGTAAAATTCAAATTTTCTCACGCTCTGTTGTGCAAACGGTTTGTTACTAAGATCCATTTTGCATAGATTGTTTCTCAAATATTATATATATATATATATATATATATATTAATACACAGTTGTAGCATGCTCGGTTGGTCTGTCTCTATGTCACGCTCTAAAAGATTTACAAAAGGGGAATATTAAAGTTAATATTAGACAGAAAGAGACTGTTATTTTGTCACACACATCGGAATCAAGCTGAATGTGCTTGATGACCGTATCGGTGATGAGAATTTCACCAGTGCACAAGTACAAGAATATTTTAATCGCGGGTGCAATTAAAATAGCTTATTGTACACTGTGTGTTATTCATGAGATCAGCGTGTTTTGATGTTTTACCAGCCTGATTACGTGGTTTATGGGGTTTATCGAACCTTGTCGAATTTCGTCACTTTAGGCGCGCTGTGTGCATTAGTTAGCTAAAATACATAAGTAACTTAAATTATTGAGTCATAAGGGTTAGACTTTCACGTATTAAATACTCTCTTGTATTGAATATTATCGTACCTAGTGGAAAAATATAAGGCCCCAAGTTGAGAGTTAGGTAGGTTATGTTTAGTTGAAATAAAGCATGTTTTTTGTTTTGTTAAAGACTATCTTTTTCGGTTTACCGCTATCCTGTCTTTCAGCACCTCTGACTTCCTCTCCAACTTTTTTGTTATTTCATAGAATTTCTTCTTAACTTACTGTATCTACGCACAAGAGATCTTGAGTGGGAAAACACCATGTGCTGTGCATAGATTCTGCGTTTCCTTAGCTTCTTACTAGATTGTGCCCCCATCCTTCCTCTTTTTGGGACACTTTTGTTGCGGTTTGGGATGCTGAATTTAATTATCTAATCTTAACATTCATTGAATATGCAAGGTGTCCATAAAGTCGGGATGCAATTTGAAATTACTTTAGCTTTAAAACTAAACATGATAGAAACAATCTGTAAAAGATTTTAGAAACAAAAAAAAATTGTATTTTTAAACGTTTATTACAGCTTTCTCAAGTTTCTACGTGTCCGCCATTATTAGCTATGCATACGGTAGCATGATTTTTAAGTTCATTAAAAACATTTTTCCAGTTGGTCAGCAGTAGTGTCTGAGAGTACAGCAGTTATTTTACCTTTCAAGTCTCTCAGTGAATGAGGTCTTGCTGCGTACACTCTTGTTTTCACAGGCCCTCATAAAAAATTATTTTTAAGGAGTCAATTCTGGGGAACATGTAGGCCATAAAAATGGACCACTTTTTTTGTTGAAGCAATGAGTGATAAGTTGTTTTGATAGACAAGATTTGAAGCCTTTAAAAAATATCAACTAACCATGCGTAAACTGTAGATCCAGTAAATTTTCTAATTCAGTTTACAGATTTTTTCTTTCATGCATAATTTCAAAGCTACAGTAATTTTAAATTGCACCATGACTTTATGAACGCCTTTATATCTTTTAATTGGACATTGATTGTTGTTCTCAGAAGCGGCCTGTACATTTATCAGATTGCGAGTAGGTTAAAGTTTGAGTGCACAAAAAACGCGAGTTGTAAACATCACACGTTCAATTTCATGTGCGGTAAAGTTAAGACAGATGTCTCAAAACTGACGGGCGCGAGTCCACTTTGGTCACTAGTGTATAGGTTTCAATAAATATGAACGCGATTGCATCTGAATGAGGAACGCGTGTAGCATGCGAGAAATAGCGTTCAGACGAACTATTGCGTGTGTGCTCGAAAATTTTATTTGAATCACACATGCCCTAAGTTATTCTTTGTGGTGTAGATTCACTAAAAAAATGTCATGCTTTGATGTCCTGAACATAGAACATTGAATTTTGAAATCTAACTTGCGATAAGAAATTGAAAAGTTGTTATTTTAGATTTAGATGCTTGCACAAATATTACACAACTTCAATGAACAGCCAACATTTTTGTATATTTTTGTTGAGCTTTTTATATCTGATATTCCGCCAGATCTAAAATACAAGGTGAATTAGAAGTGGCAGAATATATAAGCTAATGAAGAGCCGGCGCAGAGAAGATCGGTACCTCAGCAACGTTGAAGTCACCGTCCGGCGTAAGGCAAAATGCACTGAAATGAACAAGATTAAGAACAATTTTAATGAAGTTCAGCCCTGAAATATCTATATCATAATTCTGCTTGCATTTCGTCCGTGTTTGTGTGTGTGGGTGTCCGTCTTAAGCGGTATCATAGTTACGGTTGCCTGGCGCTACCAAGTCAACTGTAGTGAGGGTGAATTGGTAATTACGGTTGGGTGGGCACGTTATGAGCAAGTCAAAATAAGTTTTGATCGAATAAGTTAAATTTGATGAGTTAGGCCAGGATAGGTTGGGCTGGGCTGCGATAAGTTAAGTAAGGATAGGTTTTGGCTAACATACGTTATAACAGGATAAGTTTGGCTACAATAGGATAGGCTGGGTTAGAGTGAGATCAGGTAGGTTAGTATAGGATAGGCTAGGTTACAATACATTAGGAGATGTTTTTTGTGGATTGGTCAGGTAAGGATGGGTTGGATTAGGATGGCAGGGTTAAATAATGGCGTTTAGCAAGTGTTCGGTTATTAAAAACTTTCCACGAATTTTATTAATATTCTAGCTAGCATTGCAAATTTATTGACCATGGATTTTTGACGTAACTTGCTAGTATTGTATTGATCGCTTCAACCTGAGGTGGGAAAAGCAGAGAATGACAAGTAATGTTTGTTATTTACTGCTTTCCTTGTCTTGACTTTATGTTTACAACTGTGATATTACCAGAAAAAATATTTAACTCACACAAAGTAATAATGATGTTACCAATGGAATGGCGGTAAAGGATTTTCTTTCATGTTGTGAAATTATTACGCAAAAATTGACTGGCATCCTTGTCGTTGGAGTTCATTTCACACGAAACAAGTGCTTCTACATTATCGAGAAATTAACAAACTCAAGCAACGACCTAAAAATGTCAATGAATTTTTGAGCATAGTGTACATTTTTATTCCAGCTCTGAAGTGTGAATTACGGAACCCTTTGGAAAATTATAACAAAAATAGAGGTTTGGACAAATTAACCAACCTAAATTTTAGGGCAAATATTCCTTTTTAACGCTTGATGAATATAAGTTGTAATGGGGGAAAATATATCAATTATTGTTGTTAAGCAAATTTAAATAATTTCCTTTTTTCTTTTTACTATTCGAAATAATAAGTTTCAATACAAAAAACGGTAGGAATACGATAAGTAATGAGTAACCTGAAGCTCAAATTTTGCAACTTATGAGAAAAATTTAAAATGCATTTAGCCTTGTGTTAAATGTTGAGAACTTAGACACCCTGCTCGTTCTTTTGAGTCTCCACATCTGCATCCGGCAGGCTCTATGAAGAGATTCCTAATATATTCAGCAAGTAGATCGCACGCATTAATAAGGCATTCATCGATGTTGCCCTAAAGCACAGCAGTGTTTACGAAGCAAGCGCGTGGCATTGGTATGGCCAGGCGTATCATCGCCCACATTCTTTCGGTTCAGTTAATATTTACTTCCCATGAAAAATAAGGCCAATTTGAAATCGTTCGCTCAAACCCCGAACCCGAACAATGAGCTGCGGCAAATGATCCGTTAGCTCATCTGCCAGGCGCAGAATCCATTAGAAAAGAAGAAAAGCGTCATGAATGCCGCGTAATGACGAGCGTGAAGCTGATCAATGAATTTCCTCTCCCACCTCCAAAATTTCTGATCTAGATTTGCTGGAGGAAAGCTGAGCCTCGAGGCTGGACCCTGAATGCGCTTCAATTTGCCTCTTCTACTGAGGCATGAGTGATTTTCTGTAGTACGGTGACTCTCTAGCATCTTTGTGGGAAAGAATTTCTTGGTCCGAGGTCCGACGAGTTCGTGGTAGAAAATATAAATTTTTATTTGTTTTAAATACGTATAAAGTTTTTGTTTCACGCTCACATGTTCTAGGCCTGCCTCAAAGTTACTGTGTTTGAGTGCTCTATCTTCCATCAAGTTAATCGTTTTGGGTTAGATTATTGGCAGTAGTATCTGTGAGCTACAGAGTCCCTCCACTTGAAAAATGCTGTCATGAAGTTGTGTGCATAAAAAATATGGAAACTCGTTTCTCCATGAACATTTTATGAACATCGCCTTTTTTTAGACAAAGCGGTATTAAAAATTTACTTTTCATTGTCATGCAAAATAAATTTTATATTACCAGAACATCTTTTTGTATCATTTTCTTCTTCTTCATTTTTTTTCTCGGCTTCAGTCACAAATTATGAAAACTTCACTTCTCTTTCAGCATAAAATTTCTGACGAAAACATTTTTCACAAATATTGTAACTGAAAAGTTTTTAAAACTGTTGCCAATAGGTTTAAAGATTCAGTTCAATGTGCCTTTCACAATCTTTGTGTTCAACAGTTTCTGAAATAATCGACAACCAATTCTAAGAACCAGCTCAATGACTTTTTCGCACACGTTCGACGAGAAAAGTTCTTCAAATTCACCGACAATTCATTTCGGAAATCAGCACACCTGAGCCAAACATGTTGACTAACGCATGACTTACCTTAAATTTACCAATTATTTATTTTGAAAATCAGCACACCTGAGCCAAACAAGTTGACCAGCGCATGAGGCCTTCTTAGGTAAGAGTGGGTCGAAAAAAGGCGTTCTGGTTAGATAATGACGGTTAGGACGTGTTCGGTTTTCAATATCTAAAACACTATCCACGAATTTTGTCATTGGTATAGCTAGCTATGCAATTTTATTGACCGCAGAATTTTAACGGGACTTGCCAGTAATTTACTGATCGCTGCAAACCCTACGTGAGAGAGGCAGAGACCCCAATAATGCCTTTGACCCCAATAAAGTGCAGCTGGGCCAATCGAAGACATCGACCGTGAGCGCGGCTGTGCCCCGGGACTTGAGAGCGCTAAGTCTGCTCCTCATGACACGACCGATGGAGCCCCAAAATTGGGTCGCAGGTCTCACACGGAAATGGAACACTTCCATTTGTTTGCCTGTGTGTCCAGCGAGACTTCCCGCTGCAGGTCGCTCTTCACACTGCCTCTCAACCGCAAATACTGGAAGTAAAAAGATGTTTGCGACAAATTAGTATGAGCATAAATATAATGTTTCGTTATGTTTCGAAAGTGATTGAAAGATTTTTTGAAACCAATAAATTTTAAGGTTCAGATAGAAATAATGTGACAAGCCAAATGTTACATACTTTAAATGAAAGTCTTTTCCCGACTCACGTATTTACGAGCCGATTTTTCATCGTTACGGCGGTACCTCCCATCAATGTATTGGTAAAATCTTATTTTTTATTTCGAAAAATGGCGCAAGCGTCTTTAAGAAGCGAAATCCCCTATGTTGGCGGAACGAATAAATACCAAGAGTCGTCGTGGTACAACGAACGGCTAATGACACTTCAACGATAGAATCGTTTCAATTGAGGTGCGTCACATTTCTAATTATTTGCTTTATAAATCTTAACTCACATCAAAAAATTGTCTCAACCCTATACCAAGAATCAAATTCTAAAATCTTCTCCTAGATATAAATAGCTGCTATATAGTTATTTTCTTGCTGTAATATATTACATTATGTTTGAAATTCCAAATCAATTGGAATATCCCATCTTATTCAGATGTTGTTGATCACCTGATACCAAATAACGACTGTTTTAATAACTCAAGAATGAGCAAATGATGCAAACAGTGCAGGCTACAGTAAGGGTCCAGAAGGAACGAACTCTGACGTAACTGGGGAACATACTGTTTCTGCAAAAATACCTCACCTGAAACCTGTAGAATTCCGCATAGTGTCAGATCAATATCTATGTTAGCAATTGTGGGAACACTGTTTTTACTTTTAAACAATTTTATGCGTCATTAACGCGCACAGATGAGTCAATCTCATCTCAATTTTCTGTTGCCAGTTGGTTAGTTAGTGAAGAAAGAACACAGTTGGTAGAGAAAATTGCAATGAAAAGTTACGTCTGAAACATCTATGAAATGTATTTATACTGTATGCATCGAAAAGCATTTTTCCAGTTTATTTTCTGAATAAATTTTACAAGAGATGCACTCATAGGATAGTCAAGGAAGCAATGAACGACGGTGAGTAGTACTTTCACTACAATTAATGTTCCCTAATACTTCACGTTTTAATGGGGCTCGATGAAAAAAAAATCCTCCAAGCTACTCTTATTTCCTTGCACTTTCTTATCAAATTTATGCGTTGTATTGCGGCTCGCTTTATACGTGTTCTACCTAACTTTCAATGCGAAAAAATACAACGGTTCTTACCTACTATATAGAAGGGAATATCAATGTAACGTGATGTTGTAGAACTGCAGATGAAAAGGGTTGCAATTTCAGGTTTGATAGAGGAAACCACTGCTCTCTCTCTCCTGAGTTATATCATAGAAAAAATATGAAAGAGTTGTTCTTAAAACCATTTCTATTATTTTAAAATCATAAATCTTGGAGTGTTCAGAGCCATTAGAACCGTAGGCGTTCAAGAAATATAGCTTGTTCTCTTTCAAAAGCTTCTATTGGAGTGATCCAATGCCGGCTGTAGAACGATCTGGAAATTTTGGCTTGAAGTGCTATTAAAATGCCCTCGCTCAGCGATGCTAAAGAAACGGCCTCATTTCTGTAGTGTATTTGAGGATCGGATATCAGAGCTGGCAGATTGGGGTGTACAGAGACGAAAGTACGTTCAACAGAGTCAGTAGAGGTTCCACCAATGCTCTTTGCTGAACGTAGTTTGGAGAACTTGGTCATGACAATAAAACACACATCAGTGCCACGGTGCCGAGTACTTTTAGAGGTTGCAAAGGCATGGGCATATTTTTTTTTTGACAGAATTAAAGTTAATGGGCAAGGATAGATAATATTTCAAGTTTGTTGTAATAAATTCTTTATTATCCTGAATAGATTGCTTTCTGATGTCTCTCTATTACTGAAAAGAGTATGCAAACTTTTTAGTTGAGTAATGATTTAGATATCATACTCGAACTCGGACATAAGAACTCGAACATGCTGCGCTCCAATCGAAAATATGGTGAAGTGATGCGCAGACTTGGTTCGGTTTTTGTGTCACGCGGTTTTGAAAGGAACTACAAAATATAGTTGAGACATCTTATCTTGTAGTGACTCTGTACATAAACGATGGTTCAAATATTTTACAGTATTTGATGATAACAACTGTCATACAGTTGCACATTAATATACGCAAAAAGTAAAATTTGTATTTATTTATAACAAAAAACGACGTTTTATTAAACAACTGAGCAGGTAAAATTAGGTAAACTTGAAATTTGAGACATTTTTTTTTAATTTACTGCGTTTAACTTCCATTTATTTGACGATGTCCGATATAAAACGAGCGGGACATAACATGTATCGCCTTACATCACAGATTAGGGAGAAAAATGCCATGACAAAGAGTTTACTCAGGTAAGACAGAGTACCAGCATCTTCTGCCTCTTGCATAACCCGTATTGCAGCGACCGTCAGCCTGCTGCTCTGGGGCCTGCCCTTGCCTTTTAAATTCGCACACCTGGACTGCTTTGTTCTCTGTCGCTGATTTTCTGTTTTTTATCTGGCCTCTTTAATGCGGGGAAAACTCTGGAAAGCTTACACAGTTGGTTTGGTAAATCTGCATAGTTTTTCTAAAACAGCCCTTCGAGGTGACGGTTGTACTCGATACTATCAATGCCACCTTAAATAAAAATTGTTAATCAACCACTTGTAAATCGTACGTCATTCAACATATATCAATTTGTAATAGATTGTAATTCTCAAACTGTATTAAATTTCATCAAATAGCCACATTCATTTAGTTCTAAACCAAGAACAATACATGATGATAAACGCCAATTTTTTGTTTTTAAACCGTCCTTCTCAAATCGTTTTATTCTGCAGCGCTGGTGACGCGCACTTGAGAAGAGTCGCCTCAAATGAAGCCATCGAGCAGGTCTGGGATGAGGGCTGCAGTGATTTCAGCAACATAGGGGCGAGATTTCCTTGTATGCGTCGCGGGCGGGTGCCTCAAACAAACTTGTTTACCACCCGCACGGAGCAGCGGCTCAACGTAGGATGTTGAACCGAGAGTACATGCTTACTGTCGTCTTATTAACTGCAACGACTTAAAATGCATAGAGTTTACACATTCTAATACTTGGATCATCGTTCTTTATTTGCTGGAGCGGAATGTAGCTGGATCTTGTTTATTTTGTATCTAGTCACAATGACTTCATATAACCAGATCTTAATTTTCTATTGCCAAATGATTAGTTACTGAAGAAAAAATACACTGTTGGTCGAAAAATTTGAAATGAAAATTTGTATCTCTAACAACAATAAAGCTAACGCAAAAAAGAATTTAAGTACTTCCTATTTGATGAACGAGTGGTACATTTTTGATCAAGTACGAAACGTTCACGACTAGCTGGTGAAGCCAGCAAACAAGCTCACAACGCTCACAAAGATATCCTCGTACATTTCACGTATTCTTCCCGTAGAGGTCAGTTAGCAAATGGCATTAAATTACGAGGAGGAACTTTATAAAATATGCGTTCATCCTCTATAAAGCCGGGTCCACACGCTACGTTTTTTACTCCGTTTTGCATGCGCAGTTCAAGACGTTGCAGGTAAAACGTAGCGTGTAGACAGGAAAACTGCGCAAATTTTTGGTCCGAAGGAAGACTGCGCAGTTGCAACGATAACTGAGCTAATGAGCATAGATTTCCGTGAACTGCGCAGACAAGTTGGAACGTGTAGACGCTAGCTCCGTTTTGTGGCTCATCTTTTTACACAGTTCTCGTGCAGCAGGTGACAATGGCTGACATCAGGAATTGCCCTCGGGAGTTTCTCACAGAATTTATTGATCTATACCAACGCTTTCCTTGCCTTTGGCGCGTCAAATCGAAGGAATATTGTGATAGAGACAAAAAGGCCAAGGCGTATGGAAAATTAGTTGAAAAATACAGAGAGATTGACGCGGAAGCAAACAGAGAAACAGTTGTGAAAAAATTAATTCACTCAGAAGTGTTTTTTGTAAAGAGTTGTGTAAAGTCAATAGTTCGATTCGATCTGGTGCTGGAGAAGAAGAAATATACAAACCAGCTCTATGGTATTTTGACTTGCTGCATTTCCTGAATGACCACGAGACTCCGAGAGCATCTAGAAATACCATAATTGAAGGTGAAGAAAATGGAGCACACGGACGACCAAAAGAGGTGAGTACAGTAATATTTCCTTTGATATGTTTCTAGTGTATTAGTGAGCGCCACCTGCGCCACAACCATACATCCCACAAGCAAGTCCACACAGTGTAAGGTATGAAACAAGAGCACAAAATCTGCCAGTGTCGCAAATCCAGCCACGGGAAGGCAATGAAAATGAGGAAGCAGACGTCCAGCAAAGCAAAGATGGCTCTGCACTTGGAAGCTACTTATCGACATTTAAACCCACATGAATTAAATGCATATGTTAACTGACATTGATAGCTTATGTGGTATCTCAGGAAGTTGAAAACGAACAATGTTTCATTGTGATATCCAATGATTCTATGAATCTTGCTTAGATCTGTGATTGCCATTCTTATAACATAATTATGATTATGTTTCAGTTAAATTTACCATAATTTTCTATTATTTTCATGGTGTTAATATGCAGCATCCTATAACTTTATTTGTATAGAATTGGAATTACTATTATTATAAGTAAATATTTACAAATGGCAATAACAGCATTACTCACCTTCAAATACTCATTCCTCAGCACCTGGAAGATAGCTTCACATGTTTCCGGAATGAATTTGCTTAATGCGTGTTTAGAGATGATTGTTGTATATTCCATGTCTTTGTACGTTCTACCTGTAGCCAAAAATCGTAAAGTAGCGGTCAGCCTTTCATGTGGTGAAATTGGTGCTCTCATACAAGTATCTTTTTTTATAATATGCGGTGTCACCAAATCCAATAAATAAGTATATGTCTCCGTGTTCATTCTCAAGTAATTCCGCCAGTCATTAGGTTCATCACTTAATTCACGTAGCAATTTGATATGGGAAAAGTTCCGTCTTCGTAGGAGCTACGTTCTCGACCACTTTGAACGGCGAGTTCTTCTAAAGCGTTGAACTCTTTTCTTTTTTACGAGACAAACAGCCAAAACTGTCAGAAGTTGCACCTCCTCCATCATCACAATATGACAGACAACTGAGCTAATCAGGTGGGAACATGGAACCGTGTGGACGCTCAAAACTTGCAACGTTTTAGGACTGCGCAAACTAAAACGGAGTAAAAAACGTAGCGTGTGGACCCGGCTTAAGATCACGTTGTTTTTAAATTGAAGTCCTAACGTCATTGATAAGGTCTTAGCTACTGAAATACAGGCTTAATTCGTTACTTCCGCGCCACTGTTACGTTTAGATCAAAATTGATTTTTAATTTACAATTTTATAATTTTTCTTTCTTGGCATGCAGTTGTATGATTGGCTTCAGTTCTCCGACCGCCAAACCAACATCAATATCATACCGTGCGGCAGCACTTCTGATGTACAGCAAGGTATCCGCTGTGTGCTTCGCCGGCTTTTAAGAACAGTTATAGAATAAAAAATTGGTAGCCACGAAAATTCTATTGCGTCCCTACGTGTTTAATGGTTGATGAAATAAAAAACTGACCGAGAATTAGAAGTTATGTCTCAGACTCCATCCATTGCAGAAGTAGGGAAGTGTAAAAATTAAACATGAAGTCCTGTTTGTAGCGGGCCAACCTGCAAGTGTTTGAAAGAGACGCAAGAAATGATTTTTTAAGGAACTCCATTTATTTTTTAAGCGATAAAATATAACACTTGAATGACAAACAAAACAAAATACGTATTATAGGATTTAAAAAAATTTTCCTTTCTTTGTGCTGAAAATTTGCTAATCATAAACCTGGAGAATCCTTTCCTGAATTAAATACTCAACTGTAACTCAACCGACTGTTATGTTCGCTAAAATAGACTTTTAACACGGACATTGAGTTACTACAGCTCACATCGAAATATTTTAAAAAATACTACTCAAAGCCTTTAATTGTAAGTGTTATTGCAGAATTTGATCGAAAAATTGTATTACAAAACACAGGCGTATAACTGTTCTTCAATGTCGGAGTCGTGCATTACCTTTAAATAACTCTCGTTCCTGTATTTCATGCCTATTTTGATTAGCTGACGGCATGGAATTTCGTTCAATGGACACCTGAAATACGCACAGTCTTATCGGTACTCTAAGGAATACCGCTGCCTTCCATAATATCATTGCATTTATTTCCTAGCCCTTTAATGCATCAAAACACACGTGATGTATAGTCTTCAATAGCAAAAAAAAACGCAACACCAAAAATTGGTGCGTGCTCTATGGTCGCGGGCCTCGTTCATTATATTCTTAAATATCCACTCACGCCATCCACTGAGCTCACAAATACGCGTAATGTATTGCCTCGCATAACAATAAACGTCATTGTTTAAGATGAGGAGCGGCGCGCTGTGTTTGCGCTCCTCCCTGTAAGGACGTCCTCCAATCTCAGCAGCATCACCGCAGGCGCTCGGAAGATGCGGGTACAAGCTTACCTGGCGCCCGCCGCAGATTTATTGCCAACCAAGCATGCTGGTAGCGAACATCGCTTAAAACCTTACGTATTATCGGTTAAAACCTCACGTATTATTGGTAACACTCGAATAATAAGAAATTGTCATCGTGGTTTGTGATTGGGTTGTGTGTGTTTGTTAAAATGTGTGTGCATTTGCGTTATGTTCGTGAGCGGAATGCAGTTTAACGGACTGAGAGTAGTGCACCCGCTTGCGGACGGCGGTCTTTAAATTGTTTTCTGCTGAGATTTCCTAACTGGCTGACCTTGTGAGCTAAATCTGAGCAGGAGCTGGGCTGCGAGATGTGGGCGATGACCGCTCAAGGTGACTTGAACAATGTTGGCATAGGGGCGCACTTATTGACGGAAAACAAAGTTTTGTGCTGTGCTTTATGACTGAGATCCCTGCGTTCGATCTATACCACTCGGATAATTTATTTGAAGTCTCACATTGGAATTTTTAACGGCTTAAACGAAAATACTTCTTCTAACCCCCAAAAAAGAAAACACATCGAAGTACTTTCTTTCTACACAGTGATAAAATTAACTTTTGGATTAGGGTAATTTATTATCGAATTGAATCTTCAACATTATAAATAACAGTCTGTTACGCCGACACAAAGCATTGAGATTAAAATATTGATCTTCTTGAAGCCTGAAAACTATACAGAGAAGTTCAAGGCAATTTTAAGATTATGGGCACTATCGCACGGTGCAAGCCAAAAAATTGTGCAACTCAAAATTTGACTCTCAAAAACATTGTCACCATTGTTTTTTTTTCATTTTGCTTATACGGTACACACTTGCTCTGAAATGTCCAGGTTATTCAAATTAGCAGCCCAAGAGAATTTTTTTTTGCTATTTCTCAGTTTCTGGAGAGATAAGTTTTTATGAGTGAAATCTCTCACGGGACTTCTTTATCAACTCTTTCCAACATGTTAGGCGAGTAGTAAATGGAAAATAGAATTGATATAAAAGGAATTTTTCAGTTTTCGATGTTTCTCACTTCGCGTGATCGTTGACTGGTTATTTAATTTTTTCATTGGAATATTTCTAGCTTTGCGACAAATCGGAATTGCGGCATCCAAAGATCATTAGAAAAACGTAATTCAATCACAAAGATTGAAAAATACCAAAAAAATACCACAAATACCTTTACGACGAACTGATTTTGGAATTTTGACACAGGACTCATTTTGGTTGTGGGTTACATTTTTTAGTTGCTTAATAATTTGTGGGAACATGAGAATACTAAAATTTAGCAATTAACGAGCCTGCTAAAAACTTCTAGCGAAACGCCTGTACTTAGTATCTTCTCTTTTTTTTCTGAGAATCAGCAGGGAAAATTTGTAATTTATGAAGAAAGACGTAGTTAAGACGTGGTCTAGTCAAAATTTTCGATGAAGAATGTCATCAAGTTATAGAAGACAAATCCGAACGATTGGTGGGTTTCTAAAAAATTTTTAAAACTACCTAACACTTCAAATCAGGGCTTACAGAAACATACAAGATACTAAAAGTGCATTATTCCGGGTATTAGTAATACATCAATGACTTAATTATAGTTTATGACCTCAGTAACACAATGGTAGTAACACGTTTTTATGAGCTGTTATAAATTTAGTTGCAATACACGAGGCAGAGCCTCATTCCAAAAACCCAATTTTCAACCAATTTACGTATTCGTAGCCCTGTCGACTTCGCAGAGCTCACGCTGCTAGCTGCACCACCACCGCAGCGCACATTGCTTGAAAATTGTGACGGTGGTTTGTATTTTTGAGACGCAGTCGTGTAGTGTGACACGTGATCTGGCCGCACGGCGGGGGGCTCTTATGACTGATGGACGAAATGCTGGTCACTGCCTAGGTGATCCTGTCCTGCCTCATACCTGATTATTCAATCGTGACCTAAATTCCTGATTTCTTAGGGATTTCCCTGCAAATGGTCCACCATTTGCTTCTTTTACTCTTTTGGTTTTTATTTCAAAAAATAGAAAGGCTCAAATATGTGCTCTGATGTTATGCAGTTCGTTCACATATAGCATTTAACTGATATAGATTCCAACCAGCAATAGGCGTGACTCGTAGGTGTGACTCAGCGGTGATCTCGAGTGGCTCACTAAATTGATTGACTTGAGAATCTAATTCATTCAAATTAATAGATTGTCGTCCTCCATGATTTGCAATTTGGCTGCTACCATTTAAATCGATACTCTTTTGGCATACCGTTAAATTTGTTTTAAGCTTTGAAAATACTTTGGCGTGGGTGCACAAGTACATATGAAGCCACATAGAATATTGAACTGTGGGTTCCCATATTTTTCATGTGTTACTAATAAACCGCAGAAGAATAGTTCATTGAAATATTGTTTTATTAACTTTAAAATTCATTTTGCAATGTGGACTTGTTCTCTTGTTCTTATATTCCTGAGAACAAGTTACATATTCCATTCGAGTGATTGTACTTACGTTGAAATACTGAAAAAAAATATTTCCTTCTAAACTATAATTTCTCCAACTTAATTGTTCGTTAATCTCTTAAGACGATAGAAAATTCACTTCATGTCCCCATAAAATGCAGAATTAGCAATGGTTTTCAGTACGACATTCATTTATGAATGCATTTTTCAACGTACTCTTTTGTGAGGTAGGCACTCTTATCTAGTGATCACCTCACACGCTCCTGGCGTTGAGATAAGTATATACTTCACATGTCCTGAGACGGGCGCAACGATGGTCCAGAAGATTTCGGAACCAAGGCGCTCCTCGTCAAAAGATGCACGTCGATACGCAACAGAGGTCAAAGAAAAGGTGACGTGAAACAAAAGATTCACAAAGATTACAGAACCTTAATCTTAGACCTCCTCAATGATAAGTTCAGTCGGTCTCTCTGGTCCGACGGAGTTATGCTAATGTGTAAACTGAACCGTAAGTAATACGTCTAAATCTTTTTATTCAGATTCAAAAGGTGCCCGGAAGTCGCGCGGTCATTGGCGCAAAATGAATGGACTTCGAGGGCACATTTCTACGTGGATTTTGACGTGAAAATAATTCAAGACAACGGTGACCCGCCTTCGTTTGTGGAACTTAATGCCTACACCGAAATTGGGCTTTGTTCCGCTTACGTTAAAAATAAAGCAGTTCTGTCTTTTCTATGTAAGTCATTTGTCGCATTTCACGCATCATCTGAAACCTGACTTTACTAGCTTTATTTTGAAAACACGCATTTCCTAACATTTGAGAGCATAAATTTCAAAGGTTTTTAATAATTAAAAATTTCGTTGTAAAAGAAGTGATAATCTTCAATCGCTTATTTATTTTTTCTAACGGATTAGAAAGAAATGTGGCCCAAATAGATAGAATTTCTTTTATAATTTCAGTATTTTTTTATTATATGACAAAATTATAAAAACACAGCGTTAGTAACATATTGCGAGAGATAGATAAGATGACATAACAGAATAAATTATATGTTTCTCAATGAAAAAATACGTACATTGTTAACAACCTATTGAATAATAAAAAAATGTTTATGAAACTTATCTTCAATTTTTTCCATCCACGTTTGAACTTTAAGCTCAGAAGAATGTTTCACCCAATCAATTGCGCAAAATTTTTCAAAATAACATTTTCGATTATTTTCGACCTCTCCAAAATATAATTAAATGACAGGTTAAATAATTTGATTTTTCATCGAGTATTTTGCATTCAACATCACCCAAGTTGAAATCATACACTCAATTCTCCCTCATATTTTAGCGGTGGCTGTTTGATTGACTAAAATTCGTCACAGGCATGAGCAAACTCCTGCCTAGCTATGCGGAAGTGAAAGCATCTTCTTACACGTAATGGCCGCCTCGGTACACTTATTCGGATCACTTTTCTTGAACGGTGATGGTCAGTTTGAGGCCAATGTTGGACTACCTTGTCTCTATTTCTCATAATTACCGCACTCACTGTGTGTGCTCCTAACAATGCTGGCTGACGAGCTAGACCTGGGTATTCTACAATTATTTTTGGTCGTCGTCGTCGCGGACAAGTAAGAGCATGAATTCTTCTAGACAGACTTGGTTAAGCTACGTGCTTTTTTCCAGACTAAAATACTCAAGTTCGAGTTATTGAAGCGTAATTTGAACACAAGACAGCCCCGCAAAATTGACAGATAATGAGAGTTCATATTAGGCACAGCAAAAACTTAGGCATTTTGGCCAGAAAAACAAACAGCACGTGGCGGAGCCAAGTTCTTTAATAAGAACTTACGCTGCTCTAATAAGAACTTACGCTCTAATAAGAACTTACGATATAAATTGTACGAAAATTGGAGTTCTATTTGGTTTGCTACGCTAGAGTTTTTTATACGCGCATTGGAGAGCGAAATATCATTCATTTGAATATGATTTCATAGATGTAATTGTACTTGGTATAATTCACACGTAAATTGTATGCTCGTGATTCGTATAGTGAAGAGTGCAAGCCTGTTCCTTGCGTTGATGTTCGAATAATATTTTTAAATGCTATTGATATTTGAAACGTATTTAGTCAGACATTTTAACTCATTAAGGTGAAAATTCAAACGCGGAAGACAACTGAAATATGTAAGCCATTAATATTTTTAATTAGCAAGAAAATCAACTCTCTTTAAGCTTTGTTCTCTTCAGAGACGACGTTTTCTAAGAAAATAAGTTCATTCACACAACGATAACTAATCGTTTCGATACAAAACACAACTGCTTGAGATGTAAAGAATTTACAAGAACAATGTTCTGAATCTGCACCTGGAAATTATCAGTGGCCCAGATCAGCTACAAGTGTATTGTTACGAAGTCAACGCGACGTATCTCGGAAGAATAAGACACTCAGTAGCGAACACGCTGCCCGGGCGGGCGGCCAGGGCTCTGCAGCAGTAGCACCTTTATTAGAAGGTACAGGACATCCATGCCAGCTGTGACAGTCCGTCTTGTGCCACCCAGCTGGCCAGAAGGGTTCATGGACAGTCCGGGAAAAAAAGTCAGAGACAGGGTGGGATTTTCACCTTAGGTATGATTTTAATTTCAGAGAAGTTTGATTAAAGATAGATTTGGAATTGTGACAGTTTGCTTGTGTTTGAGAAATAACGTTCTCTCTCTCTCTCTTCTAAATAACTTAGGAGAGATAGATGTTAATGATAGTTGATCATTGATGGCAGCGAATGTTTCCCTTCCATTCGATGGGCTGCCACACAAAATGCCTGCTCTCACGCCAATACACACAAAACAAAAATACACTTCAAGTGTATTTTTACACTTCAAAAATACAGTTCTAAAGACTTGCGTCCAATTGACGTTATGAATTATTTCTTTTTGAAAAATAACAAGATGAAACACAAAAAAGATGATACACAATGGGTTTTGAAGATAAATCATAAATGTTGAAAGAAAATTATTCACCATTAATATCTGAGGAAGAATATTTTGGCAGGATAATGTCTGCGAAATGTTTTGAGTCGCAAAATATACCATGAAGGAATTAATTAGGAGGTAGTTCCAATGGGGAAGAAAGTCACTTTTTCTCGCCAGAATCATTTAAAACAATTATTTCAAGAGTATTTTTCCTTTGATCTACGAAGGAACTGAAATTGTTACTTGAAATACAAGTATAGAAAAAGAGCAAATAGCGAAACTCGAAAGTCTTGCGAAGTAGTCAACTCAATATCTTCAACTCAAAACGAAACATTTTTCCATCTACAGAGTTCAATGTATAGAACTGTACATGCCAGTAAAATTACGGTGCATCGAAACACAGAGACAAACCGAAAATTTCACCAGCAAACTGGACGGGTACAAAATGTAACAAAAAAAGGCCAAGTGTACATGCTCCCACTGAGGTCGACTTCACAGCTTCTGAAATTTGCAATTCTACTCTCATGCGATGGCGATGCTTTCAGAAGAGAGAGGCATGTCTGTATCGAAGAAGGCCATTTCGACCACCGTAGCACGTCCCAGCAAAGGGCACCCTACAGGGCAAAGGGCCAATTTACATGTCGTAGGAAGGCCTCACGGCCAGGAGGGCCAAAGGGGCAAATGCAGTTGTCCCAATCAAGCGCGCAGTGGAGACAATAGAGTCGTTAGCGAAGCTGTTGGCTTGCCCATTTTTTATAAGGAAGGGACACGTGGTTAATTTGAGGCTGATTTATGGTTGATTCTCAGGATTTATCTGCCATGAGTATGTTGTTTCATAGAAAACTGCGGGCCGAAGTAAAATTCTCGTAAGTTTAACCTATTATACAAGCGATGCTTTTCTTCCAGAATTTAAGGAAAAAATTGTTGGCAGCGTTGTAGATGAATTTTTAATTAAATGATTTTTTTTTGCCGAAGGAGACTGATGTAATTAAATTAATTGATGATCCTAAGGATGACAGACCAAGCAATGATACTCGTATTTAAATTTTGGTTTCTTCAAGAGGAAAAAATTTTTATCTTCTCATGAAATTATTCGACGCAATAACTCTCGATATGATTTAATTTCATAGAACGAATACAAAAAAATATGATGTTTTGAGGTGACGTATTATAATGCCTAATTAGTGTCGAAAAAAATTCTGAAGATATTAAGAAGAATAAGCAAGTTCTTATTACATATCAGATCGAAATTGCTTTATTATCGAGTTCGTTTCCTGAAAAGAAACTATTTTTTTACCTTTCATCCAGTTAATACACAGAGGTAAAACTTAACAATAAATAAATGAAATATTGTTGAAAATTTTTCTTTAAACTCTGGCATTTGCTTTTTGGTGAAGTTCTGTGCAATTAGATTTTTTCAACATGGTAAATTCCGAGGAGAGCTACGCTTAGACCAACGACAAATCAACACCCTTAAGATAATCTCAAAACATGTTTCTAGATCAATTAAGTTGTAAGTCGTGAGTCTTGACTAATTACCAATGCGGCAGCTAAGTCAATCATCAGACAGGGCCTGTTTTTATGTCCTTCAGATCACCGCAGAAGATCGGCAGCGGCACAAGCCAATCTTCGCTAACATCGCCTCAGCCCAAGTTCAAATTACTTAATTTTACCTCGAGCTTCAAGAACACACCTCCCGAAATTGTAAGGCTGCCCAAATTCAAACGTGGTCCCTGTAAAAATACGAGCACAAACACGGAAAAATTAATCAATAGTACACACACACACACACAGGCGTGGTTGTGTGCCACGAGGTCCAATAGTTATTACCTTAGATTTTCTTTTTCAAAATTACGATTCTAAATTTTCAGCGAGAACACAGTTGATAGGGTTACGGGCAATGTATTTGAATGAAGTGGGAGCTCCGAATTTGAGTAATTTCGGAGAATTTTTGTCCCACAACTCTTTTGGCAGAAACAATTTCGGGGATGCGAATAACATCATTTTGGTGATGCACAAGAAACATGGATATATACTTGCTTCACCTGTAAAAATTAAATATCTCAAGGAAATATGACTAGGTAAAGGGATTTCAATAGTAAACATTTTTTTCAGTTTTGAGATCAGAGCTGTGTTCTGAAGTATAGCATATGTCGAGAACACACACAAACTTTAATCTATTAGTTATAGATGGTATGTTGTGAGACTGAGCAATTTGTTGAAAGTATGTAATGAAATAAAATTTAAAAATGTCACTACTGCCACTCCCAAGTAGGGAAATTTTTCTTTGACGATGCTCAAAGTAACTTGGGATTTCTTATGGGTATTCTATAAAAATACGTGGCATTATTTCGAAATCATATTATCCATTCCTTTTATTTCGTTTTTGCTAGTATTATCTAATAAATCTTGTAGATTATCACAAGTAGATCATCTGTATTCTGTAAAACTTCTCTGAGTGAATGAACAAAATAGAGACTCATTAAAGCATCAATGGTGGAAAATTGTGAGATTGTTCCCTGCTCTTCTCTCTATCTCATGAATTCAAGGTTTGATAACCAAATTTAGGGAATGAAGTTATAAAATGCAAGAATTCAAACTCACGCATTATCAATTAAATGAACTACAATTTTATACGGGGGCTCATTTCATAGTTTTATCAATTAATTTTATGAGAGGGTTCAGATAATTTTCATTGGAATGTAGATTAATTTTACTACAGCTGTGAAAAAATTCTTGTTTAATATGGAATTATTTTACCAGAGGGCAAAGAGAATTTTGCTAGAATGTGAAATAACATACGTTTTCTTTGAGTGAAAGTAGTGAATGATGAATAGTTTGAGAAATAATAGAAATACAAAAGAAAATTAAATTTTTCTGGCACAAATAAACATTTATTAGAATGGGTTGGCAGCTGAAATTGAAGGTTTAATACTTTGAAACTTGATTTAAAGCTTGATTACGATTAAATACTTATTTTATTTATTATTGAGTCTGTGGGATGAGGGAGCTGTTTTCCGATGTGTGCGTAAACGAATTTTAAAATAACGCTTTTACAGAAGGTAAAAGTTTCGTGAGTTTGCTTATCAAACTCAGTGTAAACACACAAAAATATTCACTATTTCTCAAAGAACAAGTTTTCCATTAACACGAAATACTTAAACTTTCGTCTTTAGAAAACTGAAACCTAGAGCCTAAAATTGGGCCCATGTATTTTTGACGACCGTACATCCTGTGAACATCTCACGTAATGTCCTCCAGACTTTCCCATGTCGAGGTTCGGAGCAGACAACTCCGTGGTCAGTTCGGTTTTTGAGAGACAGGACAGACAGGAAGCTAGGTCAGCTTCACACGCTGGAGTTGACACAGAGTTCTTCACGGTGGCCGTGGGTGAGTCAAAAGAGTCTCTTGGTCTCGTTTTACCACTCAAAATACTCTTGAAGCTTCTCAATAGGAACCAATGACAGAAACAAACAGAATTGAGAGCAGCAGAAGCGTCTACGGAACTACAACAGTTTAGGCCAGGAGCTAAGTCAACATTTCTAGTATCTCCTCGACGTGACTCGGGAGCTCTTTTCTTAGACCTTATGCACGGTGGCAAGCGTTCGCACCACGTCCTGGAGCCGAAGGCTCGTCTGAGAGGCATATGGGAAGGGGATACATGCATATTGGTAGCAGACAGCATATTTTACTTTTAGCGAACGGCTGAAAACTACCGTAGGCCGTGTAAATCAATTCATTACAGCACGTGCCGACCTATATTTCACTGCTGCAGAAAGAAGTGTCCTCTATACTTCACTGCTGCAAGCGGTGTATTTTATTTCATTTCAGCAGGCAAAGGTGTCTAGCTCATGGTACCAGACGTGCCCCTCAAATTCAAATGAAAACACTGTGTCCTCTATTTTACTGCAGGAGGTGTCTGATATTTCAATGCAGAAGGTGGTGTTCTCTATTGTTCAGCATTGAGTTTTTAGTAATGGAAATACCTAAATTACCTAAATCTTCACGCTCTAAAGAAAAGAAAATAGTTGTAATGAAAATCACTTCAACTCATAACGGTTTTCAAAACGTATGATGCAATTACATCATTTTCATCTCCTGTAAATTTAACTAAACTATCTTAGATTTTTTCGAAAACTTCATTAAAACACTAACAATTCAACATAATGAGCACAAAAAAGATATTAATGGTACACCACTAGTTTATTTTCAGGGAAAAATAGTGTCGGTGAGGTAATTTAGTGATGTACGTCTTTTGTTAAGCCTACTAACGCAGTAGCACCTTATATAGGTGTAAGCTAGAAAATTTATTAAAAATTCTTGCATAATGTGTTCAGGAATCTTAATCTCCAACTTGAGTCCTTTCCAATTATTTTCTATGTTTATTAGTTGCAACATTTGTTTAGTTTAACGTGTACCTACGACCAGGGGCTGCTTACTCAAAACAAAAAATTTTAATTAAAAAAATGAATCGGCAAAATCAGTTCTGCTCAGCTGACTCTGCGGATCAATGTATTCCTTTGGCAAACTCAAGAGGCTCTAAGTATTTTTTGGAGATTTCTGAGAACCTTTGAAACCACCTCAATATCCCCGTAGCTGTGCCTCCTGAGGTTGCCGCGTCACCGAGGACCGTTACACAGGCAACAGGTTATGCTTCAAAGGCACTAAGCCAAAATACTTCGACCTGACCCCGGAGACTTAGACATGGAAATCCTATAGACGAGAAGACACTGAGATCGCTCATGGAGAAAAGCCCGTGCGGCGCACAATGGTCAGGTAGAGGTAGATGAAAGCATTATTGTAAAGAGCACCCAGCATGTTTTTCCACAAGCACTGTGGTTTTATCGATTTACGTCAGTATTTTGGGACCGCGCTCCTCGGTGAGAAGTTGTCCCGTTAGTTGTGCTGCAGCAACTTGGTCGTCCTGAATATACTAGCATAATAATATTCTATGATTTACCCTAGTATTTTGGGACAACGTTTTTTGATGGGAAGCTGTCATGTCAGTTGCGTGGACGCAACTGGCTCGTCGTAAATTTTTTAAGGTTTTAATTTTTCTCTTCAGAAACGTAACTCGTTTCTTCATTAGCTTTCGAATATAACTGGGATTCCTAGGACAATTTTGTCAACTCTGACTGAGAGTGAGGAAAAATGAAAAGTTAATAATTTGCTGTCATTTATCTGTTAGAGATCTCACGGTATACTCGCTATTTTCTTGGAGTATAAATTGTCTAAGCATAGCAATGCACTTGAAACCCGATATAGATCAATGAACAAGTTATTTCCTTTTTTCCAATATTTTGAGGCCAATCTTTCTTAATACGCTGAATAAAAAGTTGGAAACACTAGAGTAGGAATGTTTTGTGGAGTATTGCTCAATTCATCAGATTTTTTTTACAGAATCATTGTGGACAGTTTCTTCAGCTCTTCCGTCAAAAAAAGGCAAAATGGAATTAAGAAGAAATTAAAAAAGGTTATCTGAGGGGTAAAAATATTTCATGAAACTTTAATAGTTTTCTGAAAACTTAGAAAGAAAACATTAAACCTGAGACAAAAACATTTGGTGCCACAGTTTGATACGCTGTTGATAAATTAGTTAAGGAAACAATTTTTTTGCATTTTGAATAAACTCAGCGCCACATCCCACAGCATAGTAAAACTGCACATTCGGCCAACCAGCGTCGCTAAGTAAATAATCTTCATTTTGCACAAAAACCTCACCATAGCGCCTGTGCTGCTGCTATAGCGTGAGGTCTGCCCCACTAGGTATAGCCTGAGATTTACCTCTAGCTAATATTATAGCGTGAGGTCAGGTTAGATTAGGTTGCTGATGGATATAGCTCATTTCCATACATTTCATTTAGCGATAAACACTTAATTTGTATATCCCAAACTACACCTGGGTAGGCGATACATGGATGTAGACCTCACGGTATAGTATCACCGCGCTTCTTCACAATTCCATTAGCTAATAAAAAGCTTCCAAATTCCATATTATTTAGAGAGCTGATCATCAGAAAACGATTTGTGGAGCTGAACAAATTTTTAAGGCCGAACTCATATCGAGTCATGAAGATAGCATATGAATTACGCTAATGATCATCATGCAGCGTCAAAAACCAATTGAAATTTTTCTCTCTTTTGTAAAATTTTTGGAAAAACTTCAACGGCAAACAGTTTGGGAAATGAAGCTTAAACACACTTTTTTTTAGAGTAGTGCGTATGAAATACTAGATTTCCTGTTCAAAGAGAAGCCATATTTGTGCCAACTGCAGGGTTGAAGTATCTTCATTCTAGAAGAAACATACTTTCTTTTACTACTTTAATTAATATTTTCTTACAATGGATGTATTATTTTTAACTGAATAATTTATAATTGTCTCGTTATGATCTTCAGTGGCAAAGGAGGGTCTTCGTAAGGGTTTATTTGTTAATTCAAAACATGTCATGTAGATCTTTTACATGTCGTAAGCCAGAGTGTGCACATCCACTACATACGTACATGTATACCTGATACATGTATCGGGTATACATGTAAAACGAAGTGTGTTGATCACGTATTCATTACGGAAGTATTATAAAATGTTCAAAATGACATAAATGGGAAGAAATGACAAACCTGTCACTTTTTTAGCAATTTAATTTAATTTTCGTAGTCTCGTCAACCCGGCGTCATTATAAGCCGTTTTATGAGCTATTTTAGCACCAATAATTAGATTACTAAATGCAAAGCCCCATTGCATTTTTTACCTGAATGAGAAAAAGACAAAAATTCTATGTTTTTCAAATTTCCGCCTAATTTGTGGCCCGAAATACCGGTTTGTCCAGCTAGAGTTTCCCATCCAGTCAACCCGTCGTTGCTTCGCGCATTTTTCCGAATTTCTTTTGGGTGTTCCTGATGCCTGGACATTTCCTTTTGGGCGATTTCACGCATTAAATGGCTATCAAATGGGATAAAGAGATGATGGTGCATCAATGGCGTTTGATGGAAGCCTTTGTCACATCTTCGGAGGGACAAAAAACACAAGCGACTCGCGGCCTTTGCGCACAGCACCAAGTCCTCGCGCTGAATACGTTCATCTCTCTGCGTTATGGATAAAAACTCGTTTTACTTACGTGCTTCAGAATCTGGGCTAACAATTTTAACATTAGGCGGAATTTAATACGTTCATCTCTCTGCGTTATGTGTTAGATCATAAAAGCTGGTTTTACTTACGTGCTTCAGAAATTGTGCTTACAATTTTAACATTAAGGTGGAATTTACCGAGGATTTTTTATGAGTTTCGCACTCATGTCAAAATATTGGTGTGAGTTTAAAAACAATGTTAAACCACATTTTAGGCATAAGATGAGTTTGACCAAAGACCTTTTCGCACGTGTATTATTTTCAAATCGAATGAAATTCGAAAACGAAGCCAGAGAATTTTTTGATAAGCGATAAAAGTGTGAAGCACCTTTCGGTATATTAACGCAACTTTTTGAATATATTGATGTCTATAAATATCCAAACGAATGAATCAGTACAGTTGGTAAAATGAATTTCTTTGCTATAAATAGTACAGATTAGACAAGAAAGCTGTGCGGTATTTGTAAAATTAACTGCAACTAGAATGGCGACTGCAATTTACTCAAATTACTGGCTTAAAACTCAGTGTAATGTTGCTATTCAATGCGCAAATAATCACGCTGTCACCTGTGGTAATCACCTGCAAAAGGAGCCAGAAGTTCATGACATTTGTAGACCAACGACGTGTACAATTCCTGGTTTGTGAGCTCCTATCGCAATCCTACTTTCTTTTGTAGACGTGACATTACTTCTTTTGCAGGGTGCCGTTGCAGATCGCTAGATGGTGGTACATTATTCATACATCAGTTTACCGTTCTATTTTCATAAGCGCTGAATGTTGAGTTTGCTCATGTTGCCCATGCGACGGCAAGCGTTTCCATCCGTTCGGCTTTGTCCCCCTCGGAGCTGATAAGACTTCCGCGTACAAATTGAAGACCGTATGCAGGAAATCAACATATATGCCACTCTGTAAAGGCAGTGGATCTGTTTGTGATACATCTCACCATGAATGATCTTTTTCAATTCCATGGAGTATCCATGTTCTCTTTTCCCAGCATTTGTGCTTCCCTTGTTAGAATATACGACATGAATGAGAGTTTCAATTTTTTTTCCTTCTGACAATGTTACAGTGAAGAGTTGAAAGAATTTAGCTTGTCAAAAGCAATTCCATCCTTAAAACATACAGAGTTTACGTCGTAGAAAAAAATATAAAGTAGCCCTTTTAGCAAAATTTTACCAACTCACAACCAACGCTACAGATGAGAGACATTAGTCTATTATACACTGTAGAGGGGACGGCCCAACATTACCCACGCATGCAACTTCAAGAGCACTCGAGTATACAAAAAGGAAGCATGGTGCAATCAATTAGAAAGGTTAAAAAATGCCAAGTCTTGGAAGACTGCACCGCTGTGACCACTCAAGCGAAAACTACAGACTCACCTCCGCTGACTCTTTCAGTAATGGCGATGCACGGACTTGTCTTCAGTGATCCGAACCGAGCGTTTCAGCCATGAAGATCATAAAAAATAGCTTTACATCCAGTAAAACACCCTGGTCGCAATCCAATATTCAGAAATGAACGATAAACTACGAGTATAATGCGTGAATTGCGGTTTAGGGTTTGTTGTCTGTGGGTTGTGAGGAATCTAGGATTTGAAATACACGCCAACATGCAGCTTGTACGAACAAGCATAGGTATTTGATTGGCTATGTTGAGATACCTAGCACCAACATTCAGAAGCATTCATTCCACTGGTATACTTTAATGTGAGATACTTAACGAAAATTTAGCTAAATCACTTAGCAAAAGATTTGTTTTTTGGAAAATTTATCAAGAATTATCACCGTTGAACAGTAATTCGAAAAAATTAAAAATACTTTGAAAGTTTGCAGGGATGATCGAAAACTCATCTCGATCCCATTGACCAATTCAAATGAGATCAAGAGTCTCAAAGGCCCTCAAATTATGTATTCCTGGGTCACAAAGATGAATGTCTTTGCTTTTTTCTACTTCCTCTCAAACTCAATAACTTTTCAAGAACCTGTCTCGAGTTAACAGTTATTTTTTATCGTTTTTCCCGCCTATGGTATTGTTAATCGGTCAAATTTTAAAGTATCTTTAGCATTTGATAAAAGAAGGACCGACCTGAAAATGTTTATTTTCAATAGTTATTGTTTCAAATTATTAATGTATTACCTTCAGCGCTGAATTAAGAGAATTCCTAAGCCTAGCAAAAAACACAAAAGTATACATCAACATGATTCAAGTGCACCTAATCTATTACTACAGCACACGAAATAGATTAGATGTATTCCGATACATTTACAAAAGAAAACTTTTTACTTTATGCTGGTTCTGATTTTTAGCTTATTTTTATATCGGAAAAAATATGATTTCGTGAAATATTTTCATTTTCTGGGAAGAATTATTCTAAGTTAATATGGCAGGAAGTTTTTTGGCTTTATAAGAAGCAAGAAACTGCACAAAACTGTACAAAACCTGGAGGCCAATTGAGCGAAGTTCTAACAGTTAAGCATTGCGAAGTTCTAACAGTTAAGCATTCAATTAAGCATCACGCTTCTGTGATGCGAGCCTTTCCCTCGGTTGAAAAAATGCTCCGACAAGCATCCTACCCTCACACAGCGCACTTCTCTAATGCTAACATCACCTTCGGTTGGGACAATGCTCCAACAATGTTCCTTTTCTTACACATCTCACTTCTCTAATGTGAGCCTCTCCCTCATGCAGTTCGCCCAATGCTCCATCAAGCATCATACTCTCACACATCTCACTTCTCTAATGTGAGCCGCTCCCTCAGTTTGCACAATGCTCCAACAACCATCCAACTCTCTTACATCTCACTCAACTAATGCGAGCCTCTCCCTCGCTTGACACATTAACTTTCCAGTGCTGTTGTGGATCTGAAGTCTTTTCAGTACGGTAAAGATTGATGAAAATTCTCGAAATTTCGTGGTAAAATATTTCAAAAATCATTCTGAGAGAAATTAAATACTCTATTGAAACTCGTTGACCTTCAAGTATCTTGAACGCGAGGGTGTAATGCATATCAGAATACGACGCTTACTTCATGGTTTCCAACCTGCGATAAAATGATTGAGGAATCAAACGCTAAAAGGAGTTTCTTCGATTGACGTTTTTAAACGGTTTTACGAATTTATCATATACTAGGAACACTTTTTCAATCACATGATAAAAGAGGGGACCGGAGAATTCCTGTACTTCCCCTCTGTAAAGTATTAGAGTCTTTAGATCGGAATACATAGGAGCAAAACTCCTTTATTTTAGGCTTATCTAGACACGCGGCAGCCCCAGCTGTTCCGCGCGTGCTCCAATGCCAACGAAAGCATTTACATCACACTATTTTCTTCTCTTTTCCTGCTAGAACTAACACTTCACACACACATAAATAATTCCTATTAATAATATCATCGCTAAGTCTATTTACGGATTGAGGTTTGAAAGTATAAAAGGATTTGTACGAACGAAAAAGATTTTAAATGTGGCAACCACCAGCAACCCTGCCAGGTGCGCGCCAGAGCGCAGCGCACCACGAGCTGGAATAATCAATTGAGGTCTGTTAAATGTAGCCTTTATTGTAAAGAAACATGACTTTCTTACTGCTTGGTCATCGTCAGACTCTTTGTCTCTTAAAATGACGTCGTGAAAACAAACGCTGCCATATCGTCAAGCTTGATTGCTAACATTCTCACTTCTGTATCATTGCATGCCTCACCCTCCGCGTACGGTGAAATGGGTAATTTTTTATTTTTGTGTACTTTCATTCATTAATGTGAGTAGATATAAATGAGTTGTTTTTTCTATTCGACTACTCTTCCGGAGTTCAAGTTTATTTCGTTTCATTAATTACAGAAATCCCTTATAAAATGCAATTACTTCAATTAAAAACTTCAATGTCCGATTTTCTCTTAAGGACATTATGCATTACGTGAAAAGCTATCGATAATAAAACGAATTTTCGTTCGCTGTGTTTTCAAAATCAAAGACCCCTCCACTTCGGGTCAAATAAAATCAATGAAACATAGAAAATGACTTGCATGAAATGAACACCGTCTCCTAATCTATGGCAAACAGCGACCGCATAAATATCACGTGCATCACAACCCCGCAGTGTAGCCAGCTGATGCGTATCGTGAAGGGATGAACCACCTTAACGCCAGGACAGGGTGATGCTCCGCCAGATAGATACATCGCAACGCGCTCCACGGCCCCTAGCCCGCATGCTTCCTCGCTCCGGAGTTATGCCGCAATCCAACGCTCGGCTTGATATTTCTAATAACTCTACATTGTAAAAATAAATAAATACATTACAAATCATTAATAATCTAATAACTCTACATTGTTAAAACATATACATGATAAATTGTTAATAATCTAATAACTCTACATTGTAAAAACAGACGCATCATAAATTATTAAAAATCTAATAACTCTACATTATTAAAACATATACATGATAGATTTTTAATAATCTAATAACTCTACATTGTGAAAACATGTGCATTATAAATTATTAATAATCTAATAACTACATTATAAAAACATGTATGTTATTATAAATTATTAACAATCTAATAACTCTATATTATAAAAACATATGAATACATTATAAATCATTAACAACCTAATACCTCCACACTATTGGCAAATCATTCTAATAACTCTACATTAAGCGACGATAAAGGGTTTACACCAGAATTACATTATTTCAAGTAAGTAACTTCATTTGAAATAGAAGTTAGCGAGCATGGAGTAAAGCCAAATGTCTTTAAACGAGGATGACTTATCTTTATGTTAGAACCCTATTTTGGGAGATTATTTTGGAAGTAAATATGTTTGAACTGAACCCGGTGCTAGAAAACCTGACAACGAAGCAGTAGCATGATTAAAATAAAACGGATTAATTTTTTGATATCTTTGTGCATCTATGCTAATCTATAGTAAAAATTAGAAACTTGGAAGGTTTTGGAAACATTTTATAATTTACAAGCCTTTTCCTGGCGGAATGAAATTAATTCTGCGAAAGTAAAATAGTTTATGGAATCTCGGGAAACTGTGGTTACCTAGTGGTTTTCTACTTGAATTCATCTGACGAGTATTAGCAAAAAATTAAAAAATTAATATTTTTATGCTCTCCTACGAGCTTGGAGAGACATTTCAGGTTCTCGGTAGCAGAAGATGGGAGGCTGATTGAACTTCAAGCCACCTAAATATGGCTATAACTACTACCGTGTCGATGCCACCGTATCCTTGAAATAAAACTGTAGTCTCTGAAAAGTAATATTTATGATACGTGTGCCAAAGACAGACCAATAGGAACTCTATATTCAAGCTCTAAAAATTCACGAAAGCAAAACGCCGATAAAAGGTGTTTTGAGTATTTAAAAACCGGACATTAGTGATGTGTTTTCACTCGTCACTGTTAAAGTGATATAAAAGAATTCTGTGTTTAATACTGTGTTCCAAAATATCTTCTATCGAGGATTTGGAAGTTTTATTTGTCCATTTCTCACTCACTGACTTTTGAAGTCTAATAACTTAGAAACCATGATGCATTTCATGTATTTCGTGATTGTGTTCCTTGTTATGGAGACAAACACTTGAAGTGCACAATAGTAATGTGTACATTACGACTCAACTACTGAGCTATTCTAACTTTGTTTTTCAACTATCCACTGACATGGGCCGCAATTTTCACAGACAACCATAGAAATTTCCTAAATAATTTAAGCACATTATTTTCGTCAAAAAATGTCATTCGTTCGTTCAAAGGATTTGTTCATACATTTTTTCGAACACCTGACGTTGTACTGTAACTGTTCAAAGTTTTCCTAAGAAAAACGCAACTCCATTAAGAGCAGAACTGCACGTAACCCACAATCAGCCACGGAAATTTGCTGCGGCAGCAACCGTTTCTGGTGGCGGTTTTAATTTTTCACCTGTTAACCACCACGATGTTCCGTTTTATTGTGCCTGTGTTGCCATTTTTCCACCTGCCCGAAAACAAGCCGCTGTCGACCTGTTTGTTGCCCGTCAATCGATCGCTCTGCCCCTCTCTCACGCACGCGTCTGTTCTTTCTATATTTTTCTTGGACCGTCCATCCTCTCAGCAACCTGTACTTCCTCCGCGGCTTCCAACATCCGCTACAGACACTCGCCGCTCTCGCCCCAACACCGCAGAAGCCCTCGTGTCCGAAAACTACACCTAAAAATAAAAGCTCGCTTGGGTATGGTTTGGTGTCACTTATATTTCCTACGCTGCATCTCACAAATACAACTGGCTTGGAGTTTTATTTTGAAGAAAATTAAGCGCTTATTTACAGTCCTTTTGTGGAGTATTCATTATGTATATACCAATTCAAATTTGAAGTTCAGTTTTGAACTCGTTTCTAATATACCGATTTCCAATCGTTTGGAAAGTAACTGCGAGTGGTTGTACGGATCTTAGGTTACTCGTCCTCAAGTATTGTAGTAATGAGTGTGAAAAATTTTCAATATGAATAGACAATATTAAAAAATTAATCATGCAGTGAAGTTAGTTTATTGTTAAGTGCTTGGCTCGTAAGCGAAATCGAGGAAATTCCTCTGGTCCAAAAAAAAAAACAAGTATAGCAAATGGCTTGTCTCAATTCAAAATTTTAATTGATCATTTCATGAAAAGTTTGAGAAAAAATTGAAAAACGCTTCGTTTTTTATGAGCTTCGAACGTTTTAGTGTGATTTAGCTCATTGTCAGCAGGTTTTGAAACGAAAATGTTTTCATTTAGTTTAAACGCGTCAGTAAATTTCCTCACCGCACCTAAAATAAAGCGTGGAATGTTCATCTCCGTACCAGACGACAGCTCCGGCAGTAGACTCTTGTGTTGGTCAATATTCGTCGCACGCATGTGCGCTCGACTCAAACTGCTCTGGCGTTAACTTCAGTAAACACATACTATTGCAAAGTGTTGATTTCACTGATCGTAAGGAATTACACAGTGTTGACTTGAATGAACCTGATGCTGCAAATTATTAACTTCACCGAACCCATGCAATTGCAAGATGTTGATTTCATTGAACACATGCAATTGCAAATTATCAATCTCACTGAACCCATGCAATTGCAAGGTGTTGATTTCATTGAACATATGCAATTGCACATTATCAATCTCACGGAACCCATGCAATTGCAAGGTGTTCATTTCACTGAACATATACTGTACAATTTCAATCTCACTGAACCCATGCAATTGCAAGGTGTTGATTTCGTTGAACATATGCAATTGCCCAACATTAATCTCACTGAACCCATGCAATTGCAAGGTGATAGCTTCACTGAGCTCATGCTTTTGCAACTCCAGTAAAAAAATCATGAAGAAAACAAGGACAGCTTCCTCACATTTTTCAAAAGAAAGAAACTCCGGCCAGTTTCAATGTTACTAACATGTACTATATTGTACATTATCATAATAGAACATCATTAAGTGAAATTATTATTATATGATATTTATTATTACTAAACGATTATATCACGAATTAAAATACGGAAGTCACAATTTTCAAACATTTTTGTAAAATTCAACCCTGTCGCACCAATCCAGTCAACGTTAACATGGTGACCGTTTCGATTTTGAATGACACGTTTTACTGATAACGAATATATTTGATGCGACGTTGCTTAAGCGTGGCTAGTGTGCCCCCTTTTGTGTGGGACGAGGGCACGATGACTCTGTGGGATTGAAATCCGGGGATGGGCTCATTTCTTCATTTCCGGCTCAACGTGATGCCTTCACTCAACGTGATGCCTTCACTCAACGTGATGCCTTCACCCAACGTGATGCCTTCACTCAACGAGATGCCTTCACTCAACGTGATGCCTTCACTCAACGTGATGCCTTCACCCAACGTGATGCCTTCACTCAACGTGATGCCTTCACTCAACGTGATGCCTTCACTCAACGTGATGCCTTCACTCAACGTGATGCCTTCACTCGACGTGATGCCTTCACTCAACGTGATGCCTTCACTCAACGTGATGCCTTCACCCAACGTGATGCCTTCACTCAACGAGATGCCTTCACTCAACGTGATGCCTTCACTCAACGTGATGCCTTCACTCGACGTGATGCCTTCACTCAACGTGATGCCTTCACTCAACGTGATGCCTTCACTAAACGTGATGCCTTCACTCAACGTGATGCCTTCACTCAGCGTGATGCCTTCACTTAACGTGATGCTTTCACTCGACGTGATGCCTTCACTCAACGTGATGCCTTCACTCAACGTGGTGCCTTCACTCAACGTGATGCCTTCACCCAACGTGATGCCTTCACTCAACGTGATGCCTTCACCCAACGTGATGCCTTCACTCAACGAGATGCCTTCACTCAACGTGATGCCTTCACCTAACGTGATGCCTTCACTCAACCAGATGCCTTCACTCAACGTGATGCCTTCACTCGACGTGATGCCTTCACTCAACGTGATGCCTTCACTCAACGTGATGCCTTCACTCAACGTGATGCCTTCACTCAACGTGATGCTTCCACTCAACGTGATGCCTTCACTCAACGTGATGCCTTCACTCAACGTGATGATTTCACTCAACGTGATGCCTTCACTCAACGTGATGCCTTCACTCAACCCTCCCTCGTTACTCAACAGCTCGCCCGCACTCAGCGGCATGTCTCCAATGGCCAAGTGTGCAGAAACCAGCTTGGAGTTAAACCCTGATGCAGGCAGTGTAAATTGGCGTGGCCAGTGTAGCACGTCAAGAAGAAAAATTTTTGCCGCTGGTTTTATCTAACCCAGAAAAAGATAATATTGAAGTTTGTTAAATTATAGTTAATAATAGCAACGTTTTCATATGCTTGGTAAGTTTTGAAGGTATTATCGCTTGAATACCTCAGTTTGTTATTGATCTTTGTGAAACACATTGTTTTCGTTTGATATAACTGCAAATCAGTGAACTTTGAGAAAAATAACCTGCATCTTGAGTTCATTTCGTAGCACCAATTCCAGTTTTTTTTACTTGATCGGCGTACATTTTGTTGTACACTTGAATGTACACTTGGCAGTGAGTCAATAACACAATGTTGTGATTGTAAAAGGCTCATAACTTCTTGATCATATAATAACTGAAGCATCCCGGTTAAGGAATGACTTTCAGTTCTGAACTTGGCGTGGAAAATTTTTTCGAATATTGAGAATTTTATTCCGGCTACGTTGTCGTGTTGGTTAGAATCTGCGCGTTTTGTTCAATTTTATAGATATTTTTGGCCGGAATATGAGGGCACAAGGACTTGTTACAAGAGCTCACGAGGCACAGAATCGGAATAAGGCACCCTAAGAGACGACCCAGTGATGTCCACATGCTTCCCACGAGTCGCATGCGTTGTCCATTAAAAAATTCCAAGATAAAATGAAAGGGCAAGAAAAAATTCACGGGTTGACAAGATTTCAATTTCAAAATTGATATACACGTATATAGTTACCTAATTACTTTTTTTTACCCAGAACAAATGATCATGAGCAAAATCTTTTATTTTGCTCAAGGTACGACTGCAGTGACATCGATTTTCTAGTCGTATGAACATTTGTGCGTAGCAATGGAGTTCAGGGGCAAAATTGTTCACTATTCATTTTTTCCTTCCAGTTTGTTTAATTAAGCCTCTGAAAATCAACTGCAGTTTAAGCATGCTGTAGTTCGGCTTCTACGTAGAACAACAACACAAAAAGCATGAATACTCATTACCCTTCTAGGAACACAGGTAAGAAAAATGTTTCTTCACGTGCATCCTGTATGTATGCTGCTTCCGCGATGCAGACAATATACAAAGGACATGCGGTGCTCGTGAATTCTAACCTTTCTCTTGAAAGGAAAGGTGTGTGACATGGTGTCTTCTTTTCTTTTGCCAGGGATGGTCTTTGTGAAATGTTTCCGGGCTGCTTAGAGGATAGCTTGCATGTGCAGCGTGTGGTCTGAATTTCACAGCCTGCATTCGATGCTCGACTCTACTCCACAGGTAAAATTTTCCTCAGGTGTTTCGAAGTTAGCTTTAAATTTTGTGAATTGTTTTCGTCGAATAAAATCGAGTTGGATGATATTGAAAGCGTCACACTTGATTCAACTTATCGGCAACAAGCCAAGGTAAGCTAATGCGAAATTTGGGAACAATGAATTTTGTTGAAACATTTTCAGGGACAATGTGAGTTTGCCAACACAGTTCCTGTTTTGAAAGTGTTAGTCCTCGATCCCACTATCAAAAAATTCGGTATTTGAGTTAATGCGACTATATTAATACTAATCGTCGAAATTATCAAGCCAAAATTGTTTTACAAATGTTTCCACAATTGTGATCAATCAAGCTTTTGATTGTGAAATCGGAAGTCAATCGGAAGTTCACTCATAATCAAGTTACGAGTGAACTCCCGATTAAGCAGCTATATATGATCGTATTAAGGGCATGGCAAATTAATTAACATTTTATAGGTTGAAAATTAACCAGCCCTGCTACCCCAAAATTAACGGGGTTTGAAGGGTCTGCAGGGAGCGTCGGTGTGCCTTGGATAGGTTGAAGAAATAGGACCAGAATCCAAAGTAAAAGAACATAAGAAACATTATCACGTACAGAGCGTACGCCTTGTGGAACCTGTTTTGCAGGATCTGCCGGCATACATAGGCGAATCTAATCATAAACAGCGTGTAAATCTGTGCTCTCAACACACACATTTTAGACGTACGAGTAGATTCCGCATGTGAAAATGTTGTTACAGTTTACTTGAGAAAATAATTCATCAAGCATACATCTGATAGGATTATTTGATATTTTTAAATTATAAATTCCATGCGGCGATGGGCGTACCCGTGCACTGTTAACAGCTGTACCCTCATTGTATATTTCATCATTCGGCAGCTTGACGAATTAAATCAGTATTTTACAACAGCAAAAGGTGTCGCATTCGAGTTAGTCAAGCATGCACATACATACCCCTTACTTTTAGGTTTTATTTTTGATTGTTCTTGTTGTGGTATTAGTTAAGTTACGTACTTACTAACAGTAGAATCATCAAAAATTTGAATCTCTATAAGAACGCATTTTACTCGAATTCTAAATTTCAAACTTATGGAGTTCGTATTCAGCAGTTCGGTTATTGCTTTCAGCGAAGCTGTGAACTTGCTGTACGACGACGAGGGTTCGAGTTTTTATTGTGTGTGTAAAATGCTTTCATTCTGCTCATTCAATGAAGGAAACAAAAGTTAAGGATAGCAGGTTGCCGCCTGGGCAGCTGTGGCGGGTCGTGCTGTGCCCTGCCTCTCATTGTTGCAACGCGGCAGCTGCTTCTGCCACGTGCCGAGGTGCGGGGAGGGAGGGAGAGGGAGGGGGAGGAAGGGGGAGGGAGAGGGAGGGAGAGGAAGGGGGAGGGAGGAAGGGAGAGGATGGGAGAGATCAAGTGGGAAAGAGAGGGTTTTGGCCAGGGCGTTACGGGGTTGGTGGTGGTGATGCCGCTGGTGGAGGAGAGTACAGCAACGTTGGTGGGAATGGGAAGGTAGGACGGAGCTGGCGAAGCAGAAGGCACAAGACCTCGTTAGGGTGTTTTTTTCTCATAGGGCGTGCCGCCTGTTGCATATAATTTTATCCAGAGAAGTTGTACTCTGAGAGATTCGTGCCAATTCAAGAACGATTGAGAAAAAGGTGTATATTAAAAATTGATTTTTGTGTAAAATATTAGCTACTTAAAATAAAACAACGGCAGAGAAATTCTGGGAAAGATTGGAGGCCTGGGAAAGTTAATGGTGAAATACGACTCTCAGAAGAGCTCAGCTGCAAAATTAAAGGAGTAGGAAAAAATGACGTACCGAGAGAACACATGAGCCTTAGCGGAGCTGAAGGGTCAGGCAGGCAAGAAGAGACGGATGCAGGCTGGAGAATCCAAAATAAGAAACTTCCAGGGCTATGCTCTACGCGTAAAATAATTTTCCATGGTTAATTTGAGCACACCTATTAGTGAAATTAGATAGAAATTGCGCAAAAACATAATTCTTGAATTACGTGGCTTACTGAAAGGATTTGAAGTATCGCGATCGAGCCATCAAAACTTTTTCGGCTACGTATGAGTGACGGGAAGACGATGTGAATTGTTGTTAATTTTTGTTAGATGCGCTGGAAAATCACGACAGTCCAAGGAGCTGTCGTAGCGGTTAGCTGACAGCTTGAGTTTTTCCATATCGCTTTGGCTACGTGCTGTAGCCAAGTCGATGTACAACTTGCACCACCGGCAGCGCCGACATAAATTGCTTAAAAATGTGATCCTGATGGAGTTCGTGATCTGCATCATTCAAAAAATCGGCGGTAAATTATTTACCACCAGTAAATGGTATTAAATTATTGAAGATATCTAGTAGGGAACTAAGCAGTCGATCTCCCTCATTTCAGTTGCTAGACGGCCTGTGCTTTTCGTACATCGGTATACAAGATTCTGAAATGGAATGAGTCCGTTCAATGAAGAAATCCTTCCTGAGAAAACAAGTATAGCCATAGAATTCAAATGCAGAAAACAAGTTCTTCTTATCATGAACACTGGCTGTGAATGACGTCGAAAGTTGTTCGTTTGGAAAATAAAAATGATATTTTGCATTCACGCTCAAAGTAAATGTAGCACAAGCGGGCAAAAAAGAATGAACAAATATTTCATATGGTAAGCAATAGATAGTTTCTCTTCTCTAAACACTTGTGGAAATTATCCCCTGATGTTTCAGTAAAATGCACCCAAATCTTTACGTTTCTGAAAGAGAGCCAATTCCTGTGCATATAAAAATAAAAAGTGCATTGAATTTGAAAACATGCAATGCAGATTAATTGGTCGTAGATATTAAACAGCATTCTTAAGCAAACGAATGCTAATTCGATACCATGGAGGATATTTTCCTGCTTCCTACAAAATGAAATCACTCATGGTTTTGAAAGTAACTCAATTACGGCCATTGTCTCCCGAGCAAGTGAGTTTGACGTTACTTTTCATTTACGAATTCTGAAATTTTTACGATATCGTGTAAGGAAAAATCAATTTGAATTATAGCTGAAATTTATTAGAATTATCAGAAATTTTTAGTTTTGACGTTGACTTTAGCAATCAAACTTCCTAGAAAAAGAGCGAATTTGAACACAAATATCAAACTTGGAAGTTATTCAGAAATTCAAATGATAAAATTGAACAATTCAAATGCACCTCTTTGCAAATGAGTCGTGTAGTGAAAAACTCTCAAACTCATATTTATTCGATTTCGAGACTTCGAAATTTTTTCACGTGCATGTTCACCATGTCTAATGTCGAACGGCAAAGATATCAAAATGCGTCCTTTAAAGCTTAAAGATGAAATTCTACACGCAAACCAAAATTCCCATACGTATGGTGACCGAGCAAGACGCAAGGAACAACGTACGAAGAAGAGCAGGCAGCGAAAAAAGGAACCCGATGAAGTAGAGCAGAGGGAAAAGGAACAAAGGGGACAACCCCGACAGACATGACGTATGGTGAGAGTGGACGTAAAAAATAGTGACGGAAGGAAACCCCGCCGCACGCGTGGAAAAGACGCAGAGGAGAAGCGGTAAAAAGTATGACGGAGGATGCGTACTGTCGCTGCCACGAGCCTGCTGTGCAGCGCGGTGGGCTGTTTGTTGTCAGCTCTGAGTGGGCAGCGTCAGTGTCAGTGACAAGCTTCAGTGTCAGTTCTGAATTTCGGCGATAGATGTAAGAGTCTGTGTCAGTGTTCGATGTCAGCTCAAACTATCGTTCCAGTTGAGTGGTTCAATATCCTGAAATGATGAGAAATAGTAATTTGAAGTGATAGATTATTATTTTAACAGTGTTAACATTTCCAACTTTGAATTAGTCACTAGTGACTGAATTTAATTTCAGCGCAGATTTTTTACAAGGCCTTCAGCTTCAGGATAAGTCGATTTATTGAAAAATTAAAACGATTATGACAAAGTGTAAAGTTCTCTTACTTGCTTAAGGTACCATTTCCCATATCTAGCTCCGAAGATGCGTACCAGACTGCTGGGACGTGAGGTACCTCTTAACTTATCCTGCACCCAACACGAGTACCAGGCTGGTCCTACCGTGCGCGGGTACCAACCAACAGCCTGCACGCGTGGTACTAACCTCCCGGTAACCACCGGCGATTTCCCAGGCTACCCCCATAAATTCCCACGGCACATTCAAGGTCTCCTCCGGCACCCCCAAAAATTCCCACGCTTCCCCCTCGTTTATTCAGCGACTGGGAATCTATTCTGCGTCTCACAACAGCGCATATAAAACCGTGGGAGATTTTGAACATTGCGGCACACTTCTAGCTGCCGCCGCTGGAACGGGAACCCATGGCAACGGATCGGGAACTGTGATTATGCAACACAGCGCTGTGTTTAGCGAAGTAAAAAGCCCGAACTGCAATACAGGGATGGCGAGGGAGAGTGAAGTGTACATCCCAACTGGCGTCCAGAGCAGCTTCCTTCGTCCTGCAAAATGTGGGCCTGTTGTGAACTGGACGTATTTTGTGAAATGTTCAATGGTGGAGTTTGTGAAGTTTATGGAAATCTCGTGGTGATATTGAACTTTATGAAAAATGTAAAATTTAATGAAGGATGTTATATTTTATTTAAATATATATGTCTGAATTAAACGACCATACAGTAACGCTCATTGGATTTCTGGTTTGCCCACAGAGAAAGTAAAATGTTCACGAATATCAGGTGTGTAGTTACGATAAGATGCTTGTCGTGAACTGCGAGATGCTGCCTACGTTGGCCATGAGTATTCTGGACGTAGTGAACTTTACGTGTGTTAGATTCCCAGTTTAAAACAACTGAGCACACCTATTAGTGAATACTTACATTTGGCATTCGAGAATACTTATATTTGGCTGTAAGATGCTTGTTGTGAACTGCGAGATACTGCCTACGTTGGCCATGTACACTCTGGACGTGGTGAACTCATTGTGTTAGGTTCCCAGTTTGAAACAACTGAGCATTTTTCAAGCAATAGAATAGACTGAAAGGAAATTTCACAAGACCTGAAGAAAATGGATCTGAATATAGGAAGTCTCACAAGTTTTAATTTAGAATTCCCAAGGACCTTGATAAGATATTATCTTGTGTGCACTTCTATAGTAACGTGTTCATTTGAAACTTTTAAAACTAGACGTTTCAACTAATGGTAGAGCAAATGTTGCTGACACGATTGTTTACCGCATGAGTTATATGCATGTTCCAACAACTACCGTAGTGTAAACTTCTCCACATTTTAATACACCATCGCATGAAAATTCTGCGTGCGTGTATTTGAACATTCATATACATATAAATAGGTATTTGGTCAATACCCACGTAAGTGTTAGACTTGATTTCTTTAAAAAGATAAGAAGCTAACTTTCGAATACTTGTTAAGGAACTATTTTGACTCGTACTATTTTTTTACAATTAAGAAGGTTTTACAATTTTTGACTTAGGAGGATGGGCGTACGAGAAACGATCTAGCAACAGCCAGGTACATTTTACGTTTTTGGTGATTTTCCATAAAACGCTAAAGTAACATATTGTTTGCTCGTCCTACAAAACTAGGTAAACTAAACGAGTCAATGTTTAGTGCTGGCATGCTGGCTATTAAATTAGATATGCGAGCACGCTTTTAGCTTCATGCTTTTTTTGGGCAACTTTTTAATTTAGGTAAAATTAACGAATATTCCAATGAAATGAAAGCCTTGAAGTTCTGATATACGTTTGGCGTGCGATTCTTAACGCACGACCTTAGTCGAGAAGTTCATTTGCAAGGACAACAACAAAGACTTACAGACTTATGCCAGACCTTCTCCACTGCGTTTCAGATGAGTCGCATGCTGTCATTACAGTGTGTCACTGCTGTTCATTTCCCCCTCAGTTCTCGTAAGCATCCCTGATTTATGACCAAGGTAGGAGACGCTCTTCCGCCACTTGCCCGGATCCTTAACTGCAGGAGATGCTGTAGGTTTGCTACTCATCTACCGGAGACACTTTTGGCTGCTTTTTGCCAGGTTTCTCACCTGTTGGAGATGCTTTTGGCTGTTACTTGCTCTGATACTCACCTGTTGAACACTGTCTAGGCAGTTGCTTGCTCGGATACTTACCTGATGGAGACACATCTGGCTGTTACTTGCTCGGACACTTACCTGCTGGAGACGCGCTAGGCTGTTACTTTCTCAGATACTTACCAGTTAGAGATTTACCAGCTCTTGGCTAGTTAGTTAAATATTCATGTTGACATCTCAGTTACTGAAAAGTTTGGTGAATATATAATTTCGAATACATTGCTGTTCATATCTATTGGGCTGTTTCAATACTACCATCACACCAAAATATAATCTACACTACGTCGCTTGTTGTAATTAATGGATCCTATATTTCAGGAGTCACCTGAATTCCTGAATAAACTTGGTCAAACGCTACACGATGCATGTTACATCTTCCATCAAGGACGATTTTAACACTTCCTCGTTCGTCGTTCGATCACTGCATAATAACAGAAGAAGTTAGACACTAAATAGAAATTATTACCTTCTACTTTCACACTGGTATTTTTTTTAAATGACAATTTCTTGGAAATATTCGCCCATCGTTGGTATTGTAGGGTAACATTAACAGCGCTGAAATTTTTAACTATATGTCTTCGGGGAATCTGTCATTCTTAAACTCACTTTAACGAATTCAAACCATCTTTTAGTTGGTTTCTAGGATTCTACTTGCATTATTAGACCGACTCAATTTCATTCTATATAATACCTAAAACATTGTTTGTTGCTCTTAAAATATAGGTATACATAACTCAAAGGTATTTCATTTTCATATCAAACGGCATTCGTTCAACTAGCTCTTAAGCTATCCTTACGTTACCACATCTGCACTACTGCGTATATGGAAACGTCCGTTTCTTGTTGATTTTATCCAATAATGTGCAATACGTGCGTTCTTGTAGCGATGGTTTTACCAACCCAAGCTGTGAAGACTTAGACACGGTATCAGCGAACTGCATCATTGACCCCAGGAAGATTACTAAAGCCTCCAATGGAGTTCTGCACCATCAATCAAGTCTTCTGATCAGGCCTATAGGGACGAACCTCCGCTTCTTCACCATCCTCTTAACCACCTTCACGTCGTCCCTTCAAAAATCTGCTCCTGAACAGTCATGGACTCTAATGATGGATTACTGTTGGTAATTTTGCATTAGTGCTGTTTTGGTGCAGCATGAACGCCTTCGCGGTGACGGACAGGAAGCGTCGCTCTCAGGTGTCAATTTAATGAGCGCATATTTTCGACGACCGTGGGACTTGATTTGAATCATCGCTATAACGCTAATCAGTTTTTGCTTTTTCTTCGTTTCGTAAAGAGACGACACATTTTTCCTGCAGGGCTTTGAGAAAATTATATACTAAACAGTATCGTTTTAGTTATTAAAACCAAGTACAGGAGAACGTTTCCCGAAAAAAACAACATATATGATGGTGTGCTTGGTATCAATATAGTTTTGAGGGATATGAACTGTGCTGAATCACTGACGATATTGTTCATTTTCCCAATGAAAATGCTAATATTCATTTGAACGATTATCGTTAATCCTTTCCGTCTTGAAATAATTTTGCAAAACCTAAATATTTTTGATAATGTATGAATCATGAGGCATAACTTATGACATAGAGAGTGAGGGTCAGTAATGAGTTCATTAGATGTGGTAAATGTAAAACATTGAGAAAAAAAAATGAATATCATCGTTCATTTCTACGAGTTTCACTTGACAGAGGCGTGTTCATTTGAAATTTTTCTCATATAATGTCGAAAAATTGAGAATAAAACAAACTCGATGCTTTGATATTTAAAGAGATTAGTTTTACGTATCTCTAGATGCCTCTCGCAAGTATATTTCTCTGGTCAGGGTCGTGGTCTACGCTAGAACGTTGGCGTACGCAAAAGCCTGCGCACTATATTTTCCTCAAAGCCTCCTGGCACCAGTAGACGCACTACCTCCACACCCTCCCCTCCCGTCACCTCCCTGGAAACACGTGCCACACAAAAAACAACGCAGTTATCAGACAAATTTCAGATTTGTCCATCACGTACACAGTTATGGCTCCGAACATGTTCCAAAAGACGAGTTTGGCCGCTAGAAACTACCAACGTATGAAAAAACCGAGCATTTTTTCGTGGGCAATTTGATTTGATCCTCACGCACTCCGTTGCGGTCCCAAACCCGTTCTGAAAGTCGGGTTCAGGCGCCGTATCCATGATACTTGCATCAGCGCTGAGCTGTCGTCTGCTGCAGCATCAACATCCCGAAGCAGCTAATTGCCGCGGCCGGAAGTGAGCCAGTAACACCCTGGCGTATATTGATTGCTCTGCCACCTAAAACATTGGCTGCTCTCCCAAGCGTGATTTTCGGGCGCTCAACAGAGGTTTTTATCCCGTGCCCTATCCGGAAGCTCCTACTTGTACTTCCTCGTGATCTGGAGCCGGATTTTCAGACGATTTGCGTTGTCGTAGCGGTGTAGTCTGCAGCGTAAGTTTTAGAATCGATTTTCTGTAGTACGTAGCGAAGGCAAGTCGACTTAGAACCTAGGCTGCTACTAGTCCGTTACAACGGCGTGAGTTGTTCGAAATCCGGGCTCTGTTTCTCGTGAAAATTTTATGGCCTTATTCAGATTCGTACATAAAATTGAAAAATAATCCCGATTATAACTTGGTCAGACCATCCTTTCGGGATGGTAGAAAACGTGCTTGAGTCTATTGCTTGCTGTAGTTTTTCTGTTTCAGTGTAATAAATGCTAAATGTGAGATCGCTATTATCATATAATCGAAAAATATTCTGCTCTATGAAGTTTTCGCTTCCTCACGGAAGAATTCCTGGAGCAGTTAAAAATATTTTCCCAACTGCTAAAAAGTGCATAAAATTAATAACTTACTCATTCAACTTATAAATGAGCAGTAGAAATTGGACAGCAGAATTGATCTCAATGAATGGTATTAGAACAGTTCTCACTATCTTGTAATCCCAATTATAGTGTTAAAAAAGTAAAAAATATGAGTAAAATTTGGAAATCCGAGTTTATTTACTTATTTCATTAAATTCGTTTAAAATTCAAGTCCACCCAAGAAACTAAAGCTGCTACGTCTGCCAGAAAATACTAATTATATGACTGCTTTTTCTGCTAAGCAGCAATTATTCGGTATTAAACTGCAGCAGTTTATAGAAATTAGGGAAAAAAAGATTTGTTGTAGCACGATTTATCCGTTGAATGAGAAAAATTTCTGTCGGCTGTGCCCAAATACGTATATCGATGGTGCAATTAAATGTGGGGAGACAGTTTTTCACTTCTGTACCGACTAAGTCATGACTCGTATTTATATTTTGCAATACCGATTTCTTCTTCACATGCTAGTTTATGTTGTTCGAGGTTTTAAAATGTTAGCAAAATTAGCCCCTCATTTTTTATATACCTTTAGAACGATTTGTTCACATGTCATTTAAATTGAGTTAAAAAAAAACAGAGCTGATACGAATCCCATTTCCAAAAAGTAGCTCGCAGCTTTGCGTGTTACTAGCAAGAAGCCCCAATCAAATTCAAGCTCACGCGCTACCTCAACATCGACTGGCTTGAGCTCGCGCGTCCGGCTGCTGCTGGACTGCGTATTTTTTTCAGGAAGTTGCATGGACATGCCAAAGGAAATGAAAGTGGATTGCATTATGGGTAATGGGTAATGGAGTAATGGAGTAATAATGGAGTAATGGTTATAATTGAGAAGCCTTGCTTGTTATGATGTGAAAAAAATCGTCCTCGAAAGACTTATCACATTTGTCAGCTATGATAGTGGAGCTCATTTACCACTAGTGACAAAAGATATTTTGTATTTTTCATGGGCCTTTGAGCTGAAATATTCGCAATTTTTCAGAGTTCGAGAACCTTTTATGGGGGTGATGGACTCATTGAATAAGGAGCGAAATTTTAATCACCAGTTAAGGATGCACTCTCTTTGATTTAAAAATAAATGTTCAGCTCTGCTATGATTTCAAAAGGAATGTTTTGATTTCTTGATTAAAACTTAGATACAATAGGGCTAGTCTTACATGTGCCGTCATTTGAGTAAACATATCAATGATGCTCAACTGGAACTAATTTAACACCTCAATGAAGGTGATTTTCATAATGATGCTGACCGACCAATAGTCGCACACTCAATTTTCGTGAGCAATTAATTAAGCCGAATGAGGGCACGATCCAGTTAATGTTTGCTGTTTTCAAAATTGCTTACTACAATTTACTCTAAATTTAAGTTGAAAATTGAACTTCAGTTTAACCAATTGCGATCAAAGTGTTAATTCAACCGAAAACTAAGAATGCGATAATTTACGTTGCTGAGGCGAAGGGCTTCATAATATTTTGTAAGCATAATGTATGATACTGTTGCATTCAGATCATAGTGTTTAAAACATCATACTAAACTGTGAAAACGGAAGAACCAGCTCAATCACTGGCAAAGAAACAACAATTTCACTTGCCTTGAATCCGAAATGATTTTCGCGGTTATCACACTGATTTGAACAAAGTTCAATTACCGTTAATACGAAGTAATTTTTACGGCTATTTAGAACCAATATAACCCGACACCAAACAGACGGCTCTGGTAAGCATACCGCTGCAATATTGCACCGCGTTTATTACGCGTAACCATCCTGTTAGTTGAGGATATTCCAAAGTGATATTTCAAACAGGGCGCGTCAATATCGGTCATGCACGAGCTTTGTCATGTGGACGTACACAGCACGCGCGGACGTTCACACGGAGGTCAGGTTGCGTACAACTGAGAACGCTTGATTTTATAACTCCCTTTCAACAGACTCGATTGGTCAAAACTGCGATAATTTTTGGTGTATCTTGTATTTATGGGCTGCGCAGTCGAGCCAAATGCAATTGTTGAAATGGGGTGAAAGATTAAAAGTGCGGAGACATGCTTTGAACTGTAATTCATGATCGAGGCTTCACTGGATTATGGTTCAAATTAACCTCCAGTTAACATCGCAATCGATGATCAACTAGCGAAATTTCCAAGCGTGGTGACAGACGTGCGTGTCAATAATCGGCTACGGGTCTCGATTTTACAACGAAATCACTCCCACACACAACACCCGCCTCATCCCACACTCCACACACGCACCGCTGCGCGTGTATACGCATGAAATATCGCGCACCTTCATACAAATCACGCACATAGAAAAAGAGTGCTAAGCAATCAGCGTCTGAATGTTCAGCATTTAACTTATAAATTCATTTTCCGTTGTAACATTGTGCGTACAGTATAATATTCAGTCCTATTACTACTGAGAACGCATTATTTACTGCACGTATTATTTTATAGCATTGTACTGATAAAAATTATACACTCAACATTACACTATTGTGCTTTGTTACTGAGTTACAAGTGCACCATAAGTCCATGTAATTACTATACCAGCAACGCTGTACAAGAATTATTGAACTGCATACACCACATTACTGTTGTGTACATACAACATTACTGTTCTGTGCACATTGAAGAGCGTTGTAATTCGGTTCTGTAAAAATTAACGAACGATTGATAAAGCGCGGAACTAGGATTTGAAATAAAAACATTTTTTAAAAAAAGTTGATCGTCAAAACTGAACGTTTCGACTCAAGAGTCATTTTCAACGATGCATCTGAAACAATGGTAAAGTAAATGTTGTACACCAAGTCAGTGGTTCAAACGAATAAAAGCAAATGAATGAACAAAAACACTAAACTTGCTACGGGTAGATAGACTGAGAATCATCTGAATGAAGTTTGCTTCGTAAAATAAGAGAGACCATAATGCAGTGATCTAGAGTATTATATTGATATGATAGAATATTGGAACCTTCTAATTTCACTACAAAATTATATTTCTCGGCATGAGAGCGGATAATTGACTAGGAAGAACTGGCAAACGGAAGATCAGCGCTATTTCATTCACGTTTAATCATTTGTACCATTGACTTTGAGTGTACTACTTTACTTGTCGTTTTTTCAAATCCTCTGTTGATTATGACTCATTGAGTCGAAACGTTCAGTTTTAGTTATCGACCTCTTCTAAGTAATACGTTCTCGTTCACTGCGTTATTCCTTGCTTTATCATTTAAACTGTACACTTTATGTTACTGTTGTGTACAAGCTACTGAGATCATTTTCGATGGCTTCTCCAGGCACCGCGCATTGTTCAAGAAAACCAGTTAGAAAATGTGGAATTTAAGTATTTGCACGCACAATCACAGCTGATATAATATGCCAGACTCAGAGTTCCATTTTGATTAACTTAAGGTGAACGTGCTTTTCCAGCAACGTACTTTGTTATTTGAAGGACATTTGCAAGACGACTATATGAGATACATTTTTAACGTTACTGCCCCTAAAATATATTCTTTGTAAGAATAATAAAATTCGCACAAATTATGGGGGATGCTCGTTACAAAATTATTCTCGACTGTTGGCAGGTTCGAGAACCATCCTTTATCACTTTGCAGTGAGAGAAAATTTTTGAATCAGGAGCCATACTTAAATCTTCAGTTGAAGACACTCCATATTTGTAGATTTCAAAATTTTAAACGCGTTCAAAATCCATCATGGTTTTGAAATTGAATTGTTCATTTCATGATTGAAAATGATTCACAATTGGGATAGTGATACAAATTTATACAATAAGATACAAGTCAAAATGAGAATAGTGTTCGAGACGAGAATTTCAGAACGTTGAGCTAAGGCAATTCGGTTGCCCGATACGAACGTAAGCGACGGACATATATGAAAATAAATGGCACCAAAATAACCCATGTACAAACTTTGTAGGTACGCCATAAATTTACAACTAGATTTAGTGAACTTTCCGACTTGGAAAGATTGAAGCTTCTTTTTAATTTGTTCAGCTTGATTCAGCCAACGAGTGAAAAGTGAAAAGAAACACTGCAATAAAACGACGCAGACATAAGTGGTAGAAGGTAAAATGTCTTGGAAGTTCATTCCACGTCAAAAAATATATAATTAGTTAGAGTGGAAATGATAAATTTGAACACAGGCACGGCACTAAATTAAAAGTTTCAAAACACTTGTGAAATCTAAACAAGTGAAACAACAGCGCCAAAGGTTATTTTGGAAGATGTCACACCGTGTAAACATCTGAGCCAGGTTCCCTGAAAGATGTTCATTAATTTCACCACCCGTCACCTCCCACCAACCAACAAAAGCCTTGAGCATAGCAACATAACGCGGGGAATTTTTTTATGTACAGCACGTGGTCACATTTAATGTTGGTCAAGGTCTCTGTAAGCCATTATGGGCGTTTTTCAATGAATGATTCAACCAAAACTAGGTCAGGAATTTCCGACCATGGATCCACGAACTGTGATTTAGGCCATAACGCTGCAGCGCGACAGAGGATTTCTAAATGATCGACAGAAATTTTTTTACGAATTTTACGGCAATTGCTGAACGTATATCCAATAATCATCCGCAGGGCCACCTGCCAATTGAGTAGTAAATTTATTCTGACTTCGGTTTGGAAGCATTGCAATGATTCGTACACTGTGGGGGATTATTTATAATTTCATCTAAAGTTAAGGTTTTTAGCACTTTGACTGCGCCCACGTAAATATTAAGTCCAACGCCAAACTCAAATTTAATGTCAATTTTAGTAAACTATTTTGAAAATAGCAAACATGAACTGGATCGTGTCTTCATTTAGCTTTGATTAAGTATCTATGAAACATGAGTTTGCGACTACTGTTCGGTCGGTAGCATTAGGAAAATTACCTCCGTGTACCACCGGTGGCGCACGTCGCAGTCAAAGTGTTAAGATCAGGCTAATTATAATTTTTAGAACAAAATACATCCAGGCACTAGGAAACTGATCTTTTTTTTGGCCATAACTAGACTATATTGTTTTAATAAAAATTTTATGTCGTAGTCCTTCAATTCTACTCTGAAATTTCCAAAAAAATGAGAAAATGCAGGATTAGAAAAACTTGTACTACTTGAATCAAAATTTCCAGCCATTTCTTCAAAAGTGCGTAGTTTACTTGATGATAAAAACTCTACTGACTGTACTTACTCACTGATATATTGACTTTGACGCATGATAAGCGCCGTCATGCAAAAACACGACGTTTGAATCGTTGTGTGGGCGCTAAGAATCGCATGTCAATTTCAACTGGGAAATAACAGAGCAATTGTGCATCGATCAATGCAGTTGAGCTGTGATGGAAACTGATCTGCTTTGGTTATATTTTAGACGGTCGTTACTTCATTGCTAAATGAATATTTCTCAGTCCACACGAACCAAAATAATGCGAATATGCCTAATTTTGGTGAGAAATCTATTCTAAATCTAAGTCATTCAGAATGTATTCCACGACAATTATTTAGTCCTGAAGTGTCATCTTAGAATATATTTTCAGCTTCATTAGTCCAGAAACAAAATGAGTTGTTCAAAAGCATTTAAATTCAAAAAAACTAAATCAAAACGAAAATTTTAAATTTATTTGAATTCAGTTCAATTTTGGGAGTTGACAACTAAAAGCTGGTGGAAGTAAACGTTTTGTTTGTTAGATTTGTCACTTTGATCGAATCTATGTTCTTTAATTTCTAAACAGCTTCTTACTTATTTTTCTGTATCGTAAGGCATGAGTAAAGTCCAACTTTTTTGATTGAAACTCCGATTTTTTTCCTGGGACAGATATCGCTGATGAGCTGGTTGAAAAAAGAAATAAAATACCAACCATAGTAACGAAACATAAATCATTTTTGATAAGAAAGATATTGAATCGAATTAGATGTTAAAGATATTGAATCGAATTTGATTAATTGAATGAAATATGTGCGTTTTTACTCCTATACTCATGATCTATTAATATATAGCAGAAATTACGAGCGCTAAGGTTTTAACATATTTGGAAGGACAGTCTTCAGTAGATATACAAGACATTCGGTTTCGCACTAATAAAAATGAATAATAAAATTATTAAATTCCTTCTTCCAGTAAGCTCTATATTCGATATATTACCCAGAGCCACCATCTGGTACACATTTGCCTCCCATTTGCCTCCCATGGTGTTCATAAAGTCTTAAATTTTAAACAAAAGGAAATTGTCAGATATTTAAATTAGATTTGTTTCATTAAACTCAGTCGTAACAGATGTTTTAATCGTGTTGCATTCATGTGTTTCAAACTTGGCGTTGATTAAAGAGCCTTTTTTAAAATAACATCCTATAAATATTGTAGGCAATTCCAGTTGCTACGTGCACTTCACGGACCGAATTTTAGACCAATTAATATTGTCGTAAGGGTTTAACTTACAATGTAAATTCTTATACATCGAGCAAACTACATTACAGCACGTTGGGTTATCAAGATTACGTAAAAACTTCCGCTGCCAGCTGCACTGCTAGTACCTCATAATTGGTTTAGTAATTCACGTCCTGATGTCCGAACGTTGCGCAGCTCGAGAATATCTTCATCAGATGCAGGCAGGCGGCGTGACCCAGTCACCCCTCTCACGCAGCAAGGCGTCTAAACCACGATTAAATAACTCCTCATCGATCATATTTCGACGCCTGCAGACGCAGCTACGCCGTAAAGTTTGTGAGCATTTTCAAAGTACTTGTATCATCTTATTACGATAGTCGTTCATGAATGTAAATTTCAATTATCTCAGATCTGGGTAATTTTGAATTCATGCGGATTGTTAAGCCTGCCCTTGCGGAGCTGGTTTTCCATGCCCGATGATTTTGGTCTGAAATAAAGATGTTGAAGCATGAAGTCCATTAGTGAGAGGGGGAGACCGGCATGATGTTTTCATTAGCTTACTGTGGTCATCCGATCGTAGCTGATGGAAATATATAAATTTGAAGCAAGAAATCTAACTTCAGGTTAATGGGAACTAAATGAGTTATTTTAGGAAATTTGTAATCAAGTAGTGAAGTTGACTTGGGTTACTCGTGCCACTTCAATTCACTCGTTATAAAAATCATCAAGGGAAGTAAGCTGAAGATTGGGCCGAATGTCTCAATTCTTACATTCAGATATCTGAACCTTCCCTTAATGCTCTCTCAATGGATGGAAGTGCAACAGAGAGTGATGGAAACTTAAAACTTGTATTAGAACTTTTACGCGATGTCTAACAGCAATCAACTTGAATCTGAGTGGTATTTAATTTCAGTCATTTGGGTCACGCTTTCACCGTAAAATTTTGCGTTTCTGGACTAGTTTTCACCAGCAGAAATAAATACTCACAGAATTTATTCACGTAAGGAAACAAGAACGTGTTATTTGACTGACAATCACCGTTGCTAGCACTTCTGAGATAAGCAGAAGTAGAAGCAACTTTGGTTTGCGAGCGCTTCAGCAGTTCAGTTTCTCTGATAAAGAATAGCATCAAACGTAAGTAAAATACTTAGCTTGAAAAAATTGTAGAATTCTTAGAACACTTAGCTTGTGCAGCTCTAAATGTTCATTTCTGTGACGTGAGTGCTTTACTCACCGATCAACCAGAACGCAAGCTGATCTCAAACGGAGTTTACGGGCTATTTTGTCTTGAACGGAGAAGTGATAAAATTTTGATCTTCGTTTTTAAAATGTGTTTGTTATATTGCATTAAACATAGTAACGCTTTAGTGTCAGACTGTGTTTAAAGAGCCCTGAGCTACTGACAACCTTGCTAGTGGTTCTTGTGTTTGTATCGTCTTCAATTTTCTCCTGCCGCGGCCATATATGAACTTTTCTCGCAGTGCTTGTGAGCCTTCACCGTTTCTCGGCGTGATTTCACTGATATTATATTATCCTATTTATATCGCGTTTGCATGAGTTTTTCTAACTTTAGTTAAGGAGAGACAGAATACAAGAAAAATTCGTCAATGTGCACGGTAATCACGTGTGTTGACGATGATGTGTTCATGAAGAATCGAAGAATTAACACCGATGACTTATCACTATTTATTTTATATTGAAGCCGTGATGCATTTTCAGTAAATTCTGTCTCACTCCCTGGCAATAAGAAGACTAAAATTATGACTACCCCAACTGGCTAAGGGAAGCGGCATCATGTCACCATCTGCGATTTTGTTATTACATTGATGGCTGCTACACTTCATGCTCATTTAAATTACTAGTAATTTAAATTTTTCCTCTGCTTTTAAATTAGCATGTAAAATTCCATTTCACTCGTTTAGAATGCTATTTAAAATTCTGTCTGTATGCCTAGAGTCAGCCCAGGGGCGAAAAATGTATCGTGTTAATATAATACCCACAACTGCAGCAATTGTTTTCAGAAATTATACAGGCCACTATAGTTACACAGAGTTTTTCCTCCAATTTGAACGTAATGAATTTTTAATAAAATTCAAATACCAATTATTTTTTATTGCTGAGACTGAACCCTATATTGTTTTATCAAATGATTTACCATGAACCGCTCCGTATCATTTCGCTGTCGTTAGTTATAATGTTTCTGAAGGGATCGCAGCACTAGAAGAATAAGCAACTTGGAGGATGAGCACACGTTAATGTTACGACGGAAGAGACACACTTTTAGAAAATATCCTTAGTTACAAAAAAAATTAAAAGAAAACGATCAGGAGCTTAGGTTTTATATTTTGGCAGTCATTTTTGCATACAAACCGGTCATGTTTCTATCACAGTACCGTTTTCCACAGAATGATAAAAATTTATTCAAAAAGCACCATCGTTCAGCTCCTTTCTTTGTGTTCATTTCCATTTTTCATAGGCCCATCATGTCTAATATGACTTCTTCTAATTTGTGTTTTAGTTTCAAAGAGAACTTTCAATTTAAAGTTTGATATTGGTTCTAGAAAAAGCGTCATTAGCGAACCAAGAATTACGTTTAAAGGGAAATCAAGACCTACGTGGGCGAAGAGGAGTCCTCCAGATTGGGTGGAGTCGGCTGCGAGAGTTCCCAAGCGACGTTCATGCCCCGACAGATGGTGGACAGGCGCTCGTCTGCCGCTGGTGGGAACTTGGAACTTTCATCATGTGATCTTCGTCTGGCGTGTATCCCAGCTACAGTCCTCGGCTCGATTTTCAAGCAATTTACGTCTTCGTAGCGGCACAGCTGGCTGCGTTAGGGTTTTCTCAGTCTACTTAAAGATGAACTTACGCTACGACGACATGAATTACTGGAAATTTCAGAGCACGTACCCTATGTTTTTTGCAGTTCTTAAAAAGTTTATTTTGCGGTTCTTGAAAAGTATGTAAGTTGTCACACACTGCTCGCGCCGATTCAAAATTGTACACACACACACACACGCACACACACAGACATAGAGAGAGAATGCCAATGACATTTTTAATAAGGGGGTGTGTTGCGGTAGGGGGATGCGCATAGTTCAGCTATTTTGGATTAAATAAAGTCCGATCTCTCATTGTGCTTCCATCTAAGATAAGGCCTGCACGACTCACTGTCCCAGCCTTGAGCTTGTACTCGTGGGGCAATTTTCGCTTTAGCCTAGCGATGATATGCTGCGCACGACGTTAAGACATAGTCACGACACAACATGGCATATTATGTGTACCTGGATTTCAAGACCTCAAAAGAGAAAAACCTCACACGAGCATCGTAGGTCTCTTGACATCTCATATTTTCTCCTACTGCATGTCTTCATGTGTCCCAAGAGTATCGCGAATTCATTAGGTTCATAGATCACCAGACCTTACAAATGAAAGTTTAACCCTGTGAAAAATGACATGTGTTGTAAGCGTGTGTTGCGCACGAAATACATCCTCTCTGTTCCGAAAAGGCTTTCAGTGAGACAAGATTTGCAGAAGTTATCAACGTTGCGCTCTAAGTTGAGTCTGTTCAAACACTCTTTGGATCTGTCCATTTCTATTCTAACAGTGGTTATTGAGTAACCCTAATATGGTTGAGAAATCAAAAACTGCTTATAAATCGTGTGTCTATGGTTATTAAAATCTAGGAATCCAGCTTTACCAGAGAATCAAATGGACAAAATAAGCAAAACTAAACCGTAGTAAATGCGTCTCACTCCAGGCCCTTAATGTTATGCTGAATTTTCATCATTATCGTTGCATCGCGGAGCTATTGGTGCTATAATTGTACATATCCATATATCGTGATATTTGCAAAAAATTACTCATGAATCGCACGAAATGTTTAAATAGATTAATACTGTGGCTTATTCTATTCATCATGCTAGGATATTATATTTTCTCCAGTTTTCCTGCATTTAGATGTCTAAAACTGAAAGATCTAAACTTCATCAAAAGTTTATTGACATTGAATTGAGATGAAATTGTCTAACAGATGACGACATGCATTGAAGGTTAGACTGACATTTATCAACCGCAAAACTATCAAAAAAAATTTCACTCAGGTTTGAAGGATGTATACAAGGGATTCGAATCTCACGAGTTTTTTTTACAGTACCATAAATTGAATGGGTGAAATTCATATTGGATTCTCATCAAGTGAGCGCGACAATACGTTACCATAAATTGAATCGGTGAAATTCATATTGGGTTCTCATCAAGTGAGGGCGTCAATACGTTACCACAAATTGAATGGGTGAAATTCATATTGGGTTCTTCTCAAGTGAGCGCGTCAAACCGGTCCTGGAAGGTAAAGGATCAGATAAAAAATTTGCACTGAAAATTGGAAATTCAGTTTCCATGCGATAGATCAGCCAGGAAACTCACATTAAAGCTTTCCATTTTCAAATTGCATACTGAAAATTAAAGTTAAATTTGCAGAAAATATTTATCTCCTATTGAAAGGATATTGTACTCTGCAGTATTTTTCTTCTCAGTTATTAATGACTCATTAAATAATTCGAAAGTAAATTAATCTATACATCCTGTTTGTTAGTTTACTCTGTATTATGCCCACTCCCTCATTCTCATAAGTCTTAATTCATATTTTATTTCTTAATTCATATTTTATTTCATAATTCGATTACTATATAAATGTCACTGAAATTAAGTCTCACTAATTAAGTTACCTTCACCTCAAGATACCTCTCTGAAATGCCTTATTATTTGCTGTAAAAGATACACTCCTCTTTCGTTAAAGATTTCAATGAGTCCATCTTCATTCGGCTCATTTTTTTAGAATTTCTTAATCGTTTTTGTATTTTTTTAGAATTTCTTAATTGTTTCCGCGTTTTTTCATAATTTCTTTTGCGTTTCGGTATTTTTTCATAATTTTTCAATTGTTTCTATATTTTCACAATTTTTTATTGTTTCCGTTCTTTTCATAATTTATCTATTATTTCTGCACTTCTTCATAACTTCAGTATTCCACCCGTATTTTTTCAAATTTTCGTTATTGTTCCCGTATTTTTTCGTAATTTTTCTATTATTTCAGCACTTTTTTATAATTTCTCTATTGTTTCGGCGTATTCCATCCCTGTTCCAGACCGGCAGCCCGCCATCGCTGCCTGCTCCCTGCTCAATTGCAGCGCCAGGCACAGTAGCGGGCAAATAGCCGTCATTTGGCTACCCTGCTTCGCTCATCAGCCGCACTCGCGATCACCTTTAATTCTCTGCTTTTCCGCTTCCTCCCTCATTACTTTTTCTTTTCCAAGTAGTCACAGTTTTTTTATTTTTTGTCTTTCAATTATTCTGTTTACTGTATTATGCATGCTATTTCAGTAGTTTGTCACCAATTTTTGGCAAGTTCCTTTGTTAAAATTTCTTTTCTATGTTTTCGTGGTAAGCTAAAAAGTACGGAATTAATCATTTTTTCTATTTTCTTGTTAACTTTTTTGTACTCTTCACGTTTCTTTAAACATTTTTTGCGCTGTTGTTCGACTTTTGACCTTCGCTCAACCCAGGTGAACTTTTGATCAAATAAATAGAAAATATATTGAAAACATTTACCAATTTCACTAACTATACTTTACCGCACTTGAAAAGACGAGTGTACTATTTTTGAGATCATAAAATGCTTGTTTCTGTTGATATATCATGTTCTGTGTGTTATAAAGCAGTTCTCCATCAGTGAAAAAATATAAATCAGATATTAACTCTCGAGAACGAGGGATGCAATAAGTGTATAACTATGTGCAACGACTCTGCCATGCCCGATAGGCAACGTTTTTCCAAATGCAAAAGCTACAAACTAGCGCGTTCTCGAGGAAAAGAATACGACTTCGTTTTTTGCTCCATCATCGAGCATGACTGGAAGCGGAAACTTGCGCGTTCCTAATAATAGACTGAAGAAAGGCAAGGACTTGTCTCCCAGCTGATGGGCGAAGTTCTTTGCCCTGGACACAAGGAAAGGAACTGTTCAATTCCTAACCTAGCCCTTTCATTCCCATGCAAGCGAACGGGAACTGAGCTCGCGCAATATTAATAAAAGACTGTTTGGTGTCTATATTTTCCCTATTCCTCTACCTGCGTGTAGGAAACGCACAACATATGTTTCAGCCTCTCATCTGTGAATGTTATCTTACTGATAATCATCAGGTGTACAATGTTAAGAGTCCATACAACCTCATACCTAAAGATAGACAACGAGCAATGACTTGTCTTACCCACCGGAGAATAAAGTTCCTTGAACTTCGAAACACAAGCGTTTGTTTTCCATCCTCTCATCAGCGAGCTTTAATTCCCTCCTGTTCGTCAGCCACACGATATTAAACACTCACCACCACCTCATGCCCCAAAATTGACAAAGACTTGTCCTGGCCGCTGGAGAACAAAGTTCCTTGAACTTGGAACCACGAGCGCTTATTTTCTGTCAAGGGCAGGTCTCGGCTTACTCGCACAAGCGGGCGCCAGCGTCTGATGAGCATATGTTGGCCAGTGACCAGATGGCAGGAAGTAAGCGGGCTTCATGAGTGTACCCTGGGGGTGCACTGAAGTACATTGCCCCTAGCACTTCCAAGCACTTCCACTTCCACGCACAGTCTCTCTCCGTGTTCTGTCTCATTCCTCACCATGCATCTTGTGGTCCGTGTACGATGCAAGAGGACTTACTATTAGGTTTCCGCACAAGATCCAATTAGTTGACACCCGTGAACAGATTGTAATAAATAACTGTGTATATGGCTGTGCCATTTGATTTAAATCTTGAACCACTTTCACTACTCACGCCACGACAGCAATCATGTAAGGAGTGCATGTTTAACTAGCTCATAAAATGATTATTTTGAAACAATGGAGTGAACTGGGCTTGTTAAAATCATTCGTTAAAAATGATAAATTTCAAGTCTTTTTCTGCCTTCTGAAATGTATTTATGTTATTTCTCGGAATACATGATCATCCTTGCTGAAATTAGTTCACTCTGAATAAAAACGCTGATATAGACGCATAGAAGTCAAAGAATTGTTTCAAAATTAACTCTTTTTCGAACTTAGATGGATTGAAATGTAAACACAGTTGTTAATATAATTTAGATTAACACTCATATCCCTCGAAATTTATTCTTTAAGAGTATGGGAGTCATTTTCACATAAAAATACAAAACCTACTGCAAGATAATTTATTTGCATTCCTGTAGCTTCCAAGGTCGGGCTGTTTCAACTCAGCGCGCCATGCAGCTACGTCCGTTATTAGCCAGCACACTTTTTTTGATGATTTTAGAGAAACAGTGAGAGCAATTAAATACCATACGTTTGAACACCAGAATGAGCTTTCTCAATCAGTGGTTGTCGTTCACAAATTACAATTCACTAATTTTTATTTGACTCTTGAACTTCCCTACTTTTTTTCTCTTTCACTCTTTTACGAAAATAATTAAGGGTTTTCACAACGCGCATGAGCGCGTTCGTATAACAACCGATGAACTGGGTAGTAAAATTCAAGAAAGAATTTTATTGTTCAATTCACCGGTTGTTACGAACAAATTTACACGTATTGTGTAACCCTTAGAAGAGAGTAACTCTAACCGGAGAGAGAGTTGCTATTTATTCATAGTTGCAGGGTAGAGGTCGTAAAATGTTTCGGACGCCTCGAACAGGCAACGAAAAACAAGGGAGGTCAAAAATTAAAAAGTTGGGTGTTTTTAATTTTTAGCCAATGAATTTGTGAGGTGAAGTCGGACATAAAACAGGGCCATGATTTTTCCCTTGTAGAGAAAGAAAGAGCAAAATGTAAGAATTAATTGCTAGGTCCCCAGTGCTGTCAAAAAAGTTTTTCGGAAATCGCGGGATCAAAAGAATCATTGGATCGAACGAGATTTACGCGTTTGTGAAGACCAAATTCTTCAACATAAAATTACCGGCCTGGAAGAGAATCCCCAGAATAGTATACAGAATTACTCAACTGAGAATCAACGGACTGAAAAATCCCCATCCGACATACCTGAATACTACATTCTCAGTGATTCTACGAACTGGGGATCTGACATCACAAAATTGATAAAAAAATAATTTTTACGTGGCACTTCGCATTGTAATTTAAAAACTAATGAGATTAAATCTTAATGTAATTGAAGATACCGATGTCCAAATTGAATAAATGAAGCTTCTTGTAGAAGTACAGTGAGGTAAACAAGTTATTTGCACAGTTAAAATATTCGTTTAATAGTAGATTAAAAAGAAGTATTTGAACTGTGTGCAACAAAAAATAAAAAATATATTCACGAGGATCATGGATCATCAAAAATATATCTCTGTTCTAATGAACAACAAAAAAGAATAATTCGTAGTATACGAGTGGACAAATTGGACACTTTCTAAGGTAAATTTTAAACATGTGATTTCTGCAAGTTTTCATAACTAAGAAGTTTCTTGAAGAAACCTAAATGATATGTATTATAATTATATTTATGGGTAGTTCAACACTGGAAGACTATCTAAAAACGTTCGAATATGCTGAAGGAAAATGAGCTATCGAAAGATATGATAGATTGTATGACATTTGCGCACAATGCAAAATGAGCAATCAAAAAATTTCCAAAAATATAGCGGTCTCATTAAGTACCGTAGATCAAATTATAAAGCAATTGTAGATGACTGGAAACGCCGATAATTTTCCGACACCTGATGTTCTCTGAAAGATTTAAACAAGAAGGTTGCGAAACACGTAGCGTGAAGTTGAAATGAATCCGTTAGTGTCAAAAATGAACTTCAAAAAGAACTCAGTACTGTTGGAGCACATGTCTGCGAGAGGACAATTAGTAATGAACTTCAGCGTCAAAAATTAAGAACATTACCTTTTCGTACGACACTATAACTAAAGAAATGAAAGTTTAAATCAAGATTGAAGCATACAGAAACATAGTTGAAGCGCGCAGGTGATTTTAGTAAACAAATTTTCGTGTCTGAAGAGAGCAAGGTTTATGACCGTGATAATGTCACTCATGCTTGGAGAACAGACGAAAAGCCTACCTACACACATAAAAACACAATCCCAACTGCGAAATGTAGTGACGGGAGTGTATTGGTGTGAGGTTGCTTTGCATTCAATCGTGCATGACACTAATTATAAATGACTTAGGGAACTGTGGATAAAGCAAAGCATTGTAAGAATTTTCAAAAATTTCCTGAGAAACTTGATCTTGAATCTCAATTGTTGTTTCAACTAAACAATGATCTTAACTATATCACCAACGTATACATGAATGGTTCCAAAGCAAGAATTTTAAGGTACAGAGATGGTTTCGTCACTAGCAAGATTTAAATCCGAATAAATATTTTTCGGGAAAACTCAATAGTCAGATCCTCTCAAGACGGCAACCGACCTCAATGAATTGAAAGTGATCGTCAACGAAAAATGTGCTAAGATTCCGCTTAAATCTTGCCTAGATTTAGAAAAAATCTTGCAGGAACCGCCTAACAACTGAAATTATAAATCAATGAGTCACGATTAAGGAGTGAGTAAATTACTTTCAAGCGACTGAAACTTTTTTGAACACACATTTTATTACATTGCTTGTAAATTCAAAGTACGCCACAAAATTTCCGTCCATCGGTAATGTGTGTCGGTGTTTATCGTGAATTTTATGCAGCTTTCAAAGGTTAAAGTCCTCCAAGAATTCATTAAAATAATACTTTTTTCCATCTAAGTAATTTTATTCACTCACTTTCAATACCGAACTGGATGGCTTAAACTTTGTTCACCACACGCCACTGGCTACTGTCAATTATTTTTTCAGTAACAAATATGAAAAAAATTCAACTGACATATAGGTCGCAATTGAGCTTAGCGTCACATGTGCCGCCGGTATACTCCGATTCTCCTCAGTGTATTCAACAAAATTTATATCTATTCCGTTATATATATTTTAAACATTGTACATTTATATACATAAACATATATATTTATACTCATATACATGCATTTATACATATATATATATATAGATATGTAGGATAAACTCCAAAAGGTAAAATAAAATACCCCCCCTTTTTTAACATCATGTCTTAACTAATTCTATCCGCCTGAAGATGCTCGACGATGAGCGAAACCGGTCGCGCGAAATTTCTAATATGCGACAATTATTTCAATTTCTAAATGAAGAATGCATAGAATTATTTAGAAAAATCGAAAAGAAAAATGAAAAATTACTAAACGCAAAATATGGTCTGCTTTTTAACGAGATATGTATATGTATATATATATGTATATATAATAATCTGTATAATATATATACAGATTATTATATAATCAGGGATTATTATATAATATATATATAATAATCCCTGATATATACATATATATATTTATAAGTATATATATATATATATATATATATATATATATATATATATATATATATATATATATATATATATATATATATATATATATATATATATAAGTTGTTTTGGTCAATGATGGATCTAGTTTATTAATGTTTTCACTATTGTCATTTCAGATTGTTTAGCTGAAGATGGGTCTAGGCCCGAAACATTCTAATTTTTGACATACAGTTTTTTAAAAATGATATGTCGCCTGGTTTTTGCCCTTTCGGTTATATATATATATGTATATATTATATATATGTTTATATTATATGTATATTATTTATATATATATGTATGTATTTATATATACATTCACCATATCAAAAAATTCCCATTGTTACGCCACGACTAGGTTGTATACTAGGTATACAAGGTTGTATACTACACATACAACCTTCTCAGTGACCTTCACCAAGAACTGCGGACTCGAAGTCGTAGAAGTAAACTTCAACATGACAAACCTGGTGACACGGTAACACACGAGTGTCAGTGACGTGCGCTGCGCGGTAGAGAGACAGCGCGTCTCCGGAAGCGTGGCATTACCGTGCGAAGTTACGAAGCGCGGCAGCACCAGCCAGCGTATCTGCGCTGGCGAACACTCCACAACCGCGGCGGCGGCGCACGCCACCTAGCTTCCTCTGAGCTGTGTCGTCCTGTCCTCCTCCGCCTCTCTTCCTCCACATCCTGTCAGACTCGCAGCGCGCTCTGTTACCGCGCAGCACGCGACCAAACGAGCCTGTGTCGAGCATTCGCGTAGACTTGACTTTAGCCTCGAGGGCCTTTGTTTCTGCAAGGAGAAACTCCAAATTTCGGGATATGACAACTCATACAAAACAAAAATTAATCATCTAATTTGAAGCTTTTAAATATTACTCACTTTTTGGGAATATGGTGAGAAACAATGACTTCAGCGGCGTAGATGGTTCAATTTTTTGAGTATTGTTTTGCTGATGAATTTCACTTGTTAAATAAAATCCAAACGTCTAATATCAGTGACTGATCCTAACCTGTTATAATTATGTTTCTGACTGTATCTGTGACGAATTAGGTCCTGATTTAAGCGTGAAAAAATAGCTTTATTAATTTCAGATGTTTTACATATTAACTATATGAGGGCATTTTTTTCTTCGCCTGACCTATTTCCTTGTAGGAGACTTAGAATGCGCGATGTAATTGATGAATTTGATTCCGAAACTCAGAAGAAACGATCAAGATCTTCTATCGGAATGACATATCTAGTGCGTGCCAAGTCTGGGATGAACTTTTCCGCCTACCAGCATCAGGGCTATGTCAACCTAGGCATACGTCGCTAATAAAGAAAAGTCAAGTAGCAGCTGCCATGGTTATTCCTTATTGCAGGTTGTTTAGTGCAGGTGGAAGATGTGCAGGTGGTGATGCAGGTGGTCGTTCTACTGGCTCATGGTGGCAGCAAGGTAGTGATGTGCAGGTGTGATGTCTACCGACGGTGGTGGTGCTGGGTGTTGCTTGTCCCTCGCGCTACACAGAAAGGACAGACGCCACCGCCGCGCACGTAAGGACTAGGGAAGATAGGAGTGGAGGTGGGGGTAGCAGATGGAGAGGGAGTGCGGAGTAGGTGGGTTGCCAGAGAAGGATCGGGCACGCGCCACCCGCTAAACTCAGTGGCTCCGCCCACTGGACGTGTGTCAAAAACCATTGCTGTTTATTGCTCTGTACGAAGATAAGGCAGCCGATAAGTGTGTCAATGAATAAAGAGACCATTGATGCTTGGTATTTCACCGATGACACCTTCCACTTCCAAGCGTAGCTTACGAAATACTATCGAAATACAGAAGTGGTTTATACGAAGCTGTGGCGCGAGACGCGCGTGAGCTGCAGGAGTACAAGTAGCTGTGCGTGAGCTGTGGGTTGGTTAGTAGTCGCTCAGCGGTTGTGCAGTGTAGGTGTGCGCCAAAATGGCTCCAGTCACCAATTCTCAGCGTCTCGTACCCATCAGGCCATCGCCTTTGAAAAGTGCTTCAAGTGACAAGAACACCATAGGAACTGTGTCTTGTGGTGCTACCCCTATGAAAACAGGCGCAAAACGAAAGTTGTCTGATTTAGGAGTTCAAGACGGGAAGTGCAAACGCCAGAATACGGGAGGAAACAAGTCGTCGCAGTTGAGCTCCATGGGCCGCCGGAACGCTCGAGAGAGGAACCGAGTGAAGCAAGTTAACAACAGTTTCGTGACTTTGCGGCAACACATACCAGGCGCAGCGAAAGCTAAGAAAATCAGTAAAGTAGAAACTCTAAAACAAGCTACTGACTATATTAGAAGTTTGCAAAGGCTTTTGGAAGAGCATGATGCTATGCTTTCCATGAGCGATAACAATAAGTACGTAAACCAACCTAACAACTCGATTAAGGCTGAGATGTCTTCGCAGTACGTGCAACAGTTGCCTCAGCTTACAACCCCTGGTACTGTCGTCATTCCTCAGCAAGATAATCCTCCCGTTCCAGAGACAGCTAACGTTTTTACTCAATTTTACTACCCTGAGAATATTTCGCCAGTTTCACCATCTGTATATCCAATGAACGTCGTCAGCCAAGTACCAACTTCTACAACCAATATACCGACGTTTAAAAGCGAAATAAAGTCCATGTCAGAATCTTTTACGACAGTCAACCAGCCTCAACAAACGACGTATAGTAATGTTATGACACCTACAACTCCAGTTTCTCAAATAACGTTTTCCTTGCCGCAATCTGGGACGTTTTCAAATGCTTCCGCTACGTACCCCATCACGGTCGCTTACTCTCCTAATTCAATGCCTGCTCAGTCTCCGAACCCTGGGACAACTTTCTCTCCTGGATCTATTTCGCTATCCCCTAGTTCGTCTCCTACAACGACGAATGCTCCAGACGTCTCACCCATTTACGCGCAAAGCTACGAAGAGAGTAAACCCTCGTTAATTCAAGCTAAAAATTTTATCATCCCAGCCTCCGAACTTCAGTATTGCTATACTCCTGAAATGACCACGATCGATATTGATAAAGCTACGGCAACCACCAATGCTGATCTCGAGCTCCTCGATGCCATAGCGTTTTGGCAGGATTGCTAACGAAACGTGAGTATTTGATTTGCACTCATCCATTCTAAAATTGTATGTAGAATCCCATGAATATTCTGTGTCCATCAATGTACTGCTGTTTCTTATGTTTCGAGTTGATATTTTTTCTTTTACTTATCGATCTCCAAATTTGTCTAATGACATTGTTGCTTTTGACTAATATGAATTGTATTGGTTTCTTCCAGGCTGCGAAGGGAAAGCGTGACACACTTTGGTTTGCTGTGGAAACTCAACGTGCAGAAGGAGAACCAAGTGTGAGAAGAAATGCTTTCCCAGCTGCTGTCTAACACTCGTCGTATTTTAAGCCAAGTCGGTAAGTCTCAATTCAATTGAAGCCAACGATATTTAAAAACTTCATTTCATCAGACGATGAATTTTTGATCGATTTTAGCTCTTTATACTTAGTATCTATGGTGTATTAGTAGCATTTGTGAATAAGACACCGAATATACCTAACAATTATTTTTTCTTTCTTTTTCAGGATCTTCTAGTCACTATCCAGTTAATAAGTCGCAGAGATAATGTGCATACAACCCAACGAAAGTGGCTGCTTCAAGATTCTTTGATCTCATCGTGTAGTTCCGCATAGGTTTGTTCTCTCCGGATGGTTGATTATCTGCGAAGGTTGTGTCGAGAAAACCGCATCTTGAGTTGGACCGAAACTTCTAGCGTGGAAGGATTTCTTTGTGCCGGTGTAAATGAATCGTTGACAGCTGTGACTATGGTTAATGCTATATAGTTTCTTCTCACATTCCATTTGCTTGATTAAGGTAATGATTAGTAACTGGTATTCTCATGTCTACGTACAGTATCTCATCGTGACGACGATTATTAAGTCTACGGATCTCATATGTGAACTTTCAGTTACTTTTATTCGTAAACATTGACGTTTTTCTAACTAATGTTATATTGTAATTTTTACTTGTCCGGCAGTTAATTTTCAAAATATAGCTCGTGTAACTGTATATCTGTACTGTTGACGTTTTTTAGTCATGCACGTCTTGTGTAATTAGGTGTATTGATTTATTTTAATGTAGAAGAAAAGTATAGTACTGCTCTGTCGCGTATCTGGACTTGTTCAATCATGAAACGTTTAAATATTTCTGAAAAAGCATTATAAATTACTCTGCTAAAAAATTCCTGTCAAATAGCATTATATTTGTAATCAAGAATTATTTCTTTGTTATTTGAACAAACTTAATCATTGTAGGGTTATACTTTGAAATCTCTTGACCTTCAACTTGTAGGGTTTTTAGGGAATCATCCCGAATTTCATCGCCCCCAGTTTTATCTATCTTTCTCTCGCGTACGTACTTATTAATTAATTTAAAGCCAAATATATTTTAGTCATGAATTAAACGATTTGCTCATGGAATTTGGTCTCATTTTCATAAGGTGGCTGGATACTCGGGCTCAAAGACATATCTCATGCCCTCTTGACGTAAGATTTATGTTAAGGAAGACTCTTTTCAGTAAAGACCACTACTACGATTGTTTGTGACCTGATCTTATGCTTAAATAGCTACTGTAACTAGACGATGATAATGCATTCCAATCGTGGGAAATTATATTCCTGCTGGAGATTTTTAGCAAACCTTTCCTGACACGTTGTTGAACGATCGTGAAAATTCTCACGAGTGAAATTTTGTTTTCCTTCATTGGCTTTGATTATTGCAGTTCTGAGATGATAAGGACGTAGAAGACGATTATATTTTGAAATGAATTATGACTTGCGAAAGTTTATATTAATAAACACATGTTACTGGCTGCAATAAGTGCTCGGTTTTAAGCAATTAAACTAATTTATTGATGTCCCTCAATTCAGTACGTTAGTGTTTCCCCCGTTGTAACTGTCCGTGCTCACATGTGGCAATATCTGTTCTCCCAGTTGTATATTTTTTGCGTACCTTGTTCCGCCTTAGTGCCTTACTCCGTTGGCGACATTGTTGCTGTACAAATCTAAGGGCATAATTGTAATAAAAATATTTTATGTCACTCTCGTTTTATTCTCTGCTGTTATTGATGGCTGGAAATCATTAATGTGCTACATTCACTTAGTTGGAATAGGTAGAAGGAATATGTTTTTAGCCTTCTTGTTGAATACCGTACATATTGGTCAAATTTGCGAATAAATTTAACTTGAACTTTTAAGTGGTAAGATATTATTTTCTACTCTTAAATCGGCAATGGATGGTCATCGCAAAGTGAACAATCCAACTTAATACACTTTTCCTTACTGCAGCTAAATTTCGTTCTGTGACCAATACGCACCAGACGCTGGCATGAAAACCTGGGTAAATTCATGGTGAAAAGAGAGAGCTAAAAGCAGTATTCACAGGAAGTTATAGTATGAGGTCAAAATTTTTGAAGTATTTCATAAACACGTACGGGGGAATAGTATCACGAGCTCCGTTTCATTTCATATATTTAACTAAATGTTTTAGCTGCACGATACCGTGTCACGAGATTCAACACACTCGCTCAACTACTACTACGATGTGATTTAATACAATTTCTATTTCAAAGCAACAGTAGAAAAATTAATACGGTGTGTGATTCCCGGCTTCGTTAACAAAAATCGATGCTCAGCATGGACTCACGAGTACCACTCCCTCATTTAGTGCGCGGGGAATACGTTAGATGAATTTCATACGCTTAAATTTCGAAGACAAACATTGATACCCAAACTAGGTTTATCGCTACATCATTTAAAGCATGAGCAACGCGTAAGATATATTTATGAAATTACGCAGCGCGAAATATCGTCGGGAGATTCTCCTAAAAAGTGCAAGCGCGTCCTATTCATTTTGATAAATCATAGGAATTTATGTCAATCGAAATTGATTTAATAAAACATCCTGCATCTTTGAAAGTGTTGAGGAAGAAGAAAACTCTTATTGTAATTTATTGAAATAATTCAAAGGCATTCCTGTTAAAACATGAATGACGTTTTTAAAATAATTAAAATGTATAAATTTTCTTTCACTTCACCTACTTGTTATAAAATAAGATATTCAGTTCAATATATCGACACAAATTGGCGAACATAAATGAGATGAAGAAAAATCAATAATTTCTGTAACCTATTGTAGCTACTGCCAACTGTTGTAGTACCGAGGACAGGATGCGTTCTGAACGATCACGGTAACTCAAATTAAAATATGATTTGAAACGAAGTGCCAAATTTTAGAGCCAACGTTAAGCGCTCAAGCTACCAATAATTTGTTCAGATTTTTCGAATTACAATGTACTACAACCGTTTTTTTCCAGTTAAATAAATTTGAAAATGCGGAAATCCATAACTGAAAAAATGAACACTTTATATGAAACATTTAGTTAGGAAGATCTTTCGCTTAGATGATTGCTTCGCTTTGTTGCTTACCATTCGTGTACAAGGGTTATAATATTTTGCGATTTTTGCCTAGCGGAAGGTGAAAATATTTCTATGAATCGGGCACTATACCTCAATACGGACAAAACGTTTGCTGTATGATCAGTATAAGCTGCTAAGTAATTCTTTGGTTTTGAATACAACTTCGATAGGTGAACATCCTTCACCATTCACGCTCTCCATAACAAAAGCGTTATTAGTGCAGTATGTATGCCCGATTATACTACTAGTCCAGTACGTATGCGCAAACATACTTCATAGTCCAGTACGTACGCTCGAACATACTACATGCATAGTCCAGTGCTTATCCACGAACATATTACATAGTCCAGTATGTATGCGCAAACATATTAATATAGTCCAGTGTGTATGCGCCGACTGCACGCGACCAGCCTACAAGTCTGAAAACGTAATAATTTTTGGTTACCTTCAAATTTCTCCAAACATTTGAGTCACATTCATTACTTCATAATAAAATAAAGCCGATATTTAATATGCAATGCAAACCTCACGACGTCATGTTTTGCTAAACCGATATAAAAATATCAGGTACTCAATTACTGCTTCTGCTATTAATATCTTAATGACATTTGGGGCAAAATTCGGTTACGATTTATGTTTCATTTTCCACTTTTTTTATTTGTGCTCTCGCAACTTTTTTTATTTTTTCTATTTATTTTCAAAACAACACAGTGTAGCGCATAACATTAATTCATCTCTTTTACTATAATGCACCTGAATTGTTTCTCTCAAGTAGTATAAGTTGAATACATAGTTCCTATACAAAACCGAAAATCGCAGTCTACGAAGAACTTTCATGCATGTTTTACATCAAGTCAAGCAGAATTCATTTTGAAAAATTTGGAAGTGGTGTAAATTTCTATTACGTGTCTAGCGAATGAGATGAAAAAATGAAATTGCTCAGACTGCGTTGAACACGAGAATGTGTCTTCCTTCAGAAGGTTAACATTTGAATAAGGAACGAATTGATGAAGTTAAATTCAAAAGCTAAATGACTTCACTGTCCCACGTGTGCAGCTTCTGAAGAAGATTTTAAAAATAAAATCAGCTCGTCGGTATTCTAGTCCTTCATTTCTCACATTTGAGTTAATTCGAAAGCTATGCAGTGGCCCCTGAGGCATTTCGATCATTAGTCTTCTTTATTTTGACCGGGCATTGTACGCGCCCAAGCGAGTTCCGTTAGATGGGTGGACTCTAAAGTGACCATCCATTTGTGGGCCCTGCAGCTGAAGCTCACAATTAATAGGATTATCTACGGGTCATTTCGTCCTGCTGCACGTACGGCAGACTGGCTCGCCCTACACTCCCACCACGTTTTGAAAAAGTTGATTTCACCACACAAATAACAAATGAAATGGTGAAATTATGATATAAAATAAAAGATGAATGACGCTGTATCTGGAAGGCGCAAGACGATAAATTTTGATAAAATATTGGGTGAGAATCGAAGGAATGTTTACCTTCCGAGCAGAAAAAAAACTCATAAGGCATGAGTAACTTCGGTAAGTGAGCATCGAGACATGCTTCTTAAATTCACATGATGCTCAAAGTATGTTCATAAGAACATGTATTAGCCACATGAGTGAGTGACAATAATGTCAAGACTATTGAAAGACTTTTCTACTCTAAATCAGAATTCGAATCGAGTACAGTGATAACACTGAATTAAATCCCCATGTCTAGCGTGAAAGACTGATGTTTAGATAATTGCTTTTCACGTTGCAAAATCCAAACATTTTCCACTGCACGAATTTAGAAACTGAAATCCAGCGGTAAAAAGAAGTTACTCAAGGCCTCTTTAACATTATCGAAGTACTCACAAGCGCTTCAAGCAAGAAAAACACAGATATATTACTTTTCGCCTTTAAAATCCATGTACAAGCCTAGCTAAAGTGGAACCCTTGTTTTGAGATGTGGGAATGAAATTTAAGTGCAGAAATCGAGTCCTATTTTGGCCGAAAGCGTCGGTGAATCGACAGATGAATCAACACCTGGCTAATGAAGACATCATTGATGCATTACTCTGTTATACCTCTAGTTTGATGGTGAGTGTAATGGTTTGAATTTCTCTTTCTCGTGAGAGGTAAAATAAAAAATCTCTCTACTAACTCTGAACAAATATTTAATGGATGTGAAGGGAGTAAATAGAAATGTTTTTTAAGGAACTTGTGTCTTAATCTGAGTCGTCGTTCGGAACTTCGAGGTTCTTAAGAATTTTTTTTTTCAAATATGGATGATTTGTTTAGTCTTTAATAGTTTCGTTCAATACTGAAGAGTGTCATTGATTTAAATTTAATATATCATCGAGTGAAAATTGAGTCCTTAATTTTTTGCTCATCACTTTGACTTCTATCAAGATTCACATAATTTTTTCGTTCATATGCTTGTTTTGATATTAGAAATTATCCTAAGGAATTATATTTATTATCATTTTTCAAAGATGGGTATAAATATAGTTTCATTGTTATAAGAAGAAAATAAAACTATAGAATGACAATGTCATGGGTACTTGAACAGATAAAACATTATCTGAATTACGGACAATAAAATCGCCTTTCGTCATTATCACTTTCAATGCCCCTTTTTCTTCAGTTTTTGAAGCGATGGTGACAACTTCTGCTGTGGTTTTCTTTCATTTTTCCACGATGTATTTCCGAAGTGCTTGAAATATATTCAACTACATCATTTTCCCTGACTTTCAATCTCCGCTGTGGTTGTTCAATCGAATTCAAGGCATGAATGATGGAAGGCCATGGAAGTGCTGCAATTTTGTTTTCTGATTCCAAACTACTGCTGAATATCAAATTTAATTTGAGGTCATTAGTTTGCAGGAAAGTAAATTAACTTCTTAGCCCAAAATTTTAGGCTGATAGATAAAAACTTTCAACCCCTTTTTTGTTGAAGTCTGAAGCTTTCATCTTTATTTTCATGCAATTGATTTTCCAGTTTTGCGTGAGCAGAAGCCCCAAAACAAAATGCAGAATCGATCCCATGTTTTCCAGCTGTTACTGTGTTCTTTAAAACGAAAACCTCACTTTCCTCGCGCTAAATATTTTAAGCATTATTAACACCAAAAAAAGCTAATTTTTGTTTCGTCACTCCATAGATCTGGCTCCCACGAACAATTTTATTCGTTCAAAAGAATTCGTACCAAATTTGAGAGAATCGCAATTTTGACAAGGCTTATGAAGATGTGCTGTTCGTGGTCGACTAATTCTTATCCAGTTAATCTTTTCTTATTTGGCAGCGTTGAACTGCGAGGCGAGAATATTTCAGTTGTTGCCCTCTCCAAATTTTTGTTGATGTCTTTCACCAAAATTTTTGGAATCGTATGAGCCTAACGGCTTTTGATAAGATGAGAAAAAATTGTCATAGTATCAGGGTAAAATTAAAAAAAGATGCACCAAAAGTCAACATTGCTATTTAAAGTAAATACGTAAATAATATCATCGCTAACTCTGGATCAGTAATTGACCATTATTCTGATAAGAGCCAAAAAAGACAGAACCAGACTTCTTTTCAGCTTTACCTGCCTCGGAACCCGTCACCAAGTCCATATTCATATACCTGCACGCCAGGTGATCCATATGACCCATTTCCGCAGGTCTGTTGACCCGTTCAGGACGGACGAGGGGCATTTCTGCGTCCAGTGCGAAGTCATACGCTCAGAATGGAGAACCTTCCATTATTAAGTAAAGCAAGCCTTCTGAATAAGGACGGAAGTGAAGTGCAGCTGCCATCGTTCTATTTAAGGAATATTGGGGGATTTAGAGTGCGGCAATTTTTGAAAGATAGGGGTTTATATGCTTTTCGCTGAGTTTCAGGGAGAATAGGTAAATAATTAGTACTGTCTTGATGAAATTTATGTTGAGGTGTAAATTAAATTTCCGTGAAAATGATTTGCGCTCAGAACCTTCATGAACTAAAATAATTCGTATACATTAGTATTTTTTCGTAAAAATGGATTGAGGAACACGGATAAATTCTTGCACTTAATAGTAACTCATGAGTAACAACTGATATAATTTACCGTTCTGTGCCTGCAGAAAATTTCACCGTATGGTTTTTTGAAAAATAAAGCACTTTTCAAGTGAAATCGATCGTGCTTTTGGTGATACTTGCAGCTCACATCCTAACCCCAGAGCTCTGCTTCAAGGCAGCGCTCTCACAGCCTCATTCGAGGCTTTATCGCTCCTCTGAACAATTCTATCTGCCCAGATTAATTGCTCTAATTTTGAGGCAGGATAAAGCGTTCTTCTTCATGTACTGAAAGCTGTTGATTTTTTCAGTGATCATTGATGTTGCGGGGGAAAGATTACATCTAAGTTATCGCTTCAGCAATTAAGAACGTACATCTCCCTCACGGTACAGGGTACAGTATCCAACAGCGGTACTTGTTATTTTTATCGAGTTCATCGTTTTGGGGGCTATCCTCATCATGATCTCTGGACTGGTTCTCCCATTGGAAGGAAAACACGGAGCCGCGTCAGCAGATCAGATAGGCCAGGGATGCGTTATGCCCGGTGGCTCGCCCCTATTCTGCCCAGCGCCAATCTGTGTCAATTAAACTTGTCCCTTATTTTCTCTGAGTTATTGCAATGGGGCCTCCAATTATATTGAACGGTAAACTCGACGACCAAAATCATGACCTATAATGAAGTTATTGAGGAGTTTTGGTCTCAGTTATTAATTTTACTTTTTTATTTGCCAGGAATTTTCGCAACCTTGTTTGGAAATTTCGCTTCTGTTTTTTTTATGCGAAAATTTGAAATAAACAAGCATTGAGTGTGGTAAGTTGCGTAAAGAAAAGGCACTTTAAGTGACACACTTTATGACATTATTTTGGAACCTAGACTAAAATACCAAACACGATACATCTGAAAACTACAAAATATCGATACACACACACACACATAAAGTACTCAGCACATAAAGTACGTATTTTAAAAATATACGAGGTATAAACTATTTGAAATGTGATAGTCTAGTTTCAAATGAGAAAAGAGATAATTTTTAGTGAGGATTTTATTACCTTTAACAATGGATAAATTAGTAAATACATTGAGCGCACTATCAGTAGATGATGCATGGATGATCCGCCCATGAAATGCAATTTTTCGTTGTCAATGCTTTCCATTTTTATGATGGGACTCTCGAAGCCAAGTTCTTAGTTAGAAGCATTCGATTCGATTTAGGTGTCAGGAAATTTTAAAAATAGCCATCTCCAAAATCAAATGGCTTTCGGATCCATAAAAACTGAAACAAAGTTGTTCGGTAGAAATAATTCCAATTTGTATCAAAAGATTCAAGATTCATTCTCACCACTAATCCGTGCTGTGGAAAAAAAATTAAAATATGGAAAAATATGGGGAAAAAATGGAAAATGAAGAGAATAGAAAGTTTTTACAAATGCTTTGGATAAACAACCCTGTTCGAGTGACACGTTAACTGATTTGTTAGTCGGTGTAATTGGGTTCATGTTTGTTTGTACAGAAAATAATTATCATTCTTTGCCAAGAATCACGTTATTTAATACAAGGCTAATAATTAACTTCCGCTCATTGTCAATCCACTTAAAGGGCAAGTTCACTAACACTTTAAAAATAGAGAAAATACTTAGGAATTCATTAATTTGATTGAAAATGTTCTGAAGTTCGGTTCCGTCTTCTGCTTTCACGTAAAGTATCCTTAAAGATGTAATACAACATAACGGAAAATTTTAAGTTAAGTGCATATAGGCTATGTTGGATAAAAAAATTATCATAACTTACGAAAACAACCATAAAGATGTACCTAACCTAACTAAAAATGAAAAGTTACGGGTATTATGGCTATTTTGATTACACAATTTACTATTTATTTACAATCTAAAATTGGCACGAGCTGTTTTTTTTGTGGAACACATGCTTCTCATCATCTTCAATTGAAATGACACTGATATTTTTAACTAGAGAAAAATCCCTAGCATTTTCACCATCAATTACTCTTAAAATATGTTTTGCCTCCTCTGTAAAATTCAAAATCATTATAAAATGATTAATTTCGAAGTTACTAGAAGCAATTCTCCATGAGAATAGTGGTATTAATTGGTGTATAGCTATGGGGATCTCTATAATAGTTGCAAGGTTTTCGAATAATTAATTTTTGAAATCGAACATATTAACCCTACTGTCTCGGTGATGCATGACTTTGACTGTCATCAGGACGCATTGACTCAGGAAATGGTCAGTGCTGGGATTTCTCCCAGCACGTTATGCAAATGCAGGCGTGTCCCAACTGACCGTTCTGCATTTAATTAGACCCCAGCTTTCGTGTAGCATGGAAGCACATGAATCTTGTAATGCAATTCACAAAAATTACAAATAAGTTTTAGCCAAATTCATAGTTTGTTCTCCCAGAAAAACATACTACCCAAAAGGTTACACATTCTGAACCAGACTGGGTTTTCAAAATTTTCAAGGTGTTGTGAGTGCTGCTGACCGCCTGAACAGTAACCCACCCATGGATTCAATGCCTTTCTAATACATAGGCATGAGAGGTGGGGTCCCGGAAACTCAATGTCATGATCCGGCTATTATGATCGAGTCAGTCGACCGTACTGATGGTCCAAGCCAATGTGAATGCATTCCGATACTCCAACTCAAGGTATAGGTGTTTTGAGGTAAGTTGGGGGCGTGAAGTTAAAATTAAATAAATACGTCAGTGTTATTCTGTAATGAGCCATTGAACTGAGGTGGAGCTCGAATTCACGGGAGATTTGATTAGATGAAACGTGCGCAATTACTCCATGCTACGATTGAGATACCTCCCGATTCTTTGCGGTGTTTGTCAGACTTAGAAAAGTGTACTGTAGCCTGTAGCAGATAGGCAACACCATGGAATGGAATTTCATCAAATTTAATTGCGCTATAATTTTCTCATTGAAAAACTCAATGAAGCTGGTACCTTTCCTTAACTTTAAAATGAAGGTAAAGACACTCGCTCCAAAAGACATTTCTGTAAACAACGAACGTTTCGACTCCTAAGGTTATAATCGGCGGGTATCCGAAAAAACACTCGATAAAATATATCCATAAATTAATCTAATTAATAATAATAATATTAATATCGAGTTATAATAATAATAAAATTAATAAATAATAATATTAATGTCGAGTTAATATTAAAATTAATAATAATATTAATCTTTATTCAATACTCATAATCTTTCGTCCTTCTAACATGTATCTTCTGCTACGAAACAAACAAATTTCTACCTTATTTGGTCTCCAAACAAAACTTTTGTTTTCAAAAATTACGCTTACTGTATTCATTAATGCATGTAAATCCGAAGATAGAAAAATACAAAAGAATATAAATTCGTTCGCAGCTGCAGAAAAATCAGAAAGAATTTACTAATTCTTAAACGTTCATGGATAGTCATTATTTCAAATGCAAATAGACCAAAAGTAGTTCAATTCCAAAGTTGGTCAAATCTACCTGATAGGATACTACATTTTATATACGCATGAACAATATAATCGTAGCGTGGTAATATCAGGTTATTCTAGTAAGCTTTAGAAGTTGCGTGTGGAAACTTTACTAAACACGAGTGGAACAAATTCAGCACCATTATTTACGGAGAGGAAGACATAAAGTTCAACAAAAGCCCAACAAAGGCAGTTCAATAACGGCCATATTGCAGGCAATCACGCCTACCATCACACCCGTGGTAATAATACATCATAACGCTTCTGTTTGACGTTACTCAGTACGTGGGAATATAAGAGCAATAGAACAATCGTGTTTTTTCACGTAGAAAAGTAAAATATCTAGCTATAAAATCTAGAAATGATGCATAAAATTGCCTTCTTCTAAATACTTCCGAAATATTCCTCATTTGTGAGATTTTAGGAAAAAATAGCGTCTCTTCAATCTGTCTCAATCAAAGTCACCGATCGTAATTCAAGGCTGAATAAAAAAAAAGGCCGTTCATCATGTGCGTTCGAACGAAGCTTGGAGTTATTGACTCATTACAATCAGGGACAATGTCACCGAAAACCAATTCTACCTTCGCTGTAATGGATGGCGCTGGCTGTCCATTGTACTCTGTGCTCATTCATTAACATCCATCAAATAAACCCTTAACATCCATCAACTGATCCCTTAACGTGTATCAAATGTACCCTTAGCGTCTTTCAAATGATCCCTTACCATCTATCAAAAAACGATCCTTCCACGAGCCATACACCACATACATCTGAAGATGATGATGTAGCCACTCTACCGTAAGTTCCAGCAGAAATATTTGATCCTATTTCCTTACACAACCCTGAACAACTTGCTTGCTGCATCATAACATCCAAACACACCCAAGATAAGAAGCTTCTAAGTTCCAGCCTCTGAAACTACACTCGATTTTCAAGCTATACGAAATCATCCTGTGCTTATCGCAAATCGTCAGGATAAAAATTAAAACCAGGTATTCAACTAATACGACGCTTCGTTAAGGTTGTGAATTGGTGGGTAAAAGTGGGACCAATTTTCATCCGAAAACGAATGAATAGAGGTTCGCATTAGATGACGTCGTACAACTTTACGATCGACTATACTTTCGAAATGAATTTACTTTCGATTTAGTTGATCAGCATATTTCGTGTGATTTTAGACGCTATTAAAAAAGAGAAAACCAGGACACAGGCGAAGGGAAGGCCTGCGGTGATGTTCCTACCTCAAATAACCACGTCTGTAATTGTCAGGTCGCAGATCACTACCCACTAAATTGCTCATAAAACAAAACTAACCTTGTGAGGAAGGTGGCATGTGATTCGAATCGAATGATTGGTGTAGATCATCAAGCTAAAAACTTGGGTCAATTAAATAATGGATCTGAATATGACGCATAGATTCGAAATGCTACATATAAGATCCATTCATTCACGTGTGTGCCACTTATGAAGAAGTCAATAGAGTATTGGAAAGTTTTTTTTTACAATTCCGAATAATTAAGATTTAACTTCATATGCATTTGGAACTTTAACTTCAACAATTTGTGTTTATTTTTTCTATGCACAGCACATTCATATCAACCAGCATTACTTCAAAAACGACTTCATTATCGAAATTTCCATTTATTTCATTTAAATTTCTGCTGACATTAATTCGTAAATTGACACGTATCAGCAAATGTACTTCATTACATGGGTACGAAAGCTGCTTATTATTCATGCATACAATATATATCACTGGAAATCAATAATTCTACTCGCTAACATCCAATTGAAAAAAACTAAGAAATGATTTTCCCTTTTGAGTAAATATAGATTACTTGCTCAGAGGTGTAATAATCTTTAACTCAGAGCAACGCAAGGGCTTCACTAGGTAGCGCTGTTCCAAAGTCGGCTGATCTAAAATCAGCAAACAGCTTCCAAGTACTACATCGAAAATACTCAAATTCTAATGCTATTATACGTTTCTGAGTCAGCCAGATTTTAATACTGGCTTATTGGTCATTTTTTAGGTTTTGAATGCTTGTTGATCAATTGAAAAAAGTACAAAATCATGAAATTGTCACTGCATTCTGTGCATGATCAGGTTCAACATCTCTGACAAAAACTTTTCCAACGAATAGTAAAACTTAAACTTTTGGTGCCATGAAATAATGAACATAGAGTTAAATTAACCTGATAAACTACTCGCATTATAATAACTGCATAACTATAACAAGTTCAAGCAGACCTGCGGCTGAGAAAGCGCACTCTTTCTTCCCGAGAAGACACCGTAACAAAAATTTGCTCGTGAAACAATACGTAAATCTGATGTTCTACACTGACCCTAACCCGCTCAGGCGGCCGCAGCAGGATGTCAAACACGAGGGCAGCCAAGCGGTAAAGCTACGAGCATTTATCGGATATACTCGTGCTTACATCTTGAGAACGAACCGTAACTGTGTTTTTTTCTCAAAAGGTGATGGAGTGGAGCTTTTCTTACAGTTCCACGACTGCGTGCACACGCTTGAGAAATTATGGGAATAATTTACTCGTGCTTCTCTAATCTTCCATCAAATAGTTTATAAGCTGACAAGATTATCTGGTTGCTTGTGAATGTTCATGTGTAATATACTTTTAATACACAGATTTCTATGCAATCTCACTCATGGGATAAATGAAACAACTAATGTATGTATAAAAATTTAAACGACATAAGTTTCAGAATCTCAAAAATCCGTCATCATTGAAATAAGGCGTGGGAAAAAGACCAATAAATTTTCACGTGCTTTCACTGAAGTACAAAAGACTACATAAGTTAAGACTCATGAAAATTTCGGCTCACTGTAACAAGACGGCACCTCAAACTTGGTATCGCATATTTCACTACATTTTAAGAGTTCTCTTTGAATACTGAGCCTTTCTCAGGGTGTATTAAACAGTGCGGCAGCCTTGGGTCATTAGCATTTAGAGAGAATCCCTTCTAATTGCCGGGATCTAGAGTTATGCTGAACGCTGTCTCTTGCCAAGCTGCGCTAAACACAAATTTGACGATAAAATGTTCGCTGAACTGGTTCGATAGCTAAAATTGTGGTATCCGAATATCAAAATGACTCATCAACATTCCTCAAAAACATGAACCTCAAAATTAAGTTTGAAGTGCTCGAGTTCACAATTCATTGGGAGCTTTTCAGAACTGGTACGGCGGAACATGTTATGGCGCGATTCCGGCAAAGCGCGTTTCAGCGCATGTCAAAACACGTGTAAGTCCTCCGCTTATCCAGCGATTTCTCCGTGCCAAGGCTGCCTTATTAGCAGATGCTATGAGGACTTGCGATAACCTTCAACGCTCCGCAAGAACAGATTTTATTTTGGAAGAAAATGCGATGAAGCTGACGACCCATGTACGTATTTTGAACCCATGGTAAAATAGAGCTCGTTTTCGAGCGCAAGCTGTAGTTCAACTGCCATATTTGTTCAATACTTTCAATCGATTGTACTTGGTGTTATTGTTTAGACACTTACAAGGAAATTCTTATGTTTGCCTGTTTAGTTCATTATAAAATATATAGCTTCGTGCACACCTTAATGTTAGTATATTTCATTGACTGCACGTGATCACGAAATCTCACGAAATGCCACCAATTTGGTCAATAGGTCCTACTTGCACACCATTCTTGTCCTGTTAACCATTTCAATTTCCCAGGAAAATTTTACTTCGGCAATATCACTGAAGATTTTTGAGGTAACTGATTTACCTGGGTGGTAGTTGTTCATACCATACTTGGGCGAATAAGTTGAGCTTTTAACCTGAAACCTAAACATCGGGTGCCGAGTTTGTTCATTTGAAAATCAAAAATCTATATGATATAGAACTGAAACATGAACTCTTCAACGGGGGTTTTCAAATTTGTTGATTTCCGTGCGTTTCTGCGCTATTTTTATGGCGAAATTTTTTTATAAAATCCTCAAAAATATCATTAGATCGCTGAATGTCTGCGAGCAAGACCAACTACGGAATTTTAACAACGATTTTATACGGATTTTAAGCAGATTCAGTTACTGAACAGGTATGTATTTGTCTAAATTTTTTACCTAAATGGAAAAACGACGAGAGTTATTCAACGGAAATGATACTGAGCTATATTGTCCACAACAAAGTAACGAAGAATCGCTTAATATGAACGAATAATTTTACACGCAGATTATATTTGCTGGAGATGATGTAATATCTTTGGTTCGTCGTTCAAATTTAGCACACGTGCAAGTAAATAATAAAATGTCTGGTGAAAATACAGCACAATTCTGTCTGTAGATCAAATCACCTCTGATGAAGATTAATACGATTGATAATCCGCACGCAACTTTTCGCTTAACAAATAAGGATCCTTTCCCTTCTCTGCGGCGGAATGGGAAAAGCATTACTCTTCAGGAGAGAAGGTTCGTGCTTCAAAACCCAAGTATACAGTTTATATATGGGGTTGAGGGAGAGATTTATCACCTATACGAGGCCGCTTGCCTGCACTGAAGGAGAAAACGGAAGAGGCGGCGGGAGTGGTTGTAGGTAGTACCCTTCTATTCAATGGTCTTGCTCTTTCATTTCTCCTTTGGAGCTAAAAAGTCATTTCAAGTTCAAACTTGAGAGTGATATGAAGCAACCATTATAGAATAATTTACATGTTTCTGTGAAAAAATTCTGAGAGAACTAAACCTCCACTTGTCTTCACACATTTAATTTCTGTGCTTCTAACCGACATACCGCTGGTACCAGGAATTTCGAGAGGGCAGACCTCGCAGCCACGGGCTCGGATAGAAAGAAAAGTTTATATTTGTCTTCCATTTGATTTTTATAACTGCCTCATGGTGAATTTTATAACCCTAAATCCAGATTTGGAATCTTAAACAGTAGAATGGTTATTTATTTACATCCTTGGCTTCAGGATACCTAACAAGTACATGTATGAAACTTTTTGAAACACAACAATCGAAGATTTGTCCCAAACCAGTGTGTGAAAACTATTAAAACCTGTTCCTTCAAGTTAATTTAAAGCAGGTGTTCAGAAAGTTCTTGTGCATTAGCGTCTCTATTTTTCGCCATGTAGCTGCGACACCGCAGCCGGATCCTGCAAACTTCTCGCAAAACGCGTTTTGCGAACAATCAACGTCCCCCAGCTGCTGAGGCCAAACTAGGGTCAAATTACGTAAAATATATAAATGCAAAGAACACAGTGAATAGTATGAAATTCACACTGAGTTTTTGCAAAAAGTGCAATTTTCAAGCAAGCATTGACTCATTTGTTAAGCAAACACTGACTTGTGCTCAAATTATCGTTTAGTTGTGAAGTAAAGACGACATCTCGTACAATAAATTCGAAGAACGGAAGCCCGAGAATTTAGGTTTTTAAAATTCTTTGAACCTATTTGACGTAAGAAAGGTTCTAACAGAGATAATTTACCTACCCGTCGCTTAGTTTACTTGTGTGAAGCAAGTGCAGTATCTCTTCAATATAATCGGCTAATTCGTGAAAAACAAGCGCAGCATCTTTCAAAAATTTGAGGCCAGCAAATGAATATCTCTCGAAAGCGGTTACCTAATTTGTGACGAGCAAATACATTATTTTTTGAAAGTAATCTCTCAATTTGTGAATAACAACCGTAGCATCAGTTGAAAGTGATCAGTTAGACCTATGACAATATGCTCGCATTGGCAACATACATTTAGTGCACAGACAACGTACATTTGTATTTAGTGACAACATACATTTCTACGTATCTAATTTATGCATATACTTATTTACCCATTGTATTAAATCACATGTACGTGATTTAATACAAATGACTTTCATGCATATGTATGTGATAATTAGGGTTGTGACAATAAGCTTAAAGCATATTTTCACAGCCGACCTAATTTGCGGGTCACTAACGCAAAATTTTCGGAAAATTACCTAAATTGTGAGAGGAAAACGCAGGATTTCTCCAAAATGACTACCTAATTTGTGAATAGCAAACGCAACATATCTCGAGAATGATGACCTACTTTTGAAGTGGTAAACGTAGCATTTCTCTAAAGTGATGTCTCAATATCTTTAAAAAAAATCCAAGCACAAAGTAGCTTCAGCAAATTTCAAAGCGTAGCCTAAGTACATTGGAAGAAATATCGAGGTTTTTTATTTACACACTTTTGTCTTTCCTTTGAATCCCAAACTTCCCCAAGGTTTAAATTGTTAGGAACATCTATGTCCTCCCACAAGTTTCTCTGATCCTTGTACACTTGTTTGGTTTGTTTCAAGAAAATGTTATTTTACGTATAGGGAAGTTCTTTTTTTTTCTAGTACTCCGAGATTTCCGCCAAATCAGTTAGGAGAGGCCGGTATTGCCATCGTGCGTTCCCCCAGCACGTACTGTCCAGCTGCTGAAAACGAACGGGCAGCTGCACCGCATCCTAAAAAGAAGCTTGTTTCGAACACGCGCTCCTTTCCTAAAATGTCTCTCATAAAACAAAGAGAGGAGGCAGAACTGTTGTTGAGGTTCGGGCAGATTTAAGGGATACCGCCTTGCACAAGAACGCTACCACCTTGCACAAGAACGCTACCACCTTGCACAAGAACGCTACCACCTTGCACAAGAACGCTACCACCTTGCACAAGAACGCTACCACCTTGCACAAGAACGCTACCACCTTGCAAAAGAACGCTACCACCTTGCACAAGAACGCTACCACCTTGCACAAGAACGCTACCACCTTGCACAAGAACGCTACCACCTTGCACAAGAACGCTACCACCTTGCACAAGGAAGACTACCACCTCACGCAAAGCAGCTACCACCACACTCTTGGAAGACTACCACCTCACTCTAGGAAGACTACCACCTCACTCTAGGAAAACTACCACCTCACTCTGGGAAGACTACCACCTCACTCTAGGAAGACTACCACCTCACACAAGGAAGACTACCACCTCACACAAAGCAGCTACCACCTCACTCTAGGAAGGCTTCCACTTCAGGTAGGTAACAAAACGCTAAAACGCACAAGAATTCTAGGTGAGTTAATATAGTCCTTATTTTGAAGAACTACTACCATAGGATTGTGTTTATTAATGTGAAGCAATCGACGGTTCTCTTTCACTCGCACGAGAACTTGTATCAATATCATCGCATTAGTTTGAAATTTATTTATAATATCCTTGAAATATCCCTGTGTAAAAATTTGTCGATATTACTTTTACTACATCAACCATAAAAATGGGTGATCGGGCAAGGTAACAACATGTAATCGAATTTCCGATTTTTCCTCCAGTGAATAAGTTCAGAAAAATGTTCTAAGATATTGTATTAGAGTTCACTTCGTAAATACCGAGATTTTAAGTTACAATCTTTACTGATATATTATTCAAATTTCCTGCTAGAAATTCTGGAACTTTCGTTATTAAGTTGAGTTTCAGTTGTTCTCAAATGTTATGTTAATAATCATCCAAAGTGAGACGAAACAAAACGCAATGATATTTATTTACAATTAATACAATTATGAATGTTATTGAATAATCGAAAAAATGTTGACGTCCAATGATGTATCTAAGGCACTCTCTTATGTTATGAAACCTGCAAGCAGCAGATTTAACTTCTAATAATTTCGCTCCAAAATGTGACTGACGAACAGTTGCCCACCTTCAAGCTGGTATGCAGTACGAGAAAAACTCCCAAGAAACTTAAATTTTATTAAATTCACGTTAATGCGCGATTGATGAACACTTACCCTATTCGAGCCCGGACACAGTGCGAGAAAAATGCCCAAGAAGCAATTTGGCAAAATTCGAGAAGTGTTGCTCCACGAATTTGATTTAGCGACATTTTGCAGATTAATTCCAGAGCCTCCAAATCGCGATGTGCCTCCTTATTTTCCTTCAGTTATATGTTTTCACGTTTACTAAATACGCAAGCGTCCTCGACTTGTTTTATCCTATTTGTTGTCCTTTATATCGCTAAATGAATACAACTCGACGCAACTCAAGGTTTAGTGAGACGAGATGGTTCGAAAGAAAAAAGTAAATATTGAAATTATACAAGTCTTCGTATTTTTGGGAGTTAGTATGTTGTAGCATCCGAACGGGATACAAAATGGGCCATCTACAAAAAATAAAAAAGACGAAGAATTAAATGTTTCGCAGTGGAATTTTTACAGAAAAAACTCGTTTTGTTTCCGCCCAACACCTGCTTGTTCTATTTAATACAGACAATTAAATTTATTTATTTCTTACTTAAAGCTAAAATGTACCTGCATCTCAAACTTCACGTGCCAATTTGTTATTGCTTCAATCTGGTTCTCACGTAGAGTGGTTTAGCAGTGGTCTCACCTTGTAGTGAATTCGAAAAAATTATATTTTTCAAACGAATGACGATTTAGCAAGACATTCACTTTTTTCAACTGAATGAATGTTAATTAAACTCTTTTTATTTTTGGTACGTGGGACAATTGGACGTGGACTAAATCATGGAACGGTTTAATCTGATGCCACATCGATGGTAATAGAACGAATAACATCGATGAAACATAGCAGAAAGAACTGATAAGGGTTGAAACGAACTCAAATGTGAATAATATTTATTTTTGCTGTCTCGTGGAACTCACCCCGTCTTACTTAGCCTTGAGAACCATGTTCATTACACTTCTGTGTGTGTATTGCCGTGGTTGATGATGCTGTTTTCGTGGGATCCTGAAGATTATTTTCAGTTCCAAAAGCAATTAATGATTCTCACAGTGTTCCTCAAATTTAAAAAAAGGCGAGTTTTCAAATTTGATACGAGTAGCGTTGAGAGCTACAAATCCTCTACTGCGGATATCCATCTCCATGTATTCTGATGATAGCTGCGAGGTTTTGTGTTAACCCAAGTTAATTATTGAAGAAAGTAAGGTTCTTTCGAGAAAGTTTTGAAGTTAAGTACATTTTAATTATGGTTAATGTGAAATAGTTTAATGCTGATATATGGACTGTGATATCTTTTCCGTTAGAATCTCAAGAACTTTTTTTGACAATTTCTTCTCGTTCTGTTAAAAGATTAGGCCGAATATTGCATTAGCGAGGTCTTTCAACCTTTGAATCTGTAAATATATTTATGATTGTTTCGCTAATTGATTCAGTAATGGGTAAATGTGTAGCGTTGGTCAGGAATCGATTTTCCACTTTTCGCTGCCCAGACATAGTTAATTCGATCGAAATAAACAAGTTTTCTTCTATGCACTTTCCGTCGGAAATGAGTATTTTACGAGTTATAGCGGTATGTTAATTTTCGTCTTTGGTGACGAATGTGATCGAATAAACAGCTACTAATCCATTTTCGAATTTTTGTTGCTTGAATCATGGTAATAACATCGATATAAACTACTTTTCTTCTACACACTTTTTGCGGCAAATAAGTATTTTACGAGTTAGAACAGTAGGTTTTATTTTTTGCACGATTGAGCTGTTAGAGTACTTTTGAAAACTTCGCAATTTATTATTAGCTCACCCCGCGGAGCTTGCGGAGCCTGAACTCACTTCTAGGATCTTTTAGTTAATAACACAATAGAAATTATCGCCCAAAAATAACGAATTATAGCGGAATGTTAACTTTCGTCTAAGATGGCAGGAACGCGCTCGAGCATTCGAGCGCGTCGGATCAGAGCGTCCATTGCAGTGTTGCCATACGACGCGCTCGATGAATTACTTCACGATTCAAACACTAGAGTTGCGGTAAGTCATTTACCTCTATAACTCGTACTATACTCACTTCCGACAGAAAGTGCATAGAAGAAAACTTGTTTATTTCGATCTAATTAACTATGATTAGGCACCGAAAAGTGGAAAATCGATTACTGACCAACGCTACACATTTACCCAGTAATGAACGATTAACTCAGGGAATTTAAAATTCAGTGTTCAGATGCATCGTTTTCCGTTGTAGCAAGCACATGGTACTCTCTTGCAGATCAAGGCTTTGGTTTCCAATGAAAGAAGCTGTAAAATTAAATGGAGCTCTTGCGTTAGGTATTTCTGCTCAGGTGTGTTGTCTAATGTGCAGTGGACCTACGTATTTTCACGCAAGATGCCGCAAATTAATATTCAGTGGTGTAAATTTCTTTATGTTCTTGCGAAACTCACATGGACGATCACAAGTAAAGCGCCAGTAATCAACGCAGCAGATAATGAAGTTGAATTATTATAAAAATGTTTTAAATTTGGCGAGACATGCTATACCGTGCTATTTAAAATTGATACGAAACTTGATATTCACCGGAAACTAAATTTTATGATGAAAATAAGTCGCCTTCGTCTGTCCTCACAATCGTTTTGTCATAAAAAGCGGTTTCTCGAGACAAGAAATTTTGTCCCTCAACATTTTCAGACTTATGTACAACACCGTCTGACAGCGTGCGCGACGTAAGAGAGGACATTTTTAATAATATAGGTAAATCTAAAGGATATGTCAGTTATCGATTTTGTAAATTTCGATGCCTTAGCATTGTTAATTAGATCGAAATAAACAAGTTTTCTACTATGTACTTTCCGTCTCAAATGAGTATTTTATTAGTTATAGCGGTAAATGACTTACCGCAACTCCAGTGTTTGAAGCGGCAAGTAATTCAAGGAGCACGTCGGACAGCAACACTGCAATGCGCACTCGCTTCCAGCGCGATCGTCATCAAAGACGAAATCAAACCTACCGCTATACCTCGTTAAATACTCATTTGACGAAAAAAGTGTATAGAAGAAAAGTTGTTTATTTCGATGTTATTACCATGATTCAAGCAACAAAAATTTGAAAATCGATGAGCTGCTGTTTATTCGAGCGCATTCGTTATCACAGACGAAACTAAACTTACCGCTATAAATCGTAAAATACTCATTTGAGACGGAAAGTGCATAGAAGAAAACTTGTTTATTTTGATTCAATTAAATAGGTTCAGGCACCAAAAAGGGGAAAATCGATAACCGACATATCCTTCAGATTTACCATAATATATTCTGATATTGATGTAGTTTTATGAGTTGATGTTTTATTTCGTGATTGAATTTTTGAATATATTTTTATTATAAATACCGCCATCAGTATTAAATATCGTCGTAAGTGTTTTCTAATCGGGTTGTTGTTAATTTGGGCCTTCAAATATTTATGGATAAATACTTCGACTCACTCTGCAAGTTATACAGAGCTGAGTGAAAAAGTTGGAAAAATTTTCTGGCTTGCATAAGTGTCTCAGCCACATTGCTCTATTTTATTTAGATAAGAAGGTCGATGTCACCGAAAAACATGAATAAAATGCCATTAAATATGGAAGAGTTTGAATCATTGCTCTATTCTGATAATGGAAAAACTGAGTCCTGAATCCAGGTAGAGAAATAGTTATTTACGACTCTATGGTTTCACATCAATATTTTCTATGCGTATTGTTTTCATTTTGCTAGCCCGCTACAAATAAAGAAATGAGCTAGAAGCTTTTCATCGTTTTCAATTTCTTTTTTTTACCTCATATGGGTCACAAATTTGAGGTTTTGCATCTTCCAGTACAATTGAGAGAACCACCTAACCAAAAATCTAGGAGAAAACAGCTCCTTGGAACTTCGTATTACAGATCCTGCAGTGGGTTAGCAGTAGATAAGCATACTTAAGCCACATTTCTTACATTAATAGCTTGCAAATAGGTACGATTCCTTTTTCTATCTGTTTTTCCGCCCCTCGTTGAGTAAAGATGGCTGTATTACCTCAATCATCTCGCTTACAGTATGCCTTCGAAGTAGTCTCTGTGTATGTTTGCATTATCCTCTATATTTTTGTCGCATGGAGATAGCGATGCGAGAATAGCAACAATACCTTCATGTACGCCTGGTTCACACTGCAAATTTCTTTCAGAGCTGAAGGACACATCAATTAACGCTGTAGGTAAGATGCAGATGGTCAGGTGACTGGTACCACATCTTCAACTTACAACATCTTCTACGTCAAATAGTTCTTATAAAGTTAGTGACATTTTTCCACAGGCTCGTGTAGAAAATCAAGACACGTCATAACTTTTTTACGGTGAGACAAAATCCAGCTAGGTTTTTCACTTCATAGTTTCGCTGAATTTAAATTATTCTACATTGCCTATTGATGCCACTATTTTCAATTTAAATTTAAATGAATCTGTATACACAACGTCTCGAAAGCTATGAATGTTGTGACTGGGAAACATACGAGAAACTCGTACCTTGTTGCTGTTGGATGACGCCGGATTTTTTCACGTCGATTGTTCGTAGAATAGGTCTTTGGAAGCGCAATAAATTGGAACAAATTCAAGTGATGTGTCGATGCAGTAAGAAAATATGTAAAGTACTCAATGAAGAATTCGACAGACTTTTAAGTTGTGAATAAACAAAATAGGGGAAGGAAATTCAGAGGAATGATTTTGTTTACTTTTGGACGTAACTTCCACCTGATATTCGAAGGTTATTTATTACTTCACTTTAAAAAATCTCATCAATTGAGCGTTAAAGCATCCTTTTATTTTCGCTTGTTCTTTAAATTTGTTGGGTTCGACACAATTTAGTGATAGAATGAATTTATCAGCAGCCTAGTATAAAAATATATGGCAAGAATTCCCCTCAGGGGGATACAGCTATTGTATCTATGGGCATATATTTGCGCTTCCAGGGGGACTATGTAAGAGCCCGAGCTGAAGGTTTGGTAGGCTTCCTTTTTGTTGAAGTAGAATAGGTTTTTGTTTCGTTACGGACTCATCTTTTTTCGGTTCACTGCTGTCCTGTTTTTCAAGACCTACTACTTTCTTCTTCAACTTTTTCTTGTTTCAGAACTTCTTTCGTAGCTTACTGTTTCTGTGCACCCTGTGCATAGATTCCGCGTTTTCTCAATTCCATACTAAATGGTGCCTTCCTCCTTCCTCTCTTAGAACATCTCTGTCGTGGTTGAGTGGGGTTAAAACATTCTTATGTAATAATAATTAAAATAATAATAATAATGGCAAGAATCAATCATGTCGTTTGAACCCCATTAGTATGTAAGCTAAATTAAACCATTGACGTGGAATTAAACTTTAAATCATAGTGCTAGTGCTACAGAGATGTAGCTGATTTTAGAAGTATTTTCCGTTCCCGATTCCTTCAGGATGTTCGCCCTGAAAGTATGTCATTAAGACGCTTGTTACTTCATTTGATTAGGTAACTTACTTCTACGGTGTTTCAGATGGGTGGAAATTTTTCTTTAAATAATGCGCAATGAAGTCTAATTTTGAACGTTCATCGAAGTACGTCGATTATTTTATGAGTTGTAAATACTCCATTCATATTTTTATTTTTTGCAACTGCTTTGTATGGCTGTGTAAAGCCCCCAAAAAAGTATACATTTCATGGGGTACATTGAAACTTAATGTTCATACGGATTTTAATACTCGAACGATGAATAAATTCCAAACAGAAATTACTTTCGTTCATTCCGTACTGAGTAATAATGCCATACGCTTTCATACTGGCGACCTCTCACACATCGATGTGAAATAAACATTCTCATTTCCGTAGGCTTTGGTCAATTTTTTAACACCTCGCTAAAAAGTAAATATTAAAGATAAATTTACTGTGCAGTTTATTCCCCACCGCCATTGTTTTGAAGATTGTTGCAAATAATCTGGTAGTTTCATTTTCGTTTAACTTCTGGTGAGACCTGATGAAATTAGGACGTTTGAATAAAATCTCTTTAGGTACACTGTGTTTTGTCTCTTATAGTACACCTCGTATAGTTTGCCTATTATTATGCCTCGTATGGCTTATCTATTTGTACACCTCGGATGGTTTGTCAATTAGTTCTCCTCGTATGGAACTTTTGTTAGACTATTAGCACGCCACGTATGGTTTGTCTATTAGTTCGCCTCGTATATTTTGTCCATTAATATGCCTCGTATGGTCTATCTATTTTTACACCTCTGATAGTTTGTCTATTAGCACACCTCGTATAGTTTGCCTATTATTATGCCTCACATGGCTTATCTATTTGTACACCTCGGATGGTTTGTTAATTAGTACTCCTCGTATGGAACTTTTGTTTTTGGACGTCCTATATTAAGAAACTTTTTAAAACCCAATATGTTGACATGTATCTCATGTGGCAACTTGGAAAATAAACGTTTTTTCTTTTTTCTTTATTTCTTGCAAGCCATTTTTCATGTAAAAATTCCTTCAACAGAGCAGTATTTGCCGGCTTTGGAAAAAAATGAATATTCGCTTAGATAAAATATTTATTTTAATCTTGAGAGTATTTTAATCTGAGCTAAGTTTAAATTTTTATTTTTATCTTAGTCTTAATCTTAGTTTTTATTTTAGTCTTAACCTTTTTTGGAAGGTTACCGCAAGGTCTTACAAGTGCATATAAGATTTTCTAGTCTGCATATTTCATTCAAACAACAAATCACTGTACAAAGTTTAGAGAAGTAAACCTGCAGTTTAAGCTTACACACGCTTATATCAACTAAAATAATTTGTCCATAATTATGAATGAATACAAAATTTACTCGCAGAAATAAAAAATTAAATAATGATGAAAAACAAGTTTGCGCTCTAATTTCGCTTTTACTCTCGGTGAAATCAATAAGCGTTTTCCAGTGGACTTCCTTTTTGTACTTCGTCAAGTCTTACTTCGCATACTTTCCATCTCCTCAATTGCCTCTTGAAAACCAACTGGCTGGAACGAGAGCTCAGTTTTGATGACTGGAAATTAAAAAAAAAATTTTATATCAAATATTATATCGATAATTTTAGTTTAAGGTGCAACCAGATCTTCAAGTTTACCAACGAATAGATTACATCGATATTTGTGTGCCAAAATAAATGAAATGAATGCGACTTACATATAAGTTCCTTTATATGATGCGAAATGATATCATAGCACTCTGAAAAATTTTTCACAAAAGAGACAGACAGAAGAATTCGTGCTGGCGTCAGTTTTACAAGAGCCTATAATGTCTCTGTCAATCGGTATTCTAAATCTTTGTCTAGAAATATAAGGTTCAAAATTCTGCCATCCGATGTCCCGTACACTAAATGCGTTGCAGCAATTATAGGAGTTATTTTTTTATTGATTAGAAAATTTTTACTTGCTTTTGAGGTACAGATTTTGATGACATCAGTCAATTTCCAAAAATGACTGTGACGTACTTAAAACACTTTGGAAAAAAACATTTAATATCGCCTAAAAAACATCGCTTACGGCCAATTAAAAATTTGTTCTCAAGAATACGTCAACACTAACTCCAGCCCCGCACCATCATGAACGTATCACTGGCGAGCAAAAAAGGCAAGATTCAAATCTAGTGTCCCCCGTCGCCGTAATTTCTTCATTCGAGACGCGGCAGACGGCTGTCTCGAACGTCCCGCACCATTTAACGCCAGGAGCTTCTCTGGCCAAAGGTTTTATTGCAATTCATTTTGATTTATTTTTCAGGCTGGGTTGCAACCTTGACCTGCAAGTCTGTAGTGGGAAGTCTGGACAACTTCACAATGAATGGTTTGAGGGCGCAGCTGCAGCGCAGATGATTGCCCGGAAAGCCTTGGCGGTAGAGGAGGGGGCTGGTAAGAAGGAGGGGGAATAATTCTTCGAGTACTAAGCCTGACGATACCAGAGAGCTCGGTGCGTTTTTGGAAAGTGCAGCGTTCTTTGCAGCAAGGACTGTCAGAAGTGATCTAACTTCGCACGTGTTCAATCTAATCAATAAGTAAAATAACAAATAGAGCGTCATTTACCATGACCTCGGGTAGAAATTCTTTGAATTCGTCGTTGTCCAAAGCCAATCTATGCGGCAAATAACGTGAGTTAATGTAAAGTTGGTTGGAACCTTTCAATTTTTTGACATCCAGTGACCTGCAGTATTATAAAAGGTGACATTACGCTCTCGTTTTTTGCATAATGCTATTTAAACGTTTTAACATCGTAGTAACTACTACACAGCACGCGTTCTGGAGACTGAGAGATATGAGGCTCTTTGGATCGAGTGTCTGTGTGTAAGGCTAAATTAAATCTTCGTATTAATGGATATTTGTTCTTGAATATCAGGGTGTACAAACTTGATCGTGTATATTTCGCTTATGGTACAGTATTAAAGCAGAATTTTATTTAGACTAATAGAATCAGTCTCTTTAAACGTGAACTTTATTTCTGGTCGGTATTGTTTGACATGCGATGTGCAGATCAAAATCCACAAGTATAGGTAGCGTCTATCGTGCTTAAAATTACCGACTGTGGATAGCCACTGCAGTTTACTTAAATTATTAAAAATAAAATTACCATAACGATGTTCTGAATTTTTTTTTGCATTTTGAGAAATGGATGATGAAAAAACCGGCCGTAGGCCTATTTTTCCACATCCTGGTTACGTGCTGCCAGTGGATTTGAAATGCCTTGAATGAGAGTACTAAAAAACTCTTATACGATTCAATAAATTCCGAACAAGAACTCGAAAGCAATTTCTTGAAGCGGCTCTCCTCTGACTCCGGTTTCCCGAAATTCAAAATCATAAAAATCATCCCGTGTTAACAAGCAGTTAATGAGAACCGGAATAGAAGGCGATTGAAACAGCACCTAATGAGCGTATCTCATAGGCCAGCGCCTCGTTAACGAACCGTTCAATTGCGCCGCCATTGCTTCTGAAGTACAATTAAAATCTGCCCGACTTTCATAAATTGCTTCATCATGTTCAACCGTAGGCGCTGCCGACCGTAAGAATATGTCTTCAGATTGGTCAATCGACTCCTGCTCCAGTATGATAACCTGAGGCTGGTTTTTCGATTAAATTGTATCGTTATCGCAGGTCTCCTGGCTATGGAATTTTTTTCTGTCAAATTGGTTGTGCTGGTTTGGCTGAGAAGAATTTTCGCTACCGATCGAGCATTACCGCTATGACAATGTGGATTGTTTGAAAATCCGACCCATGGATTGCTGATTCTGTGTTTCGATTTGAGTATGTGGTTGTTAGAATCAACTTGATAGTGCTCCACTCTATATAATTGTAGTTATAACTATAAGAATGGATATTATCAACTATGACGCATCGATTTCCCTTCATATTTCTTATTGGAGCATCACTGTCAGTAAACATTAGTTCATTGTTTTATTTTGAAACATATTGATCAATAGTCAATCTTTGGAAGACGTAAGAATTCTTGGATGCTGTTGAGACAAAATTCATTGAAAATACTTGGATGAAGAAAGGTTAAAGAGTCACGTTTGTCAATAAACTTTACTGCATGAGATATAAAATTTCCTTATGTAAAATTCAGTGAAAACAATTGAAGAAGAGCTTTTCTGAGTAATTTTGCAGTTGTACACGACAGCTCCTTCTTGAAAAGGAACTTTTAGACCGTTTTCTTGAACGTCAAAGTATACCACTTCAGAATATACATATCTTTTCATAACATATATCACTTCAGAACACGTAACCCATTTAGAACTTTTATCATTGCCGAACATACATCCCTTCAGAACATGTAGCACTTCAGAACATCTATCATTTCAAGTGAGAACAAAATATATCTTCAGACTACATCGCTTGTCATAGCATTGGATCGCAGTTGCGGTCAATATAATCCTAGTTGTGCTCTTCATGATATCTTTGGTAACCATAATATCTGTTTTTTCCTTCAGTATATCTATTGTGTCCTTCATTATATCTGCTGTTTCCATTATCAGTTTGGTCGGTCACTGGAACACTGAAGGAACGACAGGAACTGTCTCTTCCTGAACTGAAGCTTTCCTTGTTCCCGTGACTATAGTGGCCTTAATTGTGTACCTTGCATCTAACAATTTGAGTGACTGCCGTTTAAATCGAACACCCAAAAGGAAAATTCATGCGAAACGTTAAAAAAGATTATCCAATTTAGTAACTTTTAAAGATGTTAATAGAAATTCATATCAAGGGAGATGTGATTGAAGCTTCAAGCAAAGGAATCATATTTTTATATTGCACGGTTCGAAATTTTAGGACATAGTTTTGAAATTAAACGAATCTTGGGCCTATTTTCGAATGATTTGTCTTTGCGTGCTTCATTATCATTATAAATTCAGTTGATATTATTTCTATATGTCATTTTTCTGCGAAATTCCATTATCCGATCTATCTTGTATTCTATAAAAATAAGTTTTCTAAGTGAACTATGGTTGTAGATTTGGAGAATAATTGTAGATTATCTTAGAAAAACTTTTCATAAAATTTATAGAAGTCGCGATTAAAAGTCACGGTTTTCATAGAAGTCACGGATCTTATCCGTGATCATAAGTGGCTTAATGAACTACACATTGAATTATTCTAAGAAATCTACACCCGTGATTTTAATTTTATAACGTTGTCTACGAAAACTTTTTATCGCTTGAATTTGTCAATTCTTAGTGTCGCCCTGTCTGCATTTCTATTATTATTTATTTTTGCATCAGTTTTATTATGATGTAGCCTCCAAACATTCCGGCGATGTAGCACTTTGGTAACTTTCAGATCGAGGGAAATCAAAATCGAATTGGACAAAAAAAGTATCTGACATTCTCAACTTATTGCAGCTTAATAACTTTCCATTGTGATGTAAGTTGTCAGTGAAAGCACTTCTGTGTTGATCATAAAAAAAATCTTATTTTTCCCTTCACTCTGAGAAATTTGTTCCTTCAATCACAAAAAAATGACCTCAATTCTGAAGCAAATGCTCATACACTTGTAAAAATGGTCATTTTACAGTTGAAATACTTGTCTGGTGTGCTAAAATTATTCAGAATATTTAAGTGCTTATTTTACCTTCGGAAATGCCAATTTGACATGTTGAAGTGCTTAATTACCTTGATGAAGTACTCAATTAGCTTATTGAAGTCCTTAATTAGCTTCTTGAATTACTTAATTAGCTTGCTGAAATGATTTTTTTGCTAGCTAAATTGTTTCATACTGTAATGGGAGTTTAAATCCATTATTTGTATGCCAGAAAATTTGCTACCCAAATTGTTTATAGTTCTAAACTGTGCCTGTAATTCTGCGCAAGTTCTATTTTTGTTTGCTCTATATAAATCGGTATTAGCTCAAAAGAATACCTTTCTATGACGATCAAAAACTGTGGTAACTGTTCCGTCATATAATTCATAGCTCAGCATAATTTTCATTCATGTTAGATTGATAGAGTTCATTTATGCCAGGCATTCCTGCTCCATCCTCACTCACCGAAGTTTCATCAGCCATCAAATGCTATATCCTCCTATCAATTTTTTAATATCAAACATAATCTTTGGGCTATATGCTCTCATCTATCCGCTTCTCTCATTTTAGTTGTGCCCAACATCATCGCAATTGTGTCGATTATAAACTCAGAAGTGTCCAACGTCTTACCAGTTGAGTCCAACATCATCCCAGTTGAGTCTAACATCATCCCAGTTGAGTCAAACATCAAGCAAGTCGAGTCTAATACCATTCAAGTTGAATCCCCGATTATTCATGTTGAGTCAAACATCATTCAAGTTGAATCCAATATTAAACCATTTGAGTCAAACATCATCCCAATCAAATTCAACATCATACCATTCGAGTCCAACATTACACGAGAACAATAAACCTGTTGTGTCCATCACCATCTACACCTCGTGCGCCGTTCCCGCCACCAAATCGAACACGAGGACGCAGCAGCAGTGGGACTCTGCCAGAGCCAGAACTGCGCTGCACAGGCCCAGCTGTGTCTGAGGTATGCGAGCCATGGGTCCGTCTAGCATTGGTCTGGCAGCTGGCCTGCAGCTGGTGCCCTCGGGGAGCCCGGTGCCGTCTGAGAAAAGGAGATGCCACCACCTGCCCCTGTCCCCACTCCGTCAATGAGACGCGCAAGTCGCGCTAAAAGCTCTAATCAGCGCGGACACACCGTGGCTGCGTGTGACTCGTCCCGAACTTCATGCAAGGCTTTCTGTTTTTACTCACCCGTGAATGGTGATTGTCTCTTTCGCCTGGTAGCTTTTACTTCTATTTTTTTCGTGGCTTTTCACTGCAGTCATTCCTCGCTTCTTGAAAGCGTCCTGTCATACCTAACGAAATATTTGCTAAGCACTTTTGTACAGATTTATTTTTTTCGAGGTGGTTATTACCCTGAATGGGAATGAATTATGTCAATTAATATGAATACTATAAAATTTTTGCATAAAACATATACCTGTTAATTTTTTAATTCCTTTTGAATTCGTTGTAGGTTATTTTGCTCTCCTCACATGAAAAATGACGTCAATAAATATTAAAAAATTTCTCAGTTCTTTGATTACACATACACGAGTATTCGTCAGCAAAATTAATGATGTTTAATAGCGAAGGGATTCTGAATGCAAAGTCCATTTACATATTTCTTTAGATATATCTAGAATCAAATGTAATTTATTGCTCCTAATTAATGCGTCAAATGAGTCAAATGGAACGGTTTCGCCCGAACGATCCGAAACTTTGTCGGATCGTAAAAATTCTGAAGGCAGGAACTCCAAATGTTAAGAATTAAGAGATTTTAATGATCTAATTCAGGTATGTGAAATTGGAATATGGAAAATCTTTTAGACTTGACTGCGACCTTGATTGGTAAGAAATTACAGGAAATGTATATTGAATAATTTGTTGTAATAGAGTCAAGGCAGCCCGCGTGCCCTTCCAAGCTGCGCTGCAGGGTTTTATTTATTTTTTACTTGGGTTGCAGAAACTGACTTTTTTTAAATCTTCCAAGTGCTTTAAGTGTGGTTCAATGAAAATCTTTGAACTTTACTCTTTAGACGAAAAGATGGTGTTGAGGATACGGACCATGAGAGTGGCGATCGACCAATCAATTCGCCCTTGTAACTTGGCTGGTCAGTTGTTTAAAATTATTATCTTCTTTCCTCAGCTTTCCTTGCGTTCATTTTGATTTCATGAAACTTTTTATGAATTAATACAGATTGGTAATCGTCATGGTAGTTTTTTAGTATACTACAAGGATTATAAAACGTTTTGGATTTGCTGGCTTCTTTTAAGCATGGTTGAACCACCGCTCAAATACTGTAACATGCTGACATATTGTGTTCATTTCGTTTAACAAAATTTTGTGTGGGTGGTTTTAATGTAGCGAGCTTAAAGATACTCAGGGCTTCTTGCAAGTAACTTTTGAAAGTTCATGATAGGTAATCAGCCAATATAACTCCGTTGTGAAATTATATTCGATGAAAGTCGAGTCCGGAAAAATTGCAGTTATAAATATGACAAAAATATCAGAAAAGGCAAATTTTCGAGAAACAAATCTGATAACAGCGAAGCATTTATTTTTATGTATAAAATGAAGCTTACACTGAAGTTACTTGCACAAAAAAGTTAACAAATGGCAATAAAACTATCCGCTTCTTGAAGTGTTTGGTAAAATAAGGTGGACAAATTGTATTTCCAGCATTATATCTACAACAGAGCCTCCAAAAAATAGTTACTTATGCGCTGGTAGTCAATAATATCGTGTTGATTTCATTGGGATATGAATTGCACTACTTTGCTTACTGGCATTTTTTTCCTATAACTTAGTGTTGCCGCCTTTGAGTTCAGGAATAATTGTTTCATTTTACACGTAAAAAATCCTCCCCTCAGGGGGATTCAGCTGTTGTATCAATGAGAATAAGCACTCGGGAAAAATGTGAGGTCCCGAGCTGAGAGTTAAGTACACCTTCACTTGGTTAAAATATACTGAGTTTTTGTTTAATAGCATAACCATCTTTTACAGACCATCTTTTATCGGATCCCTGCAGTCCGGTTTTTAAGCCCCTCTAACTTTCTTTTTCAACTTTTATCTTGCTCCAAAATTTTCCTTTCAACTTTCTGTTTCTATGTGCAGGAGATCTCGACACACCATGTGCATAGATTCCGCGTTCCCCTAACTCCTTGCTAATTACGGTGCCTTCATCCTACCTCTCTTTGAACATCTTTGTTGTGGTTAGGGACACTGAAACTAACTTTCAAGCTAATCGTATCAAAAATTCTGCGTTTCGAGTGTATAAGGACATTTTCAATGTACCAAATATAAGGAAAGCAATGCAATGACAAATTGTAATGTAATCCTCAAGCAACAAAATGTACCTAAGCGAAGTAACAAATGTTTAAATTTTGCTAATATACCATGGGTCTTTTCCACCGTCACTAGACATCGTGTGGTTTAGAAGACCATCTGTGCAAAACTCAGAAAAAACCACCTGGTTCCAATAGTGTACGTTAATAATTTAGGCTCATATTCGATTTCTGCCATTCTGAGCAGCAATATGTCTTATCTTTCTCAGTGTGGATACGGTCGCCTGAGGTGGGCAAACTTGTCGATGTGGGCAAACTTGTCGATGTGGGCAAACTTGTCGATGTGGGCAAACTTGTCGATGTGGGCAAACTTGTCGATGTGGGCAAACTTTTCGATGTGGGCAAGCTCACCCGGGGTAGGTTAAATCGTCCGTTGATAGTAAACTTTTCCGGGATGGGTAAACTTACACAGTGTGGGTATACTTATCCAGAGTAGGTAAATTTACCCGGTGTGGGTAAACTTATCCAGTGTGGATAAACTTACCCAGTGTGGATAAACTTGCTTGGTGTGGGTAAACTCACCTAGTTAGGGTAAACTTACCCACTGTAGGCAAACTTGCCCGGTGTGGGCTGCGCTGGCTCACAGAAGGCCGCGCAAGCTGCGCCTGGCCGGTGCCGCCGCAGTCGTCGGAGAGGCACCTGTGCCCGCAGGCCCGCAGCTGTCCCCGCCGCCCCCTCTCCCGGTGGCCTTCTTCCCACTCCAGAATGCTCGGTCACTGGAGCACTGGAGTTAGCTTGGTCACTGGAGCACTGGACCTCGGTCGGTCACTGGAGCACTGGGCCTCAGTCGGTCACAGGGGGCATAAGAGTACTGAAGCACAGGATACTGGAGAATTGAAGCGCTAGGGTATACGAGTACTGAAGAGCTAGGGTATTGGAGTACTGAAGAGCTAGGGTATTGGAGTACTGAAGCGCTAGGGTATTGGAGTACTGAAGAGCTAGGGTATTGGAGTACTGAAGCGCTAGGGTATTGGAGCACTGAAGCGCTAGGGTATTGGAGTACTGAAGCGCTAGGGTATTGGAGTACTGAAGCGCTAGGGTATTGGAGTACTGAAGCGCTAGGGTATTGGAGTGCTGAAGCGCTAGGGTATTGGAGTACTGAAGCGCTAGGGTATTGGAGTACTGAGGCGCTAGGGTATTGGAGTACTGAAGCGCTAGAATACTGGAGTACTGAAGCGCTAGGGTATTGGAGTACTGAAGCGCTAGGGTATTGGAGTACTGAAGCGCTAGAATACTGGAGTACTGAAGCGCTAGGGTATTGGAGTACTGAAGCGCTGGGGTATTGGAGTACTGAAGCGCTAGGGTATTGGAGTACTGAAGCGCTAGAATACTGGAGTACTGAAGCGCTAGGGTATTGGAGTACTGAAGCGCTAGGGTATTGAAGTACTGAAGCGCTAGGGTATTGGAGTACTGAAGCGCTAGGGTATTGGAGTACTGAAGCGCTAGGGTATTGGAGTACTGAAGCGCTAGGGTATTGGAGTACTGAAGTGCTAGGGTATTGGAGTACTGAAGCGCTAGGGTATTGGAGTACTGAAGCGCTAGGGTATTGGAGTACTGAAGCGCTAGGGTATTGGAGTACTGAAGCGCTAGGGTATTGGAGTACTGAAGCGCTAGGTTATTGGAGTACTGAAGCGCTAGGGTATTGGAGTACTGAAGCGCTAGGGTATTGGAGTACTGATGCGCTAGGGTATTGGCGTACTGAAGCGCTAGAATACTGGAGTACTGAAGCGCTAGAATACTGGAGTACTGAAGCGCTAGGGTATTGGAGTACTGAAGTGCTAGGGTATTGGAGTACTGAAGCACTGGGTATTGGAGTACTGAAGCACTGGGTATTGGAGTACTGAAGCACTAGGGTTTTGGATAACTGAAGCGCTTGGGTACTGGAGTACTGCAGCACTGGGTATTGGAGTAATGAAGCACTAGGGTATTGGAGTACTGAAGCGCTAGAATACTGGAGTACTGAAGCGCTAGGGTATTGGAGTACTGAAGCGCTAGAGTATTGGAGTACTGAAGCGCTAGAATACTGGAGTACTGAAGCGCTAGGGTATTAGAGTACTGAAGCGCTAGAATACTGGAGTACTGAAGCACTAGGGTTTTGGATAACTGAAGCGCTTGGGTACTGGAGTACTGCAGCACTGGGTATTGGAGTACTGAAGCACTAGGGTATTGGAGTACTGAAGCGCTAGAATACTGGAGTACTGAAGCGCTAGGGTATTGGAGTACTGAAGCGCTAGGGTATTGGAGTACTGAAGCGCCAGGGTATTGAAGTACTGAAGCGCTAGGGTACTGGAGTACTGAAGTACCGAAGTACTGAACACTTCTGCACTACATCATTGCAGCACTGAAGAGTCGGTCGATTGTAGGAATAGAGTTTGATTGGTCACTGAAGCATTAAAACTTGGGTAGGTCTCTGGACACCGTAGCTACAGTCGGTTAGTTAGCTTAGCTGAGCTGAGTAAAGTTTTGCGTTAAATGGTATTCTGGTGAACAACAAATATCACGTCACTGCTCCAAATTAAAGTCTGTGTCAATTTTATAGTTTTTAAAGACTTCTTCGTGTTAGAAATTCAAAATTACCTCATTCAAGGGCTGAAGCCCAGTTTTCGCTCATTATAATTTAAATAATTTTTCGCTCTGTTCGAAGAACTCGGCTTTATCTCCTTCCTTCGAAATTACAATTTATCAAATATCATTGTTCGTTTATCAGTTGATGTTTGGCTTTCATGATCATGGGATGTCTCCGTTCCTTTCAACTCAACCGTGTCGTGACGGAACGCGTTTCTGCTACATCTGATCTCAGTTCTCTGGGTGGACTTTGCGACAGCGATTTCCCAAAAATGCAGTGCTGAAATCTCCATTGTTAAAGTATTCTCTACAATATAAATTTTATTCTAGCTTAGATAATATTGAGTCACTTTTTTGTGGCATCAAGTTACCAAACCATTTTATTTTTTTCCGAACTTTTTGTTTCAATCGCTTGCAGCAACTTTTAGAAACATTTCATTGATGGGGAATCAATTTTGAATCATTTAAACGTCACGTTTTCTTTTATTATCTCAAAGTAAATCTAAGCGGGCAACTTAGAAATGCACAACAGAGTAGCACATGATTAAAAACTGAGTAGAACATTACTTACAACTTTGTTCCAAGTGCAGAATAGAGTAGAACATAACTGCACTTACAACTCTCTATGAAGTGCAGAAAAAAGTAGAACATAACTCCAGAGGAGAACATAACTACAGCACCGAGTAGAACATAACCCCACTTACAACTCTGTTCTAAGTGCAGAACAGAGAATAGCATAACAACAGCACCGAGACGAGAGCTAGGTCCATGCTCGATCTGCTCCCCAAGCCCCATGCCATCAGACACGAAACACCAGAACAAAAATCAAGCAATGAACGTTTCGAGACGTTATTTTCTGCATAAACTTCTCTCAAAAAAACCTGTGAGTAGTGACTCTTTTTTTCTATTCTTTAGAGGAAAAAAGGAAAACTTGTTCTCTCACAACCTCTTGCACCGCTCGCCTTGAAGCACGAAACTTCTTTTGCTATGCAGCTCATCTGAACGGGTATTCCGAGGCGCAGGTTTCCATCACCTGTTGATTTATGGGCGCAATTTATAGGTTCAGTATAATAAAAATTAATGATGAAGCGAAAATCGCCCAGCACTTTGTGACTCTTAGCCAGTTTAGTCTTAGTATTTACTCAACGACTGAGGGACCGTTTAAACTTCAATACTTTCTCAACACGTTGACTGTGTATTGGTACATGGTGTGTACTGCTAGATAAATTGCTCATTTACAGACCGATTTCAATGAATAGCATTTCAATTATTTCACTACCCTTATTTAAATTCAACTATGGCGTACTAGTTCAAATACCATCGTGCAATTGTATTTTCCCTGTTTCTTAGATAGCAAAAGAATGTAATCAGGATGTAAAGACGGCTTCACAATTCTGCTGCTTTCAACCTAACAGACCGTAACAGCCGCTCAACCGCAAGTAACGTGTTAATGATATTTAGGACTAAATGAATGCAATAAATTAGCGCGCATTAGAACCTGACAAAGAACCTGCGCTATTGAAAATGACCAAATATTCTTGAATTAGGATACCAAAATCAAGGCCACTCAGCGAGTTTCTACGTAGATTCCAATTCGATTTCGCAATCAACATTAAACCTTTTACTTAGCAAGGGATATTAAGGTAAAACTATGCACCATTGATAAAATCAGCGAAGCAAATAAACTATCCAAACAAATTTCCAGTTGTTCCCGTTAAACATTACTGAATGTTATTATTTAAAGAAAATATTAGGATTCTGTATATTATTTTCCTACCACATAAGCCTAGAGGAAACAGTTTTCCCCAAATTTCCGCCCCATTCCATGAGCTCGTTTTATTCTGCGTTACTTCAACACTTTGACTGCGACGTGAGCTACCGGTGGTACACGGAGGGAATTATCATAATGCTGACCGACCAGTAGTCACAAACTCAATTTTCGCATATATTTTTTTAAAATTAAATGAGTGTAAGATCAAATTAATGTTAGTTATTTTTAACATGACTTTCTACAATTTACGTTAAACTTGAGTTGAATAATATACTTTAGTTTTACCTGCCGAGGTTGAAGTGTTAGGAAAGATGACTGCAGACATCATCCCGTGCGCTATGTTAGAAATATCCGCTTATGAAGAGCGAACTATTGTATCTAGAGAAATAAGTGCTCCTACTCAAGTGTAAAATGTGAAGCCCCGAGCTGAAGACTAGGTAGGCGTTCTTATTGTAAAAATAGAATAGGTTATTTCTTTTGTTACGGAAGAACTTTTTCGATTCCTTGCTGTCCATTTTTCAATATCTGTACCTTCCTCCAACTTTTATTTTATTTCATACGCTCTCTAACTGTTTCTATGCGTATGACGTGGAGACACATCTTGTGAATAGATTCCCCGTTCTCTAAATTATATAGGTAATAGTTTTCTCCTTCGCTTGGGAGCACCTTTGTTGTGGAGAGGGAGGCTTAACACTTTGTCTGCAACGTGCCCCACCGGTGGCCACGGAAGAGATTTTGATAATGCTGATGACCGATCAGTAGTCACTAACTCAATTTTCATAAATACTGAATTGAAGCTAAATGAAGGCATGATCTAGTTTATGTTTGGGATATTCAAAATTTCTTACAACAATTGACTTTAAATTTGAGTTGAATATAGAGCTTAAGTTTAACCAATTGCGGTTAAAGTGTTAAACTAAATTATAATTAAATCTAAGGTTACCGTTACTGAAACACATTAATTACAGTCAAAATGCATTTATTTTCCGATGCAATTTTGAGGTAAACATACAATAATTTATTTGACTCCCCCCTCCTCCCAGGGTGCGGGGACAGGGACAGCCAATCAGCGTTTTTTGGGAACCTAAAGCAGCCCTAGTTAAAATGTATTGGTTTTCTATTGCAATTTTGAGGTAAATCCTCAATGATTTATTTGATCCACCCCCCCCCCCCCACCCAGGGACTGGAACAGTGATTGTCAATCAGCGCTTCTTGGTAACTTGAAGCGATCTTACGGTATACGTAGGATTCCCGAGCTTCGCACTGGAAGGTATGCTGTTCTTCCTCGTCAGTGTACCTTCTAGAACTAGTTTTCCTCAGTGGCAACCCTAGCTACGCACTGCAGAATCAGCAACACTTTTTTGTAGAAGTCTGCTGTGGGTCTAGATTTGTAGTTGGGTATGCTTTAGCTTTTAATTCTTCGTTCTTTGTCTGCCTCCTTATAGAGAGGCCAGCGTACAGTGCAACTCATCTCTCCCAACCTCTCTTTGACTTTAATTCTTTTTTCTCATTTCACCTTTTTACCTCAATATGACATCTCTTCTTTCCAGTATAGCTAACTGCGCTTACCAGAACTCGGAAATTTTACCTCCTTGAGGTGCTAGTTGGGCCTAAACTTCATTGAGTTTCCCTGTGACAAATGCTTAACTGTTAGAAACGAGGTCAAGCCTGGATACAATCATAATAAGGATTAATTTACCGCAGAACTTAATCAGCTGTAAGTGCCGCAGAACAATCGTTCTCCAATCGTGAGAATTTGAAATTTATTGAAAGGAACATTCTAGGCAGCCCCTGATAATTTTTTTTCTGTCGGAAAACTATTGAGCGGGAAAACGTGAGAAAACAAACATTGGGACGACCACGGGTCAAACGAACTTCAGGGCAGCTGCAGTGCGGTGTGAACAGATGTCAGCGTGCGCAACTTGGCGCGGCAAAAAACGTTCTTCAAATCAACTTCTGGAATGATCACTTGATGTTCTTATCCGGCATTTCTCTCGTGATATCCTCCATGTAATGCTCTGCTTGTGATATCCTCCATGTAATGCTCTCCTTGTGACATCCTCCATGTAATGCTCTCCTTGTGATATCCTCCGTGTGACATTTTTACTCGGTGTCCTTAACATGATATCCTCCATATGATGCATATCTTTGATGTTCTACATGTGGCATTCTTTATGCGGTTCCTTCATTTGATAAATTTTATGCAGCAATCCTTCGTGTGTTATGTTAATTATGTGATATTCTCAGATATTCTCTAATGATATCTATCATGTGATTTTCTTCATGTATTTTTTCTGGAGGGTGGATTTCAATCCTGTGATATCCATTACATGACATTCCTTGTGGGATTTCCGTTCTGTGATCTGCTTCAACAGTATCCTTCACGACTTATAATTCACTTGCCGTGCATCAAATGTCACCCTTCATCCAACATTCATCACATTGATTCTTTTATGTAATATTATGGAGAAATAAGTACCTCGATTAAGGTTGCCACTAGATGATAAAAAATCCTACACTTTTCGTGTGAGCTTTTTGCTTCATGGCTTTGAAGAATGATTTCTATGCTTCTTGCCAATTTTAACCCATTATCGATACCTGGGATTAATCCTTTCACTAGGACGATTTTTATTAACGCATTAACTGCTGCGGATTTAAGTCTATTAAACTCAATTTTAACATACAAATGGATAAAAACTTCTGGATAATAAGGGATAATGATAGTGAATAATTATAATGAATAATAATTTAAAATGGGTAAAAAATAAATTGAACAGTGCTTTTATCTGGCTTAGTTAAGAACAAATAAAAACGCAGTCTATGACCATAGGTGGGTCATTTACATCATGGGAATTCCGTTAGTGACCACCGGTGGGTCCCCAAGCAGCCAACGAGTTAGTCTGCCCCTCTTGTTGTGGACGTTTGTTGAGGAATTTTTTCAGTTATCCTGACTTCACTCACGACTCTTTTCTGTTCTGTAATGGTGGCTATTGAGATCGTCACTTGCAAAACGTCAGCTTTGTAATTTCATAGGTTCGTTAATTCGATAATTCAGTATAATCAGTACACTTACAATGACACCCTTTCGTAATTTGCAGTAGCTGGGTATGATTACTTCTTCGCAAAACTTGATGCGGTTATAAAGATTGCATTCCATATTAAAAGAGACTGATTATTCATATTTATCAGGTGTGTGAGATGAACTCTCAGTCGAGGTTTCTTCGCGCTCTAATCGCAAGAAGTCGCTGCTAAAATTTCAGGTTGCGATTCACTGACTAGAATACGAAATTTTTGATTCGAGGTTTCTAATTGTGAGAGAAAAAACAGCTACCTAACAAAGCCAGCTCAATGGTCTGGTATATTGAGCTGCCTTAAGGAAGCGCAAGAAAAAACTACAAAAGAATTAAGGAATATTATTCGAGTTCTTCGTATAGAAGTGCAGACTCTGACTCGTTTAAAGACAAATAATTTATTCTAACAGTCACCCCATTTCCGTGGTATTTTTTGGCTCAAAATTTTATTTCTTCAAAGCTGGCGAGGCAAACAACACAAAAACTGTCCATTGCAAAACTGCAACGACAGCCAGGAGGATCTTGGGTGCTAAAATTGATGAATGAAATTTTCCCGCCCTACTCCAGTTCAGACTTGGCTAAGGACGCAATTTATTGATCATTTATGATAATTTCTGCGACTTTTACGCTAGAGGCTAAGTCGATTTTCTTTAAGCTCTTTTAACTTCATCAAAAGTGTACGTATGTGCCTCTTAGGGGGCATAGGATGGACAATAGGTTTTGGTTAGTTAGCCTTGTCTAGGTTTGTCTCTCTAATGCTGCGGGGACAAGCAGCCCTGATACTGCTAGGTTACCTTAGCTATAAGTTGTCCTTCGAAACTTCTATCTTTAATATCTACTTAGCATCTTAACACTTTGACTGCGATGTGCGCCACCGGTGGTACACGAAGGTAATTTCCATAATGATGCTGACCGACCAGTTGTCGCAAACTCAAATTTCATAACTATTTAATCAAAGCTAAAGAAGGCACGATCCAGTTCATACCTGGTATTTTTCAAATAACTTACTACAATTGATTTAAAATTTGTGTTTGTTGTTGAACTTAATATTAAGTTGCCGCAGTCAAAGTATTAATGTTTCCATATTTTTACCATTATCTCTTCTTTATTTCTTCTTCCTCTAAATTCCTTCCTAATTGGTGGTATCTACGAGTATGCGCGGAGTATCCAGTGCGCAAACGCGCCCTGTGATAGGTATTACGTAGCGTGTGTTGTCTTTGGATTTGTTACTCTGGGCTGGACAATAGACATTTTTGTCTGCTTTGTATTATTCAAACTTATGCCTGATCTGTGAATTGCAACAATAAATGTATATCTAGGCGGGTTCTAATACCATAAGTGTTGATGAGAACTTCATTTAATTATACTTACTCCGCTAAAATTTGCTCATTGCAAAGCTACAGCAATTAGCATAGCGGAAAAACTGGCAAATATTATTTTGTGAGGATAAACTACTTCAATCAGATAATAGAAGGCTAACTTTGGTTGAACATTTGATTTTCTCATTTGAAATTACTGAGAATCGCTTAAAACTATATTGTACCGCATGTAAACTTTAAAATATAGTAGAGAAAAGTGCTCACAAATCGTAGGCCTCTTTTTGGGAATTGAAATTTTCCAGTTGAGCCTTGGGTTGAACGGGACTATCATTTAAAATTTGTTGAAGTGAGTTTTAACATAAGTTTATGAAGTCAAATGAACCTTTCAATGCATGCGTTGAGTAATTAAAGCTCTACCTGGAGCTGCGAAAATGCAAAAACGGTCCTACGTGTCTACCTAGGTCCCAGAAACGTGCTCAGCACACAAAACAAGTTTAAAATGGTCATAGAAAATCACTTCAAGGATTCCTTCAACTTCGCAAAAGCTTGGTTAAATGAAACAAAGAATTAGAGCGTTCGAAATAGCTCAGAAACCGTTGAATCTTCCAGAAAATTCGCTGAAAGAGTTTTCCAATCCTACGGAATCCGCGCGACTTCAATGGAAAGACTAACATTTTGCATCCGCAAATCCTGCCCTTGCGGAGAGGCTCATCTGAGCGCCGGGTGTTTTTGCACGCACACCTGGGCACCAGCTGCAGCCAGCAGCAGGTGTTGCAGCTGGCGCAGATGCTGCTGCTGTGTAGATAACTATATCCAGCTGTCAATAATAATATTACCGTCAAATACCTTATTGTCTATTTGTCAAAATTACTTCACTATCCAAGGAATCGCAGGAATCGTTCCTCGCAGGAATCGTTATTGTGTTCAGAACTAAAAAATTTAAATTAAAAATTTATCTGAGGTTAAAGCAGCTGACAGCTGCCTTTATGTGGGGCTAGTGCAATACCAAGCTATCATTCATGATAAATTCCCGGGTTCCGTGGCTATTACCTTACGAACAGTTTTTTACGCAGTTTTTAGTTTTGTGTACGGAGAATGAGTTAGTTCCGCAGCTGGCAGATGCGGCAACCTTCGCACGTAAATACATCTACCTTTCAATTTCTATTTTTCACGTCAGGTCTTTGCGTTCAAATTGAAGTGTGACGTATTTTTTTATCAAACTCGTGACAATATACTGTTGATCGCGGCAGCGTTAGCTGTTCCAGTTTTTGCCATTTTCTGTATATATGCATGCATGCAAATGAGCACGTGTTTATGGAACTTGAGTGAACTACCTGTAGATTTACAGTGTTGTGAATCGGGTTGTTCACCTGGGGTTTTTTGTTTAGGCAAAATTTTTAACTGTTCAAACAGAAAATTTACTTATCGAAAGTACGCATAAAACTGAAAATTTGTGAACAAATTTTAGCTTGGAGGAAAACAGTTAGTGGTCAAAAACTTTTCTCATTGGGAATGAGATATACTAAATACCTGGAGGGATATTAAAGAAGAAAGAATTAAGAATTTGTACTATGCATGAAGTAAGACAAAACATCGAAGATGGGAGTATCAGAGGGACTATAAGTCGTGAAGGATTGCTAAGAAATGATGTTGTTTGCGGAAGGTAAGCCTTGTTTAAAAGACTCGGTAAGATTTCCTAAACTTTAGTCAAAGGAAAAACTATGATGTTGTATGCTGGTGGAAGCCGTAGCTATGAAGGTTTAGTGAGGATGTCATGTCAAGGGATGCAGTATTGAAGTCTTTACCGTAACTTCACCATTAATTATTGTATTGACTTTATTTAGAAAGCAACAGATTTTTCGAACCATTCTCCTATAGAAAACTGACGACTGTATTACTCTGTGTACTCTAAAGGATAAATAAAAAATTAGATAGAAAACGTGAAATTTATCTAGTCTCTAATTTTTACCTGAATTATCGAAAAAATCAAGTTATAATCCAAGAAAAACAATGAGCATTTTTACATTTTTCATTCTCTCAGTATTCTTAATATCAGACATTGGCGTGCTTCTATTTTGAAAATATGAGATAAAATAAAAGCACAAGGATTGATTGGTAATGCTTAAAAATAACAAATAGCTACAAAATTTCAACACATTGATTACAAATGAACGTGATTGTGGTTTCGTAATCGATTGCGCTATACAGGATAGGTGACGTGAGGTCTTACAGTAGGTCTAGTTAGAAATGCAATGTAGGGATGAGGAAAACCACAATGTTACCACAGGAAACGCCATCATATTAGTGAGTAAAGACATTAATTCCTACGATTTGGATTTTTGTTCGGAATATTGGGTGGGTGAAATTTTGCAGCCTCTGCATTACTCTGAGGGAAGTAGAGAGACGAGAACACTTGTCGAGGCTTCTGAATGCGAAATCTAGCCGAGTTTTAAAGATGGAAATTGCATGATCGAGTTTTAAAAATTAATTTTGTACACAACTTAAGTTTTTTATTCTTTTTGAAGATAATGAGATATGTTACCGTAGACTAGACTGCAATAGTCGAAACGCGGTATTACAAAAGGCGTATAAGGTAGGTTTAATGAAATTATACATTTTGTTTGTATTATTTTCTTTTTCGTGAATGAGCTCGCACATTGTTGTCTTCCATGTTTGTTAGTAAAGATTTATTTACGAACAAATAAAAATGTCATTTTGTTTTTTTGCTTCCGTGGAAACCTAAAACTTCCATCACGCCAAATCCTACTCCTCCTACAATTTTTGATGTAGAGAATCGAAATAATGTGCTTATGAAAGAAGAATGATTGGGCTACAGCCCTGAGGTAGCAGTTTGAGATTTTTGCATTAGGTGAAAAACGGCAGGCCATCAAAGTAAAAAAATCTATCTTTTTGGCAATTTTTCAAAATTTGTTTTTTAATTCAAAATACCTCCGAAACTTATGCAAGTTTCAAACATTCCTACCTCAACGGTGTTGCCCATATATTTGTCTTTCAAATGACACTTGTTTCATGCCAATCGATTGAAATTTGTAGAAGGAGTAAGGTTTGCCGTACCTCCCACTATTTACTGTTTTCTTTGCCGTAACTCCTTTTCTATGAAGCAAATATAAAATTTCTCAAAGGGTGACCCCCATTTTTTCATACGTTTTACCAGTCTATCAAAGTTCATGAGCATTGGTTCACAGAAAAAAAAATAAGAAGGTATACGGTCACCTCACAAATTCACACCTTTATAATATAATATTAACTAAACATCTCGTGACTTGCATAGTGATGATAAAAAAAACTCAAACACGCAGCTATTACGATTGGCTCAATATAAATTCATAATTTGAGATTCATTATTTCCATTTATTTTGCAGGAGATATTCATGTCTGTAAGAAATATACACCTATTACCGGAATGCTGAGAGAGCCAAAAATTTGGTTGGTTCAACGACTTCAACAGAGATGCTCTGCTACTCTCACCTACAGCTTTTGGTGAGTAGTTCCCACATACTGATGCGCTAGGCACAATTAAGTTATAGTTGCCAGAAGATTTTTTGTTGGTTCTTATTTTATCTTTCACTGCGTAAAACTGCTTTGTGGCACGCCTTGCAACGATGAACGCGTAAGCAAAGATTTGAGGGAAAATCTAACGGATGGAATGTTAACTGGATGGTATAGCGCAATATGTTTTTAAGTTTTTCCCTTGAAATAATCAAAAACTTCAAACAGGGTCAATAAATATTTTTTTCATAACTTAAGAGAATGAATTTACAAATTAGAATCTGCCTTTCGCATTTAGGACATTTAGTTTTTGAATAAAAGAACGTAATAATGATTTCCAAAGGTCCTTAGTCTGGGAAATTTTTTTTGGAGCATAAATTAGTTATGCTTCTTTGTACTGCGGAGTCTCGTACGCAATTAAAATTAAATTATCTACCAATTAAAATTAACCCTAGTTTACATTTCAGCAGTCAAAGGAAATTCTTTTTCGATTTCGTAAACGAAATATGAGTCGCATCATGGAGGACTCCTAGGAGTCCTTACCTTCAGTTTCTCGAAATATATTGATGGACTGAGCAGATACAGCAGGACGAGAGTTTTATTTTATTTTCTAGTGTTAACAAATCCATGTGCTCAACAGGAAGATGATTGGGTTCCCATGTTGTGTTCAGAAGGCCAACTTTACGACAGTATGCATAGTGAATAATAAAAACAATAATGATTAACTCAGCAACGACAACTTCGCTCAAAAATTATTTAGCTGTCGCTTTGGTAATTCTACCCAAGTTAATTTTGTGTATGTGTAATGTTGACTTAGGAGCAGTAACTTAAGCCCGCTAGCTGTACATAAACTTGCGCCGATGCTCAGTGATAGATTTGTTCGTTTAGCAGGTTGACTGTGATTTCACATTTGTTTCGGTTAGTTTAGTTAGGTTGTAGGTAGCAGAATTGGGAAATTAACTTTACTACTCGAACACATTTTTATCCTTCTAAGAAACATGGAAAATATAGTTGAACGATAGCATTTTACATTGCATAATAAAATATATATTTTTCAGAGATTGGGGACTTGATGAAATACTATTCATTTATACCCGAACGTGCATGAGTAATTTACCTAGCGGCGCATAATGTCCCATTATGCAGTCAACGTGTTAATTGGTTAAGTGGGGAAAACTGACGTGGATGTGAAGAAAACTTTCATAGTTGATCCTTTTCCTATTCAAACCATTCGAATTACAATTATTGTACTCCACAGTTAGTTAGAGTTTAACAGAAATTATACGGAATATTTGTAATTTTTTGTAGCGTCTATCGTTTTTCCCAAAATAAAACGCTTTCTTGGCGAACTCGGGGCTCATCGGAGGCAGTTTACATTCCTGGGGGCCATTCTATAACTTGCTCTTCTCTTCAGCTTACTTCGGAGACTTGGTTGGTATTCTCAATAGTGGATCTCGCTACCTACATTTTGTAGTCTGGGGTTTTAGAGATTAAGGTAATTCATCACTATGGTTGAAACTAATTCATTTCTATAGCAATTCAATCCCCTTACGCTTAGCAGAATACATTCCGATTGCCGTAAACAAGTTTTATACTTACCTGCAAATCATTGGGAATTCAATTTTATATTAAATAATACGTGCATGTTTTATGAGGATTTTGTGTTCTAAAAATTATTAATTATTTCAAACAGAACATTTACACATTTTAATATTTAAAATGGTTTGATAGGTTAAATGGCCATGCTATATTTATGTTCAATATCGCTAAATTGTTTAAATTTATTTACAAATGGGTTCTGACACACAATTTTTCTAAATGAACCAGCTGTCCAAATGTACAAGTTTTCACTAATACCCTTTCCATAATCGTGTTTTATTTATTTTTAAGCTCTTCGGAATTCTGTACAAATTTTTTTTGTGTAGTTGTTCTGAACAATTTATTTAAAAAATATATATAAGCTCGTGAAAATTTAAAACAGTTTCCAATAAAAAACAAAAGAAAATCAAATTCAAAGAAAATTATCTTTTGGTAGGGCAGACAATAAAGAATAGACGATTGACACGTTTTCGTGAAGACGGTGAAGTTACTATTAGTGCTTTAATTAACTCTGTTGCGTTGTGAGCGTGCGAAATTCTTTCAGATAGTTACCTTTCATCATTGATGCGCTGTGCAGGTGAATTTCTCTACTGACTCGCCAGTTGTCTATCAGAGGACACCAAAAGAGCTGAGTTAATTTATATCATTGCAGCAGCGCCATGTACCTTTCTGCATATACCTCAAAATTGCGTAGTTAATTTAGCTGTCAAATACTGTCTTTGAAACCTGTTTTAACAAATATTTCTAGATACAACAATAGTAACAGTAAGTAATTTTTAACGTGTAGTATTTGGGTGATAAGTAACTGGTTCAAGGAAAACCTATATGGCGAATCCATAGAATTAGGGCTAAGCAACTCCTGGTCACGTCTGAGTCTCCTAAAAATGATGGACAAATTTTCACATAACGCATCATTTTGAGAACTTGCATGTGGTACGTATAATATTGATTTTAAAGCTTGGAAAAATCATGATATATTCGTAAAATTACCCTTGTTGATAATTATCTTCATACCTTAGGTGATGAACATAGTTAGAAATAGTTTGTGTAAGTCAATCCCTTGTAAATAACCGGATTCTCTCAGTAATCGAACGAACATGTAAGAATCATATGTCCTCTAAATACTAGAAAATAGCGTTAAAAAATTCTTTGGTCATGTAAACGACGACTGTTTCCTTCAAACAGATATCAAACCTTTCTTTTTACCAATAATTTTTTCAGAAATTCACGTCCGTAACTGAATAGATCTGCGGTTGTGTCGTAAATATTTCCACCAAATCGTGATGCTAAGCGACCGAGTTCGAGTGTGTGATGGCGGCCTTGGCTCCACACTCGCCCTCAATGTGCAGTCGGTGGACTCCGACCCTCTGTGGAGCGCTCGTCTGTTGCATACCAACCCTGATGCCATCTCTAAGGTGCGTCTCTCTGGCTTGTATAATTTACTTCATAGTCTTACGTTAATTCATTTGAAAGGCGTATGACGATTCAAAATACGCCTACATCATCTAGTTTTTGCAGTGCCGTAGCATACGGCAGAAAAAAAACATAACTATACAGATGTAAGTTAACAGTGAATTTCTATGCGATATTACAGGGTTCCATTCTCTACCTCTTATTGTTTGTCTATCAATTGATGACGGGCATGTTAAGATATATTAAAATCTAATCTGTTGTAATAAAAACGAAAAAGCTAGATAGGCTACTTTAATCATTTAAAGTATATATTCTAATAATAGCAAATTTAGATTTGATATATTTCATGTATAATTTTTTTATATGAACGGTTTTTTTACATTGCCGAAGGTGCATCGGGATTTCGCTACAGCGGGAGCTGACATCCTCGTGAGCGCGAGCTATCAGGCGAGCGTTGCCGGCTTTGTGGAGCACCTCGGAGTGACCGCCGAGGAAGCGCTGGCACTAATGCACCAAAGTGTCTCACTCGCAAGAGCTGCTGCGCAAGACACCGGAAAAAGTAAGTCTGAAATAAATAGGTTTCAAGATAGAACGAAAACTAAACCTTCACTGAGCAATACTTAGGAAAGAATCAGATGTGTATGTATGCTCAGCCAAAGTTAGATCAGTATTTTTCATCTTCTCGAATGTTCATGGGTAGTGCTTGATTTCATGTTATCCCTCAACACATGTTTTACAAAAAATAGCTAATTGTTGTTTTCTCGACGAACTTCTTCTGGACGTTGGTTCCTTCTCTATCAGCTCACGTATTCCTAAACAGAAAAGTTTTCATACGAAGGGGTTTCCAACTCTTGGACACTCACAGGCGTGTGCAAGAACAGATAATATGCAATACTTTTGCGGAAGTCCAATCGGTGGCTTATTAATTAATGAAAGTCCAGTTCATACGATGAGATCAATATGAACAGCCGCACCAATGAAAAAAATCAAATCTGGCGATGGTCATCATTTTTGCAAGATTAGCATAACAATATATTAGGTACAGAGGCTGCTCTTAAATATCGCCTAACTTATTCTCTACAATGAATACAATGAAGTTAGACGACATTCTGATGCTTTCATACCTGGCAAAAAGCCAAAATCGTTCTTAGATTATAAGTGAATCAAATGTTCCATGGATTCACTCTTCTCCAAAAGTGGTTCGTAATTGCGTTTAAATTTACCGTTATTGAAGCCTTTGATGCACGGGATATCACAGTTCTGCATAATCGCGATTTATATCTGTACGCAAGTTCGAGCTATCTTTCTGTGATATATAATGTTGTTTCATGCGTCGCTTCTTTAGTTGTACGATTTCTCATCATGATTATTATTTAGCAACTTCATATTCTACCCTATTTCATAAGTTTCACATAACTCAGTATTTTCTTTCGACTTTTGCCGATTTCCAATTGAATATAATTCGAAACAGCTATACAAGCTTAAAATATGTTCAAGTTTTCAAGAACATCTTAACACCGTTTCAGAAGCTTTGCTTTCGTGAATTTTCTCTCTATTTTGTTAAGTCAGGGAATGAGATAATTTTTCCTTTCAAGAGATAGAGGTATACCCTCGTATCAAGTACGAATGAAGTAACTCCTGTGAACTAGGTCATAACGAGCACATTTAAAAAACATTCAGTCGGAAACACACGTTCCTCCAGATGAGATATTGGTGGCGGGGTCGGTGGGCCCGTACGGCGCGTGCCAGAACGACGGGTCGGAGTACACGGGAGCTCACGTGTCTGACATGTCGGAGGAACAGCTCATGGACTGGCACAGACCCAGAATTCAGCAGCTGGTCAAAGCTGGAGTTTCCTTCCTTGCTGTTGAAACCTTGCCAGCCGTCAAAGAGGCGCTGGCTGTCCTCAGGTGAGCCCTTCATTTGAAGATTAGATTATCATTATAAGTTAGTTTAAGCCTCCCTAACCACTACAAAAATGAGCGTATCGAAGGGAGAAAGGAGAGAGGTACCATTTAGTATGGAGATAAGGGAATGCGGAATCTATTATGCAGAAGAGGCATAGAAACAGTCAGTTGAGAAAGAAGTTCATGAAAGAAGATAAAAGTTGAAGAAGAAAGTAGCAGGTGCTGAAAAACAGGACAGCAGTGAACCGAAAAAAGATGGTCCGTAACAAAACAAAATCCTATTCTATTTTAACACAAAGAAAGCCTACCTAACCTTTAGCTCAGGCCCTCACTTAGTCCCCCTGGGAGCACTAATTCCCAAAGATACAATAGTTGTATCCCCCTGAGGGGTCTTTGAAGATTAGATTGTTTCTTTTTCCGTAGATAGGAGATAGGAAAGCAGCGAGCAGATCCACTATTGGAATGGTTCTATACAATTTGCTATCACGTTGTGCGTCAACTTACGTGAACCTCAACCTATAAGGACAAAAATTAATCCCAGTTATTGAGCTAACATGTTGCTTTAATCCCGCGATGGTCAATTAGAACTACTTTTTTAGAGTAAGTTGAGGCTGTCACAACATAATGTCGTGTGACTGGACAATCACCTGTGTTTACTATCTAATGATAGGGTGGTTGATGCCCACTAAGTCTAATTTTGTTATCCCTTCTATACTTCCTACTACGGTGAAGTGGAAGGGAGGGTGGATTTCTGAGAACATAATCTATTTTCACTTCAACTATGCACTAAACAGGACACGAAAAATAGCATCGTGAGTAGATTTTAAACTGACTAGTTAATTTTTTTAACATTTCAAATTGTACGTAACATACATACTCTGGTGACCTTGTAAAATACCAATGCTTCATCGTACTATCGTTGTTATTTTTAGCGCTTTTTGTAAGATTTTAACTTGGGGTTAAATTATTTCTGTTATTTTCAACATTTTTACCTTTTGTAGATTACTGAGGGAATTTCCGGGAACGAAGGCCTGGATTTCATTTTCGTGCAAGGTGAGGTTTGCCCTACAATAGAGAAAAACATTATAGAGGACTATGAAATTAACCGTTTGCGCGGGCAGAGTACATGTATTAACTTCATTTCAAATAACATGTTTATTCCTGAGTGCGACGGGTCAACTCCTTCAAAAATAAATGTACCAAAACAGTCACAGACAAGTTCATGCTTCGATTCAGAGCTCAATTGTCAACGAGTTCAACATTTAAAGACTTTGAAAAGAAGCGACAAATTTTGTGGGGAAAATGTAATTCTTCTAACATACGCAAAGTCGTGGGGAATTGTTAATTTTGCAGTTACAGATTGCTTGAACTTCAAAACTACGAAACTAACAGAGAAAATAAGTTCTAGAAGACACTGACAAATACTAGAAAAAATTTAAATACATTTTTCAAAAAAATACTCGTGACATAGAATAAATTTATATATTTTGAAATATTGTCATGTGGAATTTTACCATCCAGATATAAATAAAGTATGAAATTTGCCCCATCCAATTCATTACCGTTTGGCTTGTGGAGGTAAACGCGCTTCACTGAATATCTATCCCACTCGTACATTCTTCTGGTCTTTATCAGTTGACTCGTGGAAACACTTTCAAAAGAAACATTGCTTAATGTCGGTGTTTACTGCAATCACCATCTTTGCGAAAAAATCGGAGCTCACTGCAATCAACTTTCCAATTCTTATTCACAAGGCTTAGTTTTCGATATTTTATACTCCTCCAGGAAATCAGTTTCATCGTTGTAATATTAGCTTACAAGAGCACAATCAAAGATAAATCTATCATAAATACTAATCCGTAGCAAATACTATCCAATTTTTCCGCCTACTTGAAGACATTAAAATCATTTATAAAGTTCTACGGTTCGCAGCCCCAATCCTGAAGCGCTAAGCTATCATTGGAAATAGTATGCAATGTAATGCAAACCTTACGACCACACAGCAGTTTGCGTTGTTTTCCTTTTCATGATTTGCCGCGTAGATAATCCTCATTGGTCCAAGCAGGACAGCAGCCACACGAATGCAGGAGACAACTTCCCGGATGCCATCTTGCAGTGCTGCTCAGCTGCCATGGATTCACTTGTGGGAGTCGGAGTGAACTGTTCGTGTCCTGCCCTCGTGACCTCACTTTTGGAGTCCCTCAACAGCCATCCCGGGGTGCCTCCACCTTCTGTAATGCCCAGAGTTGTGTACCCTAACTCGGGAGAAATTTGGGTTGCCGGCCAAGGGTGAGAACATGTTTTTTACAACCCAAAATTATTCTCGGGGGTATTTTGTCACCAGAATGTGTTCACGTTCTAAGATCGTGGTAAATTTTCATTCTAGCTACCATTTGGTTTATTGAACATAGGAATGACAATGAACTATAACCTTAACAAACCGTTTAACTGAAATTGTTGATATACCCTCAAATAGCAGTTGACTACAATTTATTTGCATTAGAACACAGGGCAGTACACCTTACAAAATAACCACACTCGATAACGCTAAGAAACTAACCAAGGGTTGAACTTACCCAAAGCTTTCAGCAGTTAACTTGTGCAACGAATGTTGCAACCGTTAACGACGTTCAACAATTTGTCAACCGTTAGACGTACTACTACCGTTTTTCTTAAGTTCTCGGTCTAAACAGCAAACAAAAGTTGACCAACAAAGAGCGAAGAGTGTGTGCGAAATCATGACTATGTAGATGCCTCCAGAAGAACAACCTTATCATTGCAGATGGACGGCCGCACCTACACTGCAGCAGTGGCCCGTGAAGCAATGGATCGAGTTGGGCTCGAGAGTCGTCGGCGGCTGCTGCAGAGTGGCGCCGGACGACATCAGGCGTATCGTGGATACCGTCGCCATGATCGACTTCTCTACGGCTTAAAAAAGGTTGCTCTAATCCGTTCTTCAAATTCTTCATCTCTTTATTTTATAGATTGATTCTAAATTTAAGTTAGTGGCCTCATTTTCCTAATTTAACCCTAGAGTCTTGGCCCAGGCATTGAGTGATTATCAGTCAAAAAGCCGATTTTTGCTATTCCCTTGTCAACTGGAGACTGTTCTCAACATCAAAGGTTTCTAATTCCATGAACAGACCTCATTGCACTTGTATAAAGAGCCTTTGGGGACATTAAAACCATTAAATTGTCGAACTATCCCAAAAATTTAAGATTCCTCTATATCGGAGGTATCCCTTAGGTTTAATGAAGAGGTTCGAGCTCAGGTACGTTGTGAATTTATCAGAGTGAAATCTGAAATTGATATTATCGGCTACCTCAGATATGCAATTGTCTGTTACAACCAAGTGTGATAATATCGTCGGTACATATTTAATATTCTTCTAGGAATATTATTAAAATTAATATTTTTCTTTCAACATAGTCAAGTTCCTTTCGATTATGACCTGAGGTAGGAACTTCAAGCTATCCAGAATTTTGTAAACGATTGAAATGGAAGATTGAACAGTAAGCGAGAAAAGTCGCAGTTTTCTCAGAAAAAATTAAATGCTTGTTTCGCTATTTTTTTCCCTAAGCTTAATAATTTTGTAATGAAGCTTCCAAATATTTTCATTAACCATAGAGTCAATTCTTCCATAAACGCAACAAAGGTGTCCCCAAGAGATGGAGGAAAGCCCTAATTATTTTAAAATTATATGAACACGATCTCTACCCACAAAGTGTGTCCCCACACCCCACTCGTAAAAACTGCAATATTGAAACACGTCAATGAAACAAAGTATTACTTGAGGATGAAAAAAATCAGCAAAATGATGCGCAACAAAACCAAACGCATGATCTATTTCAACAAAAGAAGAGTCTACCTGACTTCCACCCTGGGCCTCAGAACCTTACTTTTAGAACCAATTCCTAGAGATAGAATACTTGTAACCCCCCGAGAGGCCAGACTTTGAAGTTGAGAGCTCCTTATACAGGGCGAGCCAAAGAAGGTACACAACGGTGTGTATTACCTTTTCAAAAACCATCAATCATTGGAGATGGGCTTAGTCTCAGTTGGAGCGAAATTTTATCGCTACGCTCCAAGCTTTACACCACCAACCATTTAATCCAGGCGGAATAGTCATCAGAGAGGGGACTAGTTCCCTCTCGCTCCTAAAAATGCAAGTTTTCTGAAATAAGTTACCTTTAGAGGCATGAAAAAAAGATATCGCTCATGCAGGAGAGTACTCTTGCCACAGATATTTTTGTGAGAAATCTTGTGGAAAATTTTTTAGGAAGCGTATCATTAGAATTGTGCATGCAGTGGAGTGGCCGTCTAGAAACCCCAACTTTAGCCCCTGGGATTTCTTCTTTTAAAGCTTGACAGACCGTGCACTTAGAGCGCCGACTGTCTTCTAGGACATTCGCAACAGAATCTCAATAAATGACATTTCTGGGACAATCCTGTGTTAATTGAAGGAGTGAAGAAAACGGAAGAGATGTTAAGAATGTCTTCAGATATTATGTTGTTTAATAATTCAATTGAAAAAAGAAGACTTTGACGGAAATTGCATTAATGAATTGGCTTTAGAGATGAGTAGCATTTAAACAATTTCCCTTATGCATGAGCAATATCTGTTTGTCCTTGAATATACCATTGAGTACGTGGGAATGAATTCAGAAAACGTTTTTCTTGCGACAGTCTGCATGAAATGCTCATCAATTTGAAACACCATCGTGCTTGAATTGAATATTCGGTCGACTATAGAAAACTTGAAGCTGATAACAGAGGAGATACAATTTAGCAGCAAATGAGACAAAACCCATCTTTCTGAGTTGGACTTCGAGTAACCAATGTGCTAAAATCGTATGACATTTTTCAGGCCCACCCTAGTCAATAAATCAGGCACATCAACCAAAATACGTGAGATTTTAACACATTAACTGTGATTGGTTACACTGTAGTTCAATATTCAACTCTAATCAAGCTCAATTTCCATTCTCCACTTTAACATGAGCAGAAGATTAAATGCAACGTGCTTTTTCATCACAAAGTAGGAGCAAAATTGCAGTTATATGACCACCGGTGGGTCACCGCGCAGTCAAGGTGTTGCGAAGTCCTCAGATCGCGCGAGAAAATAGGCGTCAATGAACTGCTCAGAAACTTGTGTTGTAAGGGTCAAGTTAAACACAATTTAAAAACATCCAATGATCTTTCGTAAAATTAACCTATGATTACATTTTTGGGATGACTCAGGCTTCAATAAATTTTGCAAATTTATGTTACTTTTTAATTAATACAATACATTATAAACACTGAATTCTGTTCTGCGTTGTATCAAATGAGGGTAAAATTACACTCAAATAGCAGGCACACCATACGTTAGTGAACACTAGACTGTCAAGGATTGGAATTATCTTACCTATTTCTTTCCGGAACTTGATTCAAAATTTGTGAAATCAACCCATCAAATTTGCGTGTGTGCATTTCTAAATGGAACTTGCACCAATTCATTTTTCGTCTCACCTGTAACAGTTATCGCCCAACTTTGCATTGACTTGCGTAGTCTGACCGAGATGGTCAAATGCACCAGCTCTAATTCAACTCAATAACGACACAATTTTTGAGTCCTGAACAAGACATTTCGGTAATTCTTCTTACATTATAAATGAAACCTAGTAAAAGTCAATCTTTCATCAAGGCATTCAAAAAATAAGAAAGATGAGAGTGATTTCCTAATGTACTTCAGAAAAGACGGTGGTTGAGATAGGGTTCAGTTTTCCTACCTAAATGAATCCCTGTAAAGAAGATTCTTAACCAGCACCCAATCGAAAGCTAGCAGTGACAGGCAACGACTGAGGGACGCTCAACAAACAGCACTTGCCCCCCAACACGAGTGTCGTGCCGAGATTGAAGCCGTGAGAACGCCATTCCGATTCACTGCACTCTAAGGAGTGCAGAAAAACACAATCCTCTTATACACTATAACGCATTACGAGAAAACATTAAATTAAAGCATTGACAGCGCGAAACTAAAACATAGCGCAATAAATAAGTCAGAGAGAGTAGACGAGAGGCTTCTGGCCCATCTGTTAATTACGGTATACTTTTAAGAACATATTCTATCCAAACCAAAGATAGGTTTCACTAGACGAAACGTCCACATAGCATACTTTGAGACACTCATTTTCCAGGATCGATAGTACGCAACACTAGACACTCATTCAACGCAGCTGCCTACTTATTCCGTACAGCAATACGCATCCCATCCGCACCACATGTAAATATTCATATAACACTACGGGGAACGTCGAACGTATCCATAACATCAGCGACGCAAGGACCTCTAGTTATAAAATCGAAAATTATGACTAGACGTATATGCCGAGATATTGTCTTGACCATTCACTCCGCAATTCAATTTTAATGTTGAACAACAATTATTCATATCTTGCCAAAACAACATTAGCATGTGACGAAACTGTGTCCAGTATGATTTGCAACACTGAACTAGATTAAAAAGCACTACTATCTACTGGCACATCGGTTCATGACATCAAATGCTACGTATGAGAAAATATACCGGCCGGTGTATATTTTAGGCAATGTAATGAAGTAATAGCATTGACGTTTGTAGAAAATTGGAATACATCACTCATCAAGTGAAAGTGTTCACGAGCACATATGTAATGCGTATATATGTCAGCAACTGGCTGGCAAAAAATTTTGAAGTCAAAAAAAAAAATTGTCTTACGTTTGCAAATTGAATTTATTGCAGGTTGCACGATTGCAGGTTGCACGTTTGCAGGGTGCAACATTTAGCACCAAATAATATCCAAACACAAATCTCTAATTTGCACCTATGAGAAAGTTTGAAAAAAGAGAATGAAATCAATTCGCTAGAAAAAAAGTTGATAAGGATTGAGTTCTCAATACCCTCCTGAGAAAAAAACTTTGAGAAGACTGCCGTAGCAAAACAATCTTCCTCCAGTGGGCGTCAGGATTTACGATTTGGTAAATGAACGCAGTTTTGTACGACAAAGAAAAAGGTAAAGTGGGCACGAGATGCGAGACAGCGAATATTTCACAACACTAGCGTAGCATACAAGATTTGTAGTATTTTTCAAGGGATGTGTAGTGTTTTTCGGAAAAAGCCTAACATAACTTCCAAAGCTGTGAATAGGCGCAGAATCAGAAATAACAGAGCATAACTCTTCTCATCGATTATCAACTGGAGCCTGTATAGATAGAACTGCTTGACTCAAAATTAATTTTTTTTTTGGAGCAAGGAGTAACGCAAGAAAATGAGTAAGAATGATAACAAATAAAATCAAGGATCCGCTTGCACCAGAGTCTCCAACAATTTGCACACAGGCATATCAATAAGACTAATAATAAATTAAAGTTTACGTTTCCATCCAGGTTTCCAGCAATTTGTACCAGGCAAAATCAAGCCACTAGTCTCACCTAGCTTCATTATGTCACTAACCTACACGGGGAGACGATTTCTCAGCCAAGAACATTACCAGACGCATGCCCTGAACGCCCAACTTGTAAGGAGAACCTCACAATGAGCATGCTTAAAGGGAGCTCATATTACCACCATACTTAAAAGGGTTAGAGTGAAATGGAGTTAGTGGAAGCACCATAAGCAAGTTCAAGCACCACACCCAACTCAAGCTTAAGATCTACATTTAGTTAGTATTACCACAAATTCACTCAACATATACTGAATAAATTTTGCCCCATTTAGTTCATCGAACGATTCACGTCAACTCTGCTTCAGAATACTGCAGATGTTCAAAGCTAGAGAATAACGTAATGAGATTCAAGGAGTTGCCGTTTCAAAAAGAAATGCGCACAAATGGCTCGTCAAATTCTCCTTATGAGATTTTGAGAACAAGAAATTACAGACGATTGAAGTCCTCAAAGATATCAGGCTACTAGCCTTAAAATCTGGCAACCATATTCCAGAGAAATTACTCAAGAAATTTAAAAATTTTTACATCAAAACCACTAGAATAGAGATAAAAGTTTCAATTGAAGTAATGAGCGTGCGTCTAGTAGAGTGAGACATGAATAATCACACTGTACATAAATGACATGGAAATTGCGACGATCAGGTAACAAGTAAAGAAGAAAAAACTTTGAATAGAAAAATTTGCTGCACCTAGCTACTGATCTATACCAACACCAATGCTCCACTTTGAAATACCTGAAAATTCCGTTAAGATAACACACTTAATGATAATCGAGCACATGTAAGTAACATTCGTCACTTTCTGTGTGGCCTGTTGTGTTTGTTGTAGGGCTTGTAGCTGCCTCGGCGGTAGCTGCTCGTCTGATCCTGGCCCCTCGGCTTGCGCTCTGCCAAATGAGACTGACTTGAGACATGTGACCACGAAAACCGGGAGCATCACAAGAAGTGATGATAAACCGCCAACAATCACAATCTTTCCAAAAAATTGTACTGACTCACCATATAAGATCTACGAAGTACATAGGAAGTCCTAGGAATTAAGTTTTAGTGGTGTTTAGTTTTATTTTTCATCTGTTCTAATTGTTTTGATAAGCAGAACAAAAACTGCACTACAATAAATGTGTATTCTGATTTCTTTCGCAGTAAGACAACATATCCAAGCAGCAGGTCAACGAGATATGGTAAAATTTTTCATCATTAGAATATTGAACTCAAACTAACCAGGTGTTCTTCAAAACCTAACAAGTGATTATGTTAAGGCGAGGAAGATTATAACATGCAACAAGATAAAGAATCGAAAACCGGTCTGTAACTTGGGTTTTGCTCTGATGATTGTTAAAAAAATTATTTCTTACATCTTAATCTTGAGGAAATGTTGACCCTACTGCGAATTCTCACACTTCAAATCAGTAACCGGGCAACGAAGACTAAACAGTCAAATTGCTCGCACCAAAAATTGCACACAAAGATAACTTCCAACCCAAACCGTGATTATCACCATGAGAGGAGTTCTCCTCAGTACTCAGCCACGCATACCCAAGGCAGAACATCAAATGTTCAATAAAATACCTACCAATAAAATTAAACGTAAGAAATTACGCCTTACTTACAAAATTATACATTCCACTTCATACCAAGGCCCCGTCACACAGACAATAATCAATCAAGTGACGCAAATGTCTTACCTATAAAATTGTAAGTAACGTAGGTTGGTCTGGTCGCATCTCTGCCAGTATCAGGCATGACGGAGATGCTGTCACTGGTGGGAGTTGACAGAGCGGAGATGGCCGCCTCCACGTTAGCTATCCGGTCTGATAAACTGCAAGCCATGAGAACATTATGTCCAGTCATTTTAATGTAAACCATTTTGTAAGAAATACATCTAACAAGAGAAATATATGAAACTGGTAAGAATCAGCTTCCACTAGTACAAGCGTTATTCTTACAACTAAAATTATTGTTAAGTTCACACACAAAGCAGCTAGTGATCAACAGCTACATATATAAATGTTCACACACAAAGCAGCTAGTGATCAACAGCTACATATATAAATTAAACGACTTGGTAACGTGCTGACGTTTTTCTACTGCAACAAATAACCACAATTTTTATGTGCTCGATAGTAATTCTTGATGAGCCTTGAATAAAACACCCTCTACCTGCAATGAAAGACAACTAATGTTTTATTCAAAGTATGCACCAACTTTAGATATCAATTTAGCCCATCTATCTGTCAAATTATGGAAGCCCTCCCAGAAAAATCATCCACATTTTGAGGTGATCCAGTTGGCAAGCAATTTATTTATATTTTTGTAATTGTAGGAGCGCTGCAGGAAAAGTGCGTGAGACATCGATTGTAGCTCAAAAAAAGAAAACAAGCCTTGTGAGTATGGCTGGTTGGACAAAAGCCCCCATTGAACCAAGTGCAGAATTGGTGTGCCTAACAACTCTGTGATGAAATTTCTGAAGACAAATGCTTAGAAAAACGAATGACTCCACCCTATATAATCGTTATTAGTTAACAAACCACAGAGTAATCCACACTAAATTAGGCTATGAGAACCCTACAAAATCTCACTTATTTCATAACTCTTTCCTACGGACGTTTTTTCATAATTCATGCGCAAGTTTGAGAACTATCTATTTAATATAATGATGGAAAATACTCAATAAAAACCATCAAGCTATATAATGATCTAGCTCAAAACAGACGATTACAACTTCAGCGCAAGACTTTGCCATTCTTTTATGGCTCTCTATCATTTACAGAAATGTATTCCTTTTCTGATAGGCACCTACATAAATAAATGCAAAACTGTGTAGCAGCTGGCAAAACAGGTGCTAATATCTTACAGTGCTTTTTAAACGCGCATCAACTTTTCTAGAGGATCACTAACTCATTTTTCAAAGACTTATAACAAGATTCCACAATCAGGACCACACCGTCATATCACTTGAGTAAATAGCTTGTGGCAAAACAAGATTTTCTGGCACAACCTCATGCTCATCAAGATATGACAATCTATCGCTGCACTTGAAGTAATGCTCCATCAGTCATATAAACAACGTAACTATGTGGCTAAGAAGATCCAACCTGTTTTTGGAGTCGGTGGAGGCAGAAGCATCTCGAGGCTTCACCCTGAGAACAGCTGGAGGAGGCTTTGTCATCTGGGCCTTGCTTGATAAATATTTTGTCTGGAAAATAAGTGGGTCTTTAATCTCAGAAAACAGGATGTGGAATGATCATGTGTAGGAAAAAAAAATTCTTTTGATAAGGCATATGAACTAATGTCAGAACTGAAAATGAAACACCTCAAAAATTACAAAATCTGAAAAAGAAGCCAACTTATTCTAAAACCTGAAATTTTGAAATAAGTAATCTTTGTTTGCTTTGAACAACGAATTTTACCTGATAAAGAATTATTTTCTTTGAGGTGGATCTAAAATCTTTCACATAGTAAGAATAATTTGCAGCACAAGTGGAATGTCTAGGCAAGGCACCTCAAGCTAAACAACGCATAGGACACTGCAGTGGTTTTGCTCAGCCAGGCCTCAACACCTCAAGGTTAGTAAGTAACCGTTATACATGTATAGAACATTCCAAGGATTTGCAAAAAAAATATGTTTTAGGCTTATTTTTAGAGTGGCTTTTTTACACAACTATTATTCAATTGTGTAAAATTAAATAATAATTCATAACTCTGCATTCATAATTGTATTCAATTATGAATGCCGAATCATTACTCGAGTGAACATTAATGATTCAATGACGATCAAACTTCTCATGAGCCTACAAGAAGAAAGGGAAATGGAATGTGGGTGGAGGGAGAAAACAAATTTGTAGCATTTCACTAAGTTGACTTGGGAGAAAAAACTAACAAAATTTGGGATCCTTAGTGCTGCACCTTTCAAACTATGTTGGGACAAACTGAACTTCATTCATACCTATAAATAATACCAGAAGGTATAATACAAATATTTTCACAAAACAAATATTATAAAGGAATCAGCATTGAGACTTGAAGAAAAACTTAGATCACCAAAAAAATAATTCAGCAAATGTGAATAAAATTTTCAAGCCTCCCACATCAAAACAGAGGAGAAACTCAGCTCCAGGTCAAATAGAAAAAGTCAACGACACTTGAATTCTCTGACCTGGTCTTGTAGGTGTGCCCACTTGACAGCCAGCCTGCGTCCTGCCACATCGAGTCCATCCAAAGTGCGCTGGGCACTCCTGGCGCTCGTGGCATCCTCATACGTGACAAAGGCATAACCTCTCGGCACCCCCATGCCTCCCTTGTCTCCACTACTCTTCTGATATAGGAAGTCAAATTCGGCCAGTTTTCCAAATTTTTCCACCATTTTTAGGAATTTGTACCCATGGGAAAAGAAAAATAGAAGCTGTTAGCTGAAGACCTCTTCTACTGGGAAATGTTATCATGCATGCCTGTGAAAATGGTTAGCTTACCTTCAAATTTGAAAATTTTCTGGGAAAATTATCAACATACAAATAAAAATTATTTTACTGTTCCTATCTGGCAGCATGAAGACTTGAGCACTTGCAATACAATATACAGGGTTAACCAGTCAAGTTGTTTAGTGAGTACTGAAATTGGAGCAATGAATATTCTTCAAGGTATATTGTTTAATAACACAGCCAGACATAGCATTGATAAGCAGTTTATAGATCATTTGAAATACAAACAAAATAGGTAAAAAAAATGTAAGGAAAATTGGTCCAATTAACCATAGATCTAAACCTAATATAGTCAGTCAGAAATAATATTGCTGACAGCACTACTATTTCAGCTGTACAAATGACTGCATCTAGCCAGCCATATCACATTGAGAAACTAAAAATTCATTCTTAATGCATATAACAACGTTCAAGTGTACACATCAATAAAATATCACAGAAATTCTGTTCATATAAATTTTAATTGTCAAAATGAAAGCTCACTGAATTTTTGTCTAACTAAAGCTTATCAACTGTTAAGTTCATAACAGAGTTATGAGTGTAAGAGAAGAAACATATAAAAATGTCTTACTCGGTAATGCGTGGATCCATGTTACCAATCCAAAGTCTTCTGTCATCAGGCTGCGGAGGCTCAGGAACTGGAGGAGCAACTGGAGGTGGATCATCCTGCAAATCAGTAACAAAAGTAAGTGATTTGTCACATCAAAATGAAACCTGATTCAACATCAGTGCTAGAAGAATGAAGAGAGAAGTTGTGAGATTCATCAATAAAGAATACTAAGGTACAAGTACTGCTAAATTTTCTTTGGTTTCATTAAATTTGACGTTTGAATTTACGTTTCCAGGTGCAAACTAGGTACATACTGCTAACTACTGAAGATTGAGATAGAACTGCTCAATTTTTTCAAAGTCTAGTGAAAATTATCATGTAAAACACAGGGACAATAGTTATCTTTGCAAAATACAATTTCATTCAGAATGAGAGGGCAAATTATTTGAAAAATGATACATTCAATGCCTGTTAGCTTATCCAAAAAAATGTGAGACTTTTTTGTTGCACCAGGACACAACAGAAAATTTAAATGATATACGAGAATGCAGTATTTTTTCCTTAACTTTGTTCAAATAATAATAAAAAATTTGAATTAATCTAATTAATAGTCAAATTTAGTATATATTTTATTATACTAAACCTTGAACTAAAATCCATCCATAAGTTAGTGCAAACCATAATGCTTAAACATTGAAGCACATCAACTAACCATTATTACAAAACAGAAATTCAGAATACAAATATCTTCAAGCATTTAATAAACTATTAGAGCAATAAACAGCAAGTTAACAATTATTGAATACATAAATCTCATTAAAGCATAAATAACATAACATATTTAATTCCTCTTAGTTCACAATATTAAATATTTTACACCAATTACTACTTAATTTTTTTTAAATACCATAGAACATAAAAAAGAATAAAGAAAAATAGAAATATTTTCCTGATACACATTGCATTCAAATTTTTTCAGTAATTATATAAACATTTCTAATAAATGATTGTTTACTATTTACAATCAGACTTTAAAATTCATCTGCTTGGCCTAATAAAATTCCTAGAAAAGACTTCCATCAAAAAACTGATATATCTTTTAGCTTTAGCCATATGACACGCAGGTATTTGTGAAGAAGAGAACAATAATCTATTTTTTAATTTTTGGTGCTTTAAAAGTGGTAATTAGATCAAAATAAACAATTTTTATTCTATGCACTTTCCGTCACAAATGAGTTTTTAACATGTTACGGTGGTAGATTACTTACAGCAATTCTATTTTTTCACGTGCAGGAAAAATCATTTTGAAGGGTTACTCCGATAGAATCTGTTCTGACGGCTGTAACGCACTTGAATGATGGTTAGGTTATGTTAGGTCACATTAGTTTAGGCTACTTAAGGTTATGTTACGTTAGGTTGGTTCAGTTATGTTGTATCACCGCTATAGCTTGTTGAATACTTATTTGCAATGGAAAGAGCATAGAAAAAATTTGTTTATTTTGATCTAATTAACTATGTTTAAGCACCAAAAAATGGAAAATCGATTACTACCAAACACTACACATTTGCCAAAGCAATTATTGTTCTCTCCTTCCCATTATATCAGAAATATAGCTATGAAACTGCACTACAGTCAATTAAAATTTTCCATCAATAGGCTACACAGCACATTATATTACATTTTATAATCAGTATCTAACACAAATTTATCTTGGTAAACATTTTATCTTGAGACTGCTAAAGAATGAGTCATGACTACAAACGCCCAATTCATTTCTAATATGGATAACAGAATGGCCATAACCATATGATTGAAATCACATGTTAATGCACTCCTAAGCAACCTAAATTGAACTAGATTAGAATAATTAGAAATTTAAATACTAAATAGATCATGAACTACATGAAATGCAAAATAGCTCCAATAAATCAAATGTCAAGAATTAAGTAGTTTAAGTCAATACCTCAGTGATCTCAAAACTTAATGAATATTGTAAATTAAGGAACATGATATGCTTTACTTTTTGCCATCAGTTGTAGTAGAAATATTTATTGAAAAAGTCACATCAATTCAAGTCATAGGTTCCAAAAAACTTTCAGTGATGCAACTACAGATGGAAATTGAACAGAACATAGACAACTCAAGTCCTATTCAAGGTCAAAATTATAAAAACTTCTGAAGTCACTCAGCTGTAAATCAAGTAAATAACTAAATGACCAGGCAGTACTACTAAAAACTTTCAGCTGACAAGAATAATATGTGCTGATTTAAGAGATTTTACATACTTTTTTAGCTATATGCGCAGGAGTGGACCATAATTGTTTTCCCACTTTTCGGTGACTAAACATAGTTAATTAGATGAAAATAAACAAGTTTTTTCAATGCACTTTCCGTCTGAACTGAGTATTTTACGATTTATAGCACGAGGCTTAGTTTTGGTAAAGTACGTTTGGGTATTTTGTAATTTATTATTTGCCTGCCCTGCGGAGCCTGAACTCAATTCGAAGATCTTTTAGTTAATAACACAACAGAAATAATCACCCAAAAATAACAAATTATAGCGGTATGTTAACTTTTGTCTTAGATGGCAGGAACGCGCTTGAGGATTCGAGCGCGTCGGAAGGAAGCGTCCATTGCAGTGTTGCCATACGACGCGCTCAATGAATTACTTTCCGCTTCAAACACTGGAGTTGCGGTAACTAATTTACTCCTATAACTTGTAAAATACTCATTTCAGACGGAAAGTGCATATAAGAAAAGTTGTTTATTTACATCTAATTAGTTATCTGTTTAGGCACCAAAAAGTAAGAAATTAATTATGGTCCTCTCCTGGACATTTACCCTTTTTTTCTTATATTTAAAAGAATGAGAGCTAAATAATTAGCTTTCAAGATGTAGACTTGTTTCCTTCATCTGATAAATATGGATGTATTTTTGGTAAATCTGAAGGAAATGTCAGTTATCGATTTTGTAAATTTTGATGCCTAAGCATAGTTAATTAGATCAAAATAAACAAGTTTTCTTCTACCTATGCACTTTCCGTCTCAAATGAGTATTTTATTAGTTATAGCGGTAAATGACTTACCGCAACTCTAGTGTTTGAAGCGGCAAGTAATTCAAGGAGCACGTCGGACAGCAACACTGTAATACGCACTTAGTTACTTCTAGCGCGATTGTCATTAAAGACGAAACCAAACCTACCGCTATACCTTGTTAAATACTCATTTGACAAAAAGTGTATGGAATAAAAGTTGTTTATTTCGATTTTATTACCACAATTCAAACAACAAAAATTAGAAAATTGATAAGTAGCTGTTTATTCGAGCGTATTCGTCATCAAAGACGAAACTAAGCCTACCGCTATAAATCGTAAAATACTCATTTGAGACGGAAAGTGCATAGAGGAAAACTTGTTTATTTTGGGTCGATATTGAATATAATGTTGTCAACAAATTTCATAATTTCGTAGGTATAGATGGGTAATATAGCCGATTATAAGACGTTTTACATGAATGACATTCTGCCCGGCGATGCGTTATTTTCGAATTATTCAACTTTGAAGCTGGCTTGTGCGCGCCATGGAAGCAAGCGGGGCTAGCGTAATTTAATAAATAACGGAAGCTAACCCCCTATTACAAACGTAAAGAGGTTGGGTCGTGAGGGGCAGACACAGTTCTTTTAGTGAAAATTATTAATAAAGGTTTCGAGTGACGTTTGTTTACATTGACGCCAAAGTGGCTGCCGCCATGGCACCAACCGGCTGAAGATGGCGGCAGCCATCTTCGAGTCGATGTAAACAAACGTCACTAGAAAGCTTTATTTATAATTTTCACTAAAAGAACTGTTGCTACCCCTCACGACCCAACCTCTTTACATTTCTAATAGGGGTTAGCTTCCATTTTCATTGCTAAAACAATGACTGTTTATGCGTTAAAAGGGCCATTCAGGAGCGCTGTTCGTATAACTTCAGAACTTAAATAACTCGAAAACTAAGCATTTCCGGGCACATTGCCATTCGTGTAAAACGTCTTAAAATCGACTATATTACCCATCTATACCTGCAAAATTATGAAATTCGTTGACAACATTATATTCAACATTGACCTTATTTTGATTCAATTAATTAGGTTCAGGCCTCAAAAAGTGGAAAATTGATAACTGACATATCCTTCAGATTTACCGTATTTTCTCCTTCAATTTTTCTTTTGTCATTGACGTTATACACTTCAGAAAATTAGAAACTTAATGGCATTAACAAATATTACGATGAAGTAAGACTCAAAAGCACTAACTAGAACCATGAAGATTAACTCAATTCTAATCTGTATAAAAAATTATCAATAAATGTATTCTCATGCTATTATTGCAAACCAAAGAGGGTAACAAATATGCTTTCAGTCGGCATTGAAGTTAACCTCTCAAACATAAACTTACATCATCCATTTTTATCAGAAGACACTTTCATTGTCACAGCTAAAATAGTTACGAATACATTTTTCTTGCCAATTGAAGTCCTCTCAACATCAACTTGAACTTGAACTTGAAATTGAGGGCCGACAGTGTCGGGGCCTTTGTAACGGCCTACAATTCCCTCCACAGTTATCACACAAAGAGTTCAGCGTCTGGTACCAGACTTGTCCACTAAACTACTCAGGATCTACCAATCCTTGTCACAAGCTGCCATTGGATGGCATCACTGGGATAGCCAGTGTGTCAAAACACCATCCCCAGGCATATTGGGTCATTACAGCCCATTCTACCAGACTGGCTCATTCCAGTCACTGTCTCTTACTCCAGGCACGCACAAGAAACACTTTCATAGCCTCAGTGATACTCGCATTACACTCCTGATCCAATCCAGCAAGACAGCTCATACCGCAATCATCTTCAGCACATCTGGCATTCCACTCATTCTCTCCATACTGCTCAGACACCACATTCATAAAACTCTCTCTCTCTTGCTCATACTTACTACATTCCAGCACAAAATGCTCAATTGTTTCCTCTACTCCACTATTACACTGCTGACATAATCTGTTATTATTCTCATTCCATCTCCATGTACGTCTGTTCACACTCAATGACTTACATCTCACAGCAAACAAGAGTTGACTTCCAAAACTACCATCATAGAACAGCTCAAACTTAGGTGCTTTCTTTTTCATATACCAGTTAAGTGTAGGCTTCCGCATCATGCTAAGCTTCCACTTATTCAATCCATACTCTTTTGTTTGTCTCTCAATCTCTTTCTTCCACCTCTTGCAGTCCCACTCAGGCCCTACACCTCCTACATTTATTAAACTCCAGTCATCCACAGGTCTCCCAATTCTAACATGAATAATCTTTTGCATACTGAGTTTCCTTGCATGCCCCCAACATACTTTCTCCCAATAGCTTACACTCAGATTCCATTCAAAGATTCGCCTTACCCACCTGCTATTCTGCATTCTTTCAATTCTCACCTTATAATTCAGCACAGCTTTCATCATTCTTTCTGAAAATAGGCTCCACCCTAGGTCACCTCTAATGGCCTCTAAAGCTGTCCATTTCGGAGCACCTAATGCTACACGTCCTACCTTATTTTGTATCACATCCAGCTTTTCAAGATCACTTCCATTCCAAGCCAGAGCACTCATACCATACATGACACTAGGTACAGCAACATACTTCCACATTCCTCTCACACATTCGTACTTGTTTGCTCTGTATCTGGCCACACTACCTAACCGTCCACTCCACTGCATTGCTTTAGCCACTTTCTCACCTTTAGTTCTAGTACATCCATCTTCACTCATCATACAACCTAGATATTTGTATTCTTTTGTTCTACCTATTCTGATTTCTCCAATATTCCACAGTCTGTCTCTATCAGTCTCATCACTATTTATAACCATGACCTTACTTTTATCGGCACCAAAGTTCATCTTGAAATCTGTACTATATCCATTCACAATGTCAAGCATCCTTTGTAGTTCATGACCACATTCACTAACCACAACCACATCATCAGCATACAACAAACAGCTCAGTCTCTCATTACCAACTTTCAGTCCTAAACCACTCCCTCTCAGTCGAACTGCTAATTCTTCTGTGTACAATCCAAACAACAGGGGGGACAGAGTACAGCCCTGTCTCACTCCTCTAACACTCCTCACTTGCCCTGTTTCCAAATTTCCTAACCTGTAGATAGCACTTGTGTTCTCATACAGACTCTGTACAATGTTCACTATTTTTCTGCTAAAACCAACTTTTCTCAAAATTTCAAACAGCCTAACCCGATCCACTCTGTCATACGCCTTTTCAATATCCAGGAATGCTAAATATACCTTCTTGTTATCCTTCTTCATTCGCTCAATTATTTCACTCACTACAAACAGATTATCCTCCCCCCGTCTATCTTGCCTAAAACCATTCTGTTCTTCTCCCAGGACTCCTAATTCCTCAACTAAATGTTTCATTCTCTCATTCAAAATACCACAAAAGATCTTACATACGGTGCCACCCAGTGCAATTGGTCTGTAATTTTTAAGTTCTTTCATACTCTTATGTCCACCCTTATGCAACAGAACTACATTACACTTGTTCCAGTCATCCGGTACTCTTTCACTCTTCCATATCTCATCAAATAAACATTTCAACATACTGACTACACTCTCTCCTCCACATTTATAGAACTCATATGGTATCTTATCAGGGCCACATGCCTTTCCATTTTTCACTTTCTTCAAAAAACTTACAATCTCTTCACAAGTGATTTCGTCTTCCATTTGCAGTTCATGTTCATCTATCAGAAAATTTATTGGTTCATCATCTGTAACCTGCTCATTCATTCCACCAATGTCCTCCCAGTATTCTTCAACTGCTTTCACCATTTGCATCCTATCTTGCACACTGCAACCATTGACTACTAATTCATCAACTTGAACTTCACTACCTCTATCATTACCTTGTATAAACCTATACCAATCTTTTATACATCAAACAATACATGGAAGTTCTCCGGACGACTGATGAAAATGACAGTGTTCGACAAAAGCGGATCAATACGAAATTATATTCAATAATTATTTTTAATACATGAGATACAAAACTCTGTGTATTTCATGCCCTAAACATGTTTTGCTTTTTTATGCCAATAGAAGTGAGTACGTCAATAGTTGTCATCTATTGGTCTCAAGTTCATGATCAATGATTGCACAGAATACTGTAGATTAGAAATTTTATTGCAAAATGAAAACCCTTTGGTTCATTGAAAAGTACCTCATGTGAAAAAAAATATAATTTGTATTCATTCAAGGGACTTCAATGGTGTTCATTTGTAATTTTTACGGAAGATAATACATCCATCTAAAGCTTTTAACCAAATACTCACAATAGTCGGCCAAATAATTAAGATAAATAAAAAGTTTGGGGAAAAACCAAAAAGTCCACATTGCTTGAAGTTGTATGTGGTCAATACTAAAAACGAACGTTTCGGGCCATCACCCATCATTAGCAAAAATCTGCAATTACAGACAGGGAATTTTACATTCAGACTAGGTAAAATTGTACATAAGTATATTACTAGAGACGTTGAAACACTGGTGATCACGGTCAAATTGCATACTCTATAAGCTGCATACGAGTAAAGGAGAAAATATATGCATTGCTTAATGGGACATACTGTCTGGTGTAGGTACAAAATTTCTTCGCGTCTCCGTGCAAGTCATGTCTATGAAAACAGTTGTGCACAGTGTGAATTTACATATGTCGGCTCAACATCCCGTACATTACATGTCAGACAGGCGGAACCCGACAAAATAAGTTCTAGAATTGGGGCTCGTCTTTGTCACCCTCCACGCTCTCCTATAAGATCTCATGCAGAGGAACCGTGTGACGTTAGAATTTCAGATTCCGATTTCTCAGTTTTAGGGTCTTGTGGTGGTATGAACACACACCCCCACACAAGCTTAAAAGCGCCACCTCACAGCCTCAAAGTGCCAGTGCTGGACGACAAATAAACAGAGCTCAAGTTTGGAGCTGGGGTGTCGGACCGAGCTTCATAAGCAGCCTGCCTCGAACAGTCAGGCAACGTCGATAGAAACCTCCGTAAGTATAGCACAAGCCTAGACGGCGAAAAGCGGGCACCCCCGTCTTGACCAATTGGAGACCTGGACGGCCAGAGTTAGGCTCCAGCGAGGCCTATATAAACAGCCGCGCAGCCAGCGCAGCCGCAGTACACTCTCAGCGTCCCTGATATTCACACTAAGTCTCGACGCTCCGCCAGCACTTTACCCGTTGCCTTCACCGCCACCTCGACTGCCAGCCGCCACGTCTTGTTGCTTGCTAGACGCACCAGTTCCCTGCTAGCGCCTCTGGTACTCCTTGGTTGGAGACTCGGCCAGCAGCAGCCTCACCGGTCCGCTCTCGTCCTCCAGCCACGCAGCGTCTCCCCGGCAACCGTCGGTCCGCCAAGACGTCATCGGTTACTGTATTACTCGACTGTAATATTCCTTTGTACCATTATTGTCGACGATCTTCATAATAATACGGCGTTTATTCCAGTTGTGTTTTCCTTACCTTGCCGGGTTCGTTTGCACCTCAGGCACTCACTTCGGGCAAAGATATTTCACAAGTCTATCGATATTCACAAGTCTCTAGATATTCACAAGTCTGCCCGGAGTGTAAAGCAGCCTGAGGGAGAACAATACAGTCTGTTCGTAATGTAACTAAACTTGAAATGCTTGTATCTCTTTATATCCAGAACAAACCCAATATTAATGATATGCAAAGTGCGCATCTCTTGCTTTTTGTTGGGCTGCTATTGCTCAAGGGTGTGTTCTGCTATTTACATTTCATTACGTCTCATTATGCTATGCATTTTTTTTACTTTGTACCAGTCACTAGCGGAGAGCAGGGAGCGCTATCCAAGCAATTTTGGACGCATATGGTACATTTGCCTTGACTTATAAAGGGATCAAGGTTTGTGAATTTAAGCAAATACAAACAAAGCCGGCATTTTATAAAGAGGATCTCATCTGGGTTATTCGAAACAAGTTAATATAGCGAAATTTTTTCATTCGTCGGGTGGCGGTGGCGTGAGGATTAAGTTCGGTAGGGCCAAGCACAACGAAGAAAGGCGTGTGGCCCAGACCGAAGTAGGTAGCAGTAAGACGTGCCGACTGCCGAGCAATCCTTGTCCCGACCTCGTCTTCCACCGAAGCCGTATAGAAGCATTCGGAGTAGTGAATTTTCGAGCAGTAAGTAGTATTTTACTTAGAGACTCAATTTACTCAACGTGAGGATCCCCAATACCATAGCTCTTTTTGTTTCATTATAGTTTCATTTAGTTTTCTTAATAACTGCATTCTTTCAGTTGTTAGAATGAGTTACGGAAATTTTTTGGCAGAGGCTCTTTACTACAGGAGCTTAATATAGTATTGACACTGGCTGCTTATTGCTGCACACGGTAGAGCAATGACTGGAATTTCGACTACTGGTATGCAGCTTATTTGGTATGCCGTCTGTCCGTGATCACCAGTGTTTTAACATCTCCAGTATTATACAATATGTGCAATTACTTAGTCTGAACGTTAAGTTCTCTGTTTATGATGGCAGATTTTTTCTGATGATGGTTCAAGGCCCGAAACGTTCAGTTTTAGTATTGACCATAAACAATTTAAAAAAATGTGGACTTCTTTAGTTTTGCCCTTTTATGCTTTTATTGAACTTGCTAACTATGCAGAATTTACCCTCAATCAAGATAAATATTTAAATGACTCAGCAAACGTGAAAATGAGCTAACTTCTAATTTTCTAACATGATTTTCAGGAAAATCAAGTTGCAGTTTGAGAGCAACAATTTTCTTATCTCCTTGGTATTCTCTTTAACAATATACGCACATGGATACATGCGATAAAATAGAGACACCATAATAGATTGATTTTACTTAAGAGTAACAAATGCTTACAACATTTCTACACATATATTTCATATGAACTTAATAATGGTTTCATAATAAAATGTACTTTACAGGCTAAGCGCTAAGTTTTCGCTGTGGGGATGGTAGGAAATGAAAAAAGTCAGCTGGGAAAAGTTTAGGTATTTCAACTTCGCGGAGTTTGAAATGCTGGCTTCAAAGTACCAATGAGCATATATAAGACAATCGGTCAATCGATTAGTTTGAATTCCCACCGAAGTGTTGCAGTCAATTATTCCCTATGACAGAAATGCGAAAAGATGATGTACATTTTCCCTGAATAATTCTTTTGCACTTTCAAAGTTTTTTATATGCTGGGGAAGCTTATTCCGCAAAAAAACTTCAGAAACTGCGAGAACTTTTTTTACCCCACGTCAGATGAACGTTAACTAACAAAGAGATCATTTCTCCGATTTGTTTTTTCTTCGGATTGTTAAATCAAAATTTTTTTACAGCATCTGCATTACTCTGAGGGAGGTCGAGAGATGAGAACACTTGTCAATTTTTTGAAATGAGGACTCTGTCTGGTTTTGGGGTCAAGCAAAATTTTCTTGAACGACGGGTTGCATGATCGTGTTTCTTGAAATTACCTTTGCAAACCAGTTTGGCTGCGAAGGTCATAAATTTTTGCAGTTTTTGAAGACATTGGGATGTATCTCCCCAGACTAGACTGTAGTAGTTCAAACGCGATTATGGTAACGGCTGAATCATAAATAACCTAGATTTTTTTCCTGTGTGTTCTTATTGCTCTGAAAGAACATTTAGGTTCCGCGCTGATTTTTTGCATATTGTTTCTGCGTATGGCTTGAAAGTAATATTTTTGTCCGACTGAACCCCAAGATTTTTTACCTTTTCTACCGGCTCGATTTTATTGTCTCCAAATGTTAGCGTAATTTTTTGTGGATTGCTTTTCGCATTCTTCGATCCAAAAACAATGCATTGCATTTGCGATAAGTTTGAGGCCATTTTGGTCTCACCACAATTTTAGGTTTCTTAGAGAGTTTTCAGCGTTGACTTTTGTTTCTTTCAAATCTGCTACTGAACTTGTCATGGTGATTTGTACATCATCAGCATACATTGAGATTTTTGTGGTTGTTGGCATGGTGGGGAAATTATTGATGAAAACAGAAAATCGGACAGGGCCGAGAATAGAACCTTGGGGGACGCCAAAGTTATTTAGTATGAGAGGTGAAATTTTGTTATTCAAGCACACTGCATGAGAGTGGTATAGCAGGTAGCTTTCAAACCACTGAGTGTCTATTCTGAGGTTCGATATTCTTTTGTGGAAGTTCTCTATACTCAACACCGTCGAACACTTTGGAGAGATTGAGCAATGGTATGAGAGTTAATGTTTTTTGTTCCATATCATTATATATTTCTTATGTTATGTAAATCAAAGCGTCTTGAGCGCTGGTGTTTCTCCTGTAAGCATTTCGATTGCGGTAAAGTAGATGTGACTCGTCTATGCAAGACGAGAGCTGGTTTGTTTTTACTTTTTCCAATGCTCTGGAAATAACAGTTAGGAGTCTGATTGGTTTGTAATTTGACGCTTTAGCTATTTATCGATATCACCAGATTTCCGCAATGGTTTAGTAACAGATATATTCCATAGGTCGGGAAACTTGTTAGTGACTATAGATGTATTTATTATCAAACAAATCAAGGTTGCTGTATCCGGGAAGCTGTCTGTAATATACTGAACACTAATGCCATCGTGTCCAACCTATCGATTGCTATCGAAGAGGCAGTGGTGTCTACCAGTGGTACGACTTCACCCCATTTATGGGCGTAGGCGATAAGTCATGAGTTATCGAAACACAAATAAAGATAAAGTAGGTAAAGAAACAGAGGAAGGAGAGCCTACAATATCGATGCGGACCGTGTGGGAACTATCAGCATCAATGGCGATCGGAGTGACCGGGAATTTAGTGCGCTTGTGCAATTTTGTTTACTCACAGTAAACATAATTGCTCACGAAACTGGACACGTCTTCGTCGACTTGTGGCCAGGAGTATCATAGCGCAGCACTGACCGTACTTTTGAAACCTGGATGTGAAAGTTTTTGTAAAATGCTATGGTCGGCTTACTGCAAGCGAGGGAATAAAATGTCGAAGACAGTCGACTACTCGCACCGAATAACATCGTAAGGTTTGAAGTTGTTTTTGAAAGTCCGCTTCGGTAGCAGAGGCCCGTGTTGCTTCAAGACGTTTGAGGTCTAAAATTTCAAAGGCTGTGGCAGAGGACGAGAGACACTGTCTGTTACGATACGGTTCATCCTCTTGATATACTCAACGGTCGTCAGGTACTCTGATATGAAAGGAAGTAAGGCAACTCCTTGTCAGACTGGGCAATTGTTTTGGAATAAATTGCGGAGACTGCAGACTTACGATCGGTTTTTAGTGTTATATTGGGTGTCAGTTGTGGATTTAAAACTCAAAATTACCATAAAAAACTGCTAGCAGTTTGCGATCGAACGATAGGTAATTTTTTTACAGACCTTGTGGTTTTTGAAGAGAAGAAACTCGAAGCAGGTTGAGAATTCACAAGCTGATAGAAAGCCCTTCCGACAGCGAAGGTATAGCTGCCGGAGACGATGTGATGGTCCGAAGCATCAGTAGAGGAAAATAAGAGGACAGTTGGTGAGGACCTGTTATCACCCGCTTAAAGACTGATTTCGAGCGTCGGTCCAGGTCAACTGTCTATAGGCCGAATGATTTGCAAAAGTTAGAGGCCGGAAACAATGTTAGCCATGGAAAGAACCTTGGGTCAGAAAAAGTTCAGCATGTGTCTGAGGTCACTTGAACGTTGAGGGCAAGCAAATTCGGAAATCGCTGATTCCAGTGGCGCAGCCAGCCGAAAATTTCGGGGAGGGCAGGATACCCGACAAATAATTTATAGAGGGGGGGGTAGTCATTAATTATCAGCAATCTTGTTATTCTTTTACTTAAAACGGCCACTGAAACTGGCCCCCAGCTCAAAATTTCGGGGAGAGCCATGACTCCCGTGCCCCCCCCCCTCCTCCATGGCTGCGCTCTTGGCTGATTCTCTGTCAGCAAGGACCGTATGTCGTCTGCTCTCGTCTTGTTACCGAGGTAATGGGAACTTTGGTAAAAGAAGTTTACTTACCGACAGCAAAGCATAACCTGTGTCAGTAAGGAAAGAATAAACTGTGGACACATCATCAAGAAGCACTCTCTCAAACGCAGATGGAAGAGTTGCATTAGTTATAGGAAAAAAATTTTCTTACCTGTGCCCGGGAGAGAAAATTGTGGATGGACCGTCCAGAGCACTTAGAAGCAGGAGCATTAAGAATATCTTGGAGTTATAAGGATTCGTTAAGTGCTTGCGAAAGACACGACTGTGAATTATTGTAACATTGGGGCTATCAAGTCGATACGCTCTAGCCAAGATGAAGTCGTTGAAAGGGGCTCCATATAGGGAATGCGAGAAAAGCACGAAGAAAGGTGGAAACCAGAAAAAATTTTTAGGGAACGAACTTAAGCTTAAAATTTGAACTGCTCGAGACTCAAGTTTCTTGAGATTACCTACGCTGTGTATAAGGTTGCCGGTTTCGGTCCCCACGACCGAGATATCTAGTATAACAGACCAAGATATCCTCACCCAGATACGATATTTAGTAAAACAGGTATACGAGTTACTTGAGGCAGATTTATTTAATAGCTAATGCCCGCAGTATTTGGGCCCCATGAGGTTGTGAATGCGTCTGGCTGCAATATACAAAAGCAAACGATACCAATTTTGAAAGCAAACGATACCAGAAGCAATTTTGATGTTCTCAGTTTCACCGAAAGTTGGCTAGATGAATCATCTAAAGACCTGATTCAAATTCAAAACTATTGTAGCCATCATTCACTCCGTAGTAACAAACGTGGTGGTGGCATCAGTACGTACATATCTAAACATATATCTTCGAAAGTCATTTTAAGTGCAACTATGAATCGTGAACATATTGAGACTTTATTGATAGAACTAACGAAAAATGATAAACGGATTATACTTGGGACAGTATATAGGCCCCCAACAGCTTGTAACGTCTCTTTCCTGAACGAGCTTCAAAGCATAATATCTCAGTTCAACAAGTCTCTATATAATGACATAATAATCTGCGGGAATTTCAACTACGATCTTCTACAGTATATATGATAGCTGTGAGCAAATCTCCAACTTCATAAATGTTTTTCAGTCCAGCTCCTTCCTTCCAATCATCACGAAACCTACACGTGTTGCTTCTGAATCGGCTACGTTACTCGATAATATTTTTATGTTAGATCCAACTGATTTTCTTACCGGAATAATAATTTCTGACTTATCTGACCATTTCCCGGTGTTTCTCATCAAGAAAAATGTCTATAGTCCTTGTACCAGCCCACAGGCTGATACTTATTCATTTCGTTGTGTAAACGAATACAACTTGGGAACAATGCGAACTGTTCTAGAAGAATTAATGCCATTATTAGACATCTGTGAACGGGACAATAATGCGATTAACATTGATGAAGCAATACTAAATTTAACTGAAATTATAACGACCGCATATAACCAGTGTTGTCCAATAATCACCCGCACAATTACGCCGAAAAATAGACAAAAGCCCTGGATTACTGAAGATATCGTGATCAATATAAAGAAACGTCAAGCGTACCTGGCCTTACTATACGAAGGGCGAATATCTAAAGTAACGTATAACAGATTCAGGAATCATGTGACAAATCAAATACGAACCTCAAAACGAGACTACTTCACGCGCAAATTTACTGAACGCAAAACTGATATTAAAAAAATTTGGCGCCTGCTTAATTCATGCTATAAACCGTATAATAATACTACGAAAACAATTGAGTCCGTCGTTCACGAAAATGTAAAATACCACGAGAAAAAAGATATTGCAACTGTGTTTAAACAACTTTTTTGTAAACATAGGAAAAAAATATAGCCGATAGTGTCTTCAGTGAACCCACAGACCACTTGCAATACATGGACCATGTCCGTGAACACAACTCTTTCTTTTTCACGCCAACTAATCCCTCCGATGTAATTACGTGCATAAACAGCTTGAAAAATAAATCAAGTGGATTGAAAAATTTTTCGGCTAAAGTTTTTAAGACTATAGCTTATATAATAGCACCGTGCATATCTTATATTATCAACCAATCCCTTTCTCAAGGTATCTTCCCCAACTCTATCAAAATTGCGAGAGTGACCCCTATTTTTAAAAATGGTGATAAAAACTGTATTAACAATTATAGACCTATCTCTTTACTACCAATTATTAGCAAAATATTCGAGAAAATTGTGTATAAAAAAGTGTATTCGTATTTTGAACTAAAATCTTTCCTCTACGACAAACAATTCGGTTTTCGTTCTAAGAAATCTACGACACAAGCTGTATTAAATCATTTGCAATACCTTTATTCTAATATAGATGTAGGAGAGCTTGTTTTCTCCGTATTTCTTGACTTTCGAAAAGCATGCGATTGTTTGGACCATAACGTATTACTCTCGAAACTACATTGTTATGGCATTCGAGGGGTTGCCCATAATTGGTTCAGATCATACTTAGCAAATCGGAAACAATACGTTGTCATTGACGACGCAAAATCAGACCCACAGACAATTAGCCATGGAGTTCCACAAGGATCTGTCCTTGGGCGTCTCCTATTTCTAATTTTTATCAAAGATATCATTAAATCTACATCATTCTTCAAATTCATACTTTTTGCCGATGACAGTACCCTATCTGCGGTCCTTCCAAACCAAAATCCCGCTAGGATGGCAGAGCGTATAAATAACGAACTTCATAAGGTTTCATTGTGGCTTGAAGCTAATAAAATAAGCCTTAATATCGATAAAACAAAATATATTACATTCTCATACAAGAAAAATATATCTCTCCCACGTATTCAAATTGGCGAAGGTGAAATCGAAGAAACCAACTCAAGTAAATTCCTGGGCATCATAATAGACAAACATCTAACCTTTAAGGAGCACATCGCTCATATTAGTTCTAAATTATCAAAATCTATCGGAATCCTGAATAAAGTTAAAAATTTCCTGCCTGAAACAGCCTTACAAATGCTCTACCGAACGCTCATTTCACCATACTTGCAATACGGAATAGAAGCATGGCACGGAACTGATAAAAATAAAACCAACAAAATTTTAACCCTGCAAAAAAGAGCCATCAGAGCGGTAAAGAATCTAAAATATAATGCTCACACAAATGATTCATTCAAAAATTTACGAATACTTAAGCTTTCGGATCTCTACAAAATCTCCATTTGTACTTTCATTTACAAAACATTAACAAATAATGGCGACAATAGCCTAAAACAATTATTAACTGCGCAAACTGGTCATCACGACCATTTAACCCGAAATAGAAGTAAATTCATGCTTCCTTATTACTCAAAGTCTCGGTCACAACACAGTATCCTTTTCGTTGGAACTAAAACTTGGAACTCAATACCTGCGGAGATCCGTGAAAGTAATTCTTATAAGGTATTCAAAAAAAATCTTGAGTCTCACTTCCAATCAGATTACTAGTCGTGTAAGATCACAGAGTCAAACCTTGTCCCCTACATAACTGGTCCTAATAATGTAATTTGCCTTGGTTAATTTCGCCGATCTTCAGTCTGTTCTTGAATCGTTTGTCAAATATACTATTAAATCTAGTCCATATAAACTATATTGTAAAATGAAGTATCTAATTTCGAGTTTATCTCATTGATCAGTCTAATGCGTCTCTAGTTTAAGCGAATTAGGTTAAACATTATTATACTCCTTAGACTAACCTTGATGGTAGGATGCCCTAGAAGTCACTGAACTTATTCGGGCCCACAGGTAGCTATACTCAAATTTGACCATTGTACTAGACTTAAGAAACATTCTATCTCTGTATCACCTGTGGTAAATAAATTGTTTAAATTGTTTAAATTGTTTAAATTGTTTAAATACCTCTGCAGTTTTTGACGGTCTTCAGATATTGAATTACTTAAATTCATCGTTCGGAGGGGTGAATATGAGTGATGACTTGAGTCGATGCTGCGTCTGGTTAAGTTCTGCGCGCTAATGTTTGTTCAGGGTGAGTGAAAAATGAATTTTTTGAATTTTCAAATAGAACAAACTTTGAGTGCTTGAATGGCGAACCTTGTTTTATTCAGGAAAAAATGTGGTTTATTAACTCAATTTTTAATACAACATCCTTTTAATAACGGCCACGGCTGTTTTTACACGTGGGGTATTTTCCTTAGCTTTTACAATGATCTTAAATGGGTCAGACAAGCGATGAGCTATTTCATAATAAATGTTCTCAACTTCATGCAAAATTTTTTGGTTTTGTTTCATGAGTACGTGACCATGCGAGGAAAAATTGCGTTGCGACAAGTCGTAGGAACGAGGGGGTCAAAATATTTTACTGATTTGTGAAATTATTTACGAGCACCCTGTTAATACTGTTTGTATTCTGTATGGGTTGTGGCTCCATTCTATTGAAACATCATTGTGCAAGTCCTGTCTCTCAAGTTGTGGGATAAAAACTCAAATAGTTTGGTACCTCTCTCTTATTACGGTCTCAGTCGTGACGCTATTTTAAAGTCAGGTCCAAGAATAACAACTCAGTCAGTTATTCCGCACCACAAAATTACAAAGAGCGAGTGCAGTAGTTTTTCTTATACCTCACTTTAAACTATAAGTAATCATAAGTGTTTTTTCGGATTCAATAATTATTCAGCATCCAAAAGCTTCTAACTTTTTTGTTTCATTAGCATATTAAAAAGGATCAGTTACTTCTGGGTCACCCTTGATTTCTGGCGGCGAGTCCCCGATTGTCAGGCAGAAAACATCTCGGATGGCAACACCTTCAGGTGGGTGGCATGCACTAGGTGCGCCAGTGCCAGGCACAAAGCGATTCGGTTAGATTTGGGTTATAAATGAGACGATAGAGCCAATTTATAGGCCAAGATTACTCATATAATGCTTAACCCAATAAGTTACGGGTGGTAATGTTACACGTAGAATTCTAAAACGGAAAATAAATTTACATTCTTACGATAATTTGACATTAAAAACTGACAATGACAATTTCGAGATTGTGTTTTCACGCACGTTGCCTTCAAGCTGATTTTCCAAAAAAGCATTGCTACAAATATAATAAACTAGGTGATGTTAAAAGCTACAAAAATGGATTGCACCTAAATTTTTCTTTTGAAATAATTTGCCTAATTGCTTAATCTTTATAATCGTGAGCTATACCACTGTTTCCAAGTCCAGTACCTTAATTTCAGTCTTTTGCGTGACGCAAGGATATAGCGCGCCACAACTGGGATAAGAAAAGCTGAATTGTGGCCAAGTGTCGGCAGTTATGAGATACTTCACCAGAAAAAAAAGCTCCTGTGGGATTAAAAAAATTGAATTCAAGTAGCGGTTAGGGGGTAAACTCTTCTATTCAGAGCTGCCCCTTTAGAATAAAAACTGGAATGATTGCCACTAAGCCCAAATAGAAATATAGAGGCATCAATGATGATATTTCTTCAGTGATGATTCTTCGTCACAATTTAAAATGTTAAGGTTTTGGTTTTCATATTTGAATTTAATTTAATCTAGTTACAAAATATTTCTCATTTTGTGTGTTGCCTCATAGGCCCGCACAGTGATAAAAAAGTTATCATGATGCTGATAAAGTGAAAATTGTGAAAAAAACTGTCCTCTGAAGGATGCTGCATGAGCGCATGGTCTGTTAGTTTTTCCTTTCACCACAGCGCAAGGTTCATGACGCTTATTGCCCGGTTATAAGCAAAAATTCGAACTGGAAAATTTTTTTCCTACAACCCAGGTTTGCAGAAGAATTCAGTTTAAAAATGTTCTGTCCAAACACGAATAGGAGCATAATCAGACGCGAGAAGCTTTCAAAGTGAACAACTGAGGTGTCGCTCAAAACTCTCAGAAAAACATGCAAAAAAAGAAGACTGATTTTCCAGCCTGTATCACTGAAAAAGGAAAATCGCCTACGTTTTATGTGGAAATGAAACTTGTCAGTCAAGCCGGCGTAAAATCATAGCAAAATTCTAGTGGTATATTTTACCTCTTCCTGTAAGGCAAAGCTCATACGCTTGGGGCTATTTTTTTATATTCCCGGGGACTTGCAAAGCTGGGGCGAGTATTCAATATTCCGCCGAGCTCGTATGAAGTACATCCGCGAAGTCATCTTTCTTTTAGAGCGCCATTCTATCTCTATTAGATCCTCAGTAACGCCCGGCCAAAGAGACTTTTTAGAGGTCGATCTATCAGTCACTGACACCGACCTAAAAATCTTTGATTATAAAATAAAATTCCCACTCAGATCGAGGCATTTTACGGCAGAAGGAAGAGGTACTGGGAACCGACAGTCAAAAAGTCAGAGTGAGCTGAGACGTAAGCCGGGCGGGCATCAGTTGCGTACGAGAGACTCAGACCTCACCTTAGCCAATTTACTGCGCTAAGAAAACGGGAATTCTGGCACTAACACAGAATGACTGGGCAGACAATATCGATCTCGCGCTATGAATTTACCCTACAGATTCAACAATAGTGACACACCCAGTGTGTTTCAAATTACTCAACTGTAATGATCTGTGGAAGTTAGGCCGTAAATAAATTTCAATCCTCGCATGTAGCTTTGTGTTGATACTTTGACTGCGACGTGAGCCACCGGTGGTACCCGGAGGGGATTTTTATAATGCTGCTGACCGACCAGTAGTCACAAACTCAATTTTTAACGAAAACTAAATGAAGGCACGATCCAGTAAATGATTGCTGTTTTCAAAATTCCTTCCTACAATTGGCTTTAAACTTGAGTTGAATGTAAAATTTCAGTTTTACATACCGCAGTCAAAGTGTAAACCCTTTCCTGACGCTCATGACGTTTTTCGTCTCGAGCTTTTGTCCCAGTTACGAAGTTAAGAATATGTAGTTAAAGTATTATTCAATTTTGTGATCGAATTTCTTGATGCGTTTTCACAAATACTACAAGCATGTTTCAACACAAAAAGTCAGTGCTGATTCTAAATGAATAAATCCACCCGAGTCATCTCACAATGCTGGATGGCGGTTTCTTTTTTTGATCGAAGTAGTTAAGCATCAGTTTTCAGGTATAAACCAATTCTTATTTTGCTCTAGTATTATTTTATTTGAAACTAAAAAAATTAAAGAAAGAACCGTTGGACTATACTAATGACTTCGGTAAGTTTACTATACTAGTATTCACACCAATACACACTCGTTCTTTCATTCAAAATATGATGCTTGAGACTTTTAAAATACTCTCTTCCATTGACACGTGAATCTTACTATGTACGGCACAAGGCTCTAGGAGCTCTAATTGTTTCTTTTGAGGCAGTTGTTACGAAGTTTGGCGTCGGAGACATCCGAGGGTGATTCTTTTAACTTCAAAGGCGAGCAGTGTGCGCGGACGCTCGCCTATCTAAAAACCTGACAAAATATACACCAAACTTCAGAAAACAAGATATAACTTGTATCGTCAGAAGTATTTCATGCAAAAATTGTCCACATCTAGTCGTTTAACGGAGCACCGCAATAATATTTAACATAAAAATTATAAAAAAAAAAATTAAGTCTATTTTTTAGTGCAGAGAAAAATAGGCTTCGACTCTTCTCCAGCTGGTGATGTGGCAAAATGAATAACTGAACTATTTTCAATGAAGAAAACATTAACATTAGCATACCAGTCTTGCGTGCTTCACTAATTTTAACTTAGAAGCGTTAGTACGTTAAGTTATTACATACATTTTGCTTTAGAATTTCTTCATCTGTCAGAGACGCCTGGTACACAGCTTATTTGGCCCACAATGCTAATATTGTTTATTGTCGGGTAATAAATTTATTCTCACGTATTCAATCAATTATGCTCGCAGGTGGCACATAATTTTTCAAAATCTTTCAATTAAATGGAAGATACTCAGCTACTCAATTCCGAGCAATCGTCAATTCCCACCATGCTAGTCAATCCTGAATCAAGGCTTACTGTCCGGTGCTACGTTATATCATGAGACGTTAATAGGCTTAGCACTTATACGTCGAGGTAGGAGGAGTTTACACCCCCTGATAGTAAGAGAGGAAGCGGAAAAATAAGAGATGAAAGGCAGCTCTGTATTATTACAGTAATTTCCATCGTTGTAGCGGTACAGCTGGTCATGGAAGTTCTTTTTAGGTGACCTGGCTACGATAGGGGCTACAGCGCACAGCGTAGTCAACTCGACTTAACGAACTTACGCGGTTTGCTGCACTGCTACGACGACGTAAATTGCTAGAAAATCCAGCCCGACTTGCTCCTTACTTCAGCCCGGGAACAAAACGAGACAGCAGACCTCGGGCGCACAAAGCCTGTTATCGAGCTCTACTCACAAAATTTCAACGGAAGAATTTTAATTACGGCAATTTACGAGTTGTTATATGAGTGCCCTCCAACACAAAGGAGCTCTTGAATAGTATTAAAGGAGCTCTTTCCTTAGCGTACTTTTGGCTCAGCTGCGAGCCTTCTAGCGTGGCTTTGTCTCTGGTATTTATTGTGCTTTGATTCCGACCGCTGTTCTTCAGACTCGCTTTGTGATCTCGGCTCAGACAAATGCAAATTAAAGTTGCTTAGTAACACATTGTGGTTTCATCTCTGTGAGCTCCGGCTCAATAATTTCACTATAACATCAACACTTTGAGTGCGACGTGACCCCCCGGTGGTCATTGAGGGAATTTTCATAATGCTGCTGACCGACCAGTAATTACTGACTCAATTTTCACAAAAACTTTGATGAAAACTAAATGAAGGCACTGTCTATTTAATGTTCGTTATTTTTGAAATCGATATGTAAAATTAACTCTAATTTGAGTTGGATATTGAACTTTAGTTTAACCCGCCGCACTTAACTTTTTAAATGCTCACATGGCGTGAAGTTTGTCATTGACTATTATCGTAGTTGTTAGAGTAATTAAATAATGAAAATGGAAAATAAGCACAAAGGCGGCACGATGGATTTATAAGATGAATAATTTTACCGTCTTGCTCATTTTATTTTAAACATACCATTCTGATATAAAAAAATCCGGCAAAATTTTCATCTGGAAATAATTCAACAAATGTGAAGCAATTTGTTAAAATTAAAGCTGATATTTTACGATACTCTATAATATCGAAGCACTCAACGACTTCAACAGAACTGAAATTGTTGAAATTGTTGCTTCAGTCGAATTTTTAACGAACCAATCACTTAGATCTCAATGAAAAGGAGGAATGAGAAACACGTTCTACTCTTTAGACTATTGCATATAAGACTTTACTATTTCTATTTCGTTTTGTTTGCCAAGAATTTCCGATCTCTTTCACACATTCCAATCGCTGGCGTGTTTTTATTCTCCTACGTCTTCATCTGCTTATTGTTCTTCTTTTTATGCTTCTCATTCTTGGTCTTCTTACACTTCTCATGCTTCTGCTTTCTTTCCCCATCTCTGTCTCGCCATTCACCATGCACTTGTTCCACTGCGCGTGTGTGCTACCCAGCATCCTCGTAGAGCAGGCTGAAGCTTCGGTCGCACGGGCGTAATTGGCATCTTGTAAGGTGCTCGGCTTGCTCAAACTCGTCCTGGGAGGCGGAGGAGTCGGTAACAGCCTCGAACTGACCTATAGCAGCTCAAGACATGCCGATAAAAGCCTATGACCAGCCAGAGACAGCTTGGTTTGACCAATTGCGGCCTTAAACTGACTTTAAGACACACGCACTTTGAGCTGAGGCAGAAGACAAGACCAATTGATATCTTGGCTTCTCTATGGTCTTTCAGAGTGCCAGGAAGACGGAGGTTGAGAGAAAGAAAGTAGCTTCATTGGTAAATTATCATTTTAATACGTAACAATGTCCATCACATGTTAAATCATTCGTTTCAAGAATTTGATACAAGTAGTTTTCACTTAGCCTTGTTACCTGAAATTTTGTTGCACAGCTCAATGAAACAGGTGTGGCTTGATTCCTTTTGATCAAATAATACATACGTGTATACTTCTCGTAATCATTGCCCAGCCAAAAAAGTCGCATAAGTCATAAACTTGATGAATAACTGACTAGCACAAATACACTTTGAATTCTGCAATACGTGGCGTTGAATCTAATAGTATCAAGATAACTAGCAATCCTTATTTTTGCCACAATCGAGGTAGTCTTTTCAAGGCGTTCAATTTTAAATGAACTGGCAAAGAGTCACGGGTTTTTTTTTTTATTGGGCAAATTTTATTTTTTATTTTTTATTTTATTCGGTAAATCGTCAGAGGTGCTCTAATATGGCGGTTGCTGAAGCCCTTCTAAGTAAGAGCTTAATTGATCACAATGTTAAAGTTAAAAAACCTTGTACCAGTTCGAATTTGAATTCAGGTGCTAATTTAAATGTCGTACTTGCTTTTTCTCCTGATTGGTGAAGTCAATTTATGAATAACTTCTCACTTTAATCCGTAATCAGGTACATTTGTCCAGTTTTGTTTCTTATTTAACCCTCCTATCTTTATTCTGGTAATTTAATATTTATTTGTTTTTATGTATGGTTTTCATTTACAGTGATACATTTGCCCTAATAATTATTTGAATAATGCTTAGTTCCAGTATAAAACAAAAGTGAAATTTAGTTAGTCGTGCAATTTTTTGATAGGGTAAGATGATGAACGAAACAAGCATACAAGCGGTGCATGTTGCCTCTAAACTTGTATCAGGCCACTAGAAAAATATTTACCTTCTCGAGCTACGTTAGAAATGCGTGGGAATGAAACGCTTTCTAGAGTGTCCCCGAAGGTGTCCCCGGTTAAAGTTCGGATTCCCTCTGCATAAAGTTACCTTTAACTTCTTAAGGAAAAACTTCTTATCACGACATCAAAAGTCTTTTAGCTCAATTAAGGTTTTCAGATAAGAACAGTTTCACTGATGGAAACAGTTGTTTTCTGGATTTTGTGGTATTATATAAGCCTCCTGCAGGTATTTATTTTCCTATAATAAAATGAGTGTGCTGGGTGTAAATTTTGCGCGGAACACCAGGCAAAATGCTGTTAGTGTAAAAAATATTTGTATCCACGATATTTCAAATCGTGTAAGGTATTTATATTCGGTAACGAGAACATAGTTATCAGTGAGAACCTGTCCATTTCAGACAAATAAAAATTATTTTTTTGGTGAATCATTTTTTTGTAACGTAAATTTAACATTGCTGTTGTGCAAACGTCAAGATACCCAAAATGTCAAAATAGTATTAAAAAAAGAGGTATCTGAGCACGAATTAAACTGAAATGTACTTGGCTAACATTTACAAAGATTAATCCTTCTATTTTACTGGCGCACAAAACCGATTTGACTGTGTGCTCTTGAAAATTTGTATACTCATGTACATATGAATTCAAGTCAATGTTTTGAATGTATTCTCGAGAGTGTGTCGTTGAGAGTTTATGTGTCAACAGAGAAATATTCTCCATAGAGGTGTGTTGAAATCAAAGCCGTTCATATGGATAAAATGAGGACTGTGAGGCCCCTTGCGATGTGCAGTCGCTTTTGGAGGCTTCCACTGGTTCTGAAAAGCTCATAAAACTAACCACTAGATCTGCCATACGGCTTCTGTAAAATGTAGTGCAATGAATAGCACAATGACTGATGAGATGCAAATTAGGACAGTCCAGAGCACTCCCGTCGCAGTGGTGCCAAGCTAATCTATCCTTTACATTCATCACTACAACTTGACAACTATCATAAGTGGGAGGTATAATTGAAATGAAATGATTTATTGTATAGTTGAAATTGTTTTCAGTTCTAGGCATTTAATGCTAGCAACGTACCTGCAAGGCCCGATTTTATAATTTTCTTCATATAGAATTCCTCGCCGTAGGCTTACATCGACGTCCAGTTGGCAATATCACCAACCCAACCGGTAGCGTTTGTCCGCTTACAGCAGCTAAATTCTTTTACTCGATTTTGCGCACTCATTTTAGTGTGGGGCAAGAATACGTCCTTTAGGATCAGTTGCTTGTTAGGAGCGTTCAATGACTTGGTCTCCGCAATTACCGTCAATGGTGTCATTTTTTATCGAGTCTTTTTTAAAGTAAATCAGGAAGTTCATAATTTGTCGATGTAGGGTTAAGTAGCTCCTTATTTCCTCTTCTATATCTGTCAGTTTCGTCTGTGTTGAGCCTTCCCACCAGCCCTTAGTTCCTTTTATCTTTTCTGAAGGTTTGGATTCCCTATGCATAAAGTTACCTTTAACTTCTTTAAGGAAAAACTTCTTATCACGACATCGAAAGTCTTTTAGCTCAATTAAGGTTTTCAGATAAGAACAGTTTCACTGATGGAAACAGTTGTTTTCTGGATTTTGTGGTATTATATAAGCCTCCTTATCATCACTCCATTAAATACATGGTAAGTTCAAATTTTGGAAATGAAATAAAAATAGCACTTTCTCATAACTGTTTGTTACTATTCAAATAAAAAGTCACAGAACATCGAAGGTTTTTTTCTGACTGTTTTTTAAAAAGATCCTTTAAGTGTCTCTCTCCAGTGCCAATGTATTGACTCATTCGAATTCTGAAATTTCCGTTCTATCGAGCTTGTCAACATATATGTTGAGAGTTTCAGCCCTGATCTTTTTCTGCATGTATTTCCAGCGTACTTGGACTTTCGTCTTCGAGCAAAGTTTGAAAATAACTCTGTAGGAAATAATCAAAGGTACTCAGTTCGGCGGGCATGCAGGTCAATTTGCATGCCCGTTTCAGGAGATCAACCGGCGAGGAAAGGCTTTCTCAAACAAGTCTTGGAAACTCTAGCTGCAAGGGCTGTGGCTCCATCTCGTTGGATGCCGCACGGTTTAGTTCCAGTTCTTTGAGAGCTGGCTAAAGTAACTCGGACGGTTAGTCTGCATTCGTGCTCACAGTACAGCCGTGAAATCGACGATTGTACGAACCAATGATTCCCTCTCTAGACATTGCACTACAGACCGTGACACGATCCGAGTAAATGGGCCTCTAGTAGAGTTCCCTAGCATTTGCTTCACTCCGATACCTCATATTTTGATGTTTAATTAAGCCGTTGAGGGGAGAATAAACATCGTTGAAGAAGAAAACATGTACGTCGTTGGGAAAGGCGTTGACTAACTGCTCACCAGACATATGACTGGTCGATCACCCTCATCCCGCTAACTCCATTGTTGGACAACTTCTTTTTTTGCAGAAGTGAAAACGAACTGCATTTTCACCCTTAAACAAGATCTCTAAATTAATAAGTCCCTTCTGGCAATTCTATATACTATGTTATTTATCTCGCAACTTGGTCCGCTCCTTCTAATGAGATGCAGGCGATAAACACAGCTTATTCCTTTCAAAGACATTGCGTATTGTCGTAAATCGGTGTAACCCCCCCAAATTGCAAAAGAAACCAATACGCATTCTTGGCATCTTTTTTATTCCCCCTAATTGCTTCATGTATATTTTAAAATACGCTACACAACAGGAATTGTAATCATGTTTGCCCTATTTAGGGCTTCTAATACACAAATAAATGCCTTTGATTTTGATTTTCATTTCTTGAAGACTTAGAGCAGAACAACGCACACCATGTACTTTTTTATACGTCTCTTGTACATTCAAATATTTGCCCTACGATTATTAGTTATTGTATCCCACAAAAGTTTGCAACGAAGTCCACGTCACTTGAAGTTAATCTGAGGCCCAGGGCCAACATCACCGTGATCCTCTTCATGATCCAGAAAAGCGGCAGTCCGTCTGCACTTTTGCTCGCGCGCGCCAGGCAAAAAAGCCAATAACGGCCACCATTGTGCGATGCATTCGGCCTCACAGCCAGAACGACCTCCACAGAGCGGCCAGATAAGCTATTTCTTTTTCTACTTGCGAAGCTGACGGGTTTTGATGAAGCTGGAAATCAGGGACGATGTTTTCTGGGGAACGTCGAGAATGCGTTCTGGGAAGTACAAAGCCTTGACTAGACTCTAATGAAAGACGTTCATTTAAGAGAAATGGATGATATATTTTGATAATGATGATGCTTCTTGGGCTCAACACAGAAAGATTGGTGTCTCAGTTTATGGTTACACAAATCGACTTGTAAACGTAATTTACCAATTGTGAAAATTAATTTTTTTCAGATCAAAAAGAAAACGAATGGAAGAGCATCACTAAGATATCCTTACGCCTGAAAGCAAATAATGAAATGAACTCCTCAGGATTCTACCGAAGAATATTTCTCAAATTATTCTATTAACTTAGCAAAGTTAGAGAATAATATATTTTAAAGCTAGCAACACGTCGTATAAATTTTAACATTGATCTGGTAGAACTTAATCAAGACACAACTGAATCCATTGAACTCAATCAAGACACTTTGCCGAAATTATTTTTTGGAGCTCATGTGCTTAAACTCTGGAGCTCATGAAAACTCTGGAATCTTGGGTCTCGACCGACGCTGTAGGATACATCTCGTCTTCATGCTTCCACTAGCGAGTTAAAAACAAATGCCTCATGTTAACAAGAACCTAGGTTGATTTTTTCGCTGTCAGTGCATCAATAGTTGTTGAACGCTGCCTCCAGTCATTGCTTTTAGTCAAAATAGTTTTCTAATTTTATCTCCCTTTCAGACGATATACATTATGTTTCTCTCGGCAAATTTAGTTAAGCTATGACATTGTAGCTTTATTCAGCCTGTCTTGCGTGTATGGGTATTAGCTTTTTCTATTTTCACTATTTGTTTAGTCACCGTGACATGAACTGTATTCTAGCAATAGTTTATCCTCAAAAATTTTGCCAGAAAATACTATGAAGTTACGGTAAATTTCATATTTTATTTTGCAAGGAGAAAGATAAAAAATACGAAACCCAACTCCAGCACAAAATTGATCACTCGAGGTAACAAAGGCCATTCTCTCACCTTGTAGAAGCTTAATAATACTTTAGCTCTGGCTTTTATTAACTATCCTCATAGAGAGCGACGATAGCAACTTTAAAGCCGACCAATGATACAATAGGAAAATAAACCATATTACTAATTCTGGGGCTTCAAAAATATTTCCATAAGTACAAAAGATTTACTTCTTCAAACCATACTTGTACAGACACTGCATACTACCTCCAATACCCACTGCAGGTACAGACGCTGCATACTACCTCCAATACCCACTGCAGGTACAGACGCTGCATACTACCTCCAATACCCACTGCAGGTACAGACGCTGCATACTACCTCCAATACCCACTGCAGGTACAGACGCTGCATACTACCTCCAATACCCACTGCAGGTACAGACGCTACATACTACCTCCAATACCCACTGCAGGTACAGACGTTGACTGCTACCTCCAATACCCACTGCAGGTACAGACGCTGCATACTACCTCCAATACCCACTGCAGGTACAGACGCTGCATACTACCTCCAATACCCACTGCAGGTACAGACGCTGCATACTACCTCCAATACCCACTGCAGGTACAGACGCTGCATACTACCTCCAATACCCACTGCAGGTACAGACGCTACATACTACCTCCAATACCCACTGCAGGTACAGACGTTGACTGCTACCTCCAATACCCACTGCAGGTACAGACGCTGCATACTACCTCCAATACCCACTGCAGGTACAGACACTGCATACTACCTCCAATACCCACTGCAGGTACAGACGCTGCATACTACCTCCAATACCCACTGCAGGTACAGACGTTGACTGCTACCTCCAATACCCACTGCAGGTACAGACGCTGCATACTACCTCCAATACCCACTGCAGGTACAGACACTGCATACTACCTCCAATACCCACTGCAGGTACAGACGCTGCATACTACCTCCAATACCCACTGCAGGTACAGACGCTGCATACTACCTCCAATACCCACTGCAGGTACAGACGCTGCATACTACCTCCAATACCCACTGCAGGTACAGACGCTACATACTACCTCCAATACCCACTGCAGGTACAGACGTTGACTGCTACCTCCAATACCCACTGCAGGTACAGACGCTGCATACTACCTCCAATACCCACTGCAGGTACAGACGCTGCATACTACCTCCAATACCCACTGCAGGTACAGACGCTACATACTACCTCCAATACCCACTGCAGGTACAGACGTTGACTGCTACCTCCAATACCCACTGCAGGTACAGACGCTGCATACTACCTCCAATACCCACCGCAGGTACAGACGCTGCATACTACCTCCAATACCCCTTGCAGGTACAGATGTTGACTGCTACCTCCAATATCCACTGCAGGTACAGACGCTGCATACGACCTCCAATACCCACTGCAGGTACAGACGTTTACTGCTACCTCCAATACCCACTGCAGGTACAGACGCTGCATACTACCTCCAATACCCACTGCAGGTACAGACGCTGCATACTACCTTCAATACCCACTGCAGGTACAGACGTTGACTGCTACCTCCAATACCCACTGCAAGGTACAGACGCTGCATATACTACCTCCAATACACACTGCAGGTACAGACGTTGACTGCTACCTCCAATACCTACTGCAGGTACAGACGCTGCATACTACCTCCAATACCCACTGCAGGTACAGACGCTGCATGCTACCTCCAATACCCACTGTAGGTACAGACGCTGCCTGCTACCTCCAATACCCACTGCAGGTACAGACGCTGCCTGCCACCTCCAATACCCACTGCAGGAACAGACGCTGCCTGCTACCTCCATTACCGACTGAGCCCAAAACTCAGCGACTATCACAAACATGGACCACCATAGCACAAGGCTGTAAAGGCATCAGCCGGACTGCTATTCATCATGATTCACGCAGGATCCTCGCGCTCGAGTTGCTTGCATAAATGTTGCTACCCACGTTTTGCCAGCCGCTCCATCGAGGACCACTTATCATTCATCCGAAGCGACAAATCGTTTTCCCCCCAAAGCCAAGAGAGCAGGTCTGCGTTGTGTTGCATGTGTGTAGAGTATAGTATACCCTCGCGTTGTGAGTATTTTACAGTATACCCTCGTCCTGAGGTCGTTTTCAGCTGTGAACTTCAGTAAAATGAATCAGGGTTGTAAGCATGAATAAAGTATCCTGATCGCTGCAATCACTGCACCTGTGCCACATTTATATCTAGACACCGAGCTCATTCGAGCCTGTGGATGGTGCGGTGTCTCAAGCTAGCGACTTGAGCAAAATCTGCTTTGATTTGTTGGATCGTGGCGTAATCCTCTCGATCTACCTCGATCGCACCCGAACAAAACTCAAGCGAATGAAATACCCACAAAATTAAAAGCTTTTTGCCACTGTCCTTATCTGAAATTTATTGGGTCGCGGAAGCAAGAACTTATCGAGGAAACCATCACCGGGAGCGAGCGATAGAAAGGAACGCGCTTTTAAACCGGTCACTCCGGTAAATCTGAAGCCGCAATCCTCGGAAGCCAGAACATCAATCCCACTGCAGATTGTCTTTCTGCCGACAGCACCTGCTTCAATCGCTGCTCTCAAATCCAATTAGACCATCAAATGCCCAGGGAATCCGCTGGGGCAACGAAAAATGAGCTTGCCTACGGGCTGAAGACATAGCCGTTTCTTAAGTGAATGCCCTCAGTTGCAATTTAAGGAATAGTCGCGCTATATTTAACCTCCAAGTTCGGGAATGGCCGTGAGCTCCCCGCGATGAGTCACGCTGCACTCTAGCAACGGTAGAAGAAACAAGGTAGGGTCAAGCCAGTCATTTTTCGTCGACCGTGTTCCAATGGTGACGTCATGGCGCCGAACCAATAGCAGCAATCATATTTCATCGGGCAACACTGCTAGCCCCAAATCTGGCACCGATATTGGCCTAACGACATGTCGCATTGGTGACGTCATCCAGCGAGTTCAAAATGAAGACTTTTTATTGGCTAGCCGAACATGAGGAGGTGTATTTTCCCCATACAAATGACCTTACCTTGTTTCCACTACCGTGACACCAGCGTCCGGAGCCAGCCTGGCAGATGTCAAGATTTAGGAGGGTGGGACCTGCGACGTGTGCTGCATTCAACAGGTACAGATTCGCATTGCGACTTCCAAAAGTGTGCACACTTTTTAACGGTGGAACAGCTGTATTTGCGTCCCTATAATCTCCAATGAGATTTTCATTGTCAGATCTCTCCGATGAAATGAATTCTGAACAATATTAAATTTGAGCAAAAATGATCAGTAACCATCTCAGTAAAGCACAGCCATTCTGGACTTGACGGGTGTACAGGTGAAATAAGCTTTATATTATTGTTCCACTTCTGCTCTATTTCGTTTTTTTCCACTTGCGAGCCCAGGCTTGAAAAAGAGAAATGTTCATGTCTCGACAGTTGATTTGCTTTTTCAGGTCCGGGCGCGGAAATCTGAAAGATTAATTTGCTCGCAACACTTCTCGTTTGACCATCATCCTGGATGGTTGGAAATCATACATACTAAATTTCACGACACACGCAATGCCCTATCAAGAAAAAAGAAAATAATTCCTCTGGCGGATTTTAGGTTTGTCTTTCGGTTGAGCTGAGTGCTTCCAAATCACAACCACCATTTCCAACGCAGCAAAAGCTACGGCACGAGCGGCACCTATTGCCCTACAGCAGTATCTTTTTATGATTTGTATCCCGTAGCTTCAACTGAATCGTAGTTTATGTTCACTTTTACTAAAATGAGCGTGCCGGGTGTAAATTTTGCGCAGAACACCAGGCAAAGTGCTGTTAGTGTAAAAAATATTTGTATCTAGGATACTTCAAATGTGTAAGGTATTTGTATTCGGTAACGATTACATAGTTATCAGTGAGAACCTGTCCATTTCAGACAAATAAAAATTATTTTTATGGTGAATTATTTTTTTGTAACGTAAATTTAACATTGCTGTTGTGCAAGCGTCAAGACACCTAAAATTAATTTTCTCATACACACGTAAACTTGAGAAACAAAGAGAATAATTTCCAAGCTTCCACAAAGTACGCGCAAAGTAAATACCGTTCCGCGATAACATTATGGCTGCAGTATTTGTGCACCAATGTGAATGTTATTTTTTCCGTTCACGGTGAGGTTGAAATTTTTTTAAATATCATCGAAACATCCCACGTTATATATTTGGGGTTTAAATATTTTCATTTGTGATCTCATTTTATGATAGTGATTTCTAACTATAAAATGCAGCGTTAGACTTGAATATTTTACAATAAAATAAAGCACAATAAATAACATCATTTATGTAAGCCTCTTTCACCTAGAATAGCCCTTGAAAGAAAAAACTATCGCTTAGGGTAAAAATTCAAACCTTTATGCCAGGCGAATTGATCCTATTGAAGGGAGTTTGTTTTCAAAATGATAGCATTAGGCTACCGCTGAAGTAGGCCTTGGCGTAGACTGAATTTTGCAATTTGGAGACACCGACATTCTCGTCAAAATAAAAACATAGTTATAAACTGTTGACTGATAGTATACTAGAATGCATTTATTTGAGGAATTTCATGAAGACGCAAAAGAACCATGACCTATATTTGTTTGTGATAATTTATTTAGTTTCTATGATTTAAATGTTTTCAAAGAAGGTATAATTAAGAAGGTATTGGTATAAGTAAGATGGAGAAACAGTGAAGGACTCTTCCCGATTTGATGTCACATTCTATTATTTTTTTTCAAAGTCTTCATCTACTTTATTCTCGCACGACTACAAAATTATCGAAGAAATCAATAATTTAACGAGGCTTGACCTGGAATAACGTTCATGTCATATCTCACATTGCACCTCCAAAAACAAGGCCCACAGTAGCAGAAGATAAGCCTCACTCCGTGGCCGCTACATCGGGAGTTTCTCCAGGGAGCTTGACAGGCCCGAACAACGAGATAAGGAATAGACGTAAGCAGAACGCGCTGCCTCATCCAAGAAACTTGACAGCAAAGTTGGCTTGAAGCAGCGCCCTGAGCCTCCAAGTTCAGAGGCTTAGGCGGCAAGCTTTGTCTCTTCTGACACTAGATCTGCTGTGATGGAGGGGCGTCCAAAATATGATCCGTAAGTCTTGATCAAATGTGTCTTCGTTCACTGGGTGTTAGTCAAAAGTGACTTCATCCACGGTATCTTGGTTAAAAGTATTTTGACCCACTAGGATTTGATGTAATACATTTTAGAGTCCTGGGTGTTGATGAAACATGTGTTGATTCGTTGGATGCGCGCCAAAACCATCTCGATCTATAAATTCTCGATCAAACATATCTTGGTCTACAAAGTCGTCATCAAGAGTGCATTTAAAAGCAGCATGGTGATCAGAAATATTTTAATCCACTCTATTATATAAAAAAGTCTTGATCTATGGCTCCACTACAAGGGATTATTTGTCTCGAATTTTGGTTTCCTGAAAATGTGAGCTTAAGGGCAATGTTTTGAAGAGTTTGCACAGTAATCTCCATGCGGTGATTTTAAGAGTGGCTATTATTAGTTTAAATTTTAAGTGTAGATTGAGATGCTTGTAGAATATTGAGCACGCTTTGTTCGAGTCGAGAAAAACATATTGATCAAACAGTACAGTTGAACGGAAAACAGTGGATTTACTACTATTCATATTTCACGTTGATGGAATTTTGTCAGAGTTTATCTAAACGTTCGATTACATTTTATGACTAGAATTAGTCAGAAATATGTTGGCTTTCTTTTATTTTTCTTGCAGCACAACACAGGGGTCTTCAGCTGCGTTAATGCATTCTTTTAGTCAGGTGATTTGGTTTTAAACTTTGCATTTTGATTTTACTTTCAGCTTTCCTACAGATGTTCTCATACCAAATTTATCTATTTCAATAGTACTTTAGTTTCTACATCGCCATTACGACATAACGCACCGTGTTTTCGTGAGATATTAGCAAATAAAACCTTCACTTTCATGAGTAAAATAAAAACAATGATTTAAAATCGTGTATACGCAAAAGCAAGCCACAATTTTAATATCTAATGTCATTTATACCTCAGAAGCACAATGCAGCACTCAACTGCAGCTGCTCAAAGATTTTGATCTCTTTTGCAAGGAAATTCGTCTATTACAGCTGAAAGGTTTTTAGATCACAATTTCGTTAGAGGTTAAATTAGATACAACCTTCTCGGGCCATGCACTTCGGAGGAAGCCTTCACGCTTCCAAAACGCTAATGCTGCGCAAAGCCCAGCTTTTCAAGACTGCTGAGGGTGCACAATGCGGTGATGAATGGTGTAACGATAGAAAATATTCGATGCTCAAAACTTGCGAAAAATAAGCCTGGGAATGATTAATTAATGAAAAATTTGAAATTTAGTTACTCAACTATTTGGTTATGTGTGATATGTTTTTCTAGCCGTGAAAATAATGTGGAAGAATGTTATTAAAGGATTAAAAGCAGACGTACCATTGCCTTTACCCCTTAATTTTAAGGAATCAAAAATGTGAAATTAGTGTGTATGCATACGATCTTTGTGCCATAGAAAGGTGTATGAATGTAAGGACTATTTGATAATGACTTCTTGTACTAGTCTTAGAGAAACTAAACAGTTAAAAATGAGTATTGGCTTATGAATATCCGGGAGCTCCTTGAAGTACACTGTCGTACGTCGAGTACGATGGCACGAAACAACAACAGATGCGTGGTTCGGTCTTAGCTATTGTGCCAATAACTACTGAATATTCATTTTGCTCAGTCAGTACGGATGAGAAATTGCTTTACTAACGAGATCGAATGCGTCTGTTATAGAAAAATAATAATTTTGGGTTGAAACGGCATAAAAAATGGGTTCATTTCACAGCCATTACCATTCTTGCCTGGTAAGGAAAAGTAGTACAACTAAGCAGTAAAAACTTGCGAAATAAAGTTCCCGTTCTTAGTTCTTCCTACCTTGAGATAAATACACATGTATTGTAGAATTTTCAATAAAAAGGAATCAAACTTCCACTGCTTATACTAGGTTCTCCAAACATGTCCAGTCTTGGCATTTCGATGAATTTGCGAGGCCCTATTCTTTAACTGAATTTGAGTACAGCTCTGGGGGCTTCATAACCCAGCGAGCCAGGTCCCTAGTTCGCTTGGCCGCAGCAGCTGAAGAGAAATTTTTTTGCCTTATGCAGCCGGGGTGCGAGGTGTTTTTTCCGCTCTTTTATTGCCGGACCACACTGCCCCGACTCCTCTAATTTGCTGCCCACTGAAATAACTGCTACCACGAAACTCTAAAATTCGAATTCGTTGTGCAAGCCAGCGCCCGTAATTTGGAAGGATGGTGTATTTAGCTAGATTAACCTTCTTTTAGAGTTCATTTCATATTTTACATAGAACGACGAACCTTGGCATGCACATGTAGGAATAGTATGTAGTTTCAAATTCTATTCACGGAACTTGTAGGACAAATTCCGCTCAAAAATATGCCGAACTAGTTTTTGGCTTTCGCTCTGTCTCTAGAAAATTTGAGCTCCGCGTAAATTGCTCACGTGAACGTGAATTTACAACACCAACGTTTAGGGTACGAGTACTTTTTTCTTTGGCGAATTGCAAGGAAATTTTACATTAAATTCTAGCGTTAATTTTACAGAAGCAACCATGCAAAATTATGTACCGAATACCTTGATTTGATCCTTGGTGAAGAAGCTCAATCGAACTTATCCAACTGCATGGGGGCAGCTTTGGTGAGACAATGGGTGTTAGAGTTGAGTGAGATACAGTGACGACGGTTGGATGAGATGCAATGGTAAAAGTTTAATGTGTTATGGTAATGGCTGAGGTGGATGTTTTGACGATGTTTCGAAAGAATGTTATGGTCGCATGGATATTGACGATGAGAGGCAGATAGAATGCGTTTAAAATGATCGAATGAGCTGTTTTGTAAGTGGTCAAATGAAATGTGGCAATGTATAGTCGAGGTATTTTAATTATGGTCTGTTGAGGTCGAGTGATAATGGTTGAGCTGTGACCATGGGTAATTAAAATGTTATGATACCCAACTGACATGCCACGCTAATGATTCTTTGAGATATTACAACGATACCAGTAACATCAGTTCACTGCTCATTTACACAAAACAGTCGTTAGTATCTCGTTGGGACTCGAATATTAGGAATTTATTGTTTTCTGAGGTTCTGAACCAGCAATTATTTTCATAATTGTGCCTGCTATGCGAACAAGTCCGTTATTTCAGCTAACTCATGAATTCGCTGCATTTTATGAAATATAGTAACGACTCATGACCTCGCCTTCTGAGTTAGACGGTAGCTTATTTCTTTCTTTGCCAGAGTGCTAGAAAATGGAATCCAGGAACTCTTAGCAACAATATAGGTAATCAAATGTCATATAAACTGCAACAATCAAGTTTTGTAGTCTTCAGAGGGGCTCAATCACATTCACCAGGAAATTTTGAGCCGTAGGAAAGATCAAGGATTTTCAAATTTTGCCTTAGATTTTTATGCACACATTTCTTGATACTTAAGCAATCATATTTTCTTTTCAAGAGCAAGAGGTTAAGCGAAACCATTTTAATCGAGTAGACGTTGGTTTAATTCCCGTTCAGCTCTTGTGGTATTTTCTCCTTTGTCTGTGCAGCTACTGGAGTGAAAGTAGGAAACGGAGAAAAGGGAAAGTAGTTATGGGGGAACTTTATGTTCATAGAGATGCTCTTCACTCACTCTCTCATTTTAGATAAAGCTACTAAAAAATCATTTATTAAAATCGATTGTGATAACATTGAAGCGATAAGTGAAGAAAAGGATGATAAGAAAAGCCTCTTGGATCTTGCGACTAGAAGGGAAGATGTCTGCTTATCTGCTCGTGGCTGCCCCTTCCACCACAGGTATCTCTTGTTGTACAGCGTCACGGAGACTCGGAGCGAGAGCTATTGTGTAGCACAGGCGCCCTATTGTGCTCTATTGTAATGGTATTAGCTTGTTGTGGATTGTGACTTGAACATTGTACCGTTGTGGTGAGTTTGTGTAGTATTATGACGTTATTGTTTTGTAGCACAGTGAGTATATTAGATGTATTGTACAGAAATTAGCGCTGATATTCTGCTGTGCTGTCGTGTTGATATTTGGTAAAGTGTTCAGTGATGCTATTTTCGAGTTGTGGTGGAGTTCTGTTGTATTGTACTGTACAGGAGCAGTGCTATCTCTTTGAGTACATCTATTTTTCATCAGGATAGAAAAACGGTGTTGTGTTTACGCACCCAAAAGTTGGGCGAGGAAACGTCATGGCCTTGCTTGTAGAGTGACACTGTGTCCTATGTTCTACGGCGAACATTTGCTTTATTTGACCCGAGTCCTTCACTTCTTTTTTTTACTGAGGCCACCCCCCCCCCCCCCCCTTAATTTGAAATAAAAAAAGAAGGAGAAGTAAAAGAAAGGCTGTAAGAAATAAAAATATTCAATCTCTCGAGATTTGATGAACACGGCCCATAAAAATATGTAAGGCTGGAGCTTGTATCACAGATACGCTCATCACACACTTTTTCGGTTGGCTTCAGACAGACAGACAGACGAACGCAGCTCTTATTATAGTATAGATTAATAACAATGAATTGTATGGGTCATGGTAACTGAGCAAGTTGAAATGTATATATCATTCAATATTACAGGGTGAGGTACCATTGTTTCTTGTTTCCTGCAGTTTTTTAAATGTCTTTGATATATTTAAGCGCACCTAGTCCTACAGCATAAAATGAAGTAATTATTTGTTTCTTCTAAAACCAATGATATTTCTCAAGCGTCACTGCAGGAGCGCTTCAGCTCTTCCTTCAGGAGCGCTTCTGCTCTTCCTCGATATTTGAATGAATGAGCAATATTTATTTATCATCTGCCATAATTTGTATAGGGACGCCGTGTCCTAGTGGTGTGAGCGCTTGCCTTCCTGCAGTATAGACGGTCGTGAGTTCGAACCGAGCTGAGTCTCGATGTTATTTTCCTTACGGAAAAATTAACGCTAATTCCCCACCCCACTCAATTGTAAGAAGAGGAACTGGCTCGGCCGAAGGTAAGGAGCCGGCGATAGGCTGGCGTTCTGTCACAGGAAGGATTTACTACCCGCCCGATTACGTCTGCAGGATCAGAGTTAAGCACCGGATCATCCCTATGGTCTAAATAGACCCAGGCATTGGTCTGCTGCTATCGATCTGATCTCAGTATACTTGATGTAAATGTTACCAATATGATGCCAATATTATTAACACAAACTACTGTCTTACGGTGGCATCCTCGAGGAAAGCCTTTTTACCGACATGATGCCAGCTTTCATGACATAAACAACTGTTTCCAATGTGACACCAATATTCTATGTATTGGTGCCTGCATGTGTGCTAAGGTACGAGTATTATGTAGAATGATAGGGAATGCTGACAGTAGAGTTTCTGTCTGACCTGTTGCAATTGCAATCGCTCTTTGGTGTTTGAACGATATAAATTTTACCTTCTACTAAGTAACATTGTTTCATAACATATATAATATTTTAAAAATTGACAATGCAATAGACGAGATGGTTGAATTGAGGAAAAGTGCGTTGCTGGCTGAAACTTTGGAGTAATATATAATATTTTTTCGAAATTTCAATGTGAAATAACATTCACATTACACAAATAATCTCACTACGATGTCGTCATTAATGTTCGTTTGAGAGTTTTCTTCTCTGCTGACTGCAATGCAGAAACTTTTGAATTGAAAAAACGACGTTTGATTAAGCGTAGGCTGCTGCGAGCTGTACAGAATATGTCCCGTCGAAAGTAGCATAAATCTTTTTTTTATTTATTTGTGAGGACGCTTCTTTCGTGGGGGAAAATCCACTGCCATGCTAGATTGCGTTAGGTGGCTTAGAGCAAAGTGGGGAATAATCCACTTTCGTGGGGGATAATCTAGCACGGGGTTGTCCACTTTCGTGGTGGATAATTCAACGGGGACTAATCCACTTTTGTGCGGGATAATCCAAAGGGGGATATTCCACTTTTGTGGGGATAATCAACTTCTGTGGAGGATAATCCACTAGGGGATAATCTACTTTCCCGGGTGAGAATGCACTGGCATGCTAGTCTGCGCTAGGTAACTTAGGGCAAAGTAAAGCTTTGTTGAGATGGTAAAAACCCACGGGAAGGTGAAGATTGTAACGAAAGAATGATTGTTTTATAGTTATCCTATTGTTGATGAGAAGAAGAGCACACACCATCTGACAAAATGATATTAAAGGATTAAGTTGAAGCTTAATTTAAATAAAAGCTCAACAGAGGACTGGATTCAATAAAAATATCAGGAATGGAGCTCGGTTTTCTTGGAGCGTTTAAGATTGATTCGTTAACGTCGAATATCTTCAAGAAAAATGGTTATGAAATGAGTGCAAAGCTATTAATTAAATTTCGTCGGACAAAAGAATAGAAAAATTGAGGTTTAATATCCGACTAAAGTTAGGAGACATTAATTCATTAATAGAAAAAGATTCAAAGTTTTATTTATTTCTGTTTAGCACGTGCCATGGAGGAAATTTCCAGTCTGTACACATAGAGTCACCATAAAACAAATTGTTTTTCAATTGAAGCTGTAGCCCCAGCATGAGAACATGTGCCAGGCGATATGAAAGTATTTTATAAAATCAAACATCATGCAGCTGAACCATGAATATTAAATTAGAAACAGAGTTAATTTCATTCAAAATTCCACAAGCATTGCATAGCGTTCTACAAGCGTTCTTAACTTGGTTGTTCTAACTGCATTGCTGTCGGTTCTAAAGGTTAATTGTTTCAGACGACTCATTTGAGTTCATTAATTAATTAAACGCAGGAAGTGACTAGTCTTTCTGACCTTCAAATCGACGGCAAAAGTACAACGTGTCTCGAGATTTACTGTTGCTATGTCACAGGCATAGGGCATTCTACTACTTGGAGTTCAAACCTAGTCCTGAAAATCCGTTTTTTACGAGACAATCACTGCTTTTGATTTGACAAGTCTCATGTTTTTTAGTTCTAAGAAAAAAAGAAATTATTCCCAGAGTAAAATAAATTTGTTGGTCTTTAAAAAATAATTCTTCACCTGTTACTGCAGAATTTAAAACCTGCAATTGTTTGTCCTATTTGCTATTTATTTTATTCTCCTCATCCACTCACTAACGTAAAAAATATGAATTTCAAAATTCAGTACAAACGTCCCGTTTTTCATTGCAGGAAACTACGCAGCGTTACCATGGCAATATTATTCTGCTTATCCTCTCTAATTCGGCGAGGAAAGTTTCAATGGAACAATGACCTCACGGCACTTATTACTACAGATTCTATGTTTTAATTAGAGAATGCTACTCAATATTAAGCGTTAAGTAAACTGTAAACTGTCCTCACGGCACTTATTACTACAGATTCTACTTTTTAGCTATAAAATGCTACTCAATATCAAGCGTTAAGTAAACTGGCATTAAATTTCAGTAAAGTTATTTCACATGCACACTCGCTCATACCCGGAAACTTGATGCAGTTGACACTGCACCAAGCAACCACTGTGAAGCAAGCAACAGTATCCCTCCACTGGAGTGCAATTAAAACTCCTTGTTTGTGTAGCCTCGTATTCAACCCAACTGAGCAGTGGAGGAATTAGCATTCATGTTGTGTGTCGAAACCTAAAGCCTCAAGCATTTACACAAATAGCCTATTAGATCCGCACGACACAACTCGAACTATTATTTAGTCGAACTCGGCCGAAGCAAACGCTCGCCGTTTGCACAAGCGCCAGACTCCGAGCAAGGTCCGAATATTGCGGAAAGGAGACTGATTTTGGGGGCAATAACTTGAACCCTTGAATTATTATTACCAACTCCAACGTTTACAACTGAGAATCATCGACAGGCACGTAATTCCACGACTGGCTTTCATTTGCTTGCGGACGAGTTACGGTCCGAGTTAAATCGCGCGATTGCTACTAAAGTTTACACGTTCCATCTGAACAAAGTAGCTTGAAATTTCAGAATCTCTATGCAAAAATTATATGTTTCAATACTGAAATAGATTTTCATTTTTCATTTCGTAGATATTTATTCATTTTTAGGAGCATTGATTTTAATTTCATTGGGTTTTAGGTGAACATGTAACGTTGCAATGAGAAGCATTACCTCAAACAACACTTAGATTTGCACTTATCATGCACTATAATTCAAACTGCAAATAAGCTTTGAAAATTCGAATATATAAACTTAAAAACAATAAAACGAATTCTCATCAAATACGGTTTAGGAAAACCAAAGCTTTGGCAGAAATGAGAACTTCAGATTTAAGTAAAATCGGACAGCCGACACAGGGCTAATGAAAACTCTTTCATGCGCTGTAGATGAACTCATTATAACTTACTGAATTCACTGGCAAACCGATGCTAGTACAATCGAAGCAGAAGCGTAGAAGATATTCCATTTCCAAATAACTCAGAACTATCAACAAAGTATCAGTACTTTTAAAATTTACAAAATAAGAAAACCACAAATCACAATTTCCTCTTCAAAAGTAACGAGATTTCAAGTTAACAGGTTCACAGAGCTTCCGTGGTTATTAACTGTTGGTTTGGTTAGGTTGTAAGTAGCAGGATAGTAAAATCAACTTTACAACTCGAATACATTTTTATCCTTTCTAAGAAATTTGAAAAATACAAGTGCACAAAAATTTCACCTGGTATGATAACAGTTATTTCTTAGAGGTCGCGAAACAGAAGGCACTATCATTCATTTACACAGGTACATAAATGAGCAATTTACCTGTTGGTACACATAAGGCCCAATACGCGGGGAACGTGTTAAGTAATCTCACCAAATTAACGCCTTACATTGAAGAGTAGCCGGAGACGCGGCACAGTGTGGCGGTGCTGCAGCGCAGTGGACCGTGGATTGTTATGCAGCGCTTGCAGGGAGGGCAGCTGGCAGCGCGAGAGCCTGCGCTTTATTGCCTGGGGTGTGGACGCCTTCATGAGACTCTAGTGAAAACTTTTTAATAATCTTTTACGTGAACCAAAATCTATTGCTGCCTTGTTATGTTGTATGTATAGCGACAATCTGCTGTTTATAAGTAAGGAACAATCTGCTGTATTTTAATCTGCCCTGTGTACGTGTGCGACAATCTGCTGTGTGTACGTGTGCTACAATCTGCTGTGTGTACGTGTGCTACAATCTGTTGTGTGTGCGTGTGCTACAATCTGCTGTGTGTACGTGTGCTACAATCTGCTGTGTGTACGTGTGCTACAATCTGTTGTGTGTGCGTGTGCTACAATCTGCTGTGTGTACGTGTGCTACAATCTGCTGTGTGTACGTGTGCTACAATCTGCTGTGTGTACGTGTGCTACAATTTGTTGCCCAGTCCTGAATAGACATTAAAATTTCTGTACAAAACAAGTAGGTAAATTAAAAATATAATTAGATGGTATGGTGATAAGGAATTCCGGTCGTTAGTTAGATACGTCATTTTTTGGCTTGTTGGCTTGATGGATTAGTTGACTTGATGCCTCGACAGCTTAGTGGCTTGATGACTCGACAGCTTAGTGGCTTGATGCCTCGATAGCTTAGTGGCTTGATGCCTCGATAGCTTAGTGGCTTGATGTAGTGGCTTGATGCCTTGATAGCTTAGTGGCTTGATGCCTTGATAGCTTAGTGGCTTGATGCCTCGATAGCTTAGTGGCTTGATGCTTCGAAAGCTTAATGGCTTGATGCCTTGATGGCTTAGTGGCTTGATGCCTTGATAGCTTAGTGGCTTGATGCCTCGATAGCTTAGTAGCTTGATGCCTCGATAGCTTAGTGGCTTGATGCCTCGATAGCTTAGTGGCTTGATGCCTCGATAGCTTAGTGGCTTGATGCCTCGATAGCTTAGTGGTTTGATGCCTCGATAGCTTAGTGGCTTGATGCTTCGATAGCTTAGTGGCTTGATGCCTTGATGGCTTAGTGGCTTGATGCATTGATGGCTCATTTTGCTTGATGCCTTGATAGCTTAGTGACTTGATGTCTCGATAGCTTAGTGGCTTGATGCCTTGATAGCTTAGTGGCTTGATGCCTCGATAGCTTAGTAGCTTGATGCCTCGATAGCTTAGTGGCTTGATGCCTCGATAGCTTAGTAGCTTGATGCCTCGATAGCTTAGTGGCTTGATGCCTCGATAGCTTAGTGGCTTGATGCCTCGATAGCTTAGTAGCTTGATGCCTTGATAGCTTAGTGGCTTGATGCCTCGATAGCTTAGTAGCTTGATGCCTCGATAGCTTAGTGGCTTGATGCCTCGATAGCTTAGTGGCTTGATGCCTCGATAGCTTAGTGGCTTGATGCATCGAAAGCTTAGTGGCTTGATGCCATGATAGCTTAGGGGCTTGATGCCTCGATAGCTTAGTGGGTCGATGCCTTGATAGCTTAGTGGCTTGATGCCTCGATAGCTTTGTGGCTCGATGCCTTGATAGCTTAGTGGCTTGATGCATCGAAAGCTTAGTGGTTTGATGCCATGATAGCTTAGGGGCTTGATGCCTCGATAGCTTAGTGGGTCGATGCCTCGATAGCTTAGTGGCTTGATGCCTCGATAGCTTAGTGGCTTGATGCCTCGATAGCTTAGTGGCTCGATGCCTTGATAGCTTAGTGGCTTGATGCCTTGATAGCTTAGTGGCTTGATGCCTCGATGGCTTAGTGGCTTGATGTCTCGATGGCTCAGTGGCTTGATGCCTCGATAGCTCAATGGCTTGATGCCTCAATAGCTCAATGGCTCAGTGGCTTTATGCCTCAATGGCTCAGTGGTTTGATACTTCAATGACTTGACGGTCTGAAGTTTTAGAACTTTGAAGTCCTTTGAGACTTGGCCACTTCGTAGCCCAGTGTTCCAGAGAGCACAGAGCTCGTTATTTCGCTATTTGTTGTAACACTGCGGCAACCTATTACACTTTTCTTACTTCATTAACGATCCGAATTTCAAATTTGCTGCCCGAATTTCTCCGGCCATAAAACACCGCAGCGCTGAACTCACATTTTTGTTCACCTTGATATTCAAAATTCCACAGTTGTGATTCAGAAATCATAATTCGGTGATACTCTAAATTTTTTTTTTAGTTAGCAGAGCAATTATGGATTGGAAAGTAAAATGTTTAAGAAAAATCCTATCAACTTTAGAACTTCAGTACCGTGAACTGAAACGATCGACTGAAATCGCCTGTTCTGCTTGGTTTTGCAGCTTCGTCCTAGAAATCTCCTGATAGTGTATTGCTTAAACAAGCTTAAGTATGCTATTTTCAACACTAACACGCCTACTTAGAATCTAATGGTGCATTTATTATAAGAGGTTGTCTTTTTTTAATTCGTTAAGCATGGAAATCTCAACTATCTTTCAAACGAACTGCATTTCTTCACGCTGCCATGTTTTGCCGAGTGAAAAATTCTAGGAATACAATCATTGCGCTGACGTTTTCGATATGTCAGCTCAAGTTTGTACTCTCCGAGTTGTGGGACCGTGCTGCGACTAGTTTGTAAAATAAAATTATGTTCAAAGAACTAGTGAAACCACTTGAAAACGTACTAAATTGCTGGAAAAATATTGAGCAAATTTTTAGTGAGTTATATTTAACACCTATTTTAAACTCAAAATAGTCGGTAAGCCTCAGTTAGAGTATGTCGCTTGCCTTTAAACCGACTCAAGTACGTTACAAGTGAACGAATAATGCCTGAAAATCCGCAAGTCTCGACCTGCACTTTGAGAAGTAAATGAATAAAGTTGAGCTTGACTCGGGACCGCAGCCAGTGCCAATCGTGCCGACTTTGCCGGGTTTGCAAGAATACGCGCAAATTTCTTCCATGAATTTCATTGTAGAACTTGGGATGTTCTTGACACCAAACTTCACTTCACTTGCAGAAAGAAAGATTTGAATTTCTTTTAACAGTTTCAGAAGTTTGTCACTTACAGCACGGAAGATGAAAGCCCCGAGGGCTCTGCCAATAGAGTCTAGTTAGAATAAAATAACTTGAGAACGAAGGGAAACTTTGGTCTATACTTCCGCGGCAAGTATGATGCTCTTTGAAGAGGCACATTTTGTCTTGGTCGAATAAGAACTTTTTCTTGACCTCCCTTTAAGATTTAAATTCTTCGAGGCGACGAGTTATCAAGACACTTTATGAGAAAAGAAATACGTAAAACTGCTCATTCGTAACTGCATTTCTCCATCCATTCCTATAAAATGCATTAGGTTTAACGGAATGAAATTCCACATTGTAGAACGAGTTAAACTTTCATTTCATGTGCTGATACAACCCTGCTTTAATTCAATAATTTACGCTGTCATCACCAAGCTGCGGTGGAATGTGAGGCCATTTATCAATTAACGCTGTTATTTCCAAGCTGTAACTGAATACTGTGACAATTTTCATTTCTTGACGATGTCACCGCCACGAAGCAATTAAATCTAACTGTAATATTCAGGTAATTCCTTCATCGGTGCTCCGATGGCGTACAGGGACAATATTGTGTTGCAACTAACCTGCTCTTACGTAGCTGTGGCAATTGTGCGCTTTGTTCTGAAAAGTTATGGCAGAAATTACTCGATTTCAATTAAATCGATCAGAGAAACTGATTCAAAATGTGTTTGAAAATTCAGGATGGAAATTTAGATTAAATAATTGAGGAATATTGTACTACTGTGGTGTGTTAGTAATTTTCTTTACAATTTTTCTCTATTTTTTATTTTTTTTCCAATGAATGAGGGGTGCGAGAAGTAAGTTCTCTCTCTGCCTCCGACAAATGAAGGTCAGCGCGGTACAAGAACACCACATTTCTTGGCACCTTGCACCTTGCAGGCCATGTCGAATTGAACCCCAAAATAAAGAAGCTTGCATAACTCATGGATTAACGTCAACCAGAATTGAAATAAGCGATAACATAACTCCGTAAACTACCTAATGAAATGATTTAGTCTGCTGTGATTAGATGGCGACTGAATGAAAACGATGTTCATCGGACATAAAGTTCGACTGCATTTTTTTTCCCTCTTCGAAAATTCTGTGTTGTTGCAGAAAACTAAATAAATTTTTCTGATGATCTACCCCGTGTGCGTAAACCGACTTAAGCTATTCATCATTATGTATCTTCACGGTAACTTGTAGTACTGAAATGTGTGAAAATTTTATGTTCTGCCGTCTTTACTTACTGCTGAAAAACTACCACGAAAATGAGATGAGAAAAATCAAATGCAAAACGCTTTTTTCCCAAACACAAATGCATATAAAGGTCAGAAAATAAGATTTCGAGTACATAGAGTGCTAACGTAAGTATGTTAATAGTTCTGTAAGCCTTCGTAACACAAATTATTTTTTGAACATAATCGTGCAGGAGAAGTTTTATTCGATGTCTCGTTACTCGTATCGAGGTCGCCTATATTTTTAAACGAAAATATGTGAATTTTGTCTCGCTAACATCGGCATCTTCGTCTGCCTCGTCTTCGTTTTCATCTTCCCATTTCACCTACGAATTCTTTTAAATTCTGTGGATATTATACTAAGTTTAGTATTGCCAATTGTGGCAAATAATCACTGATAATTTTAAAGCATGAAATTTAAATATTATAGAGATTCTCAAGCTCAGTTTATACATTAGTAGGTATCAAATTCCATAGCGAGTCATGCTCATTCAATCATAATTGAGGGAGTTTCACGGAAAAATGCAGTTAAAATACCTTTTTAATCTGAAACTCTGGGTAAGAAAAATATCGAGCAATAAATAGATGCTTCACAAGTATATTTCTCTATACCGTAAACATTTGCCATGCGAGTCAAAATTATATCCCATTACGATCGCATCAGAAAAAGCCAAAATTTTTTCCAAGAACTGATGCTTGAAGGCTCCACAACCCTATATTTTGCAGACGTTGTGGTCCAGACGGCCTGGTCCGATAAAACTTAGGTCGACTGTCGTTCAACTTCAATGGAGGAGCTGTGTACAGAGCGGCCCTGACACAGAACCTTGGGGCACGCAAGCTGTGTGGCTTGTGTTGTGTGCTCTACTGTGTAGAACACAAACACTCTACTGTGTAAATATATATATATATATATATATACATATATACATTTTACGCACTGTTTCATAATATCAATAGTCATAGAAAGCTGTAAATAAATACCTTAGCTGCATCCACTATTGAATTCGTTAAATTTTGAGAACCCCTGGTCTACAGTGTTCCTCCATGCCTGTGTTGTGTGCTCTACTGTGTTCCCTCCATGCCTGTGTTGTGTGCTCTACAGTGTTCCCTCCATGCCTGTGTTGTGTGCGCTGCTGTGTTCCCTCCATGCCTGTGTTGTGTGCTCTACTGTGTTCCCTCCATGCCTGTGTTGTGTGCTCTACAGTGTTCCCTCCATGCCTGTGTTGTGTGCTCTACTGTGTTCCCTCCATGCCTGTGTTGTGTGTTCTACTGTGTTCCCTCCATGCCTGTGTTGTGTGCTCTACTGTGTTCCCTCCATGCCTGTGTTGTGTGCTCTACTGTGTTCCCTCCATGCCTGTGTTGTGTGCTCTACTGTGTTCCCTCCATGCCTGTGTTGTGTGCTCTACAGTGTTCCCTCCATGCCTGTGTTGTGTGCTCTACTGTGTTCCCTCCATGCCTGTGTTGTGTGCTCTACTGTGTTCCCTCCATGCCTGTGTTGTGTGCTCTACTGTGTTCCCTCCATGCCTGTGTTGTGTGCTCTACTGTGTTCCCTCCATGCCTGTGTTGTGTGCTCTACAGTGTTCCCTCCATGCCTGTGTTGTGTGCTCTACTGTGTTCCCTCCATGCCTGTGTTGTGTGTTCTACTGTGTTCCCTCCATGCCTGTGTTGTGTGCTCTACTGTGTTCCCTCCATGCCTGTGTTGTGTGCTCTACTGTGTTCCCTCCATGCCTGTGTTGTGTGCTCTACTGTGTTCCCTCCATGCCTGTGTTGTGTGCTCTACTGTGTTCCCTCCATGCCTGTGTTGTGTGCTCTACTGTGTTCCCTCCATGCCTGTGTTGTGTGCTCTACTGTGTTCCCTCCATGCCTGTGTTGTGTGCTCTACTGTGTTCCCTCCATGCCTGTGTTGTGTGCTCTACTGTGTTCCCTCCATGCATGTGTTGTGTGCTCTACTGTGTTCCCTCCATGCAAGCGTTCGATGCGGTCAATGAACTGCTTTCGAGTAAGCTTTCTTGCCTTGTAAGATTAGAGTTGAATAAATTTAGCAGGAACGAACTTTTAATTTTTTCATTTCTGGTGGTGGATAACTGTTGATTCGTTGCTGGTGAACTTCGCTACACGGAGAACTAAATTATTGTGGGATTGGATGTTGAAAGTAGATGGACTTCAGTTTATCATACAAGAACAACTGTTTGGGGGTAAAAACACGAAGGTGTCTGTTCACACCACTTTAAACAAAAATTGTAGAAATTCTCTTCTTGTTTTCAATTTGTACAAATTCAATATCGAAACTTAGAAAGATTCAGTTATGAATGTACACGCGTTCTTTCATGATGATCGTATGAGACGTTCTTGCTTTACACGAGCACAAACACTTTTACAGTTCTCATAAAAAAATCACTTAATCCCCAAACCAAAATATCTCGTTTTTTATTTGTTAACGCAATTATACACACCAGTGGGTGGACATGTCAATGGCGGATTGATTCCTGTGGATTGAGGTTACCAAATTTATCTTTAAAGCTGCTGAATAAAATTTGTTTTAGTTTCCTCGTAGATAACCCTGTCAGGATAATTGAGCTGAATGCTCTATCCATGTGAATATTTTCATTTTTTCGAACCGTCTGAACCAAATATTATCTTCACATTACTCTTCCCCGCGTGAGAGAATGATACCAAGCTTAGTTTCAACAGCTATCAAAATGAGGCGATAACCTCATAACTTTCATGACCTTTACATTTGATTCGTCTCGTTTCATTTTACACAGCTAAGGCGCAGCAGCTGTGTAGAAGAAACTTCACCAACTTCCCGAGACACCGTGTGCTCGATACAGGGGCCGATACAAAATTCCTCTTACGCCAAGAAAGCGCCGCTGCATTTCGTGTTCATTGTTATCTAGCCCATAAAAAAGCCCAATCACGGCCAGCGTGCCAGTGTAAATGCTATATAATTCTCCCTGAACTAGACTTACAATATTATGCCCTAAATTCTGAACACCCTCTCCTTTAACTGCCACTGCCGAGTCTATTAGGAATGTTTAATCGATTTAACATTCGTGGTTGGCGTTGTTTTAGTTTGTTTTCGGAGTATTCTCACATGTGGAAAAACGTAATGGCTGCAGTAAATATCAAAACGTTCTTGGTTCCAGCGATTATCTGTTCAATTAGACTAACACAGCTCATTTAGGATGTGATATCGAAGTCGAATACTCAAGTTGGTTAACATCACGCTAAAGTGTGCAGTTTGTTATTGTAATTCTGATCTCAGGTGAATTAAGAGTTTTGTAGAGTGCTTTACAAAGCCGGAATATTTTCGAATAATCGAAACTTCGCCTTCAGTATGCTGTAGATTCTGAAGGATACATAAAGAAAAAGGAGGCTCTGTAGTTTTCTCTATGTGAACATTCAGCGCACTATATAATTTTTTTCACTATTATCCTTCACAGTTTATTTGGGTTCCATTGTAATGAGACGTCTTTCGGGAAATATCAATATTTGGGATCAACTGGGTGCATATCATTTAATAGGACATTTTTCATCAACGTTCATTTGACGTTGAATATCATGTGAGGAGATCGGCTACCATGTCAGCCAACTAATATGATTCATCTTGCAAAAAATCATACCGACATACTATACCAAGACACAAATCTTATTAATATGCACCACGTGTCATCCAATATAAAATAAAACACAGTTGTTGCTTGCTTGGTTGGTCCGTCTCTCTGTCACGCTCTTAAGGATGCTTAATGACCGTATCTGTGAAACGAGTTTCATCAGTGCTTAAGTACAAGAATATTTTATTCGCGGGTACAATTAAGATGGTCATATTTGTTTGCCATCCACATCTGGAAGAATTATTTAAAGTAAATATCGAAGTCAATCAATTTTGACTAGCCACTCTTTAAATCGAATCAATATACTTTCCATATTCATAAATAAAATCTATGCTTTTGCTCGTCTGCATGAGAGCGCTAGTTGTAACTGTTTGTTAATGAGTGTTTATTTTGTTAACGAGTCATACTTTCAAGAAATTTCCCGTTTTTTGGCAGCCTGTTCATTAGAGGTCGTACAGAACCTTCCGTTTGTTATCACCTTATTACAAATTACACCAAAGCTTAAATTCAGATCCAACGTCAGAAATTTTTAAAAGTTTCCCCTCCGCATAAGTTCCTTAGTGATCGCCAGCGTTAAAAATAAGGTTGCAGTTCCCTGACGGCCAGAGCCTTTGTTAGCTAAAATTTCACGTTTACTGAATGCATGTAAATTTTAAAATATGAAATGAAGCTTTGTTGCGCCCCAACACTTCTCGTGTGAACAGTTGATCAATTAAAAAAGCTGAGAATGAGAACTGTAGAGTCGTATTCAAGTCAGAGCGTAGGTGTTTTTCAAAAATTAATAATGGTCATGTACAATGTTAATGAGCCATACTTTCAAGAGCTTTGATAGATGTAATCAGTAAATAATTTCTGAAAATTGCTGGAAATAATGATCTCATGAGTATGAACTACGTTGGTCAAAGCATTTCAACGACCGTATCCCCGCACATGAGTTTATATTCAATTGATCCTTAGGAAATGATGATTATTGATTCTAACTGTCCAATCTTCATTTTTGTGCGCATTGCTCGTGGAGATACCCGAACTGTACATACACTTGTTTATAGGACTGTTGATGCGTGAAAATATCTGTTTAGTGCCTTTCAATAAGTGCTCATAAGATTACCATTACACAAAGTAAAAACAGTCTGTCCCTACAACTTGATGAACAACCACTCGGCCACCCATCATTTTTGTAAGGTTGACCTCTTAGAGAGCTGGATTTTAATTTTTATTTATTTAATTATTATTTATAGCTGCGGCGATGAAGCTGAGAGTTCTTAAGATTTTCTAAGAAGACTTAACCGCCCTTCGCAAGCACGAAGCGAAGCCACAGAACTTAAAGTAACCAAGTCTGCTATACAGAACTTACGAAGCAGCTGCTCACGAAGGCTTAAATTATTTGAAAATTCTGCAAATCCAGGGGAGTTAATGTCGTTGCCTTCCCAGTTTAACTTTTTAGGCATTGCAGTCATAATTTTGTTCGCCCTAAGCTCAAACTATACTTGGACGGCGAAAATCACAGATGCCCAGTTGAAAAAATTCGCCCTAAACCTTCCGTAGCAGAGAGAGTGTTCTTCCCGATGGACGCTCGTCCCTTGTGCCAGGGAAGGGCTGGAGTTACTCTTAACCATTTCTAAAATCTCCAGCATGCGTCTTTTGACGGGATATGAAGACAAAGTCCAGCGAGTCCAAAGAATTTATGAAGAATTTGCATCGATGAAATTCGAAAGCGGACTTAATCATATTAGGGAAATAGACGCAGCAGGCAGATCAATGCAGTGACTGTGAGACGACGTAGGAACACTCAACTTTTGATCAATTTGACTATGATAATTGAACTCAACTTTAAGCCAATTCAACTTCATTAATCGAATTTAACTTCTGGCTATTCAAGGGCAGATCAAAATCATGCGAAGTAAATTGGTAAAATCGTTGCATTGTTCAGCGTTGTACCTTTCCCCCGCAAAGCTTACACGCAATTCCATGGGAACGTATAATCGTTATCAGTTGATTAAGCCTATTGCAATCATTGATAGCAGTAAAGAATAAATAATTATTTTGATACAAGGAATTGTCAAAAATTACTCTACATAATTATTTCGTTAATCCAACGTTAAAATTTCCTCCTTATGGATAACCAAGCTCTATCCAAATAAGTCAGGAACATGAATGTATATTTCAATAAGTGCTCATGTGGCTTTCAAGCTGGTCGAAACTTTGTTTCTCAAAGTTAGGCCAAGTTGCTTCCGTTGAAAAGAAGGTAAAAAATTCGTCAGAGTTTGGGAAGGAAACCGCTTAGCTCTGTTGCTTTAACGAGAGATTTTTGGCTTCTGAAGCCCCCATAGTCGGATACCAGAAATTAATGTCATTATACCGGGTGTCCCACAAAAATGTACCCGACTTTTTATTTGATTATATCTCCGCTTTAAATTAGCATATTTTAATTGTCTTTTTTTTCAAATTCTTGCAAATTTTGTTTCCTTTCCGAACAATTTAAGTTTTTGAAAATCGGTTGAATTACCTATACATAGTGATCGATGTAATCCAGTGATATAATCAATTAAAAAGTCGTGGAAATTTTTGTGGGACACCCTGTATAATGCCCAAAACTTAGAAACCTCCTTGGTGTATTTTAAATTGTAATTCTCATATATCTAGCGCTTGTTGGATCCGAAAAAAAGGATAGTTTTTAAAGTTCAAGTTCATGAAAAATAACTTATTTCTTCGTTGAGAAAGTTTGAGAATTGTTTTAAGAAATGAAACATTAGCAAAAACTGACGGTTTTGTGTGACACCTAATACTCGTTTATTGACTGGTAGAAATCGGGGCTCAAGTATGCGGAATGATGAACGCTATAGGATAAATTTTCATTTTCCAGCCGACGATCCAAAACCATCAACTAAATCGCCCATTTAGAAGCAAATAAAGTGTCGGCAAATGTGATGGAACTGCCGGAAATCACTGAACTATCCGTAACCAGAAACTTCCTCACGCTCAAACGCTTCTTCTTCGATTGAACGAGAGCAAACTTCCAAGTGAGACGGAAACAATAAACCGATTCATTTTCATGAACCGTTGAGTCGAAATTGCTACGGGGAAAAATAGCGTCTATTTATCAAAGGCGACACATATTGCGGTGCTTCGTTTGAAATTCTGTACCGGGTTTTGGTTGTGCGGAAAGCAGGTCTGACTGGAAGAATTATTGCTAGATTTTGGATGCAAAGAGCGTGCGCATTGAAAAGAACTATCCGGATGTGTAGAAGGGGCGGTGAGTTTCAATGCCAAACGTTAATGGCAAATCTGTAATTCTGAGCTATAGTTGAGATTTAATTGCTGTATTTCCATCCAGGTTTGATTTATTGCTTCTGTACTCGTCTTCGGAGAGTAGTTAGTACTCGAATTGCTGTTTTCTAATTTTCAAACATCATCGAAGATGACCAGCATTTCAAAACACAAGCAACTATGTATTCCAAGTCACTAAATATTTTAATAATTAATGATAAACAGAGTAATTTACCAAAACAACACCAATCATCAATGTTCAAGGTGCTACAACCTAAGTTAATTTTTTTTCCTGGAACCACCGTTTCAGATATTCATGACCATTGCCAGATTAATATTCAGCACAATTACGAATACGATGAGGAAAGAGATCAGGTTGAATCAGGATGTTATAGACTATTCAAGCATCACCTCGGACCTAAACACATTTGTCACTTCAGGGTGCCAGTCCCACAAAATCTCCGCCGCAAGCGCCGGGCAGCTTTTGAGGCAACTTTTGTGGCCCTATGGGTCGTTTCTCTCCACCCTCACAGTTTTCGGCAAAGGTGCAAAACAAAACCCCAGGCCCCAATAGGAGCTGGGTCGTAAATCTAATCGTTGACAGTTAGTCCCCACTCCAGACGTATGATATGTAGAACGAACTTCTATAAATTTCATGAAGACATTGTGTCGTTATGAAATTATAAACCCCAATTTAGGCCCCAATGACTCTTTATAAACAATTTTTAATGATGAAATTGGATGATGATCACACCTTTCATGAAGGAAAAATCGATGTGTGTGAAAAACATTTTACAAATTTCTTGCTGAATTCACAATTAGAAAATCGTTTTTTGTCAACGGGACCAGTGAAGAAGACCATTTTTACGAAACAGCGAGCGGTAATGTTGTCAAAAGTTAGATTTCCAGTACAATAGTCGTCTCTCCACTGTTATCGCGAATAAAAGTCTCTAAATATTCAAGTTTTGTTTTTGATTTAGCCAAACAGCTATGACTAATACATTTCCTTGTACAGTTGATTTTCTGGCCGTCAATTACATTTGATCTATTCTTTTTGAATATTTTTATGAATATACGTATGTTCTCTGAACTACCATGACCCCCAAGCTAGGGCTCATAATTTTCAAATTTCATTAAAAAAGTCACCTACAAAGAATTATGTCCAGGTACCACGTCTGCAATGTGAAATAAAAGTTAATCTTAGCCGTGTGTCATTACTGGAACAAAAGTGCTGTATTTTTCCTATTTTATTACCGAAAGCAGGATGTTGAATTGTGTGCTAAAATTTGATGGAAAGCCGAGAGTTTCTGCTTTTTATTCTACCTTATTTTATTACATGGAGTAAGGTGCTGATTTTTGTCTTACACTATATCGTCCCTATGAGCGGACGGAATAAGATGACAACCATGCAACCGAGCCCACATACAAGCACACAAATACATAAGACTATCAAAGTTTAATAAGAACATAGGTTGCCCTATTTTACAAAAGCCTCTCAAGCTCAACTCACACTGAGCTCGTTCTACGTTAATGTGTTTTTATTACTTCGCTACTTTTTTCCAGAAGCTGTTAATTAATCCCCTTTAGACGTTTCAAGCAGCCTCACTGTTAGGCACAATGCCCAGTCCAGCTACAAGGTATAGATTTACACAGGAGCTTATTATTTCTAACTTTCGCATTCTGTGTCACCCCAACCATGGCGCTTAAATTTTTCACTTGTAATATGCTTGATATTTTATCTCTTAATAACGGCTCAAAAGTCTGTTGGCAAAGAATCATGAGCCAGAAAGGGTATTAACGTATGTGCTCTAAGAATACGGATTGAAAAGGAATTGATGATGAGCTTACTCGGTACAATATTTTTGCCAGAACCATGCGGAAGCTCAATTAATTCATCGCGAGCTCTCCTATCATTAGCCTAAAAACACACTAATGATCCAATTCATTAATATGAGTAGCTTTTTGAAGCACTACACGTAAACAAGTTGAAATTCAGCAACATGCAGACGGAGACTCCGACACAAAGCAGCCCTTGCTCTCGTACACAGCACCCAGCAGAGTGATGGCAAAGCGCTGCTGCGGCTGAGAGGTGTGTGGGCAGATGCAAAGGTAGTCCAACTCTGCTCATAACTGCCGGCAGTAACCCTTGTGATGCCGTAAAAAATAAGCTTTAGTCGCACCATAGAGAGTTAGAATTGACTCTATACATCGAGCCTAACTCGGAAATTAATCATTGTGACATCACGCTTCCTACGGTCCTTCCGAGCCAAAATCCCGCTATGATTGCGGAAAGTATAAATAATGAACTCCATAAGGTTTCATTATGGCTTAAAGCTAATAAAATAAGCCTCAACATCGATAAAACAAAATATATTACATTCTCATACAAGAGAAGCATATCTCTCCCACACATAAAAATTAGCGAAGGTGAAATCGAAGAAACCAACTCATGCAAGTTTCTGGGCATCATAATAGATAAACATCTGACCTTTAAAGAGCACATCGCTCATACTAGTTCTAAATTATCGAAATCCATCGGAATCCTGAATAAAGTGAAAAATTACCGGCCTGAAACAGCTTTACGAATGCTCTACCGAACGCTCATTTCACCATACTTGCAGTACGGAATAGAAGCATGGCACGGAACTGATAAAAATAAAACCAACATAATTTTTACTCTGCAAAAAAGAGCAATCAGAGCGGTAAAGAATCTAGAATATAATGCTCACACAAATGATTCATTCAAAAATTTACAAATACTTAAACTTTCATATCTCCACAAAATCTCCATTAGTAATTTCTTTTACAAAACATTAAGAAATGATGGCGACAATAGCCTGAAACTATTATTAAGCGCGCAAACTGGTCATCACGTCCATTTAACCCGAAATAGAAATAAATTCATGATTCCTTATTATTCAAAGGCCCGGTCGCAACACAGTATCCTCTTCGTTGGAACTAAAACTTGGAACGCAATACCTGCGGAGATCCGTGACAGTAATTCTTACAAGGTATTCAAAAGAAAACTCGAGACTCACTTCCTGTCGGAATATTAGTCTTGTAAGATCACCAAGTCAAATCTTGTCTCCTACATGACTGTTTCCAATAATGAAATTTGCCATGGGTAATATGTAATATGTAATTTGCCTTCAGTCTGCTGTTAAATCTTTTATCGAATATACTGTTAAATATAGTCCATATAACCTATATTGTAAAATGAAATTTCTGATATCGAGTAATTTATCTCACTGATCAGTCTAATGCGAAACTAGGTTAAGTGATTTAGGTTAAACATTATTGTACACCTTAGAATGATGTTGATGGTAGGATGCCCCAGAAGTCGCTGAACTTATTCGGGCCCACAGGTAGCTATATTCAAACTTGTCCATTGTACTAGACTTAAGAAACATTCTACCTCTGTATCTCCTGTGGTAAATAAATTGTTTAAAATTGCTTAAATTGTTAAAAACTTTATGAACCATCTCTGATTAAATAGCAATTTAATATTCAAGAGCCATGTTGTTCGTTTCATTTGTAAGCGTTGAATTAAATTTACCATTGAAGAACACTTAATATATAAACATTCGAGAAAACCGCAGAAAGTCAATAACTGACGCTCTAAAATTCTTTTTTGACTATCCAAATATATATTTCAAGACGATAATGATTTAAATTTTATGAAATGCCACCGATGGTCACTTTGATGAATCCAATTTATAAAACTCTTCACCTACCGTTCATTAATACGCCAAATTTAAATGCAAGTAATATGCCTTGTTATCCTTGTTATCCTATTGAAACTACTGCAAATGTATTCATAACAATTTTATTTCCAATAGAAAAATGGTTTTTATTTCTTGTGCTGCTCAAGTTGCTGAAGATTTGAGTTTCTAAATTAATCAAAAACTTCTCTTTATTTAACATAAAGAGTGCGTTCTTACAATTGTAATCAATGTAACTGCGCAGACTTTCTTTTTACAACGATTCAAATTGTACAATAATAAGGTATATTGTCGAGCGATACGATCTCATCAAATGCAAACATCAACATATAGGAGTAAAAATTAGCCACACTGACGTATACCTTGAATCAATAACCGAATAAGATGAAAAAGCGGGAAAAAGTTCTTATGAGAATGAGTTGGTATTCGGATAAGATGCAGGACTCTAGGGGTGACTGTTAATGCAGTTCGCTGTAACTTTGGTATGTTAACACGAACTACACACGCATGTTATAAGTACTTTTTTGACAATCGTTTTGTGTACATTGTCCACAGATTTTGAAGTAGCTAAATTCTCCATGAGAATTTAGCATCGATCCAAAGAGTGAAGCATATTTCTCTCGGCAGTTCTAGTTGGAGTGTTCATCAGAGACTAATTTTTTTTTTAATTTAATACTCAACAATGAATTTGTATTATTTTTAGAATCTATAATTTATTCCAGAGCTACAATTTACTGTCGAATTGACTGTCAATAGCATTGCGACTCGCTTCCTTGAGGTATGTCATAGACAATTAAAGTATTCAACAAACTTGACTTCTTTGTTGCATAGATTTTCCCTCATTGACCGTAGACAGGAATTGATACTGTTATCCAAATGTATAAGGTTTGACCCCCGGTTCCACTCTGGAGATAATTTCAGAAAAACTCGGTAAATTTAAAGTTTGCAAATTTCACCACAAGGATGCAAAATTTGGAAGACTCGGTCAGCACAACTTGCTACACAGACGAAAAAAGCGTAATCCTTTTGATGAGATACGAATGTGAAACAAGACTAGAAATTTGAAGACTAAGATACTTGTGAAGGAAAAAAAGAAAAGAAGTTAAGACAGACTCTTACAATATATGTTAATGATTGTGTGGTGGGTAGCTAGGTTTAAAAATATTTATTTTCATTTTTCATGAATAATTTTAATTACTTAGTAGATGGAATCTCAGATAGAACACAAAATAGATGTACCACATACCACCTAACCATGCATTTTTACTCATTTTTTACTCAATAACATCATTCATAGCACAACAGTATTTTCTACCAGCAAATATTTCAACGTTAACCTAGAAAATATGAAGTTTTTGAATTACACGAGCATTTTTAGCCGTGCTTCCTGTGCGATATTCTTGTTCAGCCGTAAAGATTTTCAAAATATCTGTTTCACAATATATATGAAAAAGCTCCGTAATTTCATGTAAGGCAAGCCCCTGCAACCGGTGGTGAGAAAATGTGTTATGAGCGTCGCTTATTACTCGGAGGCGGCAACGGTACACTTACGAAGCTAGGACAAATATAAATTACAGAGCACGTGAACAGGAAGTAAAACTAGAGGTGTTTTGCTCAAGTTACACCCAGCAATGTCGCAACACGTTAAACGTCAGATTTTTCTCTTCACTGTTTAATTAAGGAATGCCTTCTTTATTTGGCATACCTGCAACATTAAGTGCTTGAATAACAACACAGCAATTAATATTACCATAAAAAAATTTTCGGCTATTCAATCAACTAATTGCATGCCTTCACTTTTCAGGGTAGCGAACGGCATACATGAATTCGTATATTTAATTTATTTTTGATATGAATGACGATATTTCTGAAGACATTTTTAACACGAAATTTGACGTATCACAGTTTAGCATGATCAACTCACAATTCACTTTCCTAAGTTTGATGAAAAGATGTATTTTTCACTAGCGTGTGGTTGCAACACGGCTTTCCAAATTACTCCGGACTAAATCTGCTTGTCAACACCTATACGTGTTTTGAATGTTCTGTTGCTATGCTCCCGTAAAAAAGAAAAAAGATCGAACCATAGAACTAAAAGCTGATGGAAGTCAGCCATTAACTAGCTGCAAACCTGTTATATAATATGACTCAAACTTAACTTTTGTATAATATGACTCAACTTAACAAACTTGAATCAATAAAATTTTGTTGTTTTAGTGTTAGGCTCTGTGCGTTACCGAATTATCTACTTTTATGCAAAATAGTTCCTCGTCCGGTACTTGCAATCCCGCAGTAATTGTCGCCCGAGTAATTCCATAGAAATTCTGGAACTAAACTTGGCAGAATTACCTAATATTCTCATAGTAATTCTACGCTAAACTTCGGTTACATTACGGGCATCATTACGCAAACTGCTCCCCGGCCCCTCATAACAGTCTCCCGGATGGGAAACGCCTCCTGCCTTATGTGTGTTGATGAGCCAAGCATTTCGCTGCCGTCCAAAATTTATATTTGTTCTTAGGAAAAAAACAAGACGCATATATGAAGTATAATTGACACAATCTCGTTTAGTTTCAGGTTTATTATTTCATATGTTTTAAATATTTGGAACATTTGAGACCTCAGATTTCTGAAGTACAAGAACTTTGGGGCAGCTCTGCGCCGGTAAAATCTCTTATAGAAATTTTGAGGTATAAAATGCTTCAATATCTGCCATGACGGAGGATTCTCGCCAGTTTAGCGGCCTTTAAATGAATCTTATTAGACACTTTCAAGTTTACTGGGAAGGCTTTTGGTTTATTTGAAGCTCTGAGTAACTGCAGCTGTTTTCGGGCTTTGTTTGAGCCGAAATTTTGGGTTGACTTTCGTTCTTCAGTCGGTATTGTTTTAAAAGAACCTGGGTTCTTTTAAAGAAAGATAATGTTACAGTTACGTTGCAGGAAGATAATGCCTGACTTCTTCGAATTTTATATTTTTAGCTTTTTTTCGAGCATTATCCCGCTCAATAATTTATTTACTTTAGACAACATTAACCGTATTTTATGCGATAAGTTCACTCCCCGAGATGGGATTTTTATCGTTCACAACAAACGATTACTGAAAACAACAGCTAAAAAAATTGCTATACAAACAACTTACCGTTATAAAATTAAATTAACCCTTAAGACCTTTTACGTCAAAAAATGGTGGTAATCTCCATCACGGTAACGTTCACCGTTCCGCTGACTGATTGATCAGTATTACCTTCGAAAAGCTGTGTTAGAAAACACATGTTACTCTACTGCTAAAGATGGCAGCAGGACTTACAGCTAATCGCAACTAGATGTAAATTAAAAATACCATGCACTAAATAATTTGAGAAAAAAGTCAAATTCATGAGAAGAAGGAATATTTTTATTACGGTTTTTAGTTCTTGGAAAATGAAATATAGCATCATTATCCAATTGACCAAAGAAATCATAAATAATTGCGTACTAATTAGACAGTTCGATGGGATCTCCATCCCAGTACAAAATAGAGAAGTAACGTCAGGATAAAAACAGATTTATGTGAAAGCATTACGAGATTAATGGATTGTATTATCAGTACTGGAAAGAACACAAGGGAAATTACTTGGGCAACGCTAGGAATAATGAAGTCAGAAATGAAAAAGCAAAACAAGCAAAGAAGTGTAGGTTTTTGTGAAATGACTTCCTTGCATTTTTATACCCGACTTGATTATTTCATGTCTTGATCAATGTATTCTGTACCTATGTATTTTGTATCTATGTATTTTATATGTATTTCATGTATTGAACTTTGTATTTTCTCTCTTGTTCTCGCCAGCGCTGATGATGGAATTTATGAATTCCGATACGTTTGCGAATAAATATGTTTATGAGGACATTTGTTCTTCTTCTAATCTAGAAATAACTTGTGTTGAAATAACTCTAAAACTTGCGCAGTCATAGTTGACGTTCACTGCAAGGTTTAAAATAAGCTCATATTGTGATAAATGAACGCAATATCGATGTAGTTAATCTTTGCGTCGCATTTTCCTTTGAGTTACGCTATCTTTCACCTCAGTTTTAATATTACTGCTTAACGTCTTCCGATGAGTCTCCTAACATTAACTTCAAGTTCCATTTAATTCTACGCAAGTTGTCGTCCCCATAACTTCATGTCTTCCCTGCGTCTGTCTTTGGCAATGTCTCATTTCATATTATTACCCCAGTTTTTTTTCCAGCGTCTAAATGCTCCTATGTTTTGTTCTCTAGAGGCTAAAAGCATGTACTCCTATCTCTTGAATTTTATCCAATGAAGTACTTTGACTTATTTGACCTGAATCATCTGTGTACAGAATAGGTCCCAAAAGATTCCCTCAAATAGTTACTTATATAGTATTTTGCATTGTATTATATGGTAATTTTTTTCTGGAAACTGCAGATGACATAGTTTAATTATTTCGCTTTGCGCCTATGATTTCATCCATCCAAGTATAGCTTCTGTATAGGGCGGCTATAATAATTGTTGAAGCAACGGCGAAAAAGTTAGAGAGGAGTATTTGAATTAGTGTAGAATCTATCATTTCCTCATGTAAGATCTCTAAAATCTTTTGCTTCAAATTCCTATCCGCTGTGGAATTAAAGTAGGAGACGAAGTAAGGTATTTATTTGTATCGAATCTATGAAATTTTATAATGAAGTATTAGTTGTAGGGTTCTACATTGAAATTTACAAATACTCACAAGGGTTTTATACTCTCATAAACATTAGTTTCTATTTAACGAGAAACTAAAATTGAAAGCTATTTCGCTCTAAAATAAGTTATAAATAAAATTATAAATTTACGATTCATAGATCTGACGATGATCATGAAGATGGTAAAATATTTGAAGCCAATTTTCAACAGACAAAAAATGGATTACGTTTTCAGGCCCCTTAGAAAGAAAGAAAGAAAAGAAAAACGGTTTATTTCCAATAGAGATGGTACAAAAGTACCATCATTGGTTTTTAAAATATCTTAAAATTAATACACTTAGATGATACACACACACGAGTATTGAAAAACTCGTGTCACTAGTCAAAAGAAATGATTGAGGGCAATGAACTCCTTATCTAGCTTAATCTACATTTGATAATACATGTAATGATAGTTGTAAGAGATAACACAATTTCATGGACGATGCATTTTCATTGTGGGGTGAAAACACTTTTGACAGTTTACATGTACATGACATAAAACTTCGCAATTCTTGACGCCAGGAAATAATATATGAAATCGCTTGTTTCGGTCAATGTTCAAAAGTGTCATTTTAAGGAAGCATGAAAAAAAAAAAAAAATATGTATATATATATATAAATATATATCCATCTACACACATATGTACACATACGTATGCAAGTGTGTGTATATCCATACACACACTCACACACACACACATGCACACACACACACATATATACATATGTGTACATATAAGCATGAGGACCAAGAAGATTATAGGTTTTGTAGTTCTGATTCAACAATTTTAACATAACGGTCATTAGTTAACAAGCATTTTATTTAAATATAAATGGATGATAGCACAACAAATGTATAGTTATTACATGAATGCTTTACAATGCTAAAGATATGACGAGTTAGGTAATGTTACAAGTTGAGAGTGCACAGAAAAAAAAAACATTATCTCTAGTAAAATGCTAGTTGTCAGTCTAGTACACACATATGTGCACGTATACATGTAAATATTTACACATACACATGCACACATATACCCACGCACATATTTACACCTAACTCGTAAGCATACACAAATGCATTTCCATGCATCGAGGCAATACATACGCATTCTACAGAGTGTCATACGCATAGCGTGGACACGTACACATTTACACAAGTAAGCATGTGCGCAAATATCAGCGTAAACTATTCAGTATAAACCAGAATTCCAATCGAGGGAAACGGAGAAAATATCTTTTATTATAGCATGAATTTTATAAAATTTCGTACTAAAAATAGTGGCACAAAACAGTCTACTTAAGTCAGAAACATGAAAACGATTGTGGGACGTGAATAAGAAAGAAAACATTAATGTCCTATAAAGGTTTCATATTAGAAAAAAAATCACATTATCTTTGAAATATGGCGCAAATTGTCGTCAATTGATAAACAAATATAGGTATCACATTATTATGAGCATATAACTATAAGCCGAATAAGTATATTACTGCAGTATAAATGAATGATCACACAACGAATTTATTTTTTTTACATGGATGCTTTACAATTTCATATTAGAAAAAATACATTATCTCTGTAATATGGTGCAGAATGTCTGTAATTGATCAACACACACACACATAGGTACCATGACGGTCTAGTTTGATGCTTGCACAGAAACGGAGAGGAATGACATAAAATGCACCTTCGACTGGTTCATCTACTCAAGTGCACACAGTTGTACGTGCACATATACACACCCATATGCGCACATACACCTATATACGTACACACATATACAAGTAAGCATGTCCGCAAATGACAACGTATAGGCGGTCAAATCACAATACCTACGCATACTTCAAAACTGTTGTTTGATGTCTTGAATTATAAAACAATGAGCGAGGGAGATTGTTCAGCAATGGATATACCAGGTAAATGAGATTCGTCAGTACTCATTCAGTATGTTCTGTAACTAAGGATTATTATTGAGACACAAGATGACGAGTTATTTTGGCTTTAAATTCTCTCGGTCTTTGAGGGACTTTAATACTCAGGGGAAGTTTGTTCCACAGTAAGGCGCCTGATATGGACAGAGCCTTCTGCCCTAAGTGAGATGAACGATAGTTGACTAAGAAATTATTGTTTCTGTTCGGTTTTTGATTGGTTACAGTGGGTGGATGGAAACGCACTATCTCAGCATTGCTCTGAGGAAGATATAACGAGGAGAATACGTATTGGGCCTTCTGCATGAGGAGCCTTTCTTGGATAGGGATCCAGCCGAGTTTATTGAGGAGAGGGGTTACGTGATCACTTCTTTTGAAATTACCGTTGCATACCACCCTGGCTGCAAAATTCATGCATTTTTGTAAGTCCCTTTGAAGGTATTGAGGTAAGTCTCCCCATACTAGGCTGCAGTAGTCAATGCGCGATAACACAAGGGATTGAATGGCTAATAATCTGGATTTTTCGTCTAGCATACTTTTTATACGATGAAAAAACATTAAAGTTCCGTAGATTTTGTTGCAAGTAGTCTTAACGTGAGATTTGAAGGACATATTTCTATCGAACCAGATACCTAGATTTTTAACTTTTTCTGATGCATTAATTTTATCATTTCCAACTGCAAGAGTAAGATCTGAAGTTTTTTTTTAATTGCATCTTTGGATCCAAAAATAATGCATTGTGTTTTATTAGCATTTAATTTCAGACCATTTCGGTCGTACCATGATTTCAGGCTAGTCAGTAAAGTTTCGGCTTTAATTTGCGTCTGTGGTATTTCCGATACAGAACTTGTTATTGCAATTTGAACATTATCTGCATACATTGAGATCCGTGCGTTAGAAGGCATTGGAGGGAAATCATTAATGAAAATAGAAAACAGTAGCGGACCAAGAATGGATCCTTTGGGAACACCAAAATTGTTTTGAATGAATGGGGACAATTTGTGCCATTACGCGAGCAATTAAACGCCACAGCGTCCAACCTTCGACTTAGGAGTGTTTTTCTTTTCAAGGAGCGTTCCATTTAAAATTATAAAATTCTTCGGTAAAAAATTCCAGGGGAGGAAAGTTCGATAAAACTCTTTTTTACCTTGCAACTGTATCAAAATAAAATGAATTTCCCAGCACTTCAAACATCCGATAAAAACACAATTAAATACGATGCATTTCAGCTAAATAATAAAAAAATATTCATGCTGATTGTAAGATTTCTTAGAAATTTAATTTCAGGGTAAAAGGAACGAACGTAAAAAGAACATGTTTACTAGCTAACGTTTAGATATTTAAAAATGATATCAATAGTTTTGTGAGGGTGAAAATACTAAATATAATTTTTATAGAACAGAAATCAGAAGCAGCAGATAGTATCGACCCATAATGAACAAACATACTATTTATAACACAAGACAAGGAAACTACGAAAAAAACACACTAATGCATATGCATGTTTATTCAAGCACTCAACATACTCACAGTACCCAGATACACAAAATACTCATAGTACCCAGGTACTCAATGTACCCACAGTGTCCAGGTACACAAAATACTCATAGTACCTAGGTACTCAATATACTCACAGTACCCAGGTACACAAAATACTCATAGTACCCAGGTACTCAATATACTCACAGTACCCAGGTACACAAAATACTCATAGTACCCAGGTACTCAATGTACCCACAGTACCCAGGTACAGAAAATACCCAAAGTACCTAGGTACTCAATATACTCAGAGTACCCAGGTACACCAAATACTCAGGTGCACCAAATGCGTATACTGCTCTTCACTAATCAGAGGTGAATAAAAAAATTGCTTGTGCTTTACCAATGTCAGATGTTTCCACTTCTCATGTGATAATTTGAAATCTCCAAATGCTAAATGCCATGCCATTTCATCTTTACGTTCCTGATTTAAATTTCACCATTTGATTTTAAGCAGGTGCTCAGCCTTGATTTCATTTTCAGAATTTGACTTTAAGCAAGTACACAAAAATTGACAATGTAAATTTTTGATATCTTTTTATTGGTGGAGGAATGACTGAGGAAACGTGTATGTAATCCCCTAGAATTATGAATAAACAACAAAAATAGCTGTTGTTTTCTTGGTTCGAAATATTTAGCTGCCAGGAAACAAGTTTCGAATATCCAATTTTGCAGCGGTTGTTTTATATTGATATATGACGGAGCAACAAGATAGTTAAATACTGGTAGATAGTACCGTAGAGTTCTATCTGGGTTGTAGTTAAATACTAGGTTTTATTACCGTAGATTTAAAAGCAAATATATTCAGAGTTTAAAAGTCTACGGTAAAGAAAACCAAAAATTAATTATATATCATTTGTTTTCCAAATTTTTTTTGCCGTTTGGAAAATTTAGTGACCAAATCATTACCAATGTTTATGAGACAAATAAATTTAAAGAAAATGTATTTATTAACATATAGATGATAAAGATATTGTAATAAAAGGTTTATATTTCTATTTTGCGGGCGATCGAGAATTATTTATTTTTAGAACAAGATTTATTTTCCGAAAAAGTGCATCTTATTTTAAACTGATAAGGGTTGATCTGTTTGACGTATGTAGAAATATCTGAAAAATTATTCCTATCACTGTCTTAGGAGATAATACCTTCACTAATTAGCTTATTCTATTCTCATCCAGGTAAAAACAGAAAAGAAAACGTTTAACAATTTATTAGAGGGACAAATCAGGAAATACTCCTTAAGCTATCCACACGTATATCATCTTTGTGAGTATCCATTTGATGAACTCGTGTTGATAAAATCTGAATTCAAATTAGCGATTTGCTAAATTTCGCCATAGCCTGCCGAAAGAGCTGTATACAGAGCTGCTGCTGGTACACGTTCCATCACGTTCAATAGCAGGTTATGGGACGGAAGAATTGACTGGTACCCCTATGGGGCGTTGTTCACAGTTCCTGGGGTGTGCGTCTTATCGAGACAGCAGCGCGTGACGCTTTTATGCAACTGAATAAAAGAGTCACGCGCTGCTGTCACGATAAGACGCACACTTGACGCACACACTGAATAAGTCAAGGAAGGAATAATTCTTCAAACTCTGGTCCTTCCGAGTCGAAATTCCCAGATCATAGGTAGTTTATGTTTCAAGAAGTTATTTTTTTTCAAATTATGTGAAGTCGATACGGGTTTTGCTGATATTTTTGTCATTATTAGCTATTTTTCAGTAGTACTGCAGTGAAAATATAGACGTTTAAATTAATTCATCACGCATTGTTTGGGATGTTAATTTCACTATTTATATTAAACATTTCGGCTGAATAAGTTGATTGCAATTATCCATTGAACCATTGAATCTTTGGAAATTCATCTGTGGCTCAGAACTATCCCCCCGGTTGACATAATTCTAATCTAACATTCCAAAGTATGGTGAAGGGAACAGGCTTGCGGCAATCTTGAATGGTGTTACATCACGCTCAAATCAAATTAATTTCCAACTATCAAAAATTGAAAATAGAGCATTTCTTTATTTTCTACAAGAACCGTAACATAAACAGCTCATACCATGAACTGAAATAGAACATTTCATTTCATCTATTTTTCTAAACATCGTAATATGAACATCTCATACAACGAAATGAAAATCGAACAGGTCATCTATATCCCTAAATATCATGACATCGACAGCTCATACCACGAAATGAAACAGAACACTTCATCAAGTTCTCTAAATATCGTAACATGAACTACTCAATTTGCAGCAGGTTGACGGAAGCAGGTCACTGCTTTGAATGCACCCCGAGGAACTGCAGCAGCCTGGCCATTCGACGAACCGCTTTGGTAAATGTCGACTTGGCGCCTCGAGTTGCATTCTGGTGACGTTTAGAGCCTGGCTCAGCAGAGAGACCGCTGCTGCTGGTGGCATTTATTGCTTCTATTTGTTCTCATGGAGGTCTGGAGTGTAATGTTCCTGTTTTATTACACGCTGGCAAATTTTGGCTATCAATACTTTGAATATATCAGTAGGTACGTGCGGAATTCAAATGTGAACTAAACTAGAATCACTGCAGTCGCAATACGTTTACTAAATTCATCTGTAAAGGAATGTCTTGTGAGATATGACCACGTCAATTCTGCCAAGCCTGAGAAAAGGTTGTATCCTGACAGGCTTCTGAAAATGCAGAATACTGTTTACCACATTTTTTAATCGAAATAAAAATTTTTAAATATTCTGAATAACTTTTCTTTTGTTTAGTTGTCCTATTACAGCTCTGACAAAGGTTTCCCTTCAAGCCACAAGAAAAAACAGTTAAAAAACATTACAGTTTGAGACTGCTCCTAAATTAATTGTCTTCTGGTCGAACAGCTGATTCTAAAATAGGAGCAGACGGCTGCGTATCGCACGACTTTGGAATACTCACTGGAGCATTATACCTTACCTCAGCCGTCTGCAACATCTTTACGAGTTTTGTATTTCTCAGCGTAATCTCTCGTGAAACCTACAAAACAGCAAAATCTACTGGCTGTCAAGCACTTTTATAAATCTCAGTGTCTCCATGCATCTCAGTGTCTCCATGCATCTCAGTGTCTCCATGCATCTCAGTGTCTCCATGCATCTCAGTGTCTCCATGTATCTCAGTGTCTCCATGCATCTCAGTGTCTCCATGCATCTTAGTGTCTCCATGCATCTTAGTGTCTCCATGCATCTTAGTGTCTCCATGCATCTCAGTGTCTCCATGTATCTCAGTGTCCCCATGCATCTCAGTGTCTCCATGTATCTCAGTGTCTCCATGCCTCTCAGTGTCTCCATGCATCTCAGTGTCTCCATGTATCTCAGTGTCTCCATGCATCTCAGTGTCTCCATGCATCTCAGTGACTCCATGTATCTCAGTGTCTCCATGCATCTCAGTGTCTCCATGCATCTCAGTGTCTCCATGTATCTCAGTGTCTCCATGCATCTCAGTGTCTCCATGCATCTCAGTGTCTCCATGCATCTCAGTGTCTCCATGCATCTCAGTGTCTCCATGCATCTCAGTGTCTCCATGTATCTCAGTGTCTCCATGCATCTCAGTGTCTCCATGCATCTCAGTGTCTCCATGTATCTCAGTGTCTCCATGCACCTCAGTGTCTCCATGTATCTCAGTGTCTCCATGCATCTCAGTGTCTCCATGCATCTCAGTGTCTCCATGCATCTCAGTGTCTCCATGCATCTCAGTGTCTCCATGCATCTCAGTGTCTCCATGTATCTCAGTGTCTCCATGTATCTCAGTGTCTCCATGCATCTCAGTGTCTCCATGCATCTCAGTGTCTCCATGCATCTCAGTGTCTCCATGCATCTCAGTGTCTCGATGCATCTCAGTGTCTCCATGCATCTCAGTGTCTCCATGCATCTCAGTGTCTCCATGCATCTCAGTGTCTCCATGTATCTCAGTGTCTCCATGCATCTCAGTGTCTCCATGCATCTCAGTGTCTCCATGCATCTCAGTGTCTCCATGCATCTCAGTGTCTCCATGCATCTCAGTGTCTCCATGCATCTCAGAGTTTTCGCAAAACTTCTCATTTTGAAGATAACCAGCGATTCCATGAAACATGAGTCTGGTTTTAACCTAAGAAATAACAATTCATCTGTGATTCAAATTAACCATACTTTTCCCAACTAAATTGACAGGTTGTGGGAAAATTTTCCCCACTACGGTTTGGGTGTCTCCGAGTTGGCTTTTCTCTTTCAACCTTTCCGCGTAGATGTCGGGGTGCCGTTCGCTGGTCGTTGCTCAGATGTTTCAGTAGGGTCGCAGGTGATGTCGTAGGTACGGAATTTTCATATAGCAGACCTGATTTTGATTCCTCTAAAAGCTGATGTTAGCTCAACTTCCCAATGACGTCATGTCGAATTAAGCAGTGGTTAGCTTAGTGGGTAAGCTGCCATTTTTATCCGTCCGTTTATGCCTTTACGAAGGCGTGTTGCAGCGTCGGCCTACGCTTCGGAGATGTGGTTCGCGGCTAGTTCCGTGGCACTCAGTTCAGGCTAAGATCCTCTACCCTCTTCCTGACTGCTTTTTCTCTGTTTATTATTTTGTGTGCTTGTGCTATTATTTCATTACTTTTATTTTGTAGACTATCGTGTCAATTTTCCTATGGTGCTTCAAGCAAGTAAAATTAATTAAAATTAACATTGAAACTTCAATGAATTAACTCTTAACTCGTCCTTGTGGCGTTAATTACTCTTGCTATTATTATTACTATTGAAGTCGTTCGTCTTTTTGATGGGCTAAATTAGCCTGGATCAGAGCGATCTTCTTACTTTAACTTCTTTCTCAAGTAACTAAAATATTTCAACTATTCTTATTGTCTTTCCGCTTGAAGCACTTAATCTCTTACTGATTTCTTCTAAATTTCCTTAATTAAACCTTCTGTCTGAACGTATCGTCACTGAGTGCATTAAAAACTCAGGTTAGTTGCTTTACTTGTATTGTATTGTATTGTCATTTTCATTGGCATTGGTGATGTTGCTTCTTAAGTGAAATATTGTCCTTATTAATTTCGTGGTTTATTCGGAGTTTAAGGTTGTACGTTTTTTTTATAGTATACTTCGAAGGAGGCTTCTGCTGGTGCTGACGTTGTCGCAGCCGGGTTTCAGCTGTTCCAGCCAACTTCTAACAGGCTAGCCTCTCCGTTGCTTTAAAGGTATATATCTAGCAGGACTTTAAAGATTAGGTTGCATTTGCGTAATACTTGAAATTAACTGGTTAGTTGCGTCGTGTCGCCTTGACTTTTGCTAATATTTCTGTTTCATAGCAGTTGATGGTGGAGCGTGTGCCAGAGGTGTCGACGCGGGGTTCTACCGACTATTCCAGCCCTTTCCTTGGGTCGCGGCGTTACTCGCCCTCTGCCTGCCACCGCTTGAGGTGTCGCCTTTGTACGGAACCGGGTCAACGTGTTCTTAGAATTCAACCCTTCGCGTGGAGCCGACGTTCCTCGCCTCCTATTGCTGCCTGCGCCCGTTGTCTCGAGCCCGCCACGACAGCGCCCTGGACTGTGGTCCTGGACGGCGCCTGCTAACTTTTTTTAACGCCCACGGCATAAGCGGACTTTTAACTCGCCCTAACTTTTAACCAACTTAATAAAGTGTTTTTCAAAAAAGGCAATTATCTGGTTAGCGAATGCTAGCCATAAAATTACAATTTTACCTGAAATTAAATATTAAGAGTTGCCTTTGCGTTCATTGTGTTCGTTACGTTCATGTCGTTTAAATCACTCGATATAAGGGTGGATCTAATAAAAACCTTCACTAATTTAAACCTTACTTCTATTTTTCCATTCCTTCGCTGAAAACGATTGTATGGGAATTATTTCCCATAAGGTAATTAAAATTTTTGTATTAGCCATTAGTCGTCAATTTTTCCTTCGCATTTAAGAAAGAACATGGGAATTATTATTTGATGGCAAATACTTTCAAAATATTGTGCATAAATTTTTAAGCTTTGGAAACCAAAAACTGCCCTCATTTTTAATAAAATTTTATTAGGAATTGATATACATCGATACTACTGTCATATTTGCATTGCAACATGTACAATAAATTTCATAGAATTTGTATAGACGATTTTCTCTGTGAAGGGCAAGTTGTGAGATTGGCCTTCATTTTTCTCAATCATCGATGAAAATCGAGCCAAAAATGCAGTCATTACAAGCACTACGTAATTCTTTCAACTGTTGTTCAGACTGGCATCTGTTATGGGCACGCTTATCCGTGCCGGCTGTAGCACTGAGGAAAACATCCGTGTTACTGAGAAGACGCTCTTCCAGTGCCGAAACACTGGGCTCATATCAGTATTTATAGCGAATGATAAAGTTTATTGTACATTTTCTTAGTCCACTAGAAAGAACACAAAAATCAAGGTAAATGTCATTTGTTCTATATGCACTGCCAAGCTATCTATAATGAGTTCAAGCAAAGCCCCAGAATTTTTTGGAACGTGAAAAGTTGTCTACGGCTCATTTTCACGCTTTGTCATTTGGTTAATTCTTCAAAAAAGTTCAATCTCCGGCATACAACTACTGCATCTAAAAAATGTTAAGAGTAAATTGATTCTCCATGTGCAAAATCGGGATATCTGATTTTGCCAAATGCATCTCAAATGGTTAATAAAATTTAGTATGACCACGATTCTTGCTCCTCAAACCTTCCACATGACCCAGAGTTAGTCCTCTATTGTAGGCAAGTCGATCATAACTTTAAAATTGGACTGACGTCAATTTAGACGTGAAGCTGGAACAAGCTTTGTCTGAAAGTTGGAAGCTGGTTGCAATTCTGTGGCGCATTAGATGAGGTTAGCGCAATCACAGTACTTGCATGTGTTGGTCAAAAACGGCTTGGACAGCTTTAAACGACCCTGAAAGGCTGCAATCTGCTTAAGGACTTCAAATGGAAAGAATTCATCCGGACATGAAACAGCCATTCACGAGCGGGTAATTCAACACAATATTACGAAAGAATTCTTGGAAGTCGAGTTTTTATTCTTCAGATCTTTCATTCATTCACTTAACCATGCCCAAGTGTCAGGTCTCTGACGAGATGACCTATATGCTCCTCTCCTGATGCTTGCGAGAGGTAGCGCACCGAACGGCATCGAGGGAGCTTTGCGCTACTTTTAATACGAGTAAACAGCCTTCTTCATTTGACTGAAAACTACGCAACAAATGACCACGGCACTGCTGCAAATGGAAACAATTCCAATGCCTCAACATTTATCACTTCAATTTACTGATTTGACGACCAAATCGACCATCTAGGTAAAAAAAATAATGATAGTACGAGCGCGATAGAAGAGTAAAGTAGCAAATAATTTCACGCAGAAAAGCACGGACATCGCAGTGCCCATTAGAGAGGTGTACCTTGGGCCAATTTATGACAGACGATTAGAGTCCGAGGGGAGCAGGGCTGATGGATGGAGGGATTAAGCTTATGAAGGGCGGTCCTGATTAGTACACTAAGTCTTCGTTCAATCAGGAGAATGAAAACGGTAATCACACTTGAAATGATTATGATCGTCTTGCAATAATTTTTAAACTTGACAGCTTTGCACATTGTAGAATGTAATCAAATAATGAAGTATTTTGACTCCAGTTTTTCAAGTCAGTAAAATCGGTTGAAAAGTGAAGCATATGTGAGTGAAGAAGAACACAGGTTACATTAGATTTCCATAAAAAATAAACTGTGTCAGAATTTGCCGTCAGGAATATATGCCTAGTGAATAAGCCCTATGTTCCGAAATATAATAATTGTATCCGAAACTTTCTAATATGCCGAAATAATTTTTTCTTTGGACATGAAATACCACAATTAAACGAAAAGTAAAATTCGACTACATTCTTAAAATTAAATGAACAATTTCAAAAGTTGTCATGAAAATGAGTTTAGAACAAAATGAAAACTAGAAGAATTTTAAAGCATCCTGAAAATTGTGTTGTTTTATTTATTCTGGAACAGCGGATTAATCGCTGCAGTGAGCCCTTTGAACTTTGATGTTTTCGGGAAACAAAGCCTCGTTCCTTGCGAAAAGAGACTCGTATTGGGCTTTCACTTGAGCTGAAATGAAAGCCGTGCACTCGTAACAACCCGATCGAGCGAGTTGTATTGTAGCCTTGGTTAAACATTAGTTGTAAGAATCCCGTAATTTTTTTCCCTGTCACCGCCACCTCTCTGAAATAGGAGATGATGAATTACTAGTTATTTTTTTTTAATTATTGAAAAAAGTATAATATCGATGTAAAAATAGTCTTAAAACATGAACCTATTAAGAAGATGCGCGTGAAAATAACTTGAAAGAAACAAAACTCATCGTTAATGTAAAATTGTACGCGAGCTTAGATGCAAATTCTTGAGCACAATTCCTGCGTCCAAGGAGCTCACATATTATTTGTCAATTATTTCAAAACCTTTATTGTCGAAAGACTGCAAAACTATCTCCGCAACCGTCTCATTAACTTTGTGTAACGAGAGGTTATCATCTAATAGTAATACACTAAAGAAAATTGTACATGGTACGATGTAACGGGCAATTGTTTAGAGGGCTGCATCAAAATTTCCCTATTTTTGAAGCGTGTATGAAGCACAATGATTTGTAAAGTAGAATTGCTTTGTTTTGAATGCGAAACGGAACCATCTGAAGGAACGATTCTGAGACAGTGAATTAGCTTAACAATGAGATACATATATTCTTTTTCAAAACTTGTTTACAAAATAAAACAAAACATTGAAACCAGATAGAAAAATAACGCTGATTTTCAAGGGGTAGTTTGTGCTGGGTATGTAAACATGAAAGGATTCACTGCTGTAATGGCTTCTGAGTCACGTGTCTAATCATCTTTGATTGAAGTCCGTAAATAAAGTAGGCGCATCTGACTGGTTAATGTGCAGCCTGCTTTAAAATGCCTTTGCTTCTGTAGGCTTGTGGGACTTTAACTTGTCCTTGAAATTTAGGACCTAACGATTTTTGAAATGAAGACGAAATAACCTGTAAAATAATCAAATTTAAGATTTTATGTTTATTTAAGCGGGCATGAAATTGATATTAATCATGAAATTAATATCGTTCTCCTTCATATTTCCTGCTGTTTGAAGAAAATTGTGAACCATTACTTCTACCGACACTTTGAACAGTTTTTCGTGGGAGTATTCAAAGTTCATTACGTTCTCAACGTTTTGTCAAACCCCGTGAAAGTCAGGTATCGTTCACAAAATCGACTCTTCGCGTAAATTTTTGTTTCATTTTGCGAATGCGCAACTTGGCTTAGACGGAGCGAGCGGCCGAGGCTGAGCCACTGTCCTTCAGTCATTGTGAACCCTTCTTGTAAAGTCTAATATACGATATCAAACTCTTAAAATGCCTCGTGAAAATAACTAAAAACATGATAATTACCGATGGGAAACTTTTTGAACACCCAGAATATAGACGTGCAAATATTTTCAAGAAGCATCTAATTTCCTTTCACAATTGCATTTCCCTGAAACAACTCTCCCAGAGATATTTGTTGGAGAAGTTCATGCCCGTTTCACATCAAATCATCTGCCGCATTTAAAACTAGAATACGCAAGAGCATTTAAACTTAACGCACAACTTCAGTAAGAAGAGAACATCCTTCTCACTCTTACGGCGCTGAAAACGTCACTTAACGCTCTGCATTCTCCGCCAACTTGGCAACCAATGACATCAATTTTATTCCTTGAAGGTTCCTTGGTCGAGCTCTGTTCCAAAGTTCATTCTGCTCCGATTTAGGAGTTTGGGGCAAGTTTTGCGAGACTTACGGGGGCTGCGTGAGAGCACTGCGTACGCAGACTGCTGCGGTCGCCTGCATTCGACTTCAACGAGTCTCAAAATTAGAGAAGTCCATGATTACTATGCAAACTTGTGAGGCAGTTGTTAGAGCTCATTAAAAGGTCAAAACATTTTAAATAGATTTAATTTGAAAAGCATAAATCGACTGAACGAAAACGAATATAATAACTTGTGATTCATGCTGGTTTGAAATTAAGACAATACTAGTTATATGTCCTTTCCCTCAAAAGGTGAGGGAAAAGTAAAAATGGATGATTAAAAAGCAGGACAGCTAAATTTCTCGCCCAATGGAGATATGTAAGTTAATACAGAGTATGTATGATATGTAAGTTAATACAGAGCATGTATGATATGTTAGTTAATTCAGAGTGCGGCGGAAAAGATGCGGCGCATTTATTGGAGACTAAAAAATAGGAATGGTTCCAGATAAATTTATATCCCTATAAAGTACATTGAAAGAAACTTTGTTTTAAGATGCTCAGAAGATGATCTCATGTAAAAAACGATCAGCCATGTCGAACAGTTTTAAAGTTTATTTCGGAAGTTCACCTTTGTTATTTGAATCAAGACCCGTGGAATCACTTTGACTCACTGAGTTATTGCTGTTTTCAGGTTTTCATTGCTCATGTTGGCCGCTGTTGATACATTCACGATTCGAGGTGCCTCCATAGGAGAAGATTGCATTGAGTCGATTTGAGTCTGGGGAATGTGGGGGCGACTGGAGATCACAGCATACTCTGGAAACATGTTGCATAAAATTCCGAGCGAACGTCGAGAGTGAAACGTGTTCAAACAACTCATTAGAACCATGGATCGTTCTAATTATGATTGACGAGTATTTTGATGGCCTTTGCATAAATAGCATTCTTAAGCATTTCACAGTAACGGTCCAAGGTCGCACTAACTGTTATAGATATTTGACAGGAAAATGCGATGCCACACTCTGAAATCTGCCATGACACACTATAGTTAGTCACCTTCGCAGGTTGCAGAGGTCGATGGTCAAATGCATCAGCTTAATGTCAGACTAGTCCGTCGAAAGTTTGATTCATAATCCATTCCTGAGAAACGGAAATACAGGTGCCAGTTAGGGGATTTCGTTTACAAATCTTTTCACAGCGAAGTCGAAATCGGAACCGTACTTTACGGTTACATAAAGTTTTTCTTGTTCTATTGCTGATATTTTTTAATAATCTATGGAATTGTCGCTCGCCATTGATAAACCCTATATTCTTGAGAAAAAATCATCCGTTTTTGATTGTTTCGAATCCGAAATATCTTCATAACTCACTCTTAGCAGTCGTGTGTAAAATAAGTTCTAACCCATGTAGCTAAATGATCCAACCGTTTAGAAGAAATAATAATACAATTATCCTTTAAAGTAGACGACTGGAACATCTCTCATCGTGAAGTACTGACCTGAATCGTTTGATCTCGTACTCCGTTTTATCAGGTGAACAGAGGTATAACCTGAGGCAAGACTTGAGCTTCAGAGAAAACCTCGTCCATCTTCCTTCACGATAAATGCAGCAACTTGCACCTGGCGCGCCAAGGCAAGAAATTCTTCACTCTAAGCTTCAATTACCAAAATTGGGCTGTAAAGTCATTCATTAGTACAATGTAAATGAGAAGGTTGGGTAAAAGACTCATTTTTCTCACTCTACGTAGCTATGAGCGATGGAGCAACGCACGGAATTTTCAAGAGAATACGCTAACGTTCAAGAATGATGAGGCCACAGCTGATTTAATGAGCTTCAAAAGAGCGCAACAATCTTAAGTCCCTGCAAAGGAGCTTACCCTACGCCTCTGGAAGGTGTTTTCAGTTTTTGACTGTAAAACCGATTCACGACATTTGACAGTCGCTCTATCAAAAATTGATGGAAAAGAATGCTAAAGCAGTTGAAGTTGGAAGAAATTGTTTCAGGCACTCTTTCGTGCTGATTTTGAAGTCACTTCTGCGAAGGTCACTATTGAACAATAATTGTATGGTTTCATTCATCTATGGGCCAAGATTAACAATATACTTCAAAAATAATGACAATCATCGAGGACACCTCATTACGGCCAATGCCGACAGAGCATTTGAATAAAACAACTAGCATCTATAGGTTGCTACTACTGTATGAAAACAATGCACTCCTACTTCATTATATTTTTTCCGCTACCTGAACAAATTTTTCGCACAGTAGTTTCTTCTGACAACAAACAACTTTCCTAATTATCCTTAGTATGTGACAGCGTCATTATGTTCATACGCCTTTGTTAGAAGGCTTTTGTAAAATTGGGTTGTGTTTGTCTAAGAGTTACTTATTATGAGAACACTTGATTAAATTAGGTATTTTTCAATCCACAAGTTCTGAAAAGGTGAAAATTTTTCCTATCTATTCATAAACAACTGGTGCAGCGCGGAATCTGAGCAGTAAAAAACTTTTTTTCAACATTTTGAGCTACAACGTTTTTAGTAAGAATTATCTATGTATATTTCAGTTTATCATGAGTGAAGTTATCAGAAAACTTAAGTCAAGTTTAGTTCATCAAGAGATCACCTAACGTTGCAGGAACCAAAGTTTCATCGTGTCTGATCCTTTTTGCTTTCGATGCATGTGCGAGTGGTTATATCGCAAACATCACTGCCCTCAAATTTTCGGGAATGTAGCAATAGGAATCTCACAGGACGCTCACGGCTGAGACGCAGGGCGCTCTCACACGCAGAACACATCAGATCGCTAGCATTAAATTCTACTCCTGCGAAATACCGCGCCGAGCTTGAGAAAAAATACTTCAGAGTACGTATCTTGAATGTTTCTTAATACTTCAGTGTACGTCTCTTGAACATATCTTAATACTTCAGTGTACGTCTCTTGAACATATCTTAATACTTCAGTGTACGTCTCTTGAACGTATCTTAATACTTCAGTGTACGTCTCTTGAACGTATCTTAATACTTCAATGTACGTCTCTTGAACGTATCTTAATACTTCAGTGTACGTCTCATGAACGTATCTTAATACTTCAGTATACGTCTCATGAACGTATCTTAATACTTCAGTGTACGTCTCATGAACGTATCTTAATACTTCAGTGTACGTATCTTGAACGAATCTTAATACTTCAGTGTACGTCTCATGAACGTATCTTAATACTTCAGTGTACGTCTCATGAACGTATCTAAATACTTCAGTGTACGTCTCTTGAACGTATCTTAATACTTCAGTGTACGTCTCTTGAACGTATCTTAATACTTCAGTGTACGTCTCTTGAACGTATCTTAATACTTCAGTGTACGTATCTTGAACGTATCTTAATACTTCAGTGTACGTCTCTTGAACGTATCTTAATACTTCAGTGTACGTCTCATGAACGTATCTTAATACTTCAGTGTACGTATCTTGAACGTATCTTAATACTTCAGTGTACGTCTCATGAACGTATCTTAATACTTCAGTGTACGTCTCATGAACGTATCTTAATACTTCAGTGTACGTCTCATGAACGTATCATATTACTTCAGTGTACGTCTCATGAACGTATCTTAATACTTCAGTGTACGTTTCTTGAACGTATCTTAATACTTCAGTGTACGTCTCTTGAACGTATCTTAGTGCTTGAGTGTACGTCTCTTGAACGTATCTTAATACTTCAGTGTACGTCTCTTGAACGTATCTTAATACTTCAGTATACGTCTCATGAACGTATCTTAATACTTCAGTGTACGTATCTTGAACGTATTTTAATATTTCAGTGTACGTATCTTGAACGTATCTTAATACTTCAGTGTACGTCTCTTTAACGTATCCTAATACTTCAGTGTGCGTCTCATGAACGTATCTTAATACTTCAGTGTACGTCTCTTGAACGTATCTTAATACTTCAGTGTACGTCTCTTGAACGTATCTTAATATTTCAGTGTACGTATCTTGAACGTATCTTAATACTTCAGTGTACGTCTCTTGAACGTGTCTTAATATTTCAGTGTACGTATCTTGAACGTATCTTAATATTTCAGTGTACGTATCTTGAACGTATCTTAGTGCTTGAGTGTACGTCTCTTGAACGTATCTTAATACTTCATTGTACGTCTCTTGAACGTATCTTAATACTTCAGTGTACGTCTCTTGAACGTATCTTAATACTTCAGTGTACGTCTCTTGAACGTATCTTAGTGCTTGAGTGTACGTCTCTTGAACGTATCTTAGTGCTTGAGTGTACGTATCTTGAACGTATCTTAGTGCTTGAGTGTACGTCTCTTGAAAGTATCTTGATACTTGAGTGTACGTATCTTGAACGTATCTTAGTGCTTGAGTGTACGTCTCTTGAATGTATCTTAGTGCTTGAGTGTACGTATCTTGAACGTATCTTAGTGCTTGAGTGTACGTATCTTGAACGTATCTTAGTGCTTGAGTGTACGTCTCTTGAACGTATCTTAATACTTCAGTGTACGTCTCTTGAACGTATCTTAGTGCTTGAGTGTACGCATCTTGAACGTATCTTAGTGCTTGAGTGTACGTATCTTGAACGTATCCTAGTGCTTGAGTGTACGTATCTTGAACGTATCTTAGTGCTTGAGTGTACGTATCTTGAACGTATCTTAGTGCTTGAGTGTACGTCTCTTGAACGTATCTTAATACTTCAGTGTACGTATCTTGAACGTATCTTAATATTTCAGTGTACGTATCTTGAACGTATCTTAATACTTCAGTGTACGTCTCTTGAACGTATCTTAATACTTCAGTGTACGTCTCATGAACGTATCTTAATACTTCAGTGTACGTCTCATGAACGTATCTTAATACTTCAGTGTACGTATCTTGAACGAATCGTAATACTTCAGTGTACGTCTCATGAACGTATCTTAATACTTCAGTGTACGTCTCATGAACGTATCTAAATACTTCAGTGTACGTCTCTTGAACGTATCTTAATACTTCAGTGTACGTCTCTTGAACGTATCTTAATACTTCAGTGTACGTCTCTTGAACGTATCTTAATACTTCAGTGTACGTATCTTGAACGTATCTTAATACTTCAGTGTACGTCTCTTGAACGTATCTTAATACTTCAGTGTACGTCTCATGAACGTATCTTAATACTTCAGTGTACGTATCTTGAACGTATCTTAATACTTCAGTGTACGTCTCTTGAACGTATCTTAGTGCTTGAGTGTACGTCTCTTGAACGTATCTTAGTGCTTGAGTGTACGTATCTTGAACGTATCTTAATACTTCAGTGTACGTCTCTTGAACGTATCTTAGTACTTCAGTGTACGTATCTTGAACGTATCTTATTGCTTGAGTGTACGTATCTTGAACGTATCTTAGTACTTGAGTGTACGTCTCTTGAACGTATCTTAGTGCTTGAGTGTACGTATCTTGAACGTATCTTAGTACTTGAGTGTACGTATCTTGAACGTATCTTAGTGCTTGAGTGTACGTATCTTGAACGTATCTTAGTACTTGAGTGTATGTCTCTTGAACGTATCTTAGTACTTGAGTGTACGTATCTTGAACGTATCTTAGTGCTTGAGTGTACGTATCTTGAACGTATCTTAGTACTTGAGTGTACGTATCTTGAACGTATCTTAGTACTTGAGTGTACGTATCTTGAACGTATCTTAGTGCTTGAGTGTACGTCTCTTGAACGTATCTTAGTACTTGAGTGTACGTATCTTGAACGTATCTTAGTACTTGAGTGTACGTCTCCTCTCCTTATTTTACGTTTTATGTTAACATAAAGTGCTGATTTAAACGATTTCAAATCACAAATGTATTAATTTTGTTTAAGATACGTACACTGAAGTATTTTAAACTAAATTAATACTTTTTTTCAATTGGAATCGGTTTTAAAATGAGAACTCCGTGTTAACATATTAAAACAGGTTCAATTGTGAAGCTATCTCTTGACATAAAATTACGGTAGCAATTTAACCTCTAGCATGAATTTGAATAACTTCATTTTTTTCTCCCATAATAATTCATTTTTTATGCTTTTCTTTTTCATATCGAAAAACAAAGTATAGCATTTTTGAATACTTTAAAATAACAATTTAAATGACGTTAATTTCACAAATGATCCTCTGTAGACTGCTCAAGGTAAAGAATTAAATTTAAAATTATTAATAGAACCTTTAACCCTTTTTCACCTGCATTATTACATTGTGAAACATTAATTAAGGATTTATTTCTATTATTATTATTAGCATTGAGGACATGTTATTAAAGATTTGCCATAGTTAATCATTTGAATTTCTTGCATAAAACTTTTTATACTTTTTGTCGGTCTTATGCTCTTAGCGAGAACTTTCGTACTCGAGGGTCTTTCGTGCAGCATTCAAATTGTATTGCAATGCATTCTCACTCGTATTCTACTTAAATTGAAGCCTTTCGAAGGTAAAGCTCTTCTGAAAAATGAAACCTAGAGATTTTTGTCGGCATTTGAAATTATGCCTTCAATGTGGTACCAACAATATCTGAAATTGAGAGAATATTGGAATTTGGTACAAACACGCAGGTGAAGAGTGTGTTCATTTCAGCGTAAATATAAAAAGATACATAAACATCTGTTATTCGATTTCATTATTTTTAAATCTGTTTTTAAACCTTGAAAAATTGTCAGATTTTTCAGAATCGAGCGCAGTAGCGGACACTGAACCTGGGCGCTGCATATTGAAGTGACTCACCCTCAAGGAAATTAAGCAATTCATTATTGTGAGCTCGATGGTTGATTCACTCCTCCTGAATCCCGATTGAATTTGAACGTATGAGGCACAGTGTGTGCGGAGCACTTCATGAGCTGCAAGACAAGGGATTTGAGTCATTAGCCGACCAACCCTCCATCCCCTTTAAAAGAATTAAATCTTTTCGGAGTTAAGTGCAGAGTGGCTTGGCACACAGGAAGCAGTGTTCGTAATATTCGTCGGCGTTTGCATATGAGCTCGGACGGAATACTCTTCCTTGAAGTTTAATTTAACCGGCGGTCTAACGTCTCAGTGTGTTTCCTGCGCTCTTTCAACAAAAATGTCCCTACAAAATAATCGGCAAGAATCAGTTTAAATTTCAATCTCCTGTCGACTTAAGTCTTCCCTAAAATGTGCCAAAATTTCAACGATAATTTATTTGGAACCGAAAATCGCTGTCCAGAGCTTCTGGGACCTTATTGAGCTGCTATATTTTTATTTATCCTTCATTGTAACATGTATTTTAATTTGATAATTTCGTGCGTGATTGCGGGATAATTTAATTTCCAAACGATGACCTGAAAATTGCTTCATTCCTTGTCATTACTCGATCCTCATACGTATGTTGCCCTGCAAATGAGAAACAAAGGATCCCGTCAATTCGATCACCATGCACAAAGACGAGATGGTTCTAACTGCGGCTGATGGGAGGTACTACTTTTGAGATTTGGAGCGTTTCGGGTTAGGAATTAATATTTAACATTAATATTTAATATTTCCGAAAAATCGACTTATCAGCTCAAACATTTAACATCTTTATATAATCGTCACTTGATCTTAGAAATGCAGAGAAAAATAGCATGGAGAGCAGCTGTTATCTCTACTTGAAACTTGTATCTGAATTGCGTCACGTCCAACTAAGAAAGTGTTATCTAATATCAATACGACTACTTGGTGAACAATCACTGTAAGGATCATTAGCTTCGTCACGGAAATAAAAATGACGTTAATCTCCCGCCTCCGAACACCTTCATGACATTGAGACAGAGTATTTAATATTTTTTGCGGAACTAGAGAGAATGAACGACTTACACGATGGGAAATGTTCTTCCTATTCTATTTAATGCTGCCAGAGACAATCTCTTGTACTGTCAGACAAGATCCTAAAGCATTGTCAGACAAAATTTCAATCAGTGTCATACTCGATCCTTAATGCTTATTAATAGAATCGGACTAGATCCATAGTATTGTCAGATAAGATCCAAATTATTTTCAGAAAAGAGCCTAGCAATGTAAAGCCAGACCTTTAGTAGTGTCAGACGAGATCCGTAGCAATGTCAGACAAGATTTCTATCAGTGTCAGATACGATCATTAATAGCATCGGACTGAAACCCCAGTAGTGTCAGATAAGATTCCTAGTAGCGTCCGACTAAATCCTTAGCAGAGTCAGACAAAATCCCCAGAAGTATCAGACAAGATCACTAATAGTGTCAGACAAGAACACCAATAGTGTCAGAGAAGAACACTAATAGTGTCAGAGAAGATCCCTAATGATATCAGACCAAATCTCGAATAATATCAGACAAGATCCCACTAGTGTCAGGAAAGGTCCCTCGTAGTGTCAGAGAAGATCCCCAGTAGTGTAAGACAAGATCTCATGTAGTGACAGAAAAGATTCCTAGTAAAGCCAGACGAATGTTTTTTTTTGCGTTCACGGACTGCTCAGAACCCTGGAAGATCAAAATATCTCATGGCGTTTGACGGCATGACTGAAATGCTTTGATATTTTGAACGAACGTCTGGGAAGCCATGCCTTCCTCACCTATCCTTACCTCTCCTCCCTTAAGAGTGATAGCATGAAAATCTAATTCATGTGGAATGTTTGAGAGTTATTTCCTGTTCGTACATGATATTTGTCACGTGTCATTCCCATCTAAAAAGTACTCGTTTTATATAACAACTTAAATAAGTTCTTTGGTAGTGTCATATGAGACTTTATATTTTTGAAGCTTTCTCTGCGAGACTCCCACCCAAAGTATCGTCTTAAAATCGTGTCTATGGTAGACCAGTAACTGTTGGAAGTAACATTGATCTGCGAAGGTCGTGAAGTCCATTTAAAAATTACACCAAATCTTTGAAGGATGTATTTCAATATGTGTTCCTCTCTAAATAGAGAGGAATTCAGCGGTAGTATGTTAAATTTAGAAAGTTTTGTTGAATTAAGCCTGATATCGCTGTTATCTAAGTGAATTATTTTCAATTAGTGTTACGTATTTGTGTCTTTATCGCGTCAAAATATTGAAACAAAACTTTAACAGAGAAGAAGCATATGAAACACTTCTACTTAACTCGATGGCCTGCAAGGACAGCAAGTTAGACGTTCAACCGGTTGGTCAGATATAAATTCCTACAACAAGGCGTTTGATCGCAAAGTGGAGTAATGGTACATTTGCTTCAGTCAATAATAAGGGACAAGCAGCAAAAATATCTCCTCCATCTAAAATGGTGCATTTTAAATGCCCGAAAAAATTAAAACTAAAAAATGAGTTAACGTTGTTATACTAATCATAAGCAGAAATTATTGAATAAAAGTGGAAGTAAAATTGGAAATCACTTTTAAAAAATACGTTCACTAGCTAATTAAGCTTCATAGTCTCTTAACTGATTAGTGGGCTTGATTAATTAAACTTTATAAGAGAAAGTAAAAAAAGGTTAAAAAATACTTGCTTTCGTTATAAATACATTAAAGAAGAGTACCTTGTAGTTTGGGCGCGCATGTCATGTGACGGTATTCAAATATTAACATGCAATTCAGAATCCTTTTAGAGTGAATGAAGAAAGACATATCGAAAACTGCGTACTTGCGCACACTTTTTACAATGTACAAAGTAATACTTGTAAAGACGACTGGTACTGAGGAAGGACGTCAGTCGTTTGTTCTCCGGTGCATTACCTCAGAAGTCAACCAAACAGAAGAGATTGCTTCTAACCTTCCGGCTAAGCTTCTTTTGATCTCTATTCGAGATACCTCGCAAAATTTCTCTCAATTCTTGAACTGAACTGAAATATAAGACGAAAACAAAACGAAAAGAAAAGAACACGCAACTAGGAGGACTAGTATTGCGAAATATCAGCTCTTTTATGTACAAATACTCACAAAACGACAAGCGTGTATAAATGCTCATCAAACGGCAGGCGTGTATAAATGCTCTTCAAACGACAGGTGTGTATAAATGTTTATCAAACGGCAGGCGTTTATAAATGCTCATTAAACAGCAGGCGTTTATAAATGCTCATCAAACGGCAGGCGTGTATAAATGCTCATCAAACGGCAGGCGTGTATAAATGCTCATCAAACGGCTGGCGTGTATAAATGCTCATCAAACGACAAGCGTGTATAAATGCTCATCAAACGGCAGGCGTGTATAAATGCTCATCAAACGGCAGGCGTGTATAAATGCTCATCAAACGGCAGGCGTGTATGAATGCTCATCAAACGACAAGCGTGTATAAATGCTCATCAAACGGCAGGCGTGTATAAATGCTCATCAAACGACAAGCGTGTATAAATGTTCACTGAACGACAAGCGTGTATAAATGCTCATCAAACGACAAGCGTGTATAAATGCTCATCAAACGGCAGGTGTGTATAAATGCTCATCAAACGACAGGTGTGTATAAATGCTCATCAAACGAAAAGCGTGTATAAATGCTCATCAAACGGCAGGCGTGTATAAATGCTCATCAAACGACAAGCGTGTCTTAATGCTCATCAAACGGCAGGTGTGTATAAATGCTCATCAAACGGCAGGCGTGTATAAATGCTCATCAAACGACAAGCGTGTCTTAATGCTCATCAAACGGCAGGCGTGTATAAATGCTTATCAAACGGCAGGTGTGTATAAATGCTCATCAAACGGCAGGCGTGTATAAATGCTCATCAAACGGCAGGCGTGTATAAATGCTCATCAAACGGCAGGCGTGTATAAATGCTTATCAAACGACAGGTGTGTATAAATGCTCATCAAACGACAGGTGTGTATAAATGCTCATCAAACGGCAGGCATGTATAAATGCTCATCAAACGGCAGGCGTGTATAAATGCTCATCAAACGACAGGTGTGTATAAAAGCTCATCAAACGACAGGTGTGTATAAATGCTCATCAAACGGCAGGCGTGTATAAATGCTCATCAAACGACAAGCGTGTATAAATGCTCATCAAACGGCAGGTGTGTATAAATGCTCATCAAACGACAAGCGTGTATAAATGCTCATCAAACGACAAGCGGGTATAAATTTTCATCAAACGACATCGATCGACGGAGTAACCTGATTGAAAGTCCGAGTGGCAGTTTGGAATCAGGAAAGTTTACCTAATTAACGCCCAGCGAGGATATCCAGGCACATGGTGAAAAATTTTTGTACGATAATTACAATGAGCCAGCGGGAGCTGTTGCCGCTGCTGTGTGCTGTGGTGGCGAGACTGAGTGGCGGCATCACACGCGCTGCTACATTTTATTATTTCACTATTCTGCTGGGAGTAAAATCATATATTCTCCGGGTGTTGTTATAAGGATGCCTGAAAAGCGCCCATATATATTTAAAGCTATGAAAAATATTTAAAATTCAGCTTTTTCAACTTTTAAGGCTAGCCAAACATTCAGAAATTATGTTTTATTTTTATTTTTAATTTTTTAATTTCCCGCCTCAAAATGAGTTTTTATCCCCCGGAAATTTTGCACAGATTTAAGCGTACTTTCTGGAATGCTCGTTCAAAAAAAAGAGGCCAGTGGTTGAGCATTCAAAACTTTCTTGACTGAAATCATTGGAATATTGTGAGGTTGGAGTTTTTCCTTAGCGGCATTTTCGACTTTTGTTTATTTACTGCGATTCATAAATGACTATTCGATTCATTAGCCAACCAACACTCAATAGAATAGCTCCAAAGAAAGTTCTTGCATTGATTTTCCTCCCCGCTATTTCATGAAAAATAAACATCGTATCGTTCAATTAAGGAAGTGGATCGAACGATTTTCATCGAAGGTGTTCCAGAAATTGGTACCTCATAAAATGTCTCTTCTCTGACGTAGCTCTTCTGCCACCACCGCGGATCAGTTGGCACACAAAAAAGATTTGAGTTGCCGCGACGCTTTGCTGTTCCACCACTCATAGCCTGCGTAACATCGTCGCTATCCGGCGTGCCTTGTTCATTTTGCGGCGTGCGATATCGTTAACCACTTCTGCCTTGTGCTCGAGTGGGAGTCATTTGAGGCAATCATTTGCGAGTTGGCTTCTGAGCGACAAAAAGTGTGTTCTTGGATGGTGGCTTGATTGCATCTATTGAGTTGATTTTTGCGTTCTGAAGAATAAAGTTCTCGACTCAAAAAGTATCCTGAGAACTTATGGCTCAACTTTCACTACTGTCAATACATGAAAACTCTTAATTTCGAGTTTATATAATCTTAATAACGAGTTACAATGAAAAGCCGATGTTACATAACCGTTTCAAAGCCGATTTCGATATATTAAAAATATCTGTGTGTTCAGGCTTCAAGATTTCATTTGTGAATAAAAAATTGCACCTGAATTTGGTTTTTGCAGTTAGTAAAGACTTTCTGCATTCGGACATAAAATCTTATCAATTTTTTTTATCATTACATAATTGGTCAATTTTTTAAAGGAGCTTCAGGGCTGTGACAAAAATCCTCAAAACCCTTCAGCCTGTTTCAGCATCGCATGTCCTATTCCGAATTCCCCTCGGGATTCTATTCTACATTTATCACGTAATGAACGTGGCTTGCGCTAGCAAACAAGCTCCATGTCAATTAGTTTTTCGGGGTCATTCCCCTGAATATCTGCCTGGATCAAACACATGCCAATCGCGGCCAGGAAAACAGCATCAAACATGAAAAAAATCAGTAACCAGGCTCTTGACAAGCGCAATTAAGCGACTTGATCCGTCTTGTAATTAGTTATTCCCCTGTGTGCTTCATAATTTTTTTTCAATAAAAATGTAAAACAATGTTGATACATTGTGTTTTAACTCTCATTTGACTACTCGAATAACTCTGTAGAACATTTTAGGTAGAATAATATGAATTTTCCTCTTTTTTAAGTCACTCATGAAAGTAATATGACACGAATCATTCACCCTGTTAAAAAAAATGGCAGTCTGTTCACTGGAGGTGCATTATACAAAATCCAGACATTCTCTTTGGAACAAGGAAACGTAAAATTGACTCAAGTTCAAAGCAACTTCCCGACCGAGCCATGACCCTCTCTCCGATAAGTTTTGTTTACCGAAGCAACTAAGGTAATAGCCGTAATTACGAAGGATGCTCTTGAGCCACTGCCTTGAGAAATCGTCCGTAAATACAAGCATTTCTCGCCCCGAACTTGCAGGGCTCCAGCGAAGCAAGAACAGAGAGACAGAGACGTGGGAGTGCAGCAACTAAACAAGCCGGAATGAGATGGCCTGTAAATTCGGCTGGGTTCTGCCTGAGGAAACCGTTGCATTTTAAATGAGAAATTTTGTGGGCATGCACGATGTTCTTTTCTTGTTTTGCACAAGAGAGTGTCCTTTGTCTGGCACGGTATTTGAGTTTTGAGATGGTTATAAACGAAGAGTTATTAATCTATAAAATAACTTACGAGATGTTTTAACACATGAACAATTCATAATTCTTTTCAATTATTTTTTCAAATAGGAGATATAACACACTTCTCTCTTCTGCTGAATGAAATATCTTAGAAACTTAAATTTAACTCTCATTGCTCTGTGAAGGACATCATGCAAAAGCTCACAATTTTATTGAAACAATCCTCTTAAGTGAAAATTTGGTAGAATTCAACTACGCAACTTGAATTTTATGCTTGGGATCGCCACGAAAAGAGCAAACTGCAATTTACGCCTTAATTGCCTCAAGTTCGGAATTACAGAAGGCCTTCCTAGAGCACGCTGGCTCCCTCGAGAAGTTAACAGCGCAGCAATTTGTTAAGGCCTCTCAAAAGCGCATTTTGAACAGCAGCCAAATTGGCAAAACTCTACCCAAGGTTTTCTCCTCGCCGTACATAATTTGCTTAACATAACACGCAGTCTAAGCTTCTACTAGAATTTCAGACAAAAACTTATAAAATGAGCGTTTTTGTTTAATGTACCACAAGTTTACGGACGATAATGTGGGTGAAATTCTTTCCCAATATTTACTTTCAAGCTAAATCTTACAACTCGTTTTTTATAAAATTATGATTTTAGCATAAGAACAAGGGATTTCGGTTTCCATTGGAATTTCGTACTTTAGAAGTTCTTGCGATAGGTTTCCTCTCTCATGTTTCATGAAAAATCAATTTCGAATTATTCAGCTTCGTAAGCGGATCTAAAACTGTCCGTTCGATGCGTTCTTGAGTCCCGTTTGTCACCCTTATTGCAGGTTACAAGAGAGGAACGATATAGTCTGGCACATTCACGTGCTGTTCGCTTCGCAGATAGTCCAACGCTATTCCTCACTTTCCTCTCACTCCAAGTGAAACAGACGTTAATTAGCGATGATGCCCCTAGCCCAGTTGGCCTCCTCCGGTCCCTCGATAACACTCATCACTTGGACGGAAGAGACCGCTGTTGGGCTAATAGTTGTGTCTCTCCGTGTACTAGACAGCGCGGTGCTTGCAAAAATATGTGCTACAAAATTTAGTTCTAAAGACCCTAACCTCTTGGAAACGATCAGCAGGTACCATGAAGTTGCCACTTCAAATGCAGGCGCGCATTTTGAAAACTTGAGCTCAGGAATGGTTCACGACTGCGGAACGTTTGGCAGGAAGCTAATCTTGCCACGCCATAGGAAAACACCTGCGTTAATGGAGCGCCTCTTCATCGGGGAGAGGAACCCTCTAGGTCACTCCAATACGCTTTTGTTAGGTGGAGCTGTGTACGGAAGCATGACCGTGAGCGAACGCATTCTCTCCTACGCAAAGCATTCTCTTTTATGCCGGCTAGGCTTGCAACAAAGATAGTGAGTCCGAGGGGTGTGGAATCGATTCCCCATCAATACGGATCACTGAGATAATCTCGAAATGAGATGTTGTTACTATTATCGTATAATCTTCTTCTTAGTGAATAAAAATTCATTTATGGCATGATTTCCTGTTATTTTCAAAGCGCCTTCACTGAACTCGATGAAGTACAGAATTAACGTCAGTGGATTATTACATGTACGGGAGATCGTTATTTGCAAGGACGTTTATAAAATATACACGAATGAAAATATGAGTCTATTAGTAAGCTAAATATAAGAATAATTAAATCAACTTGTATTTGATAACAATCTTCTCGAACTTGATTTGGTTAAACGAAATTTTGATTCATATCAATTCCAGCACGTTGAAAAAAGCATAAGAAAGCGCTCTAGAAGCTTATCTAGGCAGTATTTCTGTTATTTAAAGTGTGAGAAACAGTTTAATCGTTATTGCAATCTTTCTTACTGAGCAATTATAATTTGCTGATGTCCTACTTATAAATAAATTGCATGTCCACGTGAAGAGAGTCACAAATTTTAACCGGAATTTTATTTTTATTTTTCCATGCACATAAAACGTTATTGATGAATTTCGAATATTACAAAACATTTCAATGATCCGGGTCGTAAGCAAGGGTTTTGGCTTGAGCTACTTAAGCAATTTCGTGTTTAAAATAAAATTTACTCAGAATAACATTTTTTTAATTTTAAAATTACAATTAGAAATTTAAAACCAAAAATGTGATACACTAATATAAAATCTGGAGCATATAAGGTTTCAGGAACATTTTTATAGAGCACGACAAGGAAGTTTAATTAAGTTTTTCTACATATAGCTCGAAAATTCATGAAAGAGTATTTTTTGTACCTAATAACATAAGTTTTTGGAGCAACTTTCTTCGTTGAGATACTTTGCAATTTCTTTACAGTATTGAGTTTAACCGAAATTAAATTCTGAGTAATACATCGATTCGAACATTATACAGCGTGCGACAAAATTACCATCAAACCCATAAATTGCGTGAGTACTTTTGAAATCCCACATATAACCTTAGTTATTAGAGGCAGTTCTCTCTTGATTTCTGAGAGGTCTACGAAATGCACATGTAACAAAAGTTCACCCAATGTTTTTTTGGTTGATAAAAAGCAAAAATGTGGCTACGAGTCAATTTACCTTCAATCATCGACTTAAAATCCCCCATTTTTTTCAAGACAGCAACTAAGTGCTCACAAATTGATTATGCAGAGAGTGATTTTTTAATCACACTACTTTTCAAACAAAAAAATGGAATATTCAATAGAACGATTTTTAAATTAATTCATTGATTCGCCACACTACCCCCGCAGCAAAATGTAACATAGTAACATTGACAGTCATCATCATTTCATTTTATAAACGGGCATTTTTCAGATAATTATCGAAAGCATCAAATCGCGGTTGCCGTTTGGAGTCGTCGGCGCAGCTCGAGAGCGCGGCAGAGACGGCCTCATTAGCATGCACACCTCCTGGGATCTCTCTCATGGCCGGCACACGGAGGTGCAAACGACCCTCACTGGGACTGTAACTGACCGGGAGGTCGACTGGTGCTCAGTAATTCATTTTGCTCAGCTTTCCTCGCATTTACGCCGTTAATCTTGGTGGTACCTTTGCTGTGTAACAATCTAATTAAAGCAAGGACAGCAGGAGCAGATGCTCTCAACAATATTTTGGAATTCAAACATGACTTTTGGATATGTGTCTTTCATCAGCTAGGAAATTGAAACAGGGGTTAAGCGTCCAAAAGTTCATGTAACCACAAAATGATACGTGCTAAAAATTAACTTAAATTTTTATATAAAAACGTATAACACAGAGCAATCTTTGCTAGAAAAAATCTTTCTGAATCGTCCTGTTTTAAAAGCAAAATGTTCTAAAATTTGTTATTCTTGCTTTCCTTTTCTAATCCATGCTATTAGGCTCACTGGCGCACCCTAGGTCCAAATGAAGGCGCAAAAAATAGTCAATATATCAACGTATTATTCGCTCGTTTTTTGATCGTTAAAATGCGTATTGTCATTTAACCAATAATACCTGTTGTGTGTTTATTTATACATTTGTTTGGTGTCCGCTTCTTAAAAACATACGATGTCTGAGTTTGCGGTATCATGGATACCGAATTCCTCAGTGTATTGAAAGATGGCCTTGCATGCATTGATATGTTTGACATATTATCAGGATAGAATTGGTTAGGACATGATAGGTTAGGATAGGTAAGTAATGTTGACGGAATTTTTTCACGGGTCCACTTAGCTTTAAAGATGACATTGTCAGGGGAATTTCCACGGGTCCTGCTACTACCTAACAATACCCTTGGTACATTTGTTTGAAGTCCGCTCCTTCCATTTCTCTGTCACGCTTATAAGGATAGTTACAATGACCGTATCTGTGCTACGAGTTTCACCAGTGCGAGAGTACAATAATATTTTTCATCACGGGAACTGTTAGGATATATATTTTTGTTAGTCATCCACGTCTGGAAATTTTGTTCAAGAAAGGTATTGAATCCCGTCATTTTTGGCGGGCCGTGCACACTAGTAGGATATTATTGATGATTATGATAGCGTTCTTCAAATTAGGAACTTAACATTTGCTCCTGATTTTTTTGAGCAAACATCAAATCTAAAGTTATTCAACACATCTCACTGCATTGCATTTAATTCCATCTGAAAATAGAGCGTCATCATCCAATTACGGAAATAGAAGTAACACTATCACGTTGAAATGCACGCCATTAAATCCTTGTTTAATTAAATGATTCGGCAGCGTCAGCAGAGCTAGCAGTCCTTTCTGCTTTAATTGATGATTATAATAGACTCTGAGTAATTTGTATTAACATTCGCGTATCACATACGCATCTATGTGTACGAGTATATATCGAATATTAATGCTTGTGAATGGTGGCCACTTCGGTCTGAAAATTGCAGCATTTGGGCGTTGCTCTAAATAGAGGGCTGTTTTAGCTCTCATTTTCTTCGAATAATGTATATACTGTACATGGAAGCATTCCAGATGAATACATGTAGTGCAATAGTCAGATACAGCAGATAATGACCTTCAAAAAAGCCTCGAACTTCTAGCAGCCCTCTAAAGCAGCGGTATATAGGAAGGAGAACCTTCAGTATGGATGAATATGTACATTTACTCTTAGTTCACAGGGTTTGAACTTAGAGTAGAAACCGACCCAAAACAAGCAAGCAATTAACTGCGTATTACTGTTCTCGGTAGGGCATGTGATGGCATAGCGTCTTCGTTCTACAGGGCTCAATGTTATCACCCTCACCAGATTCTTCAGAGCTTGCAGATTTGCATACAAACGAACACAGAGAGGGAGTAGAGTTGCTCTAGTGCTGTAGCGTCCCTCTCGTTGCTCTTCACGTACTGATTGTGTTTCAATTGACTTCAGAATCAAGAGATGCTTGGGATGCAGTGCTACGTACTTCATTCAACCCCATGGATGTCATCTAAATGAGGAAAATTGTACGATTTTTTATCTCACCCTCTTTTCGACATGTATTGTTTTATTTTATTATTCCTGTTCGTAGACTTTTATAGCACTCTTTTCCGGACATTAGGAAGTTCTTACTCTACTTTATTCTCATTGGATTTAACTCAGATATTGCGAGTCTTTTGTGAAGATTTTTGGCTTCACTTTGTGTCAAAACGTGCCTAATAAATGAAATTCAACGAAACATTACATGCGTTGCAATAACGTAATATTCCCAATTATAATAGTTAATATTTTTGACTTACGTGTGTCACAAGGTGTTGATCCTGGCGTCTTAGAGAGGTCTTAAGTTGTCCCTGTATTTCGATCTGACGCTGCACCAAATCAGGCAAACTACCTAGTAATTTCTATTTTATCTATTTATATTATTTGAGCAAGTTTGTATAGATGTTATATTAGTTTTCAGAACGTGAACAACATTTTAACAAAATCACAGTAGGGGCTTCGGGTAAAATTCGATACTACTATGGCCATTTTTATCTTTATCCGAGACCTCTACATGGGTTTCCATACCAGAACATAACCTATTCGCCTTTTTCTAGATTTCCGAAAGGCATTTAAGACAGTCACTAAAGATATTATACTAAATAAGCTTAGGAATTACTGTTTTGAAGGAGTTGCTCATGCATTTTTGAACATTGATCCTACTAACAAAATCTATTTCACTGTTCGCAACTGCTAAGAACTAAATGTACGACCTGAAATTGAGGGCGTTCTGCAAGGATCAGTTTTGGGCCCCTAAGATTTCAATATTTCATGTAATAATATTACTTCTATTTCTGTCTTAAGTATTATTTTATTTGCCGATGATACTGTTTTCATATTAGATTGTCGATTCCCCATGCCGCTGTGCTAAGAATGAGAGTTTAAATGAAAAAAATTAAACTCTTAGCTACCGGTAAACGACCTCCGACGTGATTTTGTCCCAGGCCTCCTCGAGAGTTGCCTTCAGCGATTCGATTGACTGCACTGGACTTCACAAGCCTTCACATGCAAGATCCCTGAACAGAGAAGCCCATGAGGCATGGTGGTAGGTGACGATAGTCTCATGCGCCGCTTTCGAAGCCAATTTCTAAAAAAAATTACAAGGAAACAGCATGGAAAATGGCAATACATTCTTGAACAAAAAAGACGAACGACGCGATTGAAACGGATTGAGTAGCGAAAAAATAATTAAATTCAATTGTAATTCATCTCGTGTAACAGTGTTTTTGATTAACTCTGTGTACTTGAGCTTGAGATAAAAATGCAGCTATAACTAAGGCATTATAATTATTGTATCATATTTTGCTACTTCAACAATCATTTTTCATCGCTAACGTAAATTCAATTATGCACTACTCTTATTGCCTGTGAACAGTTGTCACGAGAAATGGTCCCTTCACCTCTTTGTTAACAATTCATTAACAAGAAGATCAGGTTCTCGGAATAGAGGAATGGCACACCTCCAGGCTATATACACAACACAAATTAAATGAATAATAATCGGCAATCACCGTACATATACTAAAAAAGAAAAGGTACTCACCGATGAGTTGATACACGACTTACATCCGCGCGATTCTGTGCGCACCTGTATCGATGAGCTGCCTTTGAATTGACGGATATTTATATACGCCATATGAATTCAGCATGAATTTAAAATTACGGCAGAACTGATACAATACGATAACATTGACTCACAATCTATGAACATGTCATTAGAACCCAGTTCAATTTTACAACCTGCCTCAAAGCCTACCCTACTGAATTACACACAATTGATATCCCAGTAAATCTGGCCGGCCAGCCCTTCCCTCACTTTCCCACACATGAATATGACAGAATACCCCTCAATTATTGTGGCGTTCAGCAGTACAGATGTGGTCATAACGTTCGTTCACACGTTCCTTCTCAAAGGCACAAATCCAGTTCAGTCTCCACAAGTGATTCTCAGTTCAAAAAAAATTTATGACGACCACCTTCCAAATCTCCACTTCTGACTTCTAGCGCGTAACCTCCAATCACGTTAGACATCTGCGACGACCGCCCTGCCTGCAAATGATTTATCAGCTCGTTACTTCTTTTAATTGCCAAAAAATTGTGCTCAAAATTATTTTAAATTTTTACGTTAATGTGACATTATTTTTCATGACTTTTATTTCAAAACTTCTTTTCAAAAGGAACTGTATATCTTATGATCCGAAATACTCCTTACCCGCCCAACTGTCGTTCAAATTATTACTTCATATACTGCACAGTTTGGTTACGATGTTTTCATTTCTGGAAAATAGACGTGACATTTTTTTAATTTCATTTTAATTTACGGGCTCAAAACAACTTATTCAACTTCCTCTATACGTTCAATATATTCAATATTTTCACTTATATTTTTCAGAATGCTTTTCCAGTATGACACTTGGTTACACGTACTTCTTTCTATGATGATGCACCGCGTTAGACTGCTCGCCTCTCATCAGCTCTGTCCCTCCGTTCAAAAGCTGTACTCCCCCTTTTCTTTGTGAGACCAATCGTGTTCTCACGGGCTTCTTGAGCGTCCTCCTAGACTTCCCTCTAACGTTCCCATTGGTTTTTCCTGAGGCTGTCCTTTTCTTATTTGCTGTTGAAATGTTTTGCCAAGCGCGCCGTAATCTCCGCCTTCTTCTGAGGTTGTTTGCTTTTCGATAATATCGCTCGCTCTCTAACGGACCTCCTAAGCCTACCATGGTGTGTCATAAATCTGTCACCCTCTTCTGTCCAGCGTCCTCAGCCCCAACGCTTACAAGTGCTTCCAATAAATTTCTCTCCATATGGTTCAGCCGAACCCTCTCAAGTTTCGCTGGCCTCTTCTCCCCATGTTATTTTAAGATCGCCCTGTCTACAAACACTTTTGTGGAAAGGTTTCTCTGCCCTGTAAGAGATCTTGTAACCAAGTTCCCTCACACATTCCTTCGTGGTAAAACAAATACAAAACTGCCCGATGCTTTTCAGAATGGCCTTACCAAAACATTCTTTCAACGAACGTGTGGACTCGATCACTCTCTGTACTGCTGAATGCGAACCCTACAATGTTTTTACAACACATAAAGCAAAACCCACTGAAGTATTTTTTTTTTTAAAGTAAAAAATTTGTTACACGTAAATTTATTACACATGATCAAAAACTCGAATTTATTACACATGGTTAAGATTTTCCCTAAATTCTCATTTTTAATTCGAAAATTGATTATTCTTGACAGATTCTCGACAGACTATTCTTAACAGATTCTCGACACAGTGATAAAAAGTTTTAACTTTGCTACAAGTTTAATACTGATTTTCTCTTTATGCCCAGAAACATTTTTTTTGCTTTCAAAAAATGAGAGAAACCATAATGTGAACCAAACAAATAATGGTACTGCTTGTAATGCTATAACTATCTTTGGGAAAACGTTAGTGCTTCGACTGCAACGATGATTGACGGGCAAATAAGTTCAGGTGCTTATGTGTTATTTCCAAGGTTTTTTTGCGATATAAAAACCTAAGAATGGAAAATCATATAAGTAAAGCTCAATCCTAATTAGAAGTTGGTTCTGGCATCAATGAGAGCCAATTTACACAAGCGTCTCAGTTTAGAACTTGATTAGAAGAATGACTAGAAGTTCTTATAATGAGTGAGAATCTTTGCCGTTCACAGAACTTCTACGAGGCATTGGCTTGATTAGAGGAATGGATAGAAGTATCAAGACTATGGACCTCTGATTAGACTAAAACTGAGAATGGTGAAAGAAAGAAAGAAGAAAAACGTTTATTTTCAAGTTGCCCCGTGAGATACATGACAACATATTGGCTTTTAAAAATTTCTTAATGTTAGACGTCCTAAAAAACTGAAAATCATTTAGAATCATTATGAAGTATGAGAAGTATGAGAAGACTGAAAATGATTAGAAGTACAAAACTCGAAGTATCAAGACAGGATCTTTGCCTAACACAAGACTTTTGCGAGGCTTCGGCTTGATTAGAAGAATGATTAGAAGTATCACGAGTGAGAATCTTTGCCTTTTACGAAACCTCTATGAGGCTCTGGCTACTTCCATGATACAAGAGGAGATAGAATACGCTTTAATGACCATTTTATACTCATAAAACATTCCTTATCATTTCGTTTTGTTTCCTTTTCCTGGCTACAAGCGCTTTCATTTTACAATAAAAGGAAGAGCTCCTCTAAAAAAGTTCAAAGAGCTCGAAAGTAGCAAAAAATTTGTTTCCAGAAATTCAGGAAATAAAGGCCAAGAGACTTCGTAAAGTGTCCAGGCGAATTTTTGCCTCCGAATATGATCGAACTGCATCGAATGAAATAACACCCGGAGCTGTCGGTTGTTCGTTTTCAATGACTTCATTGTATGTGAGAAGGCAGTCAACTTTTTTATGATGAGGGGTTCGAACAATTTTGTTTTTAAAACCAATGCCAAGAAAAAAACAGGTCGTTAACAGAGATTGGATAAAATTTTCTTGAGTCATGCACCATAAAGGAATAATATTTGTGTGTTTTTGGGGGTCTCGCCGAAGCATAAGGAAAAATATCTTTTAATGAATATGGAAACTAATACGCTTGTAATGTCAAAAATTTAACATCAGGCATTCTCTTGCAAATAAATTTCGAGCTTGAAACTCCTAATAGTTGAACTTAATGGAGACAGAGCCACTGATGTTTAATTAGCGCGAAATACTGTGTAAAATTATTTTCTGATACGACCGTGGGATATTTATTTCATTTAGACACTTTTTTAATTGCTGTAATTGGAAGTTCTTTGAAAATGAAATCACAATTCTCGTCGAAGCTTGCAATTTTGAAAGGCACTCTGGACATTCATTGCCATTTAGAACTGCTGCTTTTGTTATATTTCATTCGAGAAAATGAAATCAATCCTAGTAATTTCTGCTCATGGCCAGGACAGAAATTTATACGCATCATTGAGCCCAAAATTGATCAAATGGGAGCCTAATTTATTCGAGCGAAAATGCTGCGATAGAATCTATTCTTTTAAGTTATTTCACTGTATCCTGATTGCTAGATGTTTGTGCAGTTATATATCAAATTAAAACTATGATGAAAATGAGCCATTTTTGAAGGCATGAGTGCATCGTAAATCCTTACCAACAACTACGAGATTGAGGCCCCGTATAATTTACCAGGACTAGAGAAACATTGCTTCTTCTTTAGCCAGATTTAAACTTAATGACTGAACATAACTTCGAACGTCTTTTTAACGGGTAATCAACCTATAAACATTTTTACTGGTTTAACGAATCTTTAAAAGTTTAATGATTCTTTGAAAACTGTTAAAATGTATTCATGTTCATAAGGCTCATGAACCTATTAAACTTAGTTCTCAATATACTTCTACCAAAATTTGGAGTAAGTAAGTTATAAGTGATATCGCTGCTCATTTCCCCTCCCGCCAAGTAAGAAATTTAGGAAAGCATTCTCCTCCTTAGCAAGCACAAAAGATATATCAGTTTCTGTGTCTACTCAGCGATGCGAGCTAAAGCTTGCAAAAATGTTATCGCTCGAGTCTGGAGGATCACTGGAATATTTTTCTAAAAGTCCTAACTTTGGACACAAAGGCCGTGTCTGAATATGACTCAGAGCCGCGCAGGCGCTCTCCTCACAGCCCGACTTTACACCAGCGCCACAGGAACACATCTCGGCTTCCCAAAGAGAAGCTAAGGCTCCGAAAGCTCTGGAGGTGACGTAAAAAAAATTATTTTAATATGGGGAAAAATACCCCATGCACAAATTGGTTGAAAATTTGTGTGGTTAATATTGGGAGCTTCTGTTCTTTAAATGATGCACCTACGTATGTGTAGTCTTCTTCAGCTTGTTCGAATAACGAGAGTAAAGGGGTAAGCGAAATTAATCATACAATATCACATGTAATTTGAAGTATTTTTTCTTTTTCATGGAGCGTGGGTGTTGAATTTGGATTAAATTTTCCTTAAAAAATTTAGTGATTTTATCTTAAAAATAAGTGTTCCATTCTACCGAAAGCACTGGTGCCCTGCATTCCAAAATTTTGTCGTGATATAGAGTATATTAGGCATATATATATGAAAACCGACGCTATAGAGGCGAACAACCGGCTCTATGAGCAGCCGTGCGCGGATCGTGAGGGGTATAAGGGGTGTAACGAGAAGGAAGGAGCACGTAGGGGGTAGAGGCTGTATCAAGAGCTAGTCCGAAACACATCACATATACAGGAGTTATTGTAAATAAACAAAATAGCACAAAAAAATAGTGGGTTAAAAAGATTATTAGCTACGAGCAGGGGACTAAAGAATCTTGGTATTTGAGAGTAAAGAGCGGAGTAATTTCAAACTGGAAAGAGGGACACGTCGCATAAGGGAAGTGACGCTTAAGGACGAACCAATTAGAGGGCGAGGATTTTCGCGGGCATCCCGCACAACCCACTATATGCGTCCTTTGTGGGGGTGAGGTATAAAAGCTAGGCTTGAACAAGCAGCGGTCTATTTCTGCGTGATCCTGACTAAGTGAAGATGTAGGGTTCCAAGATCTTCGAGGGGAGGTGAGATGTTGTTCTTTGTTATTTACTAGAAAAGTGAAGGGAGTCTTAATATCGAGTAACGTTAGCAGTTTAATGCGAAATTAGTTCTTTGGGTTTTCACTTTTAGAATATTCTCAAACAGGGAGTGTGTAGAGTTTCATGTTGATATTTGGGTAGAAGTTCGAGGGTGTGATTATTTCTCATAAGGAAATCAGAATATTCGTGTGTTTATGGGATTATTGAAGTGCAGGCTAAATGGTTTTCATTTAAACTGTTTCCGAATGTCATTAGGCGGGATTTAATAACGTTCATGTCTCGGGGAATAGATTACTCAACCCCGCTTATTATTTGCACAGGCGGATTGGGAAGCTGGCCTACGCGGCAGCTGAGACATCTCGGTAACTGACCTCTCTGCCGCTGCGACGGGAGATTCTCTGCAGCTTGCAGCACGCAGGATCCTTGACGGAGAAATGTCGCTGAGCGGTATAGCAAAACATCTGAGGGAGAACTTTCACTGAGTTGGATGAAGAAAGACGGTCCTTTTGGTGAACGAACCAGGGGATCCGACTGCCGCCATGATTCCCATTGGGACTGCAGCTTGTGAAATTTTGTGTTGTAGAGAATTTGGAACAGTGCTATAGAGAGAACATTGGAAATCAAAAGTGGCACTCTGAACAGTGCATTCAAAATGTGGCACGCTGTGTGATGAACTTGTGTCTGATGTTAACGCGATAAAATATGAAGCATTCCTATATTTTTGGAGACCTTGCTGTGAGTCAAGGTTCGATGTTTGTTTTTGGCATAACCATTTCTCTTTATGTGTGCGCTAGCCAGGATATTCATTTCATGGTGCTAATTTCTTGTATTGTGCGAAATTCACTGTTGAATAGTTGCCAAGAAATTCTATGCAGCCAAGGTGTAGCCATCTCATTGTGTCGGATAAAACTGTCATGTCGCTAAGCAGGAGCATCTTGCCTGAGGGCATTGGTGTGCAATTATTGTGGCGATACATATATATATTTCCCTGTGACCATATCCACGTGTTCATCTTAAAATAAATGTTTAATTTTCAATGCTCATTATTTTCCATGCTTATTTATGTGGGTAACGTGCAAGCACAAAGGTGTACATTATATTTATTCAGGGGTTGAAAATCCTCTCATGCGTACGTGATTAATAACCTTTTCACGTATCGCGACAATTTCTTCCAGCTCTGAATAGAGTTGGTAGTCGTATTATCACTATCAAAAATGTTGTACATAGAGAATATTAAGCTAAAGTCCATTGCTCTCATTTGCGAACATGAGGCCATTTACATCTGATCAGACCTCATTCGCAAACAGTAAAACTTTCTATTCAGAGAACTTTTCGACTCCCGCATCGTGTCAGTGCAACGAACCTTACCCAAGTGCAAATTTTTTTTCATGTCCTAATGCAATGACGCCTTGTCACGATATTAACTGCCTTCCATGCATGGTGTTGAGGTATGGTAAGCAAAAGTCTGAGATGAAGTTCGCAAGTATGGCATTGCAGCCTTGCAGTGTAGACGAATAGTTCGCCCTAGTAGAAATAATGTAAAACCAATCAATTTAATTACGAGGCCAACCAAACATTTCGCATACTTGTGCATCTTCCAGCCCCTGCTAACCTCATGCAACAATTCGCTTAAACTTTACTCGCTAATTTTTAATGTGATGTGAAACTTAAAATAAAATTTGAGTGTTTTGAACTAGCACGCTCGTAAGATCAAAGTGCAGCGGACCTTGCGTTTGAAAACCATTTTTTGAGAATTTTTAGTGCTCCCAGGACGTCAATTAGTAATCAGCTATGATGTTCAAGTGACGAGAAATAAAATAAGGGAACATGAAAAGTATAATGGTCAGACATCGTAAAAAAGAACACTCTCGCTCTCCACCTTTCTTTACCTGCGAGTCAGGTAAACATTAGACCCTTTTACTGGAGCTATATTTCCTTGAAACGTTACGGTGAAGATACAGCGCTAATCTAACACAGCACTCACATATCTTGGTGCTGATTATATTGACAGTTATTTTTAGTTAAGTGTTCATAATTTTTAAGAGAATTCTTTTAATTCCCGTGTGTTATACGTTATATTTCTTTACGTTGATGATGTACAATTAGGAGCTGGAAGAGGCATTCAGGGTTTATATTATTTCAGATTTTTTTTGTGCTGAGCATATATCTGCCGAGTTTCTGTGGTATACACATACTCCTGTGTACATACAGGGTGGCTGCTAAAAATGTATAGCTTTTAAAATTGCCATAACCCTTTTCACAGACAGGATAGGGAAACAAAACTGATATTATTGGAAAGAAGAAGATTTAATTTTTAATTTTTGCTTTACTTTGCTGGACCTACGATTCAAAATGCACGCCACGAGCAGCGATACGTTTCAACATTTTCCGCTGTGCGTTCAGGAACTTTTCTCCAGATCTTCCTTTATTGATGTTTCTTATAATAAACTGGGACTGCCGCTTTTGCAAGTTCCTCTAAATCGTTATTTTGTTGAGTTTGAATCGGTATTCCAAGAAGAATTTCGTCTAAGTCCCGACGATGGATCCAATTTTCATCGTTTCTTCGATGATGAACTTGCGTTGTTGAAGAGTCAGTCGTGCCGTGTTTGCTGGTTACAATAATCTTCTCTCCAGCACCCTTGATGTTTATGCCTATTTGGAGGGTATACCAGATACGTGAGAAAGCATTGAACTATGTCCTTTCGGATTTTCTATGTTATGATCTACTATTTTATACACATATCTAAAAAGTTATTGGAATTTCAAAATGTATGGATTTTTAGCAACAATCCTGGATATGAGTATATACAATATATATATATATATATATATATATATATATATATATATATATATATATATATATATATATACAATATATATAATTTATTATATATGTTTAATTAATAAATATTCCATTGTTTTTGTCAATAATTTGTTTATTTATTTTCTCCAGTTGTCTTATCATATTTTTTGTTCACCAGTCGTGAAGCTAAAAATTTTTCCGAAATTCATATCATTCAAATTGCGCGACGCGTTTCGTCCTTCTTCGGACATCTTCAGGCTAAATTTTTTTTTAGGTTTTGCAGCTACATGGATCGAATGCTAGTTCAATGGCTGCTCCTTTAGGAGCAGCCATTTACATTGTAACACATCCATGGCACCCTAAAAGATGAGGCACAAATTTTGAGCTTATGGATCTAACTTAAAATTAATCGAGCATATAAAAGAAATATGGTAATATCAGATTGATGAAGATGATGTTTGATATTCTCGTCAACGTATTTCTACGGTAGAATAAATAATTTCAACCCCCACTGAACACCTTGACTCTGTAGTGATACATACATTTGTGTACCACTAGGCATCTTGCTAATATACGTAACGACATAAATGTGTTGAATTTCACTTATTTCAAAACCTTTTTGGAAAAATATTTACCCTAGAAGCAAAAATGTTTTCGAACAATTATATTTTCTACACTAATAAGAAAGTATAAAATAAATTCGAGTGACAAAGTCGGATTATCAGTTTTGGTGTATCCAACCTTACTTAGCCAACCGAAACAACCGCGCAAACGCAGCCAACGTATTAAGGAAATTAGCGACCAACACCCGCAGTATTAGCCTAAAATAACCAGTCAAGCGATGCAAATGGCTTGGCGGCCCTGGCCGTCAGCACAAGTCATGTCAAATAAACACAGAACTAAAGCAATATAGGTAATGGGGGCTTAGGCCGGTCAGCTTCTGCCAGACCTGCCTGAGCACTCAATCAGACTCCAAGTAAAGCATTTATTTTTGACACGCATTATTTCTCGCTGATATATGTTTTCAGGGAATGCGTACAGCAAATTATGCATAGCGAGAGAATGGAGATATTCTTAAAAAAAACATCGATACCATGAGCAAAAATGGAATTATGGGCCCTGCAATAGCTAGAATTCAAACATATTGAACAAATGCAAGTTAAACTCTATTTACTCGTAGGAGTAGTTGTCAACTTAGTATGATTGCTTTTGACACGTACCTTTGACCTATAACTGGGTAGCCTAAAAATAAAATATTGTAAAACTCTAAAGGTGTCATTGAACGACTTTAAATTTTACTTTGAATGAACAATGTTCAAATATTCTGCTCCTCTCGGTTGAGGTTTAAAATGCAGCGAGAGCTGAGGTAGAATTCATTATTTTCAGTTAATCGTTGACCTGTAATGTAAAGCGATTGGCTTCAGAATGAGGTGGTATAGGTAAATTTTCTACTGCTAAAGTAAATTCCTATTCCACACATAATTTATTTCCTAATTATTATAGAAAAACAGCAATCAATGTAACAGCGAATGTAATAATACAATAACATCAGGTCTTCCAAGCTCAGGAACCGAGCTTGTCATTTGAAGTCTTACAGACTCGTAAATTTTTGTACAATTAGTTCACCAATGCTAGAGATAATTTTGGAACAGAAGTCCAGGACTAGGTCCACACACAATTCAAGTAAAATCAATTTGTAGGAGCTTCGATGGGTAAATTTTGCTCTCACAATGTAATGCAACCTCGCAACAGATGAGTAACAGCAAAAATTGAATAAATTATATTGAATATTTTCATATACCTCATGGAGGCTTACGATGAGAAAATAATTACATTTGCACAAACGCTCTTGTCTTTGCTGATATCATTTTCATTTCCTTTGAATTTTATCACATACATTTCAAGTTTTTTGGTGAGCACAGTATTTCATTTTTACAAATTCTCTCGTCCTTGCTACATTGGGTCATTAAAACACCTGACTTTACATAGGCCTTGTCCCGAATCAACAGCTTCGTACGTCACCCTCACTATATGCGCGACTTGACAAACGTACCCGAGTGACGGCAGCGAGCTCCAGAAATTTCGCGACATTTGTTCTTGTTAACTTTGACGGATCAGCACTTAGGAATATAGGCTTCTAGCTTTTCGTTGGGTATAATTACTCGTGCTCGGCTGGAGTTATAATTCACGCCGAACGAGAGTTTGAATCTTTTAATATTTATTTAAGTGACACGTGAATGATCAGATTTTTTTGTTCATTGCACCTTTCTGACGACCGCCGTTATCAGACTAGCACTAGCATCAAGGTGTCACCCACCTTGGGTGGAAATGTCAGAAGCACATTGAGGTATAAGTTAAAATATGTAATAAAATATGTATGAGTTGTTCATAAAAATGGATTTTGAAATCCACGAAGGGCGATGGAGGCTTAAGTTGGGTGTTAACGCAGAAAGAGGATCTACGATTTCTGCAATTATACGTGAAAGGTTTGCGATTTGTTTCATTCGTATCGGTATAAAAGACGCAACCTCTGAAGTTTTGGCTTGTGAATATTGTATTGGAACTCTTTAGCTAATTATTATTCTTCAATTTCCGTGTTGATTTAGAATACTGATAAGAAATATAGAAGGTCGTGTGTAGAACCCCAAAACATTGATATCTGTACAGTATGTTAAATTCAATGAAAAATATATTCTCTGAGATTTCTCAAAGCAAAAAATAACCTCAAAAATTCATGCAACCAGACTCGCTTGATGGGCTTTGCTCTAAGAAATTAATCTGTCGCGGTGTCAGAGGGCATCTTGCGTAATTATAGTATATGACCTTGTTGATGTAGCCAAGTTCAAAATTTCGTCCTTGTTTTGACGCCAGCAGAGCAGGTAATTAGTCTGCTTTCAACGGACCAAAAAGAATCTAATGAAACAGCAGGGCAATTCGCATGCAAGTCAGGCCGTGTTTTGATGTGACGGTTACGTGTGAGTACAAACAGCCTTGAAGCGAGATGCGCCCTCTTCCACTATTCTACCATACCCTGGGATCTATCAAACGTACACAAGGAACAAAAAACGAATTTAAAATAAGCAACGAAAGAGTCAAAACTTACTTGCATGTAAAGTAGACTGGATCTCCGGATGGCCAATGTTCTGAATCTTTGACGCTTATTTTCTGAGACCAAGTTGAATAGAATGTTTCGGCACCACTGGTACAACAAACGTATTCTGAAAAAGAAGAAATTATAACGCGCGAATTTCATCTGTACTTTTTCCACAAATGGGTGAAACTTTTCAAGTTTTAAAAACCACAAGACAAAGGCAGGTAAAAACATACTAGTTTAAAATTATTTTACTCTAGAGCTTTCGAGCAATCATTGCTCATCTTCAGTAGACACTGTAAAAGGCAGAAATATCGTACATAAGTAATCGTATGACATAAGAAAAAATTATAGAAAATCAAAGATAAAAACAAAATTACATATAAACCTAACTTAAAATGTTTAATGGCACAGATGAATCACAGCTATTTAAGGTTGGCTTGCGGTGATGAATTAGAATGCTTTCAGCCAACCTAAGATCAAAAACTTTGCATTTGGCTATAACTTTGAAACTATTTAAGCGTATTGGATGGTCATTCTCATCTGCGTGATCTCTGATTTTGCTATGAAGCGGTGTAGTTACCGGTCGGTCAGTACGGGCCGACCTACCCCTATGCTCTGCGATGCGCGTGTGGAGGTGACGAGATGTCTCCCCACAATAGGTAGCTTCACACTGGCTACACTTATACCAATAAACGACATCGCCGAGCAACATAGTGGGAATTTGGTCGTTTACCCTAAACAAACTGCCAATGGTTAACCTATTGCGAAACACGATTTTTACTTTGAGTTGTGGGTAAAGTTCATTTAATATAGACAGAACACGCTTCTTTATACTATCATCGATTAGCCAGTTGGTATATGGTATGCTAAAATACAAATCTTTACGAGGGACAGTTGAAACAATAGGTCGATTTTTGTAAAAACTATCAAGTCTGCGGCTTAACATATTACACACCAATGCATGTGGATATCCATTACGGCAGAAAAAACCTTCTAAAAAATCTAACTCTTTAGTAAGGGAAACATAATTAGAACAAACTCTGTACGCTCTAAAAAATAAACCGGTGATAAGACTAATTTTGTACGCTAATGAAATAGCACTGTTAAATTTAAGGCCCAGTCCAGTGAAAGTTGGTTTTCGATATAAACCTGTTGAAAAGGAAGATGGATGCTTAGTAACCTCTACATCTAAAAACGGCAAGCAATTATTTTTCTCTATTTCATTGGTAAATGTAATTGATTCGTGCTGAGCATTCAAATATTTCAAAGAATGTTAGCTGTGAAGATAAGGTGAACCGCTTTGTGAATGATTTATGTAAAGAAGGCATTATCGATGTTAACCAAAAGTTTTATCTCGACCGATTTTTATAGATTTTTTGCCCAATCGAGCGTCAATTTTGTGAACATGTGAACACTTTTTGGCGTACAAATTTAAAATAATTCCATCACATCATTTGGTTTTTGACTATCAATCTAAAAAAATGCTTTTCAATTCGATTGAATCTGCAAACTTGGCTTGGACTCCAATTATAAGTACATCAATTTTCTAAAAAATCTCCTACATTAGCTCACGGATGAAGTAGACTGCAGCTATAACAAAAAGTTGTGTTGAATCGTTTGACTTCAATAAGTTATCGATTTACCTTACCGCGTAAGGGTTAAAAAAGTATTTTCATCCTATTTTTGTAATTCCAGCATTCGCTCCAATTTTAAGCAATTAATTTTCTACAAATGTGTATATTGTTACCAGCACAGACACACAAAACTAGCATGCAACAATACTTATCAGCATCTTGAGCTGATTAAGCTGTAAAGCTTCCATGGCAACCTAAGAGATGAGGCACAAATTTTGAACTTATGGATCTAACTTGAAATCAATCGAGCATATATAAGAAATATGGTAATATCAGATTGATGAAGATGGTGTTTGATATTTTCATCAACGTATTTCATCGGCAGAAGTTTTTATTAACGTGGGCTGCTCTATGGATAGAATTATATTCAGCCCAGTCTGTGAAGTGTTGAATGTAGCTTATAAAGAATATTTTGATCGTTATTTTTACAAGCTAATTTTTTTTATTTTATCAGCATTTGTCTGCACGTATAATATTTAGGTTTACTACTGAAATAGGAGAACGTTGGTACTTGTTTTATGTAGAATTTGAAAATTTGCTGCTATCGAAAAAGAAAGTTATTTTTGAGGTTTGACTTTTGAGTTATATAGGAATATCTACCCTCAAGTAATCAAGGTAGTCTTTTTATGCTTGAAATTGCTATCGAAGGTCAAAACTTTCATTAGTTTTGAGTATTATGAACTTAAAGATCCAAAGATAAACTCGGTAGCAGTCAGAAAATTACATAATTACTAAGTTCTTAGATGCATCATTCACGCAACCGTTGTATTTCAATTTAAAAATTGCCCTTATAATATTTTATTTTAGCATGGGAACTACGTCAGTTTCATTTTTTTTGTGCTAGACAAGGTTTCTATACCATTTGCATATATGAATGGTTCAATATGCTGAAATTTTTTTACCGCTTCTCTTGGAGAAAAGTGCTTGACTTTGCACAAAATTCCGAATTGATTTAATTTTTAAAGGCATTTTTTTTGGCAGTATATTGCGCCAAAAATTTCCGCTGATAGCCTCATGATTTTTTACCGCTTATCCTAATGCTGAGTGGACCTTTTTCTTTTAAGAGAAAATTTGGTTTTGTATTTAGCGGTGTTGACATTCATTGAGATTTTGTTTACAAGGAGCTAGAGAGAAACGTTTTTAATTTTCTGGTTCATTTCGTTGGGATTTTTACATTGTTTCCTAGGAAAGCAACTCGGTGACATTGTGTCATCGAACAAAAGAGCATGAATTCAAAGCAAATATCGGATTTTACTATATTGTGTCCAAAAATAAAAAATGAAAGAGGCCCGAGGACTGATCTTTAGGGTTTCTAGAGGTCATGCTTTGTAGTGCTGATTTCAAATTGCCGAATGCTTTATACCGATTTCTGTTTGCAAAATGATATAAATCACTCGTGAAGAAGACTCTTTACGCCAATGTAACACAGCTTGAACGGATTGATAAGGGATCTACACAGTAAAGACTTTTTTAAATTCCAAGTAAATGGGAAGTACAGTTTTTTTCAAATATTTAAAAGGGGCAATTGTAGATGAGTTAGAAAGGCTCAAGTTGTTTTATTTGTAGGATCAACAAGCGAACGATTTCTCATAGAAGTATGCGTTTATGCACCCCGTGTATATAAGTATTGGCTCAAGTTGTTTTATTTATAGGTTTAACAACCGAACTATGTATTTCTCATAGAAGTATGAACTTATGCATCCTATATAAGTAACTATACTCTGCTATATTTATTCTTTTCGAAAATTAGACTGAAGATCGTCAATGCGAATATTGGCTCATAGTTACTCTCGCATGTTTTACCATCGCTGAAAATATGAAATTGGCTGGTCAATTTTTAGTGAATTAGGAAAGATGTTAGATTAGATCGATTTGTTTAGAATATTCACAACAATAGGAGGAAGCACCTCATTGGAAGCACCTTGTTTTCACCTCTTGTGAAAATGACTTGGAAACGAATTTGTTCACCCATGATTTATTGTTATTGATCTAATGCTGATCAGGATGATTTGTTTTAAAAATCAGCAACAAAGAGAGGAAGTAGTTCTATCTGAGATGAAGTTTTCACGCTTGACTTATGGGGATTGCTCTAATGTATTTAGAAACATCCGAGGCACTCTCTAAGCAAAATAGGAAAAATGGTTTGATATCGAGTCTGCGGGGAGTGTTGGAATATTGCAATAATGCTTTACTTTTTCAGGGTTGTTTTAACCTGAAAACATAATAATCATTGAATACATCTCCGGTGTTTTTTATTTTGATGTGATATAAAAATTTTTATGATAGTTTTCAAAGTGCTTTGGGAATTATTTTTCATTCAGTAAACAGAATTCAAAAGACTTTCATTTCCTTTCTCATCATGTGTGGACTGAGTGAAACGTTCAATGGCGTAGTTCTCTTTAAGAGCGCTAATTGGGCCGACAAGATTATTCTTCGATAAAATAAATCCTCCTTTCTACAATGTATCGAACATTCGCGAATATTAATGAATGTTCGGTGCATTTCAAAAAGGAGAATTTTCCTGTCACTGAGCTACGACATGTATGCCTGTAATATGTTTTAACGGAAATGATTTCTCTGGTGATCCAGAACTTTTTGCATATGTTTTTGGCACAACTACACAGCATCCCTTATTAGAACGATCAATGTTATTAGAACGATCAATGTTATTATAAAGATCAATGAAAGGGTTTTCAATGTCTTCTGTGGCCTTTAAAATGTGGCTTAAAAGATTGTTCATAATAAAGTTTCATTAATTTCATGACGGTCTGTAAATTTACGTTACTGATAAAAGTTCATCATCAAGGACTCAAGTTGGCACACTTAGTACCAGAAAGGGTTGAGATAACGTTCTGTACTGATAATAAGCCTCATTTTCGGCTTGCTCTGTGTCTTTGCTTCTCTAGAATCAGTAAGAAACGAGTGTAATGCATTTACAAGCAGCCAGTGAGTAAAGAAAGCAAACTGCATTTCCCACTAGCAAGTCTGACAGCAGAGTTTCCCCACTAGGCCCTCCAGCTAACCTAAAAATGTTAATGCTCTCTATGGCAGCAAAACTTCAGTTCACATTTGTTTTGAAGTAAGCTCAGTCTATCTAGAAATTTGCAGTCACGCTGGCATTCCCCAGGCAGCAGGCGAGATAGAACGCGGTGCGGGGTGCACTTCTGGAAGCTTAGCCTCATGTTTCTTGAAGAGATTGCTCCGAGCTTCGTCGTGGTCCGCTGCTGTGAGTGCTGTAGAATTACACGCTTTTGGTAAGAAATTTTTTTCGACATGGGATTGAGAAATTTCGAAGGAAGAGCAAACAAAAAACTCGTACATCTTTGCAAATAATAATTCTTATGTCACGGGAGACGTTTGATAAGTTGGCTTCTAGCGGAATTTATCGCATGAATATTAACGTATCAATAAAAATCATGTTCTTGCAAACGTAATGTCCGAGTTTTGGAACGGATGTTTAAAATTATATTCATCAATTATTTACGCTCTGTTATGAGTGTGGTATATTTCCAAGACTACTCTAAACGATTTTATTTAGGAATATCTCTTTTACGTTCATATTTTTCACAAATATTAGCTTCCATGCTCGTCCCATCGGCAGATCACACACATAATGTTCTACTGTACGAGTTTTATAAAGATATTAAAGCAAGAGCAGCAGCAAAATCTATAAAAAAAACACTTATGGGGATAATGTAGTGAGTGAATGAAGCTTCATGAGATGGCTTTCTGTTTTTCGAAGTTGTAATTTAACGTTAAAAGATGAGCCAAAGATAGGCCGTCCAAGATCTGAAATCTATCAGATGAATCTTTTTGAGTCTGAGAATCCTACTGTTACCACTAGGGAAATTGCAAGACAGTTAGACGTGGCCCATACAACCTGCTTCTGATTTCCATTTGTTCCGAGGACAACATTAACAACTAGAGAAGAGATTCAAAATGAGTTGAATTTGTATTTTGATTCTAAGCCTAGGGAATTATTCAAGCAAGGCATTATTCATAAGCTTTTTAAAAGGTGGAATGAGGTAATTGTAAGCATTGGAGATTTTTGAATGAATACTGTATATATTTACACAGTCATTGGCTGATTCATTTTTACCTAAAATCTTCGAATCCGACATTACTTTTCCACCAACCTGATGTTAGGGTAAGAGCATGATCTCATTTCAAACGATGTGCTGCTTATTTTCCATTAAAACAATGGTTGATTAGCTTCCCAATGCTGTATAGAATGATACTAAATATACTGAATAGAATAGAAAAATTATCATTGATAATACTACAAATAACATTGGTCAAAAATAGAATTAAAGTAATCGGTAGCTCAAAAATAATGAGATGACTTGAGGGGATCCCCTGCTAAAATTTAAATTTTGATCCGATTGGTCTGAAATTTGGCCATTATATTTATTTTCAAAAGAAAAACATATTTTATGAGTGTAACTTTTTTGTTTTAGGCCTTAGTTTCATCGAAAAATTTGAAGTATTAGTTTTTCAGTTATTTTTATACATATTTCAAAAAGATAGAAGTCAAAAAGTTTTTATGCTAGAACAAATTCAAAGACAGTTTTGGAATCCTTGGAATATTTGTAAAAAAGTGATAGTGCTTTTATTTTGAATTTGAATTTTTTATATATGCGATATTTTACCAATATATAAAATATACCGAATTTTTAGTTTAGAACTATGATAAAAAATTAAAATGTACAAATTAAAAAATAAGCACTATGAGTTTGTTATAAATGTTTTAAGGATTCTAAAACTGTTTTTGTTTCCTTCCTAGCATAAAAACTTTTTGATTTCTATTATTTTGAATGTTGAAAGTTAGAGGTGTAGGGTATAAGCCATAAACAAAATTTTTTGTGAAGTGTAATATAGTGGGCAATTTATGTAATTGAATGCTGTTTTCATTTTTTTCTATTATTTCCATGCATAACTTCATATTCACACTGTGAATTGAAATTTACAAAGAATAAAAAAATTAAATAAGATTTTTATTTCCATAAAATTATGAAATTTTATATTTTTAGTCTGATTCTTATGAAATTTGACTATTATAAGTCTCTTTTGAAAATAAACACAATTTCGTGTATTCATTTTTTCGATTCAAGCCTTATTTTTGACAAAATTGGAAATATTAGTTTTTTAGTTCATTTTTATTGATATTTCAAATGAATAGAACTCATTGAGTTTTTATGCTAGACCAAAACCAAAGAAAGTTTTAGAATTCTTAAAGCCTTTTATAAACAAAGTTACGGTTTCAAATTTTACATTTCCCGTTTTGTTTTGTTTTTAAATGGGGTCGAAAGTTCAGGACTTTTAGTTCCTGAGTCCTTTTAGTCCTGGGGGGATCTAGTGTCCGTAGCGCCATAAAATTTTAGGACCGAATAGTCCACCACCTAAGGGTCCTTTTCCAACAACAAAACAAAATAAGCTCACCGGACCGATAATGGCCTGGCAGGGGCCTGGATGACCCCCTTAAGGCTTTCAACTTTATTGTTTTGGTGTGGTTCAGAGAAGTTTTATGAAGATAGGTTTGGGTAATCTTTATAAATTTATCCACTTTAGTGTTCAAAAGTACACATGTGTTAAGTAATTTTCAAGCAATTTTTAATAAATAATTTAGATGTGAGTATTCATTAATTACCAGAAATATTTCAGTTCATGCAAATTCTAAATAATCAAATTTTCAACGCTATTATTCACTTATACACATAACTTCATTTATTCTTGAACAAGAAGATGTTCTTTTAATTATACTTATTAAACGTGATAGAAGCTTCGTCTATATTTCTTTCAATAACCATGGACTTAGAAATCCGGAATTGTTTGCTCTTAATGAAAATCATCACTTGACTGTCATAAATAAGTTCAGAGACGTGAACTTTCTATTGGGCTGGCACTGAATGAGGACTTGAGCTTGGAGAAAATTCAGGAGAACGAACACATGAAAGGCATTGATATTACATATTTTTTGAGGCATTTTATATTCCCAGCTTACAATCATTTTCGAAGTATAGATTAGTTGCTTGCAAACTTTAATGTGTGATGCTGCGCTATGTTTAAACTCAGAAATTATTTGCATTAAAACAAATTTTTATGTTAGTTAGTAAGCGGTTACTACTGAAGGTAGAATAAGCAAACACCGTTTAAAATTAGCTCACGGGTGCCGAAATTATTCTATGTGTTCACTCAGATACAGTAGTCAGAGAATTCAAACTCACAATTCCTCGAGTTGATGTAGCCTTTCAAATAGTGGCATTTGCACCAGCAATTCTATGATGAAATCCATTAAACCAAAGACTTCTTTACTGCATATTTTTGACTGGAGTGCTGAAGGTAGAAGTTGTTTATCAACAAACCTGGGGTCATTTCAGTACGTTCATTAGGTCAGTGATGAGAAGAAGTGATAAGTATGTAAGTAAACGTATTTTTGCGTACACATGAACGTAGATAGGAGGAATACAGTTATAAAGGAAAAATTTATCACTTCTTCTTCAGGTCCTGAGAAGTGTTCAACTCTAGCCTATTCTTGCAGTGTAATCTATTTCGAACAGCGACTGCCTCGCATGATAACATTCTTTTTGCCTTTATCTCGCGGTAAAACACTAGTGCGTTCCTGCGAGACACGTATGACGTTTTTAATACTTTCTTAAAACAATTTAGTGTCTTAAGCTCCAGAAAATTTGCGGTGGATTTAAAGAGAAAATTCTTGCAGTTTTGCATTTTTTACAAATAGATATACTATTCTATTTCAATGAATTATTGTGCCAAAATCAGACACTTTCTGAGAATTCGAAAGCAATCCATGCCTAAAAAATTCATTTTTCAATTGAAAACCTTGCAGATTTCCATTCAATTTCTGTTCAGAAAGAAAGTACTCGAGAAGCAAAAAAAGAAAATTACTTAAAACATCATATATCTCAAAATTAGCCCTCAGTCAATTTTTTTTATTTATCATCTAAAATGGGCATTACTTTGCCTGTTTAATTGAATACAGACTTTTCTTCCAATACAAACAAAGATCCTATAATTAAAAGATTCCTGTCACAGGTGGCTGCCCCAATAACCCTAAAGTCCGTCCCAGCCCCTGAAGCAATGCACAGTTCAGCAAGAACACGGATGAAATAATGAGGTAGAAGTGCCGTGCGGATTGCAGGAGCCAGGCTCAGCTCACTCGCCTCATTCTTCATTACCACGGCACTCCGAGCGCCGGGAACCGTTACCGGGGGATTTGATATTTACGTGGAAGAACTGTTTAAGAAGGAAATTTGTCACTTTTTTGTTTCTCAACTCGTTTGTTGAATTATTTTAAGTTACGTTAGGTGAGGGTAGGATATATTAGATAAGGTAAGGCTTGATCCATTTATGATTTTTTGCGTAAATGACGCGTTGTTGGTCTGTAACGTACATTTTTCTTTTGGTTTTTAATGAATCATATGCAACTTAAAGAAGCTACACAGAAACTAAGAGAAATCTTTTACTATTGATCAAGTGAATGAAATTAAAATAAACTTATTTTTAGTGATTAACGTCAGTGAACTAGTTAATTGTGTAAAGCCCTTATGAAAGGGCTAATACTATTATTACTAGGACACAATGTCACAATAAAATTTACGTCAGATAATAAATAAATATTGTTCATTCATGCACATATCGAGGAAGAGCAGAAGCGCTCCTGAAGGAAGAGTTGAAGCGCTCCTGCTGTGACGCTTCTGCTCTTCCTTGATATTTGCATGAATGAACAATATTTATTTATTATCTTGCATTTAGTTTAGTGATACTGTGTTATAGTAGTGAGAGCGCTCGCCTTCCGTATAGACGGTCGTGAGTTCGAACCGAGCTGAGTCTCGATGTTTCTTTCCGTAGGGAAAAAATTAACGCCAATTCCCCACCCCACTCAATTGTAAGAAGAGGTACTGGCTCGGCCGAAGGTAAGGAGCCGGCGATAGACTGGCGTTCTGTCACAGGAGGGATTTATTACCCGCCTGATTACGTCTGCAGGATCAGAGTTAAGCACTAGCTCCTATGGTCTAAATAGACCAAGAACTTGGTCTGCTGCTATCGACCTGATCTCAGTATACTTGATGTAAATGTTACCACTATTATGCCAGTATTATTAACATAAACTACTGTCTTACGGTGGCATCTTCTAGGTAAGCCTTTTTACCGACATGATGCCAGCTTTCATGACAGAAACAACTGTTACCCCAATATTCTATGTATTGGTGCCTGCACGGGGGCTAAGGTATGTATTATGTAGAACTGGTGCACACGTGCTGGTCGGCATTAATCTGAAGAATTTCATCCCTTGTTTCTTGAGTTAAATTCGCTTGTGCAAGTCGATGCTGTTAGGCATTAGTCTGAAGAATTACACTCCTTCTTTCTTGAGTTGAATTCTCTCGTGCCACTCGATGTTGTCCAGCGTTATGCCGAAGAATTTCCTCGCTTCTTTCATGTGTTTAGCTCTCTCTAGCTACTCGGTGTTGCTCTGTATTATTCCGTAAAATTTCCAAACGCCGTTCAAGGGTCAATTTAGCTCTAGCTTCTCGTTTGCGAGCAGCATTACTTCGTCTTGCCATTTCACTTTGTTCATTCGATCGTCTTCGGCGTTTCTCTTGCTGTCGAAGTCTTGCTACTTCTCTCTTGCGGTTAGACACATATCTATCATTGGTGGCCTCTTTTGCCTGAATTTTATTCTGAAATGTCGTCTATTATCTCTTCGGAGCTTTTCAAGAAAATCACAATTTCGAAAACGATAACTCAAGTTCCAAAATCTTGGGCTTAATACTAAGCGGTAGCCAGATTACTGGGCAAACGAATTTAAAACATTTCTTTTTGCATTATCAATTGAAAATATCAAAGCGACATGATGAATTTCAACAGAGAAAGCTCCGTAGAAAATTTCTATTTTTAAAAATAAGCCGATTGCGTATTGTGGATACCATAATCAAGAGGGGGTCATACGGACGGACGGAGGGACGGACGGGGCTCCTTTTATAATAGTGATTATCTACTACACCTTTTTCACTTCAAATTAATCTAAGTCAAGTTCAATTTAATCCGAGTCAAGTTCAAATCAATCCGAGTCAAGTTCAAATTAATCTGGGTCAAGTTCAAATTAATCCGAGTCAAGTTCAAATTAATCCGAGTCAAGTTCAAATTAATCCGAGTCAAGTTCAAATTAATCCAAGTTAAGTTTAAATTAATCCAACCCTTAGTCGAGTTAAAAATGACGTAACAATTTGTTAATATGAGTTTTTTTTAAAATATGTATTTATTGGATGTGGTGAGCAAAACTGGTTTCGAGGATTTATTCACACTCATAGATATTTATACGCGTGAAATTCCACTTTATCACATATATGAAATCAAATGCATGCAAGTAAAATATATTATCATTGGACGATATGTAGATTCAATCAATTTAATATTTATTTACAATTCAATATATAATACTTTTCATACTTCAATAAATTTTATAATAATCATTCTATGAATATTTAAGCCTTGAAAGTATTATACATCGAAGTATGAGCACACACAAATAAAAGCAGTTTTAAGTTAGAAACATTTTTTCTTGCATTATTATTGTGTATTGTAAGTGGATCCTACATTTCTTCACATTGACGAACTCGGAATTAGAAGGGATAACATTTTTAGTGCTAATGCAGGAATGTATCTGGGTAGTAATGTACATGTATAAATTGTAATCAAACGGAATCGTACATTAGTGCTCAGTGAATGGCACTTGTATATTTCTTTTAAAGATTAAATCTACATTTCGTTCAATGATTATATTTTGTACTTGCATGTATTTGATCTCATAAATGTGATGAAGTGGAATTTCACGTGTATGAATTACTATGAGTGTAAATAAATCCTCGAATCCAGTTTTGCTCATCACATCCAATAGATAAATATTTAACAAAAAACTCAAATTAACAAATTATTACGTCATTTTTAACTCAACTAAGGGTTGGATTAATTTGAACTTGACTTGGATTAATTTGAACTTGACTCGGATTAATTTGAACTTGACTCGGATTAATTTGAACTTGACTCGGATTAATTTGAACTTGACTTGGATTAATTTGAACTTGACTCGAATTAATTTGAACTTGACTCGGATTAAATTGAACTTGACTCGGATTAAATTGAACTTGACTTGGATTAAATTGAACATGACTTAGATTAATTTGAAGTGAAGAAGGTGTAGTTCACTCCCCTTTATTTGAAATAAAAAGAAAGCGAAATAAAAGAAAGGCAGTGAGAAATAAAAAAATGTAACCTCTCGAGAGTTGATGAAACTGAGTGCAGACAACCCGTCAAAAATCTATACTATAATAAGAGCCGCGTCCGTCGGTCGGTCGGTCAGTCCGAAGCCAGCCGAAAGTGTGATGAGCGTACCTGTGACACAAGCTCCAGTCCTTCATACTCGTATTTTGACGGGCCGTGTTCACGCGGCCTTATCAACTCTCGAAAGATTGTATTTTTTTATTTCTTAAGGCCTTTACCTCATTTCGCCTTTTTTTTATTTTAAATAAAGAGGGGCGGATAGTGTACAGCAATGTTCGACAAATCGCATGACACATGTTCCTATTTCCTAAGCTTGTATCACAAATAAGCTCATCACACACTTTCGGCTGGCTTCGGACAGAGAGACAGACAGACGCGGCTCTTATTATAGTATAGATAGATGATATAACTGTTAATATTGATATATTGTAACAAAATTCGTATTTGTGATATACCATCATAAATTTGTTAATATTGATAAATAATGATCCTTTCGTCAACGTCGACTTGTTTCAAATGACTGATAGGAAGAAAATTTCACAGAAGGTGTGCCATCTTTTGGAAATTCTGTTGTACATGAATTAGTACTTGATTCTTAAATAATCTTGAGTGAGTCACACCAGATCTTTAGCCATTTGGGAACTCAAAAATATAACAACTTCTGCAATAACAGGAAAAATAACTCTGTAACTCAATCACACTCTCATGCAGAACAATTTTCTCTTAAACTAAGACTTCTGAAGTAATTTTATGGTTTCTATGTTCCAAAGTCAATTCTTTACCTTATTTTCTCAATCCTCTATTGTTTCACTGCGTTATCTAAATCCTAAACACATATCATTTTTTCAGTCATACTTTCATGAACATCACATTTATTAGTCCACAAATTTTCGCTTCCAGAATACATTAGCCTATTCAAAAGAAACCAACGTTTTAAAGCAAATAAGATCAGTTATTTCGCTCTGAGTCCCCTAAAATCTTTATTTAGATGTGAGAAAATAATTGTGTACACCTGTACCATGAGAATCCACCACTCGTAATTCCGAGTAAATTGGAATGCGGCGGGTCGAGAGAGAGGCGGCTTTAGAGGACAGGACCGACTTCTCTCCCGACTGCTGCGTAAATAAGGCCGGCCCTCAATCTTCTGGGAGACAAGGCGGCAACCTGACAATTTCCAATGCGCCACAGGTACCACTGAGAGTCAGGCAATCAACGACAACTAAGCTGAATAACGTGTTTTAAATGCTAGTGAAACACATAGGAGTAGCTAATTAGCAAGTATCGTAATATGAGTCTCTCTCTCTCTCATTTACGTATGTGCTGACTATCAGCAGAGTCGCAAACTATAGTTGAACATGTAATAGTAGCATGGACAGAATAACCGAGTGACTATTTATATCAACATATTCATTTAACTCTAAAACTGAGATAATCATGTTTTTTTGCATGCTCTTTTGATCACTTTTTTTTTGCTTTTCACCGCGCTCTCTCTCTCTGTTTTCACCAAAAAGACAGGTTGAAATGCAACACAGTGTTTTTGGTTACATGATGAGAGAAAATTTAGCCTTACTTTCAAACAGCAACTAATTGAAGTCTTTTATTATTATGCGGGAAGAAATTCTCTTTTTTATTGGTTCAACTCATACAAATCCCACACACTTTATCGTGGATACGGCTTGCGATAGATAGTCATTCTACGAAAGGTGTTTCATAAAGTCCTTATTCAAGCTTTTGAAGAAATGTTTTCGACTTACTTTAAAATGTTTCATCTTCGCAAAAAGTACGGTTGTCGGTGATTTTCTTGGTTAAAATTCGCTGCATAAACATAATCAACCCGGCACAATGGGCCAGGGTTGACCCACATAGAACAGTATTATTCACGATTTTTTGCATAAGAGCCACTTCGGTTAAGCGCATTGATTGAGAGAGCCGCAGCTACTGCAAGTTAGTGCATTTTATATTTACGCTAAATTTATAAATAAAATAACTCATATATAATGCATCTTATGTATTGATTATTTAATTTATAAATTTTTCGAGAGCTGCGCAATGAATACCACTCCGACTATCTTACTTGTTTGATTGGTCGTGACCGTTCACTCTCCTCCTTCAGTATTAACGCAGGGCAGAATTCAGCACCATTCTTTTACCAAAATCACCAGTAGTTAAAATTCCCGAATGCCATAGAGTCGATACGATCTGTTCACACCCACATTACGAAAAACATTACCCAAAATTAGCCACACGACTAACCCAAGCATAAAGTTCGCGAGTGGTCTAATATCACATAAAAACATGCGGTGTCCATATAACAGTTTAAAATCTCAGCGACAAAGCACGCCAAAGTAGCATGCGTAGCACACATACCAGCGCGTTGTAAACGATCAGGCCGTCTCTCATTACGTCGTGTGCTAGCTAAACACGCCTGCTCACTCCTAATGATCTGGTGCCTAGACATGCATGATGACCCGAGGCATAGACTTGCCAACGGCAGCATTTAAAACCTCCGGTGTTAAAATAATGGCGAGTTTCCACGGTCGTACAATTAGAGAGAAGTTTTGTCAGGCAAGGTAAAAGTCTCTTGAACTAACGAAAGATAAAATCTGTTGGTGCATTCTTTCAGTTAGATTGCATTTAGATTATAAATACCGTATTAAATACACGCTGAATAGAGTGTGTGCGCGGCAAGACTATTAAAATGTTGTCTTATCAAAAGTGGCATTCAATTTTGCGCGCGTAAGATCTAGAACTTTGATATGATGAAAGATAATTTTAAATGGATTTTGTTACGCAACTAAAAACTACTTTTTAACAGCAGGCTATTTCTGCAAAGAGTTGCAAAAGACTAGTGTTGGCCTGTGCACTTGAAGTGCTCATTTGTCTAATAATGAACCTAAAATAGACGGCAGGGACTTCATATAAAGCATTCAGCTCGCACGCCTTCTACTTGGCGACTAGCTTCTGTATGATGAGCTGAGCCTAGCTGTGGTGTGTCGTGGCTGGCATTTTAGCGACTTATCAACCCTAAATAAAGCGGGAATGTCGTGCTAAAAGATGAACTCTGGTTATTTTTATGTATAATTTTTTGTTTTAGTGCCTCTGGATGAAGTGGCGGGAATATTGTGAGTCCAAATTAGCTAGAAATATTGTGATGGCGCGCAGTTCACACGGTGTACATCGGCTAACGAAAACTGACATTTTTTGCTTCAACGAAAACTGGCATTTTTTGCTTCAACGAAAAGCCTCAGTAATTAATATGCCTTAAAAGCGTCTATGTTATTCATACTACGAGTATATTAGTCAGACCCTATTTTAAAGAAACAAACAACTTAGTTTTGCGCCTGGCCTGAAAGTTCATAATTTTTCTGAGGAATAAAAATGTTCGTCGAGAGTTGCAGGCTTAAAAGGTTTGGAATTTTGATGTTCCTCTTGGAAGTTTAATTAGCGACTCTTGCTAAGAGAGTAAATTTTGCAGCCGTGGTAAAACCGTAAAAACATGAATGTGTATAATACTCATGTTTGTATTGAACTTCCTGGAAAGTGCAACTCGTCTTATGCGTGTTTGTGATTTCGCAAAGAAAATTGTAAGTTTTCAGGTTGTGTTCCTCGCCCGCGTCGAAATAAGACGGAAATACTCGCAAGATACTCGTCTCGTCTCAATGCTAAGAACATTGCCGAAATTTACGCAAGCGCTCAATTTTCTGCAAAACAGCAGGGTGTAAATATTTTGCGCTTAGTATGAATGACGAAGAGGTAATTCACAGATTTATTGACACGATTTTATGCAGGCATGTACTGTGAAAATGTCGACTCTTAAATTTAGCAATTTGTCTATTTTACACAACATTGTGTATTTTTTATTTATAAAAATGGTGAACAAATGTCTTATTTGTTGCTTGATGTTCATTTATGGTAAAGAAGCTAAAATATTTTGTTTTCAAGCTTAGGAAGGAAGTAGTAGCAGTGATACGGGAGAAGATACTACGTGTCACGTGTGCCAGTGGACACCTGTGTTGAACCAATAGTTTTGGATACTTCACACATATCTCAACACCTGCATCTCCAGGCCTGCTCATAACAATGGTGACGTCCAAAAAGTAGTTGAAGATTTCGCCCTCAGTTTCAGAGACTGCGAAATTTTGGGAATGCTCTGTACAGATATTATTCCGACTCAGCAATGCGCCGGCTTCAAAATGCCTCGCACACAATTACTCTTGATGTACGTTACACTTATATGAAGTTTTCTTCTATCATTATCAGTTTCGGAGTTAAAAGAAACCTATAATGTAAAAAACCTGACCCATTAAGTTACGATTGGTGCAGACTACTTATGTATAGAACTCGCTTGCTTGCCTAGCAGTTATTTACGCTTGCATGCTCCTTTCAGCGGTAACGAAGGGCAAAATTGAGCACCCTGCTTTCAATTATAACACAGAGAAAAATTTTAAATTCCCACGTCTTGGATCGCGGATACGACAAATGTTCATGGTACTGAGAGCATATCTTGAAAATTAATTCAATTAGTGACTTATCCCAAGGGAACACGCGCTATTTACGCAACTAGAAATGGTTGTGAAATGATAATCAAGTTTCGTAAAATTATCACTATGCTGAGCGTGTACAACAACCGAGTAGGTTGGAAGTGGAATAGTATCAGTGCTGCAGTAGGATGTGGTGTACGGTAGAGGAAACATTCTAGGGTCAAACCAGTCTTTTTCTCGCTAATCGTGTAGCAATGGTGACGTTAGGGCAAGAAACTAAAAGCAGCGCTCATATTACATCTGGCAACACTGCTTGCCTCAAATCGGACACCAAAATTGGCCTAACGACATGTCGCAATGGTGACGTCATAAAGTTTGTTTGAAATTAAACCGTTCTATTGCCTAGCCGAACAAGAGAAGGTGCATTTTCCCTCACAGAAATGACTCGGCCTCGTTTCCTCCACCGTGATGTGGAGCGAGGTGTGTCTCGCGGAGCACCTGCGCTGCCAGGTCGCTGGGGCGGCAGCAGCTAAGGCCTCCTAACTTCGTGCGTAATTAGCTCCCTAAGATTAATGAAGGGAAACTCTGCCGTGGATACTAAAAATGAAACATACAGCGATTGCATGAGGCCTGAAATACTCATAAGCTCAATGAGAAGTTTCAATCATTCAGTGGTGTTGTACTTTTAATCATTTAGTATTTTAGTACTTTAAATAATTCAGGATTTTAGCAATTTGAATGGTAAAATTTGTTCCTGGTGGAATGATACACTTATGGCTCAATTTTTGAAAATTTATTTAGTGGTTTTTCTCCGAATTTCTGACTGAAGACAAGAAGACGCTCACTTTACTCTCCATGACAGCTGTCGCTGTCGGGTGAGTTCGTAATGAAATGAATCTCGTTAGACAAAAAAATTTGAGTAAATTCTTGCCGATGAACAGGACTACGAGATTATCTGTAAAAATCAGATCTGGTCACTTCCACACCCATTCACGTGAAAGTCTTTTTGTTTTTCATGGACACTTTAATTGATTATTCATAGAAAAATCCAACGACAAATCAAACCCTTGACTCCAACTTAAGGACAGTTTTTTAGCTGCATTCAGATGAAAGTAAGCAGGGATTCTGGGTGTCTTGAAGCGAGTACAACGTCCGCCACAACTGACCGCAATGCAAGACTCTTCAGCATTGAAACTTGAAGGCGACCAAATGCTACCTAAACCGAATAAGTACAATTCTTTCGCATCATCGAAAACTATGAAAACTTTGTTGGTTGAATCGTGAGGAATGTATTTTTCAGATAACCAATGGTAACACCATTTTGGTTCAGCTTAAAAATTTCAATCCTTAGTATTCCACATTTAGGTCAGTTTAACTTCTAAGCCAGAGTTTGGATGGCCAGCCTACGCTACTGAGTGCTTGCAGACTTGAGGATGTGATTTTTATTTCCATGAATCTTTCTTTGCTTTCAGTTCACTTCATTGAAATGTCAGAAGTGGAATGTCAGAAGAAGTAATTATTTTTACTAGTCCACCCCCTTTATTTGAAATTAAAAAAAGAGGGCGAAATATGAAAAAGGCCGTGGGAAATTATAAAATACAATCTCTCGGGAGTTGATAAGGCCGCGTGAACACGGGCCGTCAAAATATATAGGGCTGGAGCTTGTATCACAGAAACGCTCATCACACACTTTCGGCTGGCTTCGGACAGACAGACGGACGCGGCTCTTATTATAATATAGATTCATTTTATAGTTGAAAAAATTAACCAATATATCACAAAGGGTAGCCAACAGGAAATGAGCAAAACCCAAAAATGTATCACAAAGTTGAGTGTTCATGCGTTGTTATTCGCATATATTTACCACAACTTCACGTTTAGGCTTCGTAGCTGTTCTATATTTTGCCCATACTTCGATAAATCAATACAAAAAATATTCAACTTTTGAAGAAAAAAACAACCTAACTTCTGAAGTAACTATAGCATTCCAGGTAAGAACGCATCTCAGCAAAATGCATTAGTTACTTCAAAAGCTGGGTTGTTATTTTATTAAAAAGTTGAATAGTTTTTCCATTAAAAAGATTCATACGATACTAGACAGAAGAAATGTGATCACTAAAATATATCCGCAAATTTGCTCCCCAACGGATACCAGTAGGAACTTGCAATAACCGAACTGTAAACGAGGGCAGTACAAGTCAGTCGAGTTTTGCCAGCATGAGTACTACTCTCAACATTTAAGATTTGGTTTGTTGAGAGGTTTTCTTTCTCGCACAATGTCTCATATTTTATTGCTTTATTAAGGCCTGCAGCTCGCTTGTTCCCATGTCTGATTCAGGAACAGATATTTGCACACTTATTCCTCGATGATATACAATACTAATCAATCTCGAGCATCTACTGATGATCAATGATTGGGAACGAAATTATCAGTATATCTTATGTATTTCTATGCATTCCCCTGGTTCGTTTTTACCCTTCAAATTATCAGTTTGATGACATTCTGCAGAATCAAAAAGCTAATTTAAACGCCTCCCCTAACATCAAACATTCGTTTTCTCTGTTCCTCCCCTATAAAGCAGAGCACCAAATGAACTACTTGCAGTTAGAATAGTGTATTGAAGAGTTGGATGCAGAACCAGCTTAATTGACAGCTTCCGTTGATATCGATCAAAATTTCCGAGAATTATTTGCCAAAATATCTAACTCTTCATAGTCCTTTCTTTCTAAGCCCATGAATTCACTCGTTAGAGTTTTTTGCAGCGGTATTAAATTTGAAATTTGTCCTAGTTTGCAACGATGCCTTCGTCCCTCTCCTAATATAAGGAAAAACTTTACACTCGTGCTTTTTGAGGCAACGTTGAGCCCTTGGACCCTTTTCTATATATTTACTCTACAAAGTGCATCTCAGCAAATATCTCAAGCGTCAATGTGGAGCATTTCTGGCAAAAAATAAAAGTGTGTAGAGTTTGGTGTGCAGAGCGAAGCCATCATCTTTCCGCGAGACCGAAGATCCAGGGCTTCTTGTTATGTTCCTGGCATCAATGGACGCAAAAATGAACCAGCGGCGACAAATGGGAGGTCAACACAATGGAAGTCAGCAATCGCGAATAACTCGTTTGAGGCTGCCAGAAATAACCGTTGTTAGCGAAACAGAACTTGCGCTAAGCAGTGAGGTTTTTGTTGCGTATTTGAATAATGCTTTGTGTGAATGATCTCTTTCTCGTTCACCACTCAAATTCATGAACTAGGCTACTATTTTTTTGCACTCATTTGCCTAATTTTAGAACCCCTTATTGACAATAATTTCTCATTACAACTCATCAATACGTTTCAATGTAACTTTCGAGTTCATAAAATTTGTTCATAAACAGCAGAATAATCAAATTTAAAATAGGAGAACTATAAAACAATCAAACAAATTTTTACTTAATCATGAAAATATATATTAGGAAAAACAGTTCCTCACTAAATCACATCTTGTGGTGGTCGTGGTTCAGTTATAAATTTAAAAAGTTACGAGCTTCATCCCAACTGGAACTGTTATCTCAAGGGGGGGAATGCTCCCGCAGATACACGTAACGGCTCTGAAATTGCAAATAAAGCAAAAAACCTGTCCAAAACTGGACCTACATTCATGTCGGACAACCGCTTCAATTATAGAAACTTGATTTTATTGTAAAGATTTGTTCACGTGTTATCGAATACTATTTTGGTGCTGAAATTTCTTCTTCAATTGACATCGTTCGGAGAGCTTATTACATCTTCTTACGCGCATATGGTTAATAAACTAAAAAAAAACAGTTCAAGTAATTGAAGAATCTTACAGTGCTTCCTGAAGAATGCGTGTACGAATTTTATTTTAAATTTTTGTCGATGTTATTAAGTTTGATCAATGCTCAAGAAAAATAAGTTATTACATCCGCTTCAATTTTTTCCTTAAAACATGAACAGATGAAGTGTACATCCTCAACTTAGTCATTCTCAACATTCCCTGAACGTAATCAGTGGCACTTATACATACAGTATATTTCTTGACATGAAGCGAGCCTGGCGAGACTATTCAGTGAAAACGTTGAGTTTTTGGCACTTTAACCAGTAAGAACAATCGAGCTATGATCCTTATTAAGAAATATAATTTTTCTTACCGAGAAAATGTAATGAGTTTCCTGCTTAAATTTTTAGAAATCAAAAGATGTAAGCAGCTAGATAAAGCACTTTAAAGAAATTAGACGATTTTAATTGAGTTAACTTATTGGGGTCCCAAGTAAGCGTTAGTCAAGAAAAGTAAAGTGCTCACACTTTAGTTATGAGAAGTAAAGTACTTACGCTTAAAGCAAAGTTTACTGTACGCACTTTAGTAAGCACTCAAATGCACTTACCGATGTACCAGAGAAGCAAATTTGGTCCCGAATTGCAAGTCTTATTGCTTATTCAAGTCATTTTTCATAAATCTCACTTGCTCCGAAAATTCGAATTTCACGAATATAAGGTTTAATGACTTCTGTTGTGAATTGTAAAGAATTAATCGACTCTAAATAGGGGACCAGATACGTAGAAAACAAGTTATTCGCTCACCCGAACTTTTACGCATTGAATGAAAGTAGTTTATCAAGTATGCTCACTAACTTTGCTCTCCGCAATTGAACACAATCGGTAATAATTATTTCTGTCCATTGATTTTTTCAGATCACGGGTCTTCTCTTTTCTTGCTTATTTTTAAAGCTCAACAAATTTTCGCTTATTTGAGGGACTTTTTCTCCGTGTTTAACTTCAGCACCATTCTGGCCTTTGCAAATGTGGCGCCTTGCATTCGCAATCTCTTCATCACCTCGAAATACAGTCGGCAAGTCTTTACTTAGTAGCTAAGGCTTAAACCTTGTGAGCTATTTGTCGTCTGTAACGTCTTTATTTCTGCAGACCGAATCTGTGGTGTCAAATCCCTGTTCATAAGGTTCTATTGGCAATTTCTTTATTTAAAAGTCACTTTCATTAAAATGCTCATCGCCCAAGTTTTCATTTTGAATTCCCTTTCGGAATAGCCAATCGACATTAATTCCGGTCCATCACCGTACGGGTACACTGTACAACACTGATTGAACACTTGATGAACAGGGAACATTGAAGGAACCCTGAACATCGAAGGAACCCAGAACACTGAAGGAACGCTGAAAAAGTTCTGAACACTGAAGGAATACTGAAAAAACTCTGAACACTGAAGGAATACAGAAAAAACTCTGAACACTGAAGGAACCCTGAAAACTGAAGGAACAGAGCATTGAAGGAACAAAAAAGACACTGTGCAGTACTAAAGGAACATGAACTTTATGGTGCGTTGTTGAAGTTTTGAGGTCGTCTGTCTCTCTCTTCACTACCACAATTGTTACAACTTGTGCGGGTGAACTTGTGTGCAAAATATATATAAATCTTTAGGCTTCCTAGTCTTTTCGTTCGATGTTTGCCGGGAGTGGAGAAGGTAAATACGCAGCATAGGCTGCTGGCAAGGTTTTCAAATGAGTTCACCTGAGGTCCCGAGTGAGGGTCGGATTGCGATGCATTCCAGTTCAGGGAAAGAGCGGAAATAAATATCAATCGTGAAAAAAATCGAACGGATCAATCGCAATTTTCTAACAAAGACAGAAAAAAGTGAAGGAATCTGAAATACATATTATAGATTTGAAAGTAAGAATAAAATTGCATCTTGAAAACTCAAAAACAAAGTTTTTTATGCGTTATAGATGGAAATTAAATATTTATGCAACTTGATTAGAGTTTACTTGGACTCATTTTTTTAAATTTATTTACCTCGTTTATTTTTATACGCACATTTTTGGCGAACCAAATGAAACTGAATACGTTTTTTAAATAATATCGAATTCAAGTAGAGTACCTCATGAATTAGTCGCGTATTTCAGTTCTGTTCAAAATATGATGAGCAAACTGTACCAGTGAGACCTATAACCTATTGTGAGCCACACTGGTCGCCTCACATTGCTCAGATATTCTCGAAAGGCGGTCATGCGACTTGAAAATAGTTTTCACTCACTGAAATAGTTCAGGCAAAGAAGTATGGAGTTTAAACTAATATCTATGGATTTGTGGGACCAGAATCTCTTCTCTTCTCTCATCACATTCTGAAAATGGATAAAAATATTTTTTGGTATTTTTACACATCCAGAGAAGCATACTGCATCATTATTCTCAGAAAATGTGTACCACGCTTTGACATGGTTGTTTTATTATCTCAATATAATATCGAAACATACAATTTCCTTCAATTCAATAATTTTATTAGGAAACATTCCAGTTATTTTTCTCACCAATATTTTTGACAAAGAAAACATATTTCAACCATCGATATAACCTCATTGTAGCTGATGTGCCCACACCCCAGCTGATGTGCCCACACCCCAGCTGATGTGCCCACACCCCAGCTGATGTGCCCACACCCCAGCTGATGTGCCCACACCCCAGCTGATGTGCCCACATCCCAGCTGATGTGCCCACACCCCAGCTGATGTGCCCACATCCCAGCTGATGTGTCCACATTCCAGCTGATGTGTCCACATTCCAAATGAAGTGCCCACATCCCAGCTGATGTGCCCACACCCCAGCTGATGTGCCCACATCCCAGCTGATGTGTCCACATTCCAAATGAAGTGCCCACATCCCAGCTGATGTGCCCACATCCCAGCTGATGTGCCCACATCCCAGCTGATGTGCCCACATCCCAGCTGATGTGTCCACATCCCAGCTGATGTGCCCACATCCCAGCTGATGTGTCCACATTCCAAATGAAGTGCCCACATCCCAGCTGATGTGCCCACATCCCAGCTGATGTGCCCACATCCCAGCTGATGTGCCCACATCCCAGCTGATGTGTCCACATTCCAAATGAAGTGCCCACATCCCAGCTGATGTGCCCACACCCCAGCTGATGTGCCCACATCCCAGCTGATGTGTCCACATTCCAAATGAAGTGCCCACATCCCAGCTGATGTGCCCACATCCCAGCTGATGTGCCCACATTCCAAATGAAGTGCCCACATCCCAGCTGATGCGCCCACATCCTAGCTGATGTGCCCACATCCCAGCTGATGTGCCCACATCCCAGCTGATTTGCCCACATCCCAGCTGATGTGCCAACAACCCAGCTGATGTGCCTACATCCCAGCTGATGTGCCCTCATCCCAGCTGATGTGCCCACATTCCAGCTGATGTGCCTACATCCCAGCTGATGTGCCCTCATCCCAGCTGATGTGCCCACATTCCAGCTGATGTGCCCATATCCCAGCTGATGTGCCCACATCCCAGCTGATGTGCCCACATCCCAGCTGATGTGCCCACATCCCAGCTGATGTTTCCACATCCCAACTGAAGTGCCCACATCCCAGCTGATGTGCCCACATCCCAGCGGATGTGCCCATATCCCAGCTGATGTGCCCACATCCCTGCTAATGTGCCCATATCCCAGCTGATGTGCCCACATCCCAGCTGATGTGCCCACATCCCAGCTGATGTGCCCACATCCCAGCTGATGTGTCCACATCCCAGCTGATGTACCCACATCCCAGCTGATGTGCCCACATCCCAGCTGATGTGCCCACATCCCAGCTGATGTGCTCACATCCCAGCTGATGCGCCCACATCCCAGCTGATGTGCCCACACCCCAGCTGATGTGCCCACACCCCAGCTGATGTGCCCATTCCCCAGCTGATGTGCCCACACCCCAGCTGATGTGCCCACATCCCAGCTGATGTGCCCACACCCCAGCTGATGTGCCCACACCCCAGCTGATGTGCCCACTCCCCAGCTGATGTGCCCACACCCCAGCTGATGTGCCCACATCCCAGCTGATGTGCCCACACCCCAGCTGATGTGCCCACATCCCAGCTGATGTGGAACAATCTACAAGAAATTCAAAATAAGTTCACCGAAAAGAAACAGAATCTGAAGAAGAGGCTGAAGAAATACAAGTAAAAAAAGACTCATCTCACACAGAATGTGGCAGCATCCACACATATTGGCTCAGTGATGCTATAAAACAGCACTGCTTGGTAGTTGCTCAGCCCCATAGTTTATCAAGTCTCTTACGTATATATGAATACTCACTACAACCTACTCGAACGTAGGAGTAGACGCTGGTGTTTTATTTTTATGTTGAAAAAATGTTTTCGATTTAGTGATTAGAAAAGAATTCGAATCTTAGATTAGTTACTTTACGATTAAATATGAGGCTTGATTATTTCCAGTTTCAGTTTGCATGTAAGAGTTTTAGGTTGCATGAATTTGATAGCGAATTTTGACGATTGTAGAGATTTTTCAAAGTCACTTGCTAATCATTGTTTTTTCTTGAAAACAAGGAAGGCAGTTAGAGATGTGTTAATGTCAGTAAGCTTAGTCTCATTATGAAGTTCACTCACTAATCATTTACGTACAGTACAGCTGCTGCACAACAAATTAAATATATGTTTTATGTCCGTATATTTCCCAAGCAAATAAAAAAATCATGCTTCATACTTCGAAGCACGGCGAAAGTAAGTTAAATCTATTTTTTATTGTCCGTAGAGTTTCGCACTTTTCAAATCAACCTTTAGTTTTTATTAAAAATTTAAGACTAGACAAAATGATATATTAGTTGTTATGCCTATATTACCTGAAATTTCCAGTGCTCTAACTGTAGGTTATGAGTGCTTGGTCTGCAGTGCTGCTCTGACTTTTGTGGAGGGCGGTGTGCGGCGCTGCGGCTCTGTGTCGTCACTCCAGCGCTGTTCGACCGCGCGGATCAAAAATCCACGCCTCAACACCGTAATAAAATTTTTCGGTCCAAATTACAAAATGTTTGTTAACCAGAAGATATCTTGAAACTTAGGTGCCTATATGTTAAGGCAATATCTTTTAAAAAACGAAGAGTGTATCAATCAACTTAGTGAAAAAAATTTTATTGAAGAACACTGCGGTACAAAAATTCTGAGGCATTTTTGGTCATAATCGACAACAGCTTGAACAATATTCATCGACAAACTGATAAAGCTAACCATCACAGCTTTGGCTTTCCTGTATGTTCTTGGCAAAGTCAATTGACTTCTAAAATGCCTTATCAATGGTAAAGTGAGGACTTAGGACTCACTTAGACACTGCACTTTAGTGATGCTCTCAGTATCTGCAGGTACAAATTGTTTGAGTTGTGATAACACAAATACAATCTGAGGCTGAGCCATACAGTCGCGAGAAAATATACATGGAAAGTTTAAAATTTGCATTTTTAAAAAGTTTGGCAAACTTTTTTCAAGTAATTCCCCAGCATAAATCTACAACCCGAATTTGGCATGAGCTTCAACAACATCAAACTTCGTGATATTAGTGCTCCGGACGATATTCTCTATGATTTAACCTGTTTTTGTTAGTTTTAATTTTCCACGTAAAAATATTCTCTTTTCAAACAAGAACAATTGAATAGAAATTCAGCTCGGAGCTTAAAATTATTTCTCACTAAAATGACTGCAAGTAATACTTGATGCGAGAAAATAATGATTCTTTCATTAGGAATATATCATTTAAAAACGCAACGTTTTTGTACGGCCGTTGTAAAATATTTCTAGTCACTAGTCACAGATAATTGTCCATTTTTCCACTTTCCTGCCCTATCGTTTTCAGCCATTTTTTCACCTAGCACTCGAAAGAATGACTGAAGCAAAATGCAATAATATTCTTCAAAAAAAAGCGTGTCGCAATTGTTTCCAAGGCTGAGTGTAATTATTTCAAAAATATTCCACCAAGTGGGTGTGACAAATATTATTCGCGTGATACCATAATAATTTACCCAACAATTCATTAATGTCTTCATCTTATAAGTATTTTATCTTTACGTACATTACGAAGGGCTACAAAATGCTGTCAAACAACTTTGTGCTTCGCTGCCATGTGACCAACATGAGTTTCCCCTCAGAGCCAGGCAGTTGTCATCAAAACCAACAATTTCATGAAGAAAATGTAATATGTTATTTTCTAGAATTATTTGAATATTTATCTCTAACAAGTCCTCGTTCACACTGCTGCGCCTTACAGTAGGAAAGACGAACGCGCAGTGAAAGCCTCTACCGTCACTATGAACCAACTTACTTACAGTAAACTTATTTTTCACTAAACTAAAACTGCAACTGTGACGTAAAAATATAATGCTGCTTTTTTCATTAAGTGCATATTTTTAAATACGCAACATCGTCTTTAAAATATTTTTCATCATTGATTATCATATATACCCGCTCTTGCACTAGCAAATGCAGTTCTTTCTCGTTAAAATGAACGTCACGACCGTTACGATGAACGTCTCCCACGATCCCTGTCGTTAAGAAACATTTTTTGAGTTATTCAGTATTTTGGAGACTATTTCTTCATAAATGATCAAATTTTATGAAGCAAGTGGGAAAATCGTAGGTTTTGAGGGGAGAATCATTGTTTAAAATTTTTGTTTACCGCATTTATCCTCATCTATGTTTATATTTAACGGATATGAGAGACTGGAATGTCTCGCAATGAAATCGTTTTTCAGTTCCACAAATTAACTCCTTGTGTTTTTACGGTCAAGAAAAAATGAGACGTTAAAAATCCGCGGACGAAATCTTGTTAGAATGTATAACAAGATTAATTTTTTCCTCAATGATTAACATATGTTGAAACCAAATGTTTAGACTTGCCTCGCTTTCTTCAAATTTACGTTTTGTACTTTAAGACCAATTGTTTGCACCGTCAATAAACATCAAATTTCACATTTTTACCAGAATGCATTTCGTATTCCGGGTATCGATTGCGAGCTACGTATTGCTATTCCGTTTTGTATTCACCTTATTGGAGTCAGTACCACTGAAAGACTGTTCTTTAGTATAATTTAACCAAAGAAACCAATAATTTACCCTCATATCATTAATCAGATATTGCTGTGGGAATTACACACTGCGTACTCTGCCCTATATCTAAGGAGAATTTCTTCGATAACTACACAATTTATTCATACTGAATAATTTTACAAGGAAAATTTTAAATTATTGAATCATATCTTCAATAGATTTATGTATATCATTTTTATTCAACATATATCTGAACTAAAAAGATTTTCCCCTTGAGGTAACCAATACTACAATGCTAATTTTGCTCAACGCAAAATGATTTTAACGCTTCAGAAATGATTGCAATATTTTTTTTTTCATGAAAATTCTCTTTCGTTCACCAAAGGAAAATTTTCTGAGAGGTAAGTACATACTTGAACTTTGATCCCGGCTATAATACGTATTATTTATTACAATTATGTCTGTGCTTGTATTGCATTTTTCTAGCATTTAAGGTGTTATTTTAATTTGCGATGGAACAGCACGAGCAATATTTGCACATTCTGCGCACCGGAACATGAGCTATTGCTCATACGTTGTATTAGTTTAATCTGAGGAAAGAAGTTCTGAGGAAAGAAATTCTGAACCTCTTGTTAATGCTGTTAAGAAGCCGTGCTTATTGAATATAGCATTATTGAATTTACTTCACCGTGTGATATTATGCTGGAGCTCCAATGTTTTATCTTCAATTCTCTTAGGTGCACTGCAGGCCATTGCGTATTCGCATTGTCTGACGATGGAAATTTATTCGCAAAGCGTTGAATAATGGCTTTCTTTCTGTGACGGTGGCTGGCTTCCGTTCCATAATGTTGTGTACAACAAAAGCTCAACTGGTACAGTGAAGGTCGCTCCCTTCCTACAGCATGGGCGATTTAAAAGAATGAGAACCCTTGTAAAAAGTCGCAATTACTGATTTCGAGCTAAACATGAGTTTTTAAACATTGTGGAAATAGCATACAATGTAGACTACAGCGTTCTCGCTAAAAATTTGAATGAAATAGACAAACGGTTTTTATGTTGACCGTGATCTTTCAATTCATCTCATCAAATTTCATGCTTTCATCAACACACTTTCCCCTAGAACTTCACAGTTCCTCCTCGGACAACATTCTCCGTCCATTAGGAAATTGCTCTGCTCATGATTTTATAAGTGAAAGTAAAACTAGCATAACGAAATCTTTGATGAAATGAACAAGTTGTTTGGATTAAAAACCGTTTTGGACTCCGACCAAGCTCATGTTCTAACTCTGATCAAATGGAACCAATACTCTCATAAATACATAATCTGTCTGCTCCACCGTCGTCAACAGATTCCGACCGATGTTGATACGAAAAGAAGATGTTGATTGTGAAATTTCCTGAGAAGAAACATATAAATTAACTCTGACACACTGATTGGGAGACTACAACAATCCAGAGTAACAGATGGGATAGAGCGAGACTGACTAAATGATGCAGTGCAAGTGGCATGCAGGACATGGCAAAGATAATGACACTCGCATCAAATAAGAGCAAAACTGAGGCGCTCCCTGTAAAGCTGGGGTTGAAGTGCTTTGCTTGACTTCGGGGGTTCTGGTGAAAAATATGGAAGAACTATACCCTCAGTACTCAGTTTTGCTTCAATTTTTCTAGTGCAATTTTAGCCTGTAAATAATAGCATTGCCAGTTTTGCTTTTGAGTGAATCACGGTATGATCAATTTAGCTTATTCAACTGGGCATTGTTACTTAAAATTACTTCATTCAAAAAAATTAGTCAGTTATTGAAGAAATAATGAGAAATTCATGGTAGCTTACTATGATTATTACACCATATTGGCGGTATTGAAGATTCATGTAACCAAGAATGGAAATGAGTAGCAGATTAATCTACCAAAGTCATTGTGTCAGCGCTTATCCTGCTTGCACGAGTACGGTAATGGCGTTTGCTGTCGGTGTCTAAATACGAAATTCAGCATTCAGAGAGACAGTATCGTGCGTCATCACGAATCGAAGAGCCCACGTTTCTTCGTAGTTTGCTCAATAAATTTCCAATAAACGAAACACAGTTTTTGACCAGTTGTGCTGCGTTTTAAGTTAGCTGTTCCTTCGCCAGGCAGCCTGGCCAAATTCTGTGTGTTTGTACGATTCGTCACGAACATTCGTCACAAACTGCGGCGATTCCTTTAATAGGTTCTCTTTAGAAAATTTTTCTAAATGAAATCTCAGCATCAGAGCGCAAAATTTTATTCTAGCATCTGTTCTCTCGTGTCTCTAAAGCTTTGGGAAAGTAATTTTGACATAAAATGTGGAGACAATTTCAACCGACTGTAATACAGGATGACAGTTTTTTACACAATGGCTGAAGTGTGAGGAATAGCCTGAGTTGCATAAGATAGTTAACGTATGACCATAATCACGAATAAAAGGTTACATGTTCAATAATGAGTGAGAAATGGTATCTCTAATGCAAAACAAAAATTTTTTGGTTTCAAAAACTAACAAAATTAATTTCTAATAGTATTATCATTAGTTTAATCCTTGTGAAATTAATTCAAAATTTTTCAGAATACGACACATAAATTCTTTAAATTTTATCAAAGCTGCAGTTGTATAGTTTAAGTTACAAACCGCATGCGTCTTAAATTGAGCTGGGAACATATTATTAACTACCATCGGAGTGAGTATAACAGGTTGTCCCACGATGAACGAAACCTGCTCGTGTCCTGGAAAACATAATTTGTGATGAAGAAGCACTTTTCGTGAATGGTGAAGTCAATAACTATAACGAATGAGAGTATGCACCTTTTAACAATACTCCTGCATTTAATTTTGAAATATCAATTTGTAAGGAGTAAGTTTTTGGGCAGAAATTTGTAAAAATGGGCATCTAATTGGACAAGTGTTTTACTGAATACAATAATATAAATGGTGCTGGGTACTTAAACCTTGTCAATGGGTATGCAGTCCCAGGGATTGAAGTTATTTATTCCAATCGAGTTAATTGAGTTTGGCGGATACAGGACGGGGCACGCACCTGCTCATGGACGTACAGCTGTTAAATCACGGCTGAGAGAAGTTTTCAATAACCGCTTAGTTATATTGAATCGATAAATCGAGTGGCCTCCAAGATTCTCAAATCAAACATTGTGTGTTGATTTTCTAAAACGAAAGTATATTCTAGTCCTTCTCAAAAGACTGAAAAATTAAATAAAAAAAAGAGTCCATAACATATTCTATATACTGAAATATGAACGACTAGTATACTCAAACGAGTTGTTTCATTGATACGATCAAAAACTTAAAAGTGCGTTGACAAAAATGGATAGCAAGGAGAAGGAATTTGTGTTTAAAACAGGTTCCTAATATTTTAAATAGAAATATTTTGCTGCATAGAACTGAATTTTAAGGACTTCTTTTCTAAAACTCAAAAAAGGTAAACTGTGGCATGTACATTTTTTGTTTTACTTTCCTGGGCAAGCACGTTTCTGACAGCCTTCCCTAAAGTAATTACAGATAAATATTTTTGAAGACATTTTATCAAAACGTATCAAATTTCTTGAAGATCATTCAAAGAAGACTATGATCGCAGCAGTAAAAATACAGCAAATACTGCTCGAATTTTATTATTTTCATTTCGGTTTTCGTTTTTCGTGGAACACTATGCATATTGATTACATAAAACGTGTTGATTATCATGAGCACACGACAAACTAAAAGAAACGGGCGTTTTTAATTCAAATCCATTTTAAAAAGGTTACTCCTACTTTTATACTTCCAGATCGAATTGGGAGTCAGTTAAGAAATTCGACAGTAAATGACGCATTCAAACCTATACGTAAAAAGCACTCGCTAAATTCCCCTCACCTCTAAATGAAGAGCTTTCGCTTATTTCATGCCAGTATCTAACCTGTTTGAGAAGGGAATTTTTTGATTTTCTTGCTGAGTGGAAAGACAAAAATTCTAAGAAAGAATTCCGCCGCATTCAGAAAGACAGACTTGTCAGTTCTCTCTTTTCACGAGGGAGCTGAGATGATATGCAACGAAGGCTAAGCGTCTCCAAGGACTTAGATCGAAGTTCAGAAGATCTTCCTTTACAACACACGTGTTTATTTAGTTCAAAAAATGAAACGAAGGCGTCTTCGAGAGTTACTTCCTTCGTTGGAAACTGAAACGGATTATCGACAAGCCGCTGAGATGCAGGTATCCTGCTGAGGCAAAGCCGAGCAATGACAAACTATTCTGTGCCTCTGAAAGCAGCGTCTTCATGGCTATAGATCTAATTTTCAAAGAGAAGTTGAGTGTCGTGATGCTGAGGAATTGCGAGGAAAATTTTTTTATGAGGGCAAGTGGCAAATTTGAGCAGATCTTTGAAGTAACTGCGTTTCTGCTCTTCAGAACACATCCGCAATATAAAATTTTTCTTCTAAGCAATAATCTCCCTCGTAAGACTGCGGCATTCCTTATAAGAGCTGGGGATAAAGAAATGAATCGCCATTGAGTGAGGAGTTCTAGAATGTCGTGTACTTAACTTCTTCTGACACGTGCGTAGCGCTGCACGTAACTAATTCCCTTAGAGTGAAATTTCTCCCTTGCAGCGTAAATAATCATTTTATGCATTGCTCAAAATGCATCCCGTTATTTTTAAACGAATGTTCATGTGAACTTTTTTCTCTCGAAATGATTTTACTGATCTTCGTCATTTTTAGCAAAAATATAAAAAATCGTTGGTTCAAAAATTTTATGCAAAATGTGGGAATTTACAATTTAGTTAGAAAAACGAAGTGAATTTAAGCGACCAAACAAATGACGTTTTAGCGAGTCTGGTTTAAATCAGACGCGTTAATCTGATGAGTATCATGTTTGTTGTGACGTTAAGGGAGAAAGGGCTCCATCATGGTCAACCCAAGCTATTCCTCACACTCCCACCGTCGTGCTGACTATCTTTGAGCATGAAGCTCTCATAAAATTATCGGCACATTCAAAGTGAAAGTTGATTTCGAGATGAAATAAAAGTACATTAGAACAAATGCAAAAGGAGATTCCTGTTTCGTTCTGATAACACGTAAGTAAGTACTCAGTTACAAGTTATGCGCAGCCCCGCATTCTACACTCACAATGTTCCCACGTTCTGACAGCTAAAACTCGCGTTTTAGGATGTGGGTCTTCGCAGGAGGCCTCTCTTTCAGTGCGCGTGTCGTGCTTGCTCAAAGGACGGCGGGAATATTTTTTAATTACTGAGCCCATGGCCGTAGCAAGTGTTTTACCATACGCTGGTCAACGTACTCCATAAACTCAAATCATGGAAAAGAGAGAGAATATTTTAAAGGACCTGATCCTCAATGCAAACGTCTGCAACCCGAAGCCGAGGATTGCGCTTTTAAATGACAATGTATTTGACACTACGCACATTGTTAGAATAAGCAAAGATGAAATTTCATGAATATTTATGGACAAAAAAATTATCGTCGTGCAATGTTACTGGCTTTACAACCATCATGAATCTTGTATGATGAAGTGGATTCTCGAATCCCGAGCCTTCAGAAGCTCGAGCGAACAAATTCTTTTCACATTTGGGTAATATTTTCAGTCAAACTTCAATAAGCAAGAGAATGCTAAACAGATGAAATGTTGTTCTTGGCGAAAGCTCGTCAAAGTTACACTGAAATACAAAAGAGACGAAACAAGAAAGACTTCAATCCTTCGTCTAGACGTAATACCACTTAAAACCATTTAATTTTGAAGACCTCATGGGGACACTGCTGAGACCGAGCTTCATTGCAGGGAATATTAGGACCTTCTCTCCCTCATGCCAGTCGCAAGAACAGAGTTTAATTTGCGAAGGCAGGCAGCGATGTTGCCGTCTTATGAGCCCCAAGTAACCGGAGGGCGGCGCAGGCTTGCTGTAATCAGCGTTATGGCGGCGGCGGGCGCCTGTCTCTCCAGCTCACTTTCCTCGATATTCATCCTCGTCTCAGCCATCGCAGCAGAGCACCATGAGCACGCAGGCTGCCTAATGATTCACTTGATTTAATCTCGGTATTCCGTGGCGGCGAATTCTCTGGAGTCGATGAGCAAAACTGAAGATTAAGAAGATAATTATTGTGTGTTTTGTAAGCAAATTAATTTTGGTCAATCAGATATTTATATTTGCTTTCTTTGCATGAATGGGACGGCAATGCATGTTTGCTCTCAATGCCCATTCATACTCTCAAATTATTGTTTGATTTCTGAATGAAAAATTTGTTATGATACAGAGTATGAAAGCGATATCTTCTTCCCACGCTAATATCAGAGTTTAAGCTAGTAAATCAGGATCCACGCAACGCAGTACGAAGATCATATCTGTAATATTATACAAACAGTGTTTGTTCGTTAAACTTGAAATATAAGGTTAGGTCCGTAGCACAGATACACGATTAAACTCTTTTGTACCTGCGCATGGGTGCATACGGAATGGGATTTGAGGCAAGCTTCCTCGGTGCTTTTTGAAAAAAAAATAAAAATTTTAGTTCTTGCATGAAAATTATATCTTTATTTTTGAAGGGTGAGTACAGCAGTTCTTAATAAAATTGATTTCACACTTACGAGTTCCACAATTTATTCCTTTATGTTTTAAACGACACTGAGAAAGGTGTAAAAATGAACCTGTTAGCTTTGCTATTATCATATCCCTCTGGCTATTAACGGAACGTCGGCATGCGAAGGCAAAGAATAAAGAATAATTCTTTTCAGGAGAATAATTCACTTGTCTCCACAGTCTATCACTTTCACGTGCGAATCCATCCGCCTTGAAGAATTTTTTCTCGTTGGTGAACATGGAGAATGTCGGTTGAATGTCAAGTGCTTCGGTTTGGATATTTTCTCTTTTATTCGTTCCGATCAGCGACGTTGCTGAGAAAAGAACAAGCCTTGCTCCGTAACACAGCGAAGAACGTGTTAAATAAATTACGTCTTATTTTATTAAATAAAATAAATTGCTTCACTTTAACAAAATTAAAATGGTTTCCAGAGGTAAAGGAATGCACTGAAACTCAGATGTCTTAGGCTTAGAGCAAGAAAATTATTGTACTGATAAACCTGCATCCACAATTAAAATTATAGCCGTAGTGTATTTATAAAAAAATTAGACCACCCATGACCCCTAGGAGTCGGGTCACTTCCGCAGGGTCAAGCAAAATGAAGCAGCTTCATTTAAGGCTTTTTAAAAAGGTAATGATCCAACAGAATGAACTTAATAACACTAAAAAGGACCTTGTTTGCAATTTTGACGAACTGAGATAGGGTAAAATGGATTATGAAATACGTTCATCTTTGTGTTGGAACAAGAACTAGGTCATTTCTAAAACAGCAATTCTGGTTTGTGTTGATAAAACGCATTTTCAATTATTGGGGAATGCTGAAAAAATATTGGTTTTGATATTGGTCAGGCAGTAACACTCATGAATTGGGTTCAACGTACTTGACAGTTGTTGCAGTTTTTTCTCGTATCATTGTTAATTTCCCTTTCATTAACTTTCAGTACCGCTGTATCGCGTTTCCTGGTTCCTGGTTGGCCAATTTTTTAGGAGTAGCATTCAAGAAGTTGATATCAATAACAGATAGTGTGCTCAATACTGTTGGCGAGAAGGTAGAATTAGTTTTTTTCTGATTGCTAATATCAGGATTTTAAATTCTGCCCAATTTTATCGCTGAAATTAGGAAGCTTAATTTTGTCCTATATTTATATTACTAAATCTGCAGCACACTCGCATACATTCATTCAAACACACACCTTTGTATGTTTTATAATTATGCAGATATATGTACACATGATTACCTTCGTATGTTTTATAATTATGCAGATATATGTATACATAATTATGTTTTTCTGAAACTTGTGATCCACGTAGACGGAAGTACTTATGATTGTATCTGTGATATGAGCTTCACTGCTTCTCAGGTAAAAATATATTTACGTTACAAAGTTTGTGAGCGTAGGTTAATTTACTTGGCATTCGTTTGCCATCAATTGATATATTGAAAATCGAAGATATCGAATTCGATATTTGTTTAAGCCTCCCTAACCGCAACAAATGAGTCACAAAAAGTAGAAGTAGGAAGACACCATTTAGTGTGAATTTAAGAAAACGCAGAATCCATGCACTAGGTGCATAGATATTGTAAGTTGCGAAATAACTTAATGAAATAAGATAAAATTTTAAGAAAAAAGTTAGTGTTGATAAACAGGACGTCAGTGAACCGCGAAAAGATGGTCTGTAATAGAAAAAAACATTATTCTATTTCAGCATAAATAAAGACACTTAACCTTGATCTCGGGATCTTACATATTCACCCTGGGAGTGCTAACTCCCATAGGTATAATATTTGTATCCTCTGAGGTGGAATTGAAGAGATAATAAAAACTGTGCAATACAGACGCTCATTACAGACTGCGAGTTGACCAAGTGAGCGATGAGCTCCTCCAATTTCCATTACCAACTCACAGAATTAAGTGAATTACGTACGAGCTTCTTCAGCCCTCATCTTAGCATCATTTTTGACAAGGCGAGTCGACTTGTCTCGTATAATGGCAACTGTCTTTCCTTGTGCAGGGGTGTTTATATATATTGTGCCACGAGTTCAATTTTAGATAAAGAAATAGCAACCATCTTCCTTGCAAATGTGCCTACGCGTTTTCAGCTTTTCGATTATTGATAATAACGATTACTTCATAATTTACTTGATTCATCGCACATCATCACATTTTGCCATTTTCGACGGATGTGTGCACCAGTTATGTCACAAAAGCTACGACGCATACAGTCGAATGAGGCGCAGTCATCCACACATTCGTCAATTTAATTCTTGGAAATTTGAACGTGTCTCATTCCAACACCCTGATAGGTCGGTCTGTGCTACTACATGTAGTACAATGTCATTCATAATTTAATAGCATCATCATTCACACTAAAAGCTTCAAAGCCTGAGCTCGTCAAGGCAATTAATTGGACAATGCAGGGCTGTAGAACAGCAAAAAAGATTTTATTATCTCGCTGAACCTCAATTTTAGGCGCAAAATGTTTCGGTTACACAATGGCATCTAAGCAAACGGTGCTAGAAGGTACACAACTGGGACTCCGGCATTATTTTTATACTGTCATGATACACTGCAAAATTACGAACAATTTTATCCGAGACTACGTACTCTAATTATCGGCAGTTCATTAGTTCATAAGTTTTATGAAAAGTTACGCTTCACAACTATTGCTGAATAAAATTTTTGTACATGCATCATCAAAAATGGTCGGCTTCGAGGCCTCATTCCGTCTTTTAAGTGCATGGATTTTTCGACATGGAACGACTTTGAGTAATCTTAAGAAATACATTAGAAAACAGCAACAGTAGAGTAATATAGTACACGAAGACGCTGTTTATAACGCTGAAACATGCCCTAAAAAAGAACTATATTTTAATAATAATAAATTTTGCTCCATAACACTTTATAACGGGCACCTGTATGAGACGTTGGCATCAAATTACTAATATCAAAATAGTGATGGAACAGCCGCTCGGCAGATAAATTTAAAAACATCAGCGCATAAATTCTACATTTAATAAAACATATGAGCATTTTCAGGGAGTTTATGGATGATACTTGAGTAGTAAAGTGGTCAAACATGCATTGAAGGCTTCGCCCAGAATCTTGGTACCCCAATAACTCCAACCAACATTATTGAAAAACAAATGGAGTACTTCTAACCTATGTATGGTTTACCGGTGATTTAATAAAATGTGTAGCGAAAAAAGCATAAGGACATTTGAAAGAAATCTATTGTATTCGTTGCTGCACCTTCGTCTGAAATAACAGCCCTTAGGCGGTTACAGCTCTTTAATAAACCCTGGAAAGACTTAAGCAGAATCATAGCCCATTTTTCTTCGACTAACACCTCCAATTCCTTGAAATTAGTCTGTCGTCTTCCTCGGATTTAACTTTTTAGTGTTCTCCAGATTTTTTATTCGGATTTAATTCCGGTGATTCACTCCTCCATGTCGGTACCCTTGCGTTGTTGCTTTAGAACGGCTCTTGGATGACCTCAAAGTGATACTTAGGATCACTTTCAAGTTGAAACGACCATTCAGATCGAATTATGTTTCATAGTAAAATTTTGCAAATCATCATCTACGATCTTCATATTTCACCTTATAGTAATTCCATTTCTTGTTTTCAACTGTTCGGCACCATAAAATTCAATGCCGACCTATACCATTACATATGCTCCAGTCACCGCGTTCCACGGTTGGGATGGTGATCCCTCGGGCGGAAGCTGTTCCATCTTCTCTCGTACATGAGTGACATTATTATGACCATTTAGCTCTATCTTGCCTTCATCCTACGACATAATTTGCTTTAAAACCATCACCGATACTACAAATAAATTTCCACAGTCTGTCATTTAGATTTTGACGATTTAGAAATAACGATTTCTAGTCAATGCACCTTGCGAAGGAATCGTGAATTGAACAATTGCCGTTGAAGTTCCTGCTCCAGCCTGGCTCAGATCTTTTTAAAGTTAATATCTTGTCACAAACAGATTAGTTTTACGCTTAAGTAGCACATATAGTAAATTTCTCATTGAAATCTTCCGCGGTGCAGCAGATCTTGAAATATTTTACGTTGTTCCGGTCACACTCCATTGCTTCACAAGGTAACGTACAGCGCTTCAGGAGACGTTTAGGATCTAAGATATATTTCTATTGGTCACTTTTTCCAGTGCACGGCACGGAGATATAGTACGTTCTTTCACATCTTTAGAGCCCTTCTTTTGCATTTGCATTTTAAAAGAGGCTTCGACAGACTTCAAGCGCAGAACTAATCCTTAAATTTCCTGATAACTTAACATTCCATGCCATTTTTTAAGGTGATTTTAAATTTTTTAGTTTATTTAGCGGCCTTAACTTGCAGTAATTGCTTATCCAAAACATGCTTCAAAAGAAGTTGAAACAATATCCTCGCTATGTAATGTTTGATGAATTTCATAATCGAGGCGAATATAAGATTTTGATGCTCAGTGGTGTATAATAATATTTTTTCTATTTATTTTGTAGGTTTCACGGTTGAAGGTTTTCAGAAACTGCTATTAAATCAGTTTTTTGAACTGTGCAAGTATGCGTCTTACCTCACTGTATCGGAAGAGTAACCGTAGAACATGCGCAACATTCAGCCAACCCTGAACGGTTGGTTTATTTAGAAATTCAGAGTCCAATCATACCAGGTGATGTGCCCAAGCTGTGTTATAGCGCGGATTACCCACCGCACACACCGCTGAATGAAAAGATAATGAGCAGAATCGAAATAACCAACCAAATATACTAGCCTATACCTTTCTGTTCTTTACAAGCATATTTTTTTCTACCCTGAGTTCCCAAAAAATGTTTCTGTTCAAACCTCGTCTGCCTTAATAATTTTTCCAACGCTTCAGCTATAATTTTTCTATCTGAAAGTAGCGAATATATCCTTTCTATTTATTTAATTAGCCTTAAGCCCCTGCCACTCAACCCAATCCAGCGACAAGCGCCTAGTACTTTCGTCTCTTATTACTGCTCATTCCTTCAATTTGAATCGTCCGTACTATAACATGATTCTAACTCTAAATTATCCCAAATACCTGTCATTTTGCCCAATCAAGTAACTGGCTTCCAGTAATTCTTTGTCTTAAATTATTTCTCACTCCCTTGAAATAGATCGTCCGTATTCTACTTTTTAGAATTTTGTTTTTCGAACCCCCGTTCGATCCTCTTTCGATTTCATTGTCGTTACTACATACGCTTTGGAAAACAGTCTCATTATTGACATGCAAACGTTCCTTAGACATGTTGAGATCCCTGCAATCCAAAACGACTTTCAACGCGTTATTAATTTTCTAGTAGAATTTAAATATTTACTTATGAAGGTATTGATTTACCAACAAGTGTCCACTAAAATGATCAAGTAAGCCATAAAGTTAACGAAATCAGACAAGCTGAAAGCTTGACAGATATGCCGGTCCTAAAACCCGGACCATTAGAACAGGCAACCCGATATTAATGAACGCTGACGACGTTGGCAGAGGACTCTAAAATTTCGTCTCGTGAAAATTATATCAAAGAAAGCTTATATTCAGGAACGTAAGCCTATCTCCTGTTGCGCTGGTGATCAACCATGAAAACCTCATTTGTTTGGAGCCTCTAAATCTTGATTTCTCTTGATGGTCAAAAACTTGTCGCGGATATCGCAGACTTCCATCATCAACTCACTGATTTTAATACCTGCATTGTTAGTCACAGCACTGAATTGAAACGCGCACAAGTGAGACTTACTGAACTAGGGCTTAAGAAAAAACTTAAAAATTTTATTGATGTAGGACAAGAACAATTCTAAAGAATTTGAAAGCAGTTTATGACGATATTAACCTTTGGAACTTACAAAACGAGCACAATAATACTGAAATTGAAGACGCGAACAACTATTGTCAAGCAGATATAAATTTTAAAAGTGTCAAATGCAGACCATCCATAAATTATTAAACACGAAGTTGCGACAATAGTTAATGGGACCTGAGAGGCAGACTATACGAAGGCTGCGGGTGGTGTTACGATCTGACAACTGACCAGAGAACCAACTTATGAATAAAAAATAGCCAGTATTTTTACTGTTAGCAATGTAATACATGAACAAGCTAGATTGGGTGAGCAACAGACATTTTAAGCAATAAAATAGGGATCAGCACGTTTACTCGGAGCTGCAAACGTACGCTAAATCTTTTTAAATTAAACTTTGAGATCAGCAAGTCCCACAACTTTCAATTAAGCAGCGAACTTGCTTCCGAAAAAAGCAAGCTTTTGCTCAGCCCTTAATTGAGGGGAAGGAATTAGTCTGGCCGGCGTAAAGAAGGGCCACCGAGGCTTAATTTAAGAGCGGCACACTTGTTGCACTTTTCGAAGTTGGTAAAAGACAACCAGTCGAGAAATTATGAGTCTTTCACTCGCGACCTTAAAGTTTGTCACGGAGTTTTGCGAGTTGGAATACTTTCGTTGTAGCGTTGTCAGAACTTGTCTTGTATTTCATGCGACCAATTGTGTTTATTTTGACGCGAAATAACACCTATGGAAAGGAAGGAATTCCTTCGCAGAACAAAAATTTCGAGCAAGTGTGTTTAGTTTCATTATTTGACATAAGACAAGACACTTCTGTCCTAGCCACAGCTTGAAGAGCAGTCAGAAGACTGATGCGAAAAGAAGTAAAAATTAATTTCTCCTTGAAGAGGAGGCGGCGTCTGCTGCGATTACGATCCTCGAATCCAAGTGCCTTCGCTGTCGCTCTTCAATTCACACAGAAATTTGTCCCCTTCCAAGTACTGCGTTCTCGTCCGGCCGGGGGGAGTTGATGCAGCTGCTCAAAACTGGAGAGCTTGTTTCACGCTGTAAAATTGAGACCGATTGCGCTGGAGTGGATACAGTGTTATTTCAATCGCTGAACAAAATTACGAGCTTTTGCGGAAAACAGTGGTGGTGCTAATGTCCACAGAGCAAGGAAATTATTCCAGGCGAGTCGAATTCTTTTTAAGTGCTAATTAAAATGTTACTCGCTCCCATAATTGTAGGAGACTCAGCTTCATTATGTGTTACCATGTGCTTGGAAATGTTGTTGCATATCTCCTGGGAACAATATTTTAAGCGGAACGTTTCAATTCACATCTTTTCAGATGCGATAAAATAAGACAAAGCGCTGATTTGAGAAATTATGTCCACAACGTACAATATCATCGATGTTGCTACGGACAGATGGAAGCATGCAGGGTGGTTGCTAAAAATGTATAACTTCAAAATTCCAATATTTATTATAATATATGAAATTGGAGACTATAACATAGAACATCCTAAAGGACGGAATTCAATATTTTCTCACGTATCTGGTATACCCTCCAAATAGGCATAAACATCAAGGATGCAGGAAAGAAGATTATTGTAACCAGCAAACATGGCACGACTGACTCTTCAACAACGCAAGTTCATCATCGAACAAATGACGAAAATTGGAACCATCATTTTTATGGGACTCAGAGGAAATTTTTCTTGGAATACCGATTCAAACCTAAAAAAATAACGATTCAAAGGAACTTCCTAAAGTGCCAATCTCAGTTTATTGTAAGATTCATCAATAAAGGAAGATCTGGAAGAAAGCTTTCTGAACGCACAGCAGAAACTGTCTAAAAAAATGTCGAAAATGTTGTCTGTCAAAGTAAAATAAAAACAAATGTATACAGTATATAAATTAAATGAAAAATTAACGTTTCTTCTTTTTAATAATACCAGTTTTATTTCTCTATCCTTTCTGTAAAATGGGTTATATCAATTTGAAAATGTATTCATTTCTAGCAAACACCCTGCTCAAGAATATTTTAATCGTGAGTACTATTGAGATAGATAGATTTGCCATGCACATGTGGAAGATTTATTCAAAAAACTATCAAATCCTGTCATTTATGACGGCCGTGTGCCCCTGTAGTTAAATAATTCATTTACACTGGTGACGTAGTGGCGCCCGTATCACCAATACGCTCAACAAGTACTTCATTTTAAGCCCGTCCAAAGTTTTAATGGTTGGAGACAAAAAACATGCACAGGGTGTCCTCGAAAAATGTATCCACTGATTTGAATTTCAGTATTTAAATGTATTTATGATAACGAGCAGCACCTTCATTCTGTTTTTCATCGCTGGATTATATCCTTTGGAATGCAGCTTAATCAACATCAACGGAGACTTTCAATATAAACTGTTGTAAAGTATCATAGATTTTAAAATTAATAATAGTAAATATCATCGAAAACATTTTACGTGGACACTTGTATAGACATAATCGATAAGTTTGGGGTAAATTTTACAAATTTCAAAACGGCACGTGCTCTGATTAAATAAAAATATATTCAGTGCAATGTTGATTAAAACAATAATAGTATATTCGAGACATCTGAGCTCACCTTATTTACTAAATGCACTTCCAAAAGATGTTTAGCACTCGTTGAACATGCTCATTTATAGCAAGGTAATTTATTTATACACTCCAGGTTAGATACAGAGAATGTTACTTTCATATCAAATTTATTTACGGAGCTCGTAGTTTTCATATATATACTCTCAACGGAGTTCAGCTCACGAAGAGGTAGCTGTCCCCCAAAGTGGTTCACTGACCCATCAACAAAAGTCGACTTTGTGAGCGGTACCAGATGCACCAATGAGCTGTCAAAGTCAAGCTGCTCTTTGGGAGGCAATCTTCACGAACTTCATTTCCTCAGGCGGACTAATTCTCCGATCACAGCAGGAGATTCTCTCCAGGAAAACTGTTACGCTTAGGACGGTATCAAAGATACATTCGTCTCAGCGGGAGTGATGCGTCCTGTTTCCATTTAGCCCTGGAGACACAGCGCAGGTCATTGGATTTGTCTTAATTCGAACGCCAAAATCTTGGAACATTTCTTCCTCGAATCATTCGCGCTACGATGAAGTTCCAGGGAGCTACGGATTTGCATCCTCTTCAGAGAATTGTGAGGATGTTAAAATTTGTTAGACAATTGAATTTTTTTTCCAGCTTCAGAAATCAAAATGAAATTGTATTTTTCATGAGTGGTCTGGAATGACGTTGCGAAAGGGATTATGACTGGGGAATTATGTGAATAAAAAAAGTTTAATAGTTATCTGGTTGCTCTCACTGATAGTCTGAATTCAGAAATTAGCGATGTTAAGTAAAGACGCATGTAAACTCACTCATCTTCACTATTTCAATAAATATCTTCATTCACTCGGTCATAAGGGGACCTGAAACCTACATCATGACTACAAACGTACATATTCTTGGGCTTCTGTTTATTAATGATGAGCTGAGGATTTCATTCACATATCTGAAGTTTTTGTAAATAAAAAGGGGAAAATAAGCGAAGTCTGTATCACTCGTGTTCACACTCACACTCATTCGAGTTTTCAAGAAGCGTCTATTTCTTTCATATGTTTACTACCTATGTTAAAGCATGTACTTCTCTTATCGTCAAACTAATTAAACGAAAATCAAGGAAGCAGAGGATTAGCCTTTTATTTTACGACGGAGGTAAAATAGTATTTGAACGAAGCAGAAAAATTGAAGCACGCGTATTTGATTCAAAACCTGGCTCAACACTAAAATAATCCATTTTTTCAATTTATGATTGTGCCAACACACAAATCAATTTGCTTGAAAATGACTTCAAATTCGATCATAATTTGGAAATGCTTCAAAATGAACTCTATCATTCAACTTGATCCTATCTATAAAAGCAGAACGCGTTTGTTATTTTTTTATGGTAAACTTAATTTTTGTATAAAGGACTTTTCCTTATCTCAGCAAGTCTGTTTGCAATCCAATCGCGATTGATCGATCTGTCCAAAGAAATTTCTCTTGAAAGTGAGGAACATTCGTTAGAGCAGTGGGCAGGAGCACCGTCTTGTTGAAAGTAGCTGCCTTATTCATTAGTATCCAATGTGACACTCAACCCCAAATTTTCTTTTAAAGACCAAAGCGCTGCATAGAATTCACTTGTACGCTACCGTTTTGAGGAAGTTACCTTTCGTATAATTTACATTCATTCAATTAATGTACCTGAATAATTTATACCACTTATGAATTAAATATCCTTGATGCGCGATAAAACTTCATAAACGCGTATATTCTAGTTGATCTGGTCATAAATCTAGTGTTTGCATGCAATTAATGATCAAAAATTTTATACTTGTCGGTTAACAAAAAACTTGCAAACAAGTTTTTAGATGTTTTTGCCCTTTGAAATTTCACTCGAGATTTTTCATTAGTTAGAAATTTATCACATAAACAGTAATAAATTTTAACATCAAATACACTTCCTAGTCGTCGAGTAGATTTCGACACCAAGAAAAGATTCGTTTGAAAAATAAAAATTTTCTTGTTTTTCATGTGCGATTGCAATTCAAATGTTTTTTTCAAAATTCGATTATTTGATATGTTTCAAACTGGAAACAACTGAACGCTGAAAATTTTTCACTTAGGCTTCTTCCAAACGCACGGAGCAAAAAAGGTTCACTGGAACTATATTTTGCTGAGTAAAAGGTAAATATGAGAATAAATTGAGTTTTTAAACTTGAATATTCGAATAAAGCTTCAAAATTGCTTTAATTGCCTTCAAGTGTTTCTAAATCTATCGCCAAAAACATCCTAGATCAGAGGTCAAATTTTAAAAGATAATAGAACAACTAAATTTTGTTGTTGCTCGTATCGGGCAGGACTTATTGATACCGCTTCAATTTCGTGAAGCAGCTGAGAAGAAAATCGTCTCCTTACGACTCACCACACCTTCATCATGAAAATGATCAACGCGGTAGCCGTGCAAAATATGGCCGTATGAATCCCACCAAACTGAACGCTTTTCAGTCGTGCTGAGCCTGCTAATTATCAATCCCCGGTGTTGTTAACCACGGAATTAATGACAATTTAATTAATATTTCCGCAGATTTCCAACATTTGCCGAGTTAATTGAGGGTATGCACACTGTGTTCATGAGATGTCATTATAACGGAAGTATTCGAGTCGGTTACTGAGCTACATGATTTGGCCGCCATGAGCGGTTTGTTGCAACTAATGTTACTAATTAAATTGTCAAATAAATGCCTTTCCATGAAATTGAATCTGGTCAACAAATGGTGTTAAAAACACCCATCAGTTACTTTACAGTATTTGAACACTTGAATAATTTTTACTGCAAAAATATTTTTTTGGGGGGATGGGCCTTTACAATCTTGGATTACATCGCATTATTGAAATTTTATGAAGGCATAGAACATTTGCATTCTATCTTTAATTGACTTTAATTTGATGATAAGCTCAAAAAAATAGAAAATCACACAGCATGTATGTATAACTAGTACAACTGCTAGTGCTTCGGGAATAAGTACGAAAATTTATAGAATAAATATGAGTCTATATTAACTTTTTACCGTTTGACTCAGCACACATTGCAAAAGCATCTGTCTTTGGCCTAATGATTAAGAGAAAGTTTATACGTGCTGACGGTTGCGAAACTCGTTAAGAGTTCGAACCGTTCGAGACATTTTCGAACATTTCATTAGTATCTGTGACACGGCGATAGAATTAACCAATTGCTAAAAATTTGTGCCTCTGATTAGTTGCAAAATGGCAGAGTTTAATACACTAAGGATACTTTACAGAATTTCCCAAAGAATGCAGTATTTCATACGTCAGGATGGTGGACACCTTCGTCATGTGGTTAAATGCGCTTGGTAAATGCGGAGGATTCGAAACCCTGCAGTTAGAGCTTGGAGTGTCTTCCTCTTTTGATATAGGAAGAAGGTAGCCATAATTCCCCTCCCTATCCAGGTTTATAAAATGAATACCAGCTAAGCCTTAGAGAGCAGTTAATTTACCTGGGCATCAGCTACTAACTATTTAAACACAAACAATAAACAAGACAAGCATCAGCTCGAAAAGAATAAAACATTCTTTGCAGTAAGATTGATACAGAACATCATTAAAAAATAAAGCATAATAACACTCCATGCTTCCTAATTTGCAAAATGAACTGACCTAATATTATGCCCGAACGTCATTACGAGCAAAATATTCAAAGCAAGCCATTCTCGTTTTAAGACAGCCCAGCCTGTATCGGCACGTGCGCCACACTCAGTAGTCACCAGATTAACACCCGACCAGCCCAGCGCAGCGTTACCTCGCTTGATTTCACGGTGATGGATTGGTCTGCAAGCTAGGGAGTTCGAACGCATAAATGTAATTTGCCCACACGAATGCTACGTAAAAATTACGTGTCATTTCTAATCGCGTGCTGGGTGAGAGACTAAGTACATTGAAAAGTGAACGTCTGTTGACAAGTGAAAGTGTTCTTTTACCATCGTATCAATGTTGTTTTTTTTATTTTTGGTGCTTTCAATAGTGATTTATAAGTAACACGAAATAAAAACGAATTTCTTTATTTGTGCACAACGTTGATGGAGTACTCGTTTCGATTTTAAAACTTTAACAAAAGAAATTATTGAAATTGATTCTCAACATAACAAGAATTGTGCTGCATCACAGGCGCCAAATAACATCGCACCTACTTATGCTCGAGTCTAGATTTAGATTAGCAATGTTCGTAGTACTGGCTTAATTAACATACATGTAAGGTAGAGAAACGCAAACTTCTGGTCTTTTCATCCGTTCGCAGGTTGTTAGACCGACCGGGCTTAAAGAGTGCAGTTCGAGCCAAAAGTTCGTCTAAGATATCAATGATGGGGGCGGAGAACTTTTTTGACTTCAGAATTCTATCAATGAACAATGACGTCTCTAATGCACGGAAAACTTTACTAAACACGCATCGCTTTACACTAGCTAATTTTAGCCGCTAATTTAAGGTGGTCAACGTCATATTTGGCTTGAGAGTCAAATAATTCAAAAGTGGTAACAACGCCATCATATCGCAACGCGTTGCCCAATGTTAACGTGGCTATTGATGTTCTTTCTATGGATTACTGCTCGAGAGCCAATATTGACGCATACGGCTTCTCCAAACTTGATTTGGAGCCCGGCTTCGGAGGCGAGTTTTGGCCGATGCAGCGACGGCATTTGTTGCTTCCGAGGCAAATCTTCAATTTGGGAAGCGACGTTTTAGGCTGTCAGTTTGTGAGAGAACGAAGACGAGTCTTACTTTGGGGCTGGAACTGTCGATGTTCTGCACATCAGAGCAATAATACACCGAAAACGTCAGTGTTAGAATAGTCTGCCAAGGGCCATTTTTATTGTTCCCTTGAAGAGGTTTTACTGTGTGAATCGTGTTCTATTTTCCGGGCACCTTTTTTCGGATCATTTCAGATTTTGAGGTATTTGATGTCTGTACATCACTCTTACTTTGAATAGAACGTGCAAAAGAATCTACCCTATCTCTACTTCCTTTCTAGACAAAATTGCACCTCAGAATATCATGTTGAACTGATAGCTTCTTTGCCATCAAACAATTGCCAGAGCCCTTTAATTTGAGAGAGTAAAAAGAGAATTTTACGAATTTTAAAAGTATAGAAATTGAAACTTCTTTATAGAATGAATCAAACCGTGGTTAGGAAAAAAAAGTTCAAGTAAGATTATACATCGAATTTCACATTGCCTCGAGATACAGTTTAACAGCCGCCAAGATATGAAGCATAAAATTTCGAACTAAAACTTCAGCTAATTAAAAAAAACAAATTCACATCTTTTAGTTTCAAGAATTCTTTCTTCATTTTTGAAGTGAACATTCTCTTCAGCAATTTAGCCGAAGATGAATGTGAAGTGTATGTACAGCCGCACCGACAGTATTTCCACCGGGACGCTGACTGATTTCTCCGAGAGCGAACTTTCCAAAGTGACAAGTTCTACCGGTTTTCCTGCTCGACCCTGAATAATTCGCAGCCGAAGTTACCCTTCACTATTGTGTGCCAATCCCAATCACGTATGATCGCACACTTGGAACCCATGAGGGTACCAGTGTTCCAGGCTGTAGACTGTGTTTTTAAATCAGAAAATTTCTAAATTTGACCATGTTTTCAATGTAATTATTCAACTTAGGACATTCTGTACCTAGCACACAGCATGGTTACCGATGGCTTTGCTTTTCAAACTTCATTTCAGGAATAAATTCACTTGGTTAATGGATCTTGTAAATTTAATTGCTAATATAAAAATTGGGAAAATTATCGAAATGTTTCAAAAATAAAACATTTTTGACCTATGAAAACCCATCATTAGAGTCTGAAAGAAGAGAGATATATCAAATAAAGTAATTTCTTTCGCTGGAAAATCTTTTCCCCATTTGGTCTTACGAATTTAGTTATTTTGAATTCCGTCACCACTTGTCACTTCTGTATTTTAGAATCCTTGTGCATTTTCAGCACTGCCCTGAAGTCAAAGCATGTGGTCCTCCTTTTGAGCTATCAATTATTGTTCGGTATTCTAATTTGTCACAATTTGATTATGGAGTATTTTATGAAAAACTTTGTCCGTGTATTTTGAGAGCTCACTTACAGACTACATTTTCAGATAAAAAATATTTCACGTATTCCATTTTTTTAGCTCTGCTGGCGGGCTTTTATAGATTCAAAACGTTTGCTTTTTACGATGTTTTTGTCTACATTTGAGCTTTTTGTTCCCAATTTTAGCATTCTCAAATTACGAGCAAAAAAATCGTCAAATTTGGACGCTTTCGCAAATTAGAATTTGGTGTTACGAAGTGGGAACTTAAAACAAACAGAATAGCAACATTGAATTGATAGGAAAATTCTATAGTCAAACAGTCAACAATTTTTCAGAAAACCCATTCTTTCAATTGCGAACGATATTTAAAAGCATGTAAAGATTCTTTAATTCTGATCCTTTAATGCGTGAAGAACATCAAAATTGCCACGCATGAGAGCCTGATCTTCACTAAGACAATGTTTCCAGAGGGACGAGTTGGGCGCTGGAACAAAGCGTGGCCGGAGCCAGAGGAGTTCCCTCTATGCTGAGAACTCCTCAGAGTCGATTTCAGCGCAGTACCGCCAAAACACGACGACCAATGTATGTGTGACTAGAAATTTTTATGACTGCACCAATACGTACGACTACTAATGAATGTGAGTGCTATTTTTACGGCTGCACAAATACGTACGACTTCCACTGAATGACTACTGATTTCAACTACTGCATCAGAATATAGGCAATGACTGCTAATGAAAATGACTGCTATAATTTTTACGACCACCAATACATACGACCACCAATACATACGACCACCAATACATACGACCAACAATAAATACGACCGCCAATACATACGACCATCAATACATACGGCCGCTAATACATACGACCGCCAATACATACGGCCGCTAATACATATGACCGCCAATACATTCGACCACCAAAACATACGACCGCCAATACATTCGACCACCAATACAAACGACCACCAATACCAATACCACCAATACCAATACGACCGCTAATACATACGACCACCAATACCCACGACCACCAATACATACGACCACCAATACATACGACCACCAAAATCTACGACCACCAAAACATACGACCGCCAATACATTCGACCACCAATACCTACGACCACCAATATATACGACTACCAATGCCAACACTGATACGACTGTTGGGACCCGCCGCAGGTGTGTGTGTACACAGCCATTGCTGCCAGTTGTTCAGTAACTGGGAACAAACAGCAGAAGACGTACTCTCCTAGTAGACCCGAAGTTTTCCAAAACTTGAGTAAACTCGTGACAAAAGAAAAAGGAAACGGTGAGAGGTTAACAGAGAAAGCTGTAGAAGTCATAGCCTTTACTTTCATTGATATGAACGCTTCACGAACCAAAACTGCTAAAAATATTTGTGAAACCCAGTAGAAGTCGTTAAATACTGCACTCTTACTCATAAAATGATCACGCAATTTTTGCTGTTGGGTAAAAAATACAGAGTTCAAAATAACATAAAGTGTTGCTGGGATTTCAGTCAATCTCCGGTTAATTTTTTCGTCCGTGTGTGTATCGCACAGCTTACACTCAGCTTATGTAATGTGTTTTCTGTAAATATTATACTAGTAATGAAAAGAACCCGATAAATTGTACCAGTTTGTGGAAACTTCACCCAATCTTTGCGAGCAGAAGAGCAATCCCAACAACACAGTTCAAATAACAGGCCCCATCAAAGCAAAACCCTTCATATCTTTGGTATAAATTGAATAAATGACAAGATAAGATTGGCGCCTCCTGAGATATGGACGAAGCTGTGCAATATTTTTCACGTCATTTCCTAGGTTCGGTAAAAACTGGAGCGGATTTAATACAATTTTTGGAGGATCTCGACGGCTCAGAGTGCCAGGGCAATAAACATTGCACTGCACTCGCTAGGCAGAGAAAAATCTTCGAAATCTGCGCAGATATCGAGGTCTGACTAATGAGCAGCGACGGTTCCGCGGCGCAGACGGGAAAAGATTGCTCTGCTGAAGAGCGTTTGATAGTGAAAATCCTGATGGAACTATAATGTGTGATCACGCTTGATGCTTTTTTTTCTTCTATACAAACGTGAAATGCTTTATCAGCTCCACCCTAATGAGGGGAACGAAGCGGTGTCTTTTCTAAGAATTTATTTGCTCCCCGGATGCGAGTTACAATCAGACGTTTATTCTTCAATTATTTCATCGTTGTATTTTGACTCTTGAAATTAACGCTTTTGACGCTCTTTGCGAATTTTGAACAAATTACAAGCGAAAAAGTTTTTTTTGGTTTCTCATTTTAGCTTCAATAACATTCATAGAAGAAAATGAAAAACATCGCAGAAATGTACGCGATTCGCGCCTCTCTAATACCTGCTGGTTCTCTTTTATCCCGTTTTGGTACTCTCTAATTATATTAATGCCTGTATATTCGCTTAGTGTATTGACACGACACTTGGAAGGGAACTGATCACAACTCGATAGACTTTTATTTAATATCATTGTTCATTGGCCTAATAAACTTTTCATTCACTGATATTTTTTCTTGCGTTTTTTAGTTTCTCCTCGCTAAACCGATAACATTCTATAAAGACTGCGATGGTAGCACTCGGTTGACATACCAATGGCTTTACCTATTCCTGCCCAAAATGGGCACAAGCTTAAGGGATCTATGAATTTAATTTCTTCGACAGCCTATTATTTTGGCATAACCATGTTGGTGCCGAATATGGCTGAGAAAGTCAGCAAATGTGTATGGGTGTTCCGAGCGACACTTCAAGCCATTTATTTTAACGTTTTTTCTCAGAATTCCAAGTAATTTTGCATTCAGGCAACAATCACCAGCAATCGATGCCCCGTAAGCGTAACATCGATGATTGTTCAGCTCAGGCGCCGTACTTTCATTGCAGTGGGGATTGCTTGTGCAGGCGGCAAGACCTGCTCCGTTCCAATTAGGGCGAGGGTCACCGGTCTCGTAAAAAACGCACTCCATTATGCGTTCCCTGGCTCAATTCAGGACCGCGACCTCTTCAAGTGTTCTAATTTTCTCCAAACCGTTCTACAGGATTTTAATTTGCTCGTACCCCAGCTGATCATCCTGGTGATTCTATTGAGTCTGAGGCGTTCGAGCACAAACCAAACCCTCCCAATATCTCTAAGCATAATTTAAATTGTTCTCAAATTGACAAATTTCCGCCTAAGCTTCACAGATACTTTGATAAGATATGAATGCACATTATAATTACCATGAGCTGATTTTAGTAACTCGCCCCATAGAAGGTGGTTGTTTAACATGGTTGAGTATAAAACATGGTTTATAGAGTGTAACATGGTTACAAAAATGACTCGAGGGGCCCATCTTCGCGCTGCTACCCAAGTCCCCTGCCGTCAGACACCAGTCACGCACAAGCGCCAGAGGAAAAACGGAGGAGAGATAACGACAGTCACATTCATTGTCTTTAATCTCAACTCACAAATTTCAGCACGTGTGCTTCAAAAAAACTAATGCCTTTCCGCTGGTGAATAGTTCTAAAATTTTACAATTTTTTCGTTTTCCCAGCGGTGCTAGAATCGCTACATGTTTTTCTTTCATGCAATGATATTACCTTTGGATGAGACACTACCATGGATATCGTGAGCATATGAACGCAACGGAGTATAATATTGTACAAATAACTATGTATTGAAGCATTTTTTCGCTAAACGCATCTTGTAAAAACCTGCCAGTCCTTGCTTCTGAATCACCGGATAAACCTAATTCCAGCCATTGTGAAGACAGTTTTTTAATGTGTTCAAAGTTAGAGCAGAGAGTGCACTTTCCGGTAAAATGGCTCATGATAAAATTCTACTTTACATGGAATATAGAGCTTAAAGTATCGTTACATTTTGCTTTATTAATTACCAACCGCTATTTCTGGTACCGACGTTATTTTTTACGTTGAAAAGCGCATCAGAGTTGACACCATTAAAGTCATTTAGACACGTGAAGCCTCAATTAGTATACCTCATACTCTTCTTTACTCAATGAAATGAGTTCAAGTCGTTAAAGACGCCATCTGTAGCGGTGGTTGCGTAGTTTGGATTCATTTTCGCTTCTTTTTGCTGTATTTTCTTTTTTTTAAATGCATCAAGTTGTAGGACTGGACACTATAGCTGTTTCACATATTCTAGAGGTGATCAGACTAGTGCCTCAGAATAAAAAGATTCAAGTCATTTGACATATAGTCAAAATACCAGGCTAAGAAATCGGAAATTGTCCTTTCTTTGTCAATGGTTTTTCTATTCGTTTGACATACTTGAGGTCGCCAGTGATGATAGTACCCAGATCTTTTTGTTGCTGTACTATTCAAAAAATTTATATTTTGTATACAGTAACCTTGATTCATACAAATATAAAGTATTTTTATTAACGAAACCCTTAACATAATCATTCTTTGTAGGTAAACCCACCATAATACGTATCAGTATGGCGATTTCAGTGGTTGATCAACTAAATAGGAGAAAAATGTGTAGTATGTTCCTTCGGTGAGGGAAAAAATGTATATTTTTTAAATCTATGTAAATCTATGTTCTAGATGGATTGTAAATACAGCTTGTTGGAGATCACCTTGGATAATCTCCAACTAAATTGATTTGAAAAGCGGAAGCTTCGGCGGCAGCCGTAGGTATTGTTGAAAGCATAATGAGTGGAAGTCAAGGATTTTGAAAGTAAAACTCAGAAAACTTTCTCGGAGTTTTGAAAATTAGCTCTTCGTGCATACATATCAACAGGTACTTAACATAAGTTCGGAGAACAAGCATTTCTATGACCAAATTTATAAATTTTACTAACAAAATGTCATCAGTAAAGATACCTGAGTCTGGAATGAGAAAAAGACAGTTGCACAAGGTATAACCAAAGCATTCCGCGACTCCAATAGAACATTTAACTAAACGCTTACACTGATGAACCTATATCTCAATGTTATTTATTATTCTCTGATGGCATTGTTTTACAATCTAATCCTTGTTAATTGTACTCCGTCAAGGGATTTTCGTGCGCGGTAGGATTTGTGCAATATCTGCATTCCTGAGAGGAATTAAAAAGGAATGAGAAGAATAGAAATATTTTTCGACGTGTGTTCGAAGTGCAGATAATCAGTAGCTCTGATAAATATAACTGAGTTTTTGACGATGTTGAAACTCATTCGCTAGGTTATGGTTCATCGGAAAAATCGGCCGAGATTTTTTAAATGATACCTCTGCCTCGCTCGGTAAACACTCTGTAGCAGAGTTGTGTGTCATCTACGACTTTAATGATTTTACTGAAAACTCAAACCTAAATATGGTCTTTTATTTCTCTAGAGTAAAACAAGGAATCAAGTTTTGACGACCCTAGTACCAATTCAGAGTTTCACTTACTATTTCACCCTCTTAAAGTTTTTTACTAATACATAAAAATTGAAATTTTCATTTCATGGATAATATCACATGTCTTCTTGTTCTTCGAATGACAAAAGCGGTTATGCCGACAGTACGACTGACTCCAACTATGCTTAGTTACATTTCACGAACTGATCGAGTGATATCAATGAGAGAAAAATTAAGTAACAAGTAGGCTACAGTCTCTTAAGCATTAAAATCGTCACAAAAACGATACATCGAAAAACAATAAATTTCTCTTTCTGTTTTTAGAGTGAGTTTTTTACCGGCTACCGTCCACCGTCCTCCACTGCAATAAAGCGTCACGTGTGTTATTTCAGACCTGCTCCTGGCGATGGGCAGCCCGTACGAACGAGGGGGATTTTATCATTCGCCACTGACCTGCAGTCAAGTATTTCCGTTTGGATAGCGATTGAAACACGGATAATGAACGATCAAAATGAAAAAAGTCGTGGGCTTTGAATTGTGTATCGCTGTACTTCATGGTAATATGATGGCTCTTCAAGTGCATTAAATCGATGCGGAAGGCTCGTAATGGATGTGCTTTATTATTTCATCATCTTACTCGAATTTTATCGAGGGTGTCTGCTAGTGCTTCCCATGCAAGCTCTCGATACGCTTTATATTCAAGTAGATATCTCATCCTTTAAATGACCGCGGGCGCTATCAACCTTTCCTACTTTTTTGGAGCCCAATGTTATTTCGTACTATTTTTAGCTAAATTCTTCCCCCTGTAATTGTCCAAATGTCATGAACACTCGAAAACAACTTCGTCTCTTAGGCTCCCTGAATGTTCGTCTCCCTTCAATACAAACGGTATTTTTGAGCGCTTCTGTCTACCTCTCATCGAATAGCTTTTCACCCCCAGTATCCCTCAAGGCTTCAACCCCGAAGTCTTTTATTCTTTGCCACAACAAATTTTCACTATCATTTCAGTCATTTTTCTGATCTTTCATCTCACCTTCTATTCGAAAAGTTTTTCTTCGCTGAAATCAATCTGTACTGTTTCTCCGTTGCCCTGCTAGTATGCAATACCTTTCAGTGAAACGAATTTTTTATATACGTTTGAATCTTGTTACTCCCACAGATATTTCCTCGTTTACTAACTTCATTACTGATAAACTTCACCAACTCCATTCTTACACCTAGAGCCTTAACTCCAATCAGTTTCTTCCAGTGGCCACAGTATCAAAACCTCCCTCCCGTTGCACCCATCAATTTTTTTACGATACCCTCTCCGAAGTTACACCTTTCACACGATTTCCTCAAATCCTGCCTCAGTTTGCCCGTGCATTGCGCAGTAAAGTTTTATGGCTTGAGAAAGCGAAGGCGTCCCTCTCGTGTTTGCGTCTTGTCTCGGGCGCAGTAAATTTCAGGTGCGCCTGCAATACGACTTTTCTCGACTTAAATTTTTTTTATAATAAATGAATGATTAGGGAATTCTTTTATTTCGAAGTGGTTCAGATTTCTTTCTTAGGGTTGCGACGTAAAATTATCTAAAATTTTGTTGTAAGGGGGTTGAATTGTTCTAAATGAGACCCTGTTGGTTCCTCTTCTGCATGCGATAACAGTGCAATGTCGTGCACGTTGGTATTCCAACTATGATTTTTTCTTAAAGTCTATTTCAGATTCAAAAAATTTCTTACGATGAAAAGTGTTCAAATTTTTTCACTTCTATTCATTTTTTTCTTTAGTGAAAAGTTATCGGAACACGTCTGAAGAGACTTCCTTGATCGAAATATTTCGTAAAAATAAAAAAAAAATTTTTAGAAATTAAATCGAATAATAACAAAATTACTTGCACGCTTACCAACTTAACTTGATGCGAGCTTGCCATCATGTCGGCGTTTTTGAGGGCAGTTTATCCACCATCAGCAGCTGTCAACATCCACTTGGTGCAGTCGGGCTTTGTCCTCTCGTACGCTTAATTGACAGGCTCTGCATTTGCTCGCAGCGCCGGTGGTAGCGTACTCCTTGTGTAGAAACAATACCTTCCTTGCGTAGGAATGGATGGTTATTTTCAGAATATAAACTTGTGCAAAGTTTGTGAAAATGCTTTCAGGCTCCGTTCAGACATCACAGTCACACTGTAGTACGCTGAATTATTCATAAACAAAAAGCTTTGATAGAAATTCACCATGAAATTCACCTAAAATAGGGCTGAATAAGTCATGCGCCAAAAGTATTTTAAATTGTTGATTGTACCAAATTTCGTTTTGAATTCTGAGATTTTTTAAAAATGCCCATGGCATTATGAATCCCGAAAATAAAATAAACATGACAAGGATGTAAACATATAAGAATTTGTTCGCGCTACTGTACGACAAATCTACTATAATATGGAATTTAATCTTAGATAGAAGTTGGGGTCAATGTGAAGTTTAATGCAACCACGGAAATTAATAATTATATTCCAAACAATCACTAAAGGAACCCATTTAAGAACGTTTTACATGAATGACATTGTGCTCGCTGATGCTTTATTTTCGAATTATTGAACTTTGAAGTTGGCCTTCCCGCGCCAAAGGAAGCGAGCGTAATTCAATTATAAACGGAAGCTAACCCCCTATTACAAACGTAAAGAGGTTGGGTCGTGAGGGGGAGGCACAGTTCTTCTAGTGAAAATTGGCGGCGCCCATGGTGGTCGCCATCTTTGACCCGATGTAAACAAGATTGCGGTCGTCACCCAAATGAGTGGGTTAGAAGCTTTATTTATAATTTTCACTAGAAGAACTGTGCCTCCCCCTCACGACCCAACCTCTTTACGTTTGTAATAGCTTCCGTTATTAATTAAATTCCGTTTCACGCGCTCGCTTCCTTTGGCGCAAAGGCCAACTTCAAAGTTCAATTATTCGAAAATAACGCATCAGCGAGCAGAATGTCATTCATGTAAAACGTTCTTAAATGGGTTCCTTTAGTGATTCCTAAGATCGGAATTCTTATTTTTCGTGGTTGCATTAAACTTCACATTGACCGAAGTTGGTTATTATCGTGTTCCGATTCATTCATTCTAGATATTTGCCCTTAAGAACGTTTTAAATTTACATACATATACCGGGCTTATCCTCCCCATGGGAGGGTAGCCGACAGCAGGCCACAATCACCACACTTAGTCACTAGGAGGCGAGAGAGGCAGCACTGGCCGCACCTGAACTGCCAGGGTCAGCAGCAGCCCAGCACAACCACCTTCCACAGTCAGGCCCGACAGCAACAGCTGGTTTACCCCGACCGTTTCATTGAGTGCAGCCCCTCCCCCGCACATGACAGGTCAACCCCATCACACGCGGGCAGCTTCCAGTAACGCGTCAAAAATAAAAGTACCTCCTTATACACTGCTCCCACTCACTTCTGTCCGCAGTCATCCCTCTCGCCACGTCCACAGTCAGACCCCTCTCATACAAAGCACGTCGCACCCCATCCATCCAACTCATCCGTGGTCTACCTCGCGCTCGAAGACCACTCACTTCCGACATATATATCTTTTTCACCAGCTGCTCAACATTCATTCTTTCTACATGCCCAAACCATCCAAGCACTCTTTCATCCACTCGCCTGCTCAACAACCAACTCATTCCTGATCCTATCTCTTCTAGTTACTCCATACATGCTCCTCAAACACTTCATCTCAAACACATCCAACTTCCTCCTCTCAGCTGCTCTCAACCCCCAGGACTCTGCTCCATACAACAAAACTGGCACAATCAAACTTTCATACAGTCCCCTCTTAGCATTCATACTCAAACTCCTGCATTCAAAAACTTTCCTCATTGCACCCAATGTCTTACATTGGGTGCAATGTTTTAAATTTAATGTAGAATAAAATTTTAAAAAGATTGTGAGGTGTTGCAGAAAAAAAGTGTTACCGCAAAATGAGCTAACTTCAAACAGCGTCTAATTAATTACGCTCAAGTTATTATGAGCTTTTAATAAGCCATAATTACCTGGTCTCTAATGTTGGAGTTCTGAAGTGGTTTCATAAATTCGTGCACGAAAAATTTCGGCAAATTTATTAGCTTTTCTAGTACAATAATTTTTCTAATATTCTAATGCAATTCTAATTTCCAACCAAACTGACTATCTTGGATAAGATAATGATGTCATTAAAGACGAATTTCCTTGAAATTTTATTTTAAATTCAAATTTTCAAAAAGTAAACTATTTAAACGCACCCCAAATATTTTATTAAAGGACTTTTTTATATGTGATAATGATACCATTGAAGAAGTATTTCTTTGCACATTTATTTTTAATTCAAATTGGCAAAAGGCAAACCATTTATGTACAGGGGTTGGATAAATTAATGGAAACACCTTGTAAAATCAACAAAGTATATTTTAATATCGTATATATATCCACTTTTTGAGGCAATTACAGCTTCATTTCTCCAAGTTTTTGGTTCATAGAAATTGAGAAAAGTTTCCAAAGGAATTTTAGCCCATTCTTCAGTTACAACACCCCCCAGTTCTTTTAGAGATGATGGCGGCGGAAATCGACTTAATACTTGAATCTCTAAAAACTACCATAGAGGCTCAATAATGTTGAGGTCTGGGGATTGTGGTGCCCAGATGAGATACTCAACTTCATTAGTACGTCTTCGTGACATTTTTTACCAATTTTCGCTGTATGGATTGGGGCATTATCATCTTGAAAGACGGTGTTCCCCTCCGGAAACAGTGCTTCAACCATGGTTGCCCAAAATTTCTAAATAGTCTCGGCTGTTAATTCTCCCATTAATGAAAATCATTGGCCCGGCGGATTTTCAGGAAATTGCTCCCCAGATCATCACAGAACCCCCGAAATGCTTTACGGTTGTAAGAAGGCAGTCTGAATTTAAGACTTCTTTCGGCTGTCTCCATACGTTCACTGTAAGATAAACGATGATTCGTCCGAGAAAATCACATTTTCCACTGCTCGACTGAGCAATTCTTGTAGTTTCTACACCGCTCCAAACGCTTCGAAACATATTTCCTTGAGAGCAGAGGTTTTCTAATCGCAGCTCTTCCGTGGAATTCAGATTTTTGCAGCTCCCGACGAACAGTTTTTGTAGAAACTAGGCTCTGTAGGTGTTCGTCGAGGTCTGCAGTGATTTGAGGAGCCGTGGTCTTGCGATCCTCTCTAACAATTCGATTTAGAGTTGGACGGTCTCTCTTAGACAACTTCAGCTTTCAGCTGAACTTGTGTTTTGCTGAGGAGGTTTTTCCCACTTTTTCAAAGGCAGTCATTACTTTTGAGGCTGTACCTTTTGAAACGCCTAGCATTCGGGCAGTTTCTGTTACACTAGCTCCTGCCATGCGAGCACTAACAATTTGGCCTCTTTGAAAGTCAGAGAGGTCTGCCATTTTTAAAAGGTTGTAACCAACGTTTGTTTTAATATCTGTAAAAGACAGTCATTTCAAGTTATCTTATCAAATAACAAAAATAATAAGCAAAAAACTTTAAAATATGTCCCGTTTTGGTTATTTCAGCCATGTTCATAGCCTATGATGCAAAAATGTTAGGCGTTCCCATTATTTTGTCCAACCCTCCCCTGTGTATCCCCAAATGTTGTTTTTCATTTACATTCTTAAACAAGTCCATGATCTTATTAAAGACGTGTGTCTTTGCACTTTTAATTTTAATTCGAATTTGTGAAAGGTAAACCATTTATATATACATTGATATTCTGATGAATGCAGTCCTCTTTAAGACGTTAGTTGCGATGGGTTAAACTGAAGTTCAACATTCAACTTATATTTAAAGTCAAAAGTGATAAGCAAATTTATAAATATCAAACATTCACCGGGCCTGTTAAATAACATTAATTTAGAAAGGTTGTTAGAATTTTTCAAAACGACCCATCGATTGGTCGTTTCGCAGCAGGAAAAACCTAACTACGACCCACCGGTGTCTCATACCGCAATGAATGTGTTAAAGAAATTTGTGATGTTACTTCGAGGTTTCCAGATGTGGAACTAATAATTTTTTTTTTCACAGTTCCACGGCTATTGTTATTTCCATTAGTCAAGTTTCAAGTCGGACCCTAATCAAACATGATAATGACAAAGTCTTAGAGTTTGAAATATCATAAAAATAACATTTTTGCGCATAACTCTAGAGCATAACGCATGGAGTCAATATACCTAAGGGTTCTCAATTAAATTACGAATACAGTTAGGAAAATAATAATAGGAAAAAAAGGAGTGTGCAAGCGTGACTAAGCGCGTAGCCACACACATCGCAAGGAAAATTTCCACAAAATCTAAGTGAGCCCAAATCTATCATTGAGTCTACTTATCTTTATTGCGCAGAGCACCAATATTTCTGAGTGAACGAGTGAATTTCTTGTCGTAAAACGTACGAGTATTCGAGTTTAATTTCCCCTTCAAGCCACCTTTTCCTTCTACATCACGACGAACGGACGCAAAATTTTAAATTCACTTAACAAATGGCCGCATTAGTTTCAAAAGCAACGTTTAAAATACACTGAACAACTCAGGTGCGAAAGCGACACGCGATGCTACCTAAAGCGAAGTTAGCGAAATCCTCTCGAGGCTCCGTCCTGAGTTCTCACATCGTACTCAATTTTCGTGGCATGCAGCAAAAATGTAGCCATCAGGCCGCTCTAGTGTTAATGAACATGTCCGCACGGTTCGTGCAGCAGTTGTCATGAAAATGGATGTCGTCAGAATTAAACAGAGGCTTAAGGCTTAAATTTACGGCAACAGCGAGGGGGCGTGTGGGGGGGTGACTCCTGTGAGCGTTATGGACCTGAGAATTATTTAGAGCCCGCCGAGCTTCACATGCAAGACAGTCATGTGTGATGTTTGTAATTCTACTTGTGGAAATCAAATGCACGCACTTGAAAAATGTACTAAAATTAGGTTAAAAATTCACAGGCAGAACGGTGACATTAGGCGGCGTGATCGTTTCGATGTCATTGAATAGACTTAAAAATTAATATTAGCAAGGTCGCTGCATCGGTTCAGTGTATTATTTTCCATCGACAGAATAGTGAGATAATTTCAACGCATTAACGTGATACTGAATATATATACTCAAAAGTTGAAAAGTCCTCCTGAATTTGGTTAGAAGTTCAGATGCTCAAAACGATAGCGATCAGCTTTGATATTCCACATTCCAAACACCCGTGCAGACTCCGTCTCATCAGTCACGACACTACAAAGCATTATTTGGAGCTAGTCTTAAACTTGACAGCAGGCATTCATCGATAAAGCAGCCAGATATCCTGCGGTGCTCCGGGTTTATTTAAGGAATTTCAGGCACGTCACGCACGTTGTCGTCACGACACTCAAACGCGCGCGCCCCTCACGCGAGGTGCGTGTGGTGACGACTTGGTGAACAGACGCGTCGGGGTGGTGGTGTCTCCCCTGGGGTAATTTGCGGCAGTAATTATGTAGTAATTATGTAGTGCCGCGCATCTAATTACTCCTACATCTTATACTTAGAATTATTTTGGGCAGGTGTATCTAATTACTTTTACATCTTGTACTTATAATTATTTTGGGCAGGTTCATCTAATTACTTCTACATCTTGTACTAATAATAATTTTGAGCAGGTGCATCTAATTCCTTCTACAACCTATACTAATAATAATTTGGGGCAATATTCTAGTTTAGGGCAGTGAGTGGTGCAATTATGTACCGTGGCCATGATTTTGCAAAGTTACTTTTCTAGCACTTCAACTTTTTTGCTTCTGGGCTTATCATAAATTTTGTAAACTGATACACTGAAAAAGGACGATGTGAAGAAATTATTAAGCTAAATCATTAGAGCGAAAATGATTTTAAATCTCGCCTATAAAAGTCACTAATAATTTTTTTTTGCTGTAAATGAAACCAAAAGAAAACAAATGAAATTTCGAAATGAGAATCAGTGCGCAGGTGTTAGAAACATTATCGCATTTACTTCACTTATTAGTTTGCACAACGTCATTTTAATAACATATATCTGTCGTAACGACTAAACAGCACAAGTATAAATGATCTGAATGCGTACAAATGCAAACAGAGGTTTTTTCTCTTTTTCAAATAACCTTTGTTTCGAACTGGATTTTTCTACAACTTGGAAAGAACTTAACTATTGTTTATTGCTTAAGTTGTTTCGTCAAGAAACAACTTAGAAACTACTTATACAACTGTTCTGAAGATTTGACTGAAGTTCCGAGAAAAGATTGTCACAAACAAGTAATGCTGTTCATCGAGTGCAAGATGATGATGTTGATACGTTGTGAGTTCAGTAAGAAGTTAAAATCAAATTATTTTACTTGTCTCTAACTCTTGAGCACGCCTTCAAATCGACGTTCCAATTGTTCACTTCACGAAATAAAAATGATTCAACTCGACTGGTATTCCAAAAATACAAACATCCACTTTTGTCAATACGTGTTTATGAGTTGACAAAAGCTTCTGCTTCTACATTTTTAAAATTTTACCCCCAGCAACAACCTTGTCATGCGATGCATGTTTCCGAGACACAATTATTATTTTAATTTTATATTTTTATTTAAACTTCAATCTAACACGATAAAATCTGTGTAAATATTAAGCATTTATTCACTATGCCTGAGCTTCCCAGCCAAAACTTATAAGTAGCACGCTCTTAGATTTGAAATATGATTTAGAGTGCGAAATTCTTCGTCACATGATGCGTCCAATGCCACTAAGAAACCCATTTCAGCAACGTAAATCTGAGGAGAATATTTAGCACTGATAACCTTTCCGCTTTTATTTTCGGTTTTCTTCGCTGAATACACCTCACTTATTACAGCCCCTGATTCATTTCTGGTATATGAAATTCAATAGATTATTTTACCCCATCCTGAGTTAGGATGAACGGCTTTCAAGTCGAGCATTTCATTGCTCACAGATGACATGAAGCGGAAGTTCCGCATATCACACACGATTTTTAATATTTCACTTCTAACATTCCTCACCGTTGGACAGCCAGCCTAAGACGTAGTATTCATTCACTACGGTGGTCGTGGTCTCCTTTCTTAAGCCATAAACCAAAAGCAGCGCTGCTCGTTGTCTCAAGTTAGACCTGCAGTCCGAGTTACGACACCGCCTTTCGTGCGAAGAAAACCCCACCGCCGCGATGTGAAAGGATCTCCTCTAAGACCAAAAGCGGAGGCTCAACGCTAACGCAGCTCGGATCATGCCGCTAATTTGGGACATTTTTTGTTAGCTTCAGCGCCTCGTTCTGAGAATATTCACGATTCTCGTCCCCATTAGCTGCTTACAGCATTTTTTGGAGCTCCGTTCACTGTTTCAGGTGTGGGCTTGGTTCTTGCTGCCTTCCATTCAAGTTTGTCAACATCGAGGCAAACGCATGTCGCACGTGTAGCTGTGAAACCCTAACAAGCACAGCTACACATGATTTAATTGTCGGCTGAGAAGAACTGCCGTCACCTCAAGTTTTGCAATATTCATAAATCTCGTAACAAGCACAGCTGTAGATGATTTAAAGGTGGCACGTTTCGAAATCAACAAATGTACAATTCTGTTAGTTGCGATGTTGACTAGTCACACTAGCATGACCAATTCTTCTTAGGGCAAAGGCCGATAGCCACGACGATCCCAGGACGATATGAAAGGCTCGTTACAGATTGACGCAATTAATTTAAGCATTGAAACGAACAATACATATAAAACAATAATCCACTACTTTTATCAGATTAAATTGTGTAGATCGTGAATTGTTTTGAGTTCCCGTGACTAAATTAAAGGTATTCTCAAGATAATAAAGAGGAAGGCACCGTTTAAGGGAACGAGGAATTTATGCACAAGTGTGTTCCCATCCAGGATTCTGTGCGCTTGGAACAAGCAGGATTGAAAGAAGTTTATAAAATATGATCAAAGTCGGACAACAAAAAATGAGGGAGTGTTTAACAAGGACAGTACTGGGCTAAAAAGCTGCTCTTTAGTAACACAAAAACATATTCTATTTCAATTAAAAGAAGGCTTGCTTAACCTTCAGCTCGTTACCTCACATCTCCCCGGGAGCAGTAATTTCTATAGATGCAATAGTTGAGTCCGTCCGAAAGGTCATCACCGAAATCAATTTATTCGTCCTCCAGTTTGGGAATTATTTTACCACGTCGTAATTCCCTCAGATGCGACGAAGTTTTCCGTGCCAGACAAGGTAACATGGTGGCGGGATGGAAACTTATGGTAAGACCCTAAAACAGTTGAGATTATACCAAATTTTCCTTAAAGGCCTCGTTTAAGTCATATGTAAATATTTCCTTGCATAGCATACACAAATCGTGAGAATTATTACAACTCATTTTTTTTAAATTTATTTTGAAAAGATGTAAATACTTGAGCTCGTTTTCTGCCTCTCCTCGTGCATCGAGAATCCTCCTGCAAGAAACAAAAGAAAAACCAGTTTATATTTTAGGTAATAGAGTAAAAATCGAACAAGGCAGTGAATTAAGTCTAAATGTTGCATAATATCGACATTACTCCCGAGGAGGGATTTGCTCATAACAAAAAATGGGAAGTCGTCCTAATTATTTTTAACGTCCCAAAAATAATTGGAGTTCGGATATCTTTTCCCTTCGGATCAAGAACGTGGTTAAAGTCGTGTCTGTAAACCAACTACGAATAAAGGCGACAAGTGCCAATAGACGTACCTAATCGATTAAGGACGTTGGTGAGAGATCGATCCTGTCTTCTGCCCACGTTACTTCTGGCGCCGAAGCTCCACGCCAGCCCGTGCTAGCCAAAGGGTTTAGCAGCGACCCATCACAGCGGCGGCCACCCGTGGTAAATCTTGAGAGCTCGGCGTATGAGTCATGCCGACAGAATTCAGTTTAAATGGTGACAGAAAATAAATTTAGATCCGAGATTGCGTGCGTACCCAATTGCGAACTGCAGTGACGGCAGGATGCGGTGTGACCGGTGAACAAGACGATCGGTGTGCGAAGAATAAGTGAGATGCGCTTGCAGACATTTTTCTCCGAGGTAAATTTCATAGGTGGATTTCTCAGCTATTAAAAGGCTAAATTCTTTATTAGTACAAGAATTACAATGGGAAATTTTCAATGGTGCTAATCTGCTTAATGAGTAAATACGATTTATAAGAAAATTGTACAAAATGAGTATTTATGTAACGTCGTAGAGAAAAGAGAAAAATTACTTGACCAATATGCATGAATTCAAAGTACCCTGAAAGGCAGCAGATCTTTTCCATCGAATTGACACTTGCAAGAACCGAATTGCATTGAGCATAAAGTGTTGAAATATTGTATTTTTCCCCGTCCGATTCCAGCACGTTCACACACGAGCGTTCATTATCATTATGTAATTAACATTAAGCAACTTCCTGAGCTATAAACCATGTTTTGCACGAGTTCGATAGCCATAACAGAGCTAAAAGGATAAATCAAAAGCAAACTAAAAGCCTGGTGAAACCGATTAAAATCAGTGAGGCACTCATGTTCAAGTGTTCAACCGAAAAATTCACGATACTTTCAAAAATCACCACCGTAATCGAGGCAGACCGCTGTCAATCAATGCATCATTCACGTGGCTGGCAGCGCTGGCGCTGCGCAGTGGCAGAGCAAAAATGTCCGCTTGAATACACCAGCTTCCTTTAGCGTAAATTTCCTCGTGAAAAGATTCAGTTGTGCTCAGCCACGCGGCAGCCCCAACCGCCATCTCAAATGATTCGACGACCTAACCTAACATGAGCGTTACTGCGCTGAGCGGGCCTTTGTGCGCCAATATCTACAAATGCGGGCGCAGATTTTCGAGTGGGAAGTTGTAAAAATGAAAGATTCATTATAAATCATTTAATGCGTTTTGTTGCAAATGATAACTCAGTCAACGTGAAACGTAGCTGAATCATATGTACACTCCGATTACATAAGTGGCTTTCACGTTGATGAGTTTGGCACAGCAAGGTCAGGCTTTCTTTCTGCCTCCTGTTCTGTCTCCTTCCAGCGTCAGCAAACAAAAACAGCGAGTGGTAACATCAATAGAAAGACTTGACGCAAATAGACCTCCAAACGGCTTATCATTCAACACGTTCCATCCTACCTGGAATGCTTTCCAGCCTGGAGTTTTCTACTTGATGCTCAAAGCGATTCATCTTGTCGTCAAAAGGCTGGTTTTTCAAACAACTTACGTTGCTGTAGAGGTACAGTTATAGCGTCAATTATTCTAGGTTAATTTGACCTCTGTTAAATTGATTCGCCGCCAAGCGTAGCCTGTTCGATTACCCGTACAACGTAGCAATTTCCCAGAGATAAAAAAAGTAGCAGATAAGAATAGAGAATTTAAGACACAGAATCTCGCACCAGAGATCGGCTACTCGAAAAAAAAAACGATCCTACGAGAAAAAAACGAGAATAAAGGCCTGCTCAAGTTCTCAACTATTCAGAAATTCGAATCCTTTATAGACTACATGTGTCGCTAATTCCACAATGGGCAGCTTAGCTTACCACTGAGAGCACGTTTTCAAAACACACTGGCGAAGAGAGACACTATTCGAATGCTCGTACACTACCCTGAGGCCAGCTATAAGGAATGATACATGCCCCCGAGGGTCGCTAAGTTTCTGAGCTGCACCGAAGTTCAACTCCCATCAGCCTAGCCCTCTGCCGGAGAAGACGTTAGGACCATAATACAGTGCGCATAACTGAAAGATCATGTAAACTAGTCCGAAAGAATGTTCTGTAAAGATGATGCTAACTCTTCGTAGTATTATCCTAAGCAGGATACCCACTAAATGGATGGGAATTGTGTTCACAAAACAAAGGATGTGTTTTGCCTCATTTGCCGAAGTTCAAATGGAGGTCCGACAACTTTTCAATCAGGCACAAAAAGACTTCAACGGATGCTCGTCAGACCTTAATTGAAGAAAATGCGTTGGAAATAATGCATTATGATGCCGAATTCGTAAATTTATCATTTAAACGTCCTTTTCAAATGTATTCTTTGCGAGAGTAAAATAAGTTTTGAAGGTTTCGTAGAAATAAAGTAGGTCTAAGAAAATTTGTGCGTGCGTTTAGCATTCTATGTAAGCGAAATTCAGACTCCTGTGAAGATCTTTGTTTTGTCTGTACTTTGTTAGCTCAACTTCTAAGCAAGCAGTAAAAAATTTAACCGAGTTGCGCAGGCATAAATTTGGAAGGAAGTAAGTTAGGGATTACATGCCCTTATTCAATGAAGAGTTTCAAAACCGTTAAACTAGCTTCCATGGAAAATGCAGTAGTTCCCGCTAAAGCCATGCTCAGTGTCAGGATGTGAACAACAAAGGTGAATATTGTTTCTGCGTGAGTGTTGATTTAAACCAAGTTAAGTCATTTTCCACTTTTTCCGACAATGATTGAGTGTTTCATTGTTGAGCGATATTGGTAGAGAATTTCATTGAGCATCAGTAATCGGTGTAAAAGAACGTTTGGAAAGCCAGCTGGTCTCGGATACGGATTTTGGGGCAAGGTGAACGCTTGAGTGAGGTTCAATGTTTATTGAATACAGACGCTCGTATAATTGTTGTTCTTAGACTGCGGGCAAGGGGAATTGTGGTAGAGCAAAAAGTTTAATAATGCGCTACCCTTTCACGAAAAGACGCTGTTATGCCGCAAAGGCAATTCCGTAAGCCAACTTTGTCAAACGCCTTTGAAAATACTTTATAAAAACATGAGCACGTAAATTCCAAATTAAAACATGAACAAAGTTGAACGAAGATAATTCTTCAAATGTTTCGAAAGCTAAAGTTCCCTCGGGTATGTCGTACAACGAACCAAAGCCCCATTCCGTCATTATTCACGCTCAAGGTAGCTCAGTTTCTGAAACGTATTCTACTCTGCATGCATCCGAAGAGACCGTGAGTAGCGTTTCTTTTGTGCATTAGGCTTCAATTGTTGATGGCTTTGAGCCGATGTCAGAGACAATGGTGGAGACCGCTGCGAATGAGCGAAGCTCGCATGCCAGCCTTCACGGATCCTGTGAAGGCAATCAACCGCGGCTCTCAGAAGATCGGTAATGACTGCCCAATGCCGTCCCAACGACGGCTCTGACTGGGGCTGCTGACAGCTCTAACGGGGCAGTTAGCCGTTGTAACAGTGAATATTGATGACTGTACCTGTTCCTAATGGCCGCCAGCTACCTGAGACTGCAAGCTCGCATGGACTATGGAATTGACATCAGCCGCGTAGCCGGAGACTCAACTTCATTCTACGTGAGTCAAGAATTGGGAACTAGTTTTCAAGTGGCAATTCTGAAGTTTTTGCCTTTAAAGATTTCTGCAACTGCAACGTTTTAATGCGAATAGGGAATGAGATGGAGAAGAATAAATTGAAGCTAGAGAATTTTAAGGAAATTCAAATCGGTTGTCGACATTGAAACGGTTTAATCGATATTCTAACGAACGTAAGCTGCATTTATTGCTTCTTCGTTCATAGAGTGTTTGAGTCAGATTCACTGACACACGTTACGGCCACACGACGCAAGGACTTTATACGAGAAAGTAATCTTTTTGAATTTAATAACGATATTCAAAAAATATACATAATACAAACTTAAGTTCATATTTGATGACAAATAAAGCTAACATCTAAACATTAAATCGTATTAAGCAATAGGAACAAAGTTTGTTCCCATCCAGGTAAAAAAAACAAGTTCAGAGTCCGTCCCCAGAACACTTCCGCAAAATTTTTAAACGACAACGATACGACTGAAGCCCAAAAGAAGACCAAGAAGGACTAAGCAGCAACCAGGCATCAGCAAGCAGCGACCAGGCATCAGCAAGCAGCGACCAGGCATCAGCAAGCAGCGACCAGGCATCAGCAAGCAGAGACCAGGCATCAGCAAGCAGAGACCAGGCTTCAACAAGCAGCGACCAGGCATCAGCAAGCAACGACCAGGCATCAGCAAGCAGCGACCAGGCATCAGCAAGCAGCAACCAGGCATCAGCAAGCAGCGACCAGGCATCAGCAAGCAGCGACCAGGCATCAGCAAGCAGCGACCAAGCATCAGCAAGCAGCGACCAGGCATCAGCAAGCAGCGACCAGGCATCAGCAAGCAGCGACCAGGCATCAGCAAGCAGAGACCAGGCATCAGCAAGCAGCGACCAGGCATCAGCAAGCAGCGACCAGGCATCAGCTAGCAGAGTCCAGGCATCAGCTACAGAACAGGCTTCTTCAGGTGTCGACCACAGTGCCGGCTACAAAGAACGAGCTAATAACTTACAAAGAAGAACCAAACAGAAGTAACTAAATGGTATGTAACAGCCTTTACAAAAATGAGCAGTGGACTGGAAATTTCTTGCTACCTGCATCAGAGAACACCAACGGAGAGATCCAGACACCAAGATGTTGCAAGGCAAGGCTAGAATTAGAACTCTAGATGCAATAATTCTGCAATTTAGAAATCTGTGCAATCTTGGGTGCTGAGCAATTTTTAGAATCTCGCAGCCATCTTATGGGTCGTTGTTTATTGTGGAAGGTAGTTGCTTTTGAGTGAAACTACAAATAATGTTTTATACAATGCATTTTGTAGCCAATTTGATATGATAAACCAACTATGCAAAGAACTCATTTTAAATATTTTTTTGACAAAAATTTCATAAGAACAATATGCAAAAAAGAGGCGCGAATCGAATACGTAAGCTCAAATGAAAATAAAGGTAAGCGAATCAATCAATAAAAGCCTAATCAAAGAGGATATCTATGTAGACGCAAATTCTCAGTACAAACACAATGAAACATGGGCATCCCAAGCTGACGAAGTTGAGTGAGCATGAGAGCGTGACAAAGTCACCGTGCAACTCACACTAATGAAATTCCCTGTTACCTCAGTGTCGCAGTATTAAAGCTCAATGGAAGCATAGTTCCTGCCAAATTGTTATAACATGTGTGCCCGGAGCTCTAAACATCATGACATGCGCATCCTTTCCTCAGGAGCGTATAGCACATAAGGTTTCTTGAAGAAGCTCAAGTTCATATGATACGCTAGATAATTTGCTATAGATTTATGACATTCAAGGCAGCGAATCTTTTAAAATTCATGAATCTTTTTAAAATTTGTATTCTAATTAACAAATATTAAATTATCATACTCTGATGGAATGGCAATTAATCATCTCATGTTGCACATAACCCACTTCTGAATCTAATTTTTCTTGAAACGGTGTTGTAAATAAAATTTAAAAACGAAACATTTCCCACATGGGTGTAAAGTAATATTGTTGTGTGCTGTAAATAACTGAAGTAAACATAGCTTGAAGACATCTATTTTTTTAGAAAATTACATGAAAAATTTTACAATGAATGGCTTGAGGAGCTTCGCTGCTCCGGCGCAAGGAAACAGTAAAACTAATCGAACGAAATAGCTCCAATTCGCAAAAGACCCCTGGAGCTGGACTGCAGACCTATAACAGCGCGTCCTCTGGTCAGATGAAGCGAGGGTGATCTCGTTCCAGAGAGATGGCAGACATGAGTGAGACGCGAAGCCCATCAAGCTTGGGTCCTCCGTGCACCGCGACGACAGTACAGGCTTCTCGGAGCAGTGTGATGACCGGAAGGTGCTTCACATGGTAGGGATTAGGCTCGGCAACATCAGGGTAATTTGAAGATTTTTCTTGACTAAGAACCTGAGTAGGTGGATTTTTGTCTTCCTGATAAAAATCCATCTTCACATGGTAGGGATTAGGTTCGGCAATCTAGGCAACAAAATGAAATCTCAAGGTAATTTGAAAATTTTTCTTGACTAAGAACATGAGTAGGTGGATTTTTGTCTTCCTGATAAAAATCCATCTTCACATGGTAGGGATTAGGTTCGGCAATCTAGGCAACAAAATGAAATCTCAAGGTAATTTGAAAATTTTTCTTGACTAAGAACATGAGTAGGTGGATTTTTGTCTTCCTGATAAAAATCCACCTTCACATGGTAGGGATTAGGTTCGGCAATCTAGGCAACAAAATGAAATCTCAAGGTAATTTGAAAATTTTTCTTGACCAAGAACATCAGTCGATGGATTTTTCACTTCCTGATGGTTCCGGTATTTTTTAACAGGACAATGCACACATCCATTGGCTTCATGTAGAGCAAGATCGGTTTGAGAATCAAGAGGGATTATTTCATCATGCGGAATGACCTCGACAATCTACTGATTTAACCACTATCGATAATTTGCGGGACAAAATGCCAATGTGGCTTCAAGCCTTGATACTTCTTCTTTTTTCGTTGGACAATTTATTTTAGCGTTTTCTGTTACTTGGAAAAATATTCGTTTAGATTACGGGATAATCGTGTAGAATCTTCTTGTAAAGTCCACTAGAATGAGAGCTGTAATCAATAAAAAAAGAAAACTATTTGTTAAGCACTATTAAACTTGTTTGTTTTCATTACGTTCGTATTTCTCCAGGGTACAACAAGTTTTTTGACCGAGTAATGCATAAATTGAGATGAGGACTCCTACTTAGATACATAGAAATTCCCTAGAACATGCTACAGCATCCACTCAACTTTCCAGCGCACTTAGCGTGGTGGGTAAATGAGAGCTCGTTCTCTGATAACACACTACAGTATTTTCAACATGACGCGAATTCAAGTGCTTTGCAAACAAAACAAATATGCTGCATACCAACGGGATGAAGATGCCTGCTTAATAGCATGCATTCCGTTTCGTTAACGTTTAGGGATAGATTATTTATTGAGAGCCTTGTAACTAATTTGACAGTGACACACTTTATCGTGGATGATGTCGCACTAAAATAATAAGAATTCACGTAAAACACCGCGCTATCTGCAAATAAAATACTCTTTACATTCGGAAGAAACATCAAGTCATTGTGGAGAATTTCACAACTGACTTTAATGCAGATGACAATCTCAGGGATTGTGTACTCGAAGACTAATGACCCAGAAGAGAGAGTATGGTGTCATAAGATTGAAGTCTCAAGTCTTCAAAAATAAAGCAGACAGCTCTGAATGTTGATGGAATTATGTCACGTATATAAATTGAATTTGGGCACTGGGGTAGCAGAATTCATGCGATCATTCGTAGTCCAGTAGATAATTGTAAAATTGCAGGAGGTACAAGATAAAATTACCGATATACCTGGAAATTTGACGTACTTGTGTAAAACATGAACGCCATCAGTAACGTGGGAAACAGTTAATCTCATCACTTGAGATCTCCTCAATAATTATTGAAATGTTCATATATAAACTTTGATATTATTCGTGATAGAAGATATAAAATGACTTATAAAGCAGTATTTTTCGACGCTAAGAGAACCAGTTCCAGTTCCCGTTAGAAAATGTTTTTTGATTATTCATCAAACTTCGCTATCATAAGGATCTACTTTTAACTAGCACTGCAATATTACTAAAGGAAGCTACTAAAGAAATAACCCCCCTTAAACCAGTTTTTTCAGTCTAAATTGAGTTTAACTAAACGATGGGCTGGTTTGATACCTTAAGCGAATTCTTGGAACTAATTTATGATTATCTTTTTTACATCTCACGGTATGAGCAAATCTTTTCTATTCTTGCTACTCTAGTAGGTACAAAATTGTCAATTCTTGCTCATTTCTTCAGACCACTCGCGAAGGAAAAGGTCAATTAGATTATTAGCAAATCGCCTGATAACCAATTAAAGATACGTCAGTCCTCATCAGTAACAGTCGAATGGATTCGCTTTTTTCAGCTTTGAACTTCAAAGGGAAGAAATCAAGCGAATCTTCCCTCTGAGGCACGCCTCACTTCCTCCCAAAGCGCTCCTCAGAATTGACAGCTCGCATCGCGCATCTGTAATGTTTGGCTGGGGCGTTTCGTTAGGGAAGTTTCAATAAATCAGAGCTGTGCTTTACATCAAAGAGTCATTTATCAGAGTCGTCACATCCTCCGCATTTGTTGGAAACGTGGGATTTCCAAGGATTCCAACGGATTCCAGTCTCAGCCACCCCCGTCAGGGCATCATTAGTTTCGAAGGGGATAAATACCGGCCGGTGAAAAAACGTAGAAATTCTAGCGACTGGAAAAAATACTTCAAAATGCCTCACTGAAGCGCAGCCACATTTTAAACGAATGAAAGAACCATTTGAGAAAGCGAATGCGCTAGTTGGTTATTTTTTATTTACGATGAATGAAAGCGTTAGACCTGAGCGTCAAATTGGAATGAATGGCGGGAAAAATAAAAACTTGTGAAATAAAAGTCATGAGAAAATAATAAATGAATTTTTGGACTCTGTGGGAAAATGCAGCTGTTCGGATTCATGTACCGTGAGCGAGTAAATAAAAACTTTCTCAATTTGTTTAAAAAAATACTGGACGGTTGTTGTCCATTGTGCAGACTGTAGAGATTGCCTTGGCTTTCAGAACGGTTCTCTTGGGAAGTGAAGGAAGTGAACGTTGCAAAAATCCAAATTCACGCGGAAATCCCGAAGATTTTAATAAAAATCAAACATCCCGAACTCAATTTGGCATATAAATCCCTAAATTTTCTTAATGTACAAGTTCCAAATGATAAAAATGCATGATTGAATTTGATCACAAAATTTTTCAGAGAAGAAAAATGAACTATAGTTAGTTCTTGAGTGAACATGAGTTAGGAATATTAACACGGTGACTGCCTAGTGGGGCATAAGAGCACGACTGTGTAAATAGCTCATTTATGTATCGGTGTGTATGAACAGTTTTTCAATTATTTCATCTACTTTTTTAGAAGAGATTTAAGGCAAAATATCATCATGCTATTGCACTTTCAGACTTCTTAAGCAAGATAGAATTTTTCTTCGAGCAGGAAAGTCGTTTTTTAAACTCTTCTACTTGAACCTCACTTGACATGAGATCGCTGGACGCATATGTGAGTCCAGCTGCAGCAAACATGTTAATTACTTTTCGACAGTGCTGAGCATTACGTTGGCTGGCCTTCTTTCATGAGGAATAACATGCCATAAATAATGTCTTCAAATTTATGCACGCCGGAAGCCAAAGTAAAGTAATTTACCAATACACTAAAATTTACGTAATTTTATTGTTAGTATACTTTTCTTCGTTGGAGATTTTCTGCATGACGTAGAGAAAGAGAGGATCACAAAGACAAGCTTTTTGAATATCATCTGGGCTTCTAATCAATCGAGCTGGTCGCATTTCTACATGATACGGCACAAGCGATCGGCACATACACGCTCTGCCGCTGGACGCCATAGAACTTTTTCTCCTCTATCCTCGGGGGTCGGAAGGTTGGTTTGAAAAAAGATAATACTGTAAATTAAATTGTAGATAATACTATAAAAAATCATACTGTCAATTAAATTGTAGATAATACTGTAAATTAAATTGCATATAATACTGTAAAAAAAAATACTGAAATTAATTGCAAACATTAAATCCTCTTCGCATGTGTTACTTTCAGCACGAGCGTGGAAGAAGGGGAGTAACTGTGTTTGAGGAAGCAAGCGTGCGTGTGAGTTCCACTGAAAAACTATGTGTAGAAATGAGCTGAGTTTCTCATATTTTAGAAAAGGTAGATTTTCATACAGCGACTAGGAGACGAAAATCAAATTCGTTTCATCCTCAAAGGCACTTTGTTTCGTTGTAAATAAATTCTTTGTTCATGGTAAAAGAATATTCAGCAATAAAGTTAAAAAATAGTTATGGAAAACAAACTTCTGTAATAAACGTTATAAAAATATCTTTGCAAACCTGAGTAAAAATTCCATTCGAGTTAGTTCCGGGGTTAAGAACCTGAACACAAACTGAGAACAAACTGATGTAAATTGGATGAAATCTCACAAATTACTTAACAGCATAAAACAGCTTCAACTTTAAAAATTTACAAATTTTATTTTTCAACTTATGCGTCAACACAAAACATTTTAGCGGGGCTACGAGCTATCCTAATTTATAAAACATTGAACGCTGTAGACCACATGTAAAAATGAGGGCAAGTTGAAATATTTCACTCGACACGGTAATGAAACACCACCGATCCAACAGGCAGGACCTCTTAATGCACTCGCCCAATAGTCCATTACTCATTGGATGAGAAAGCCTCCAATAAAGCGTGGTCCGAGGTAGAAAGATTTATTACTTTTTCTTAACAAATGAGATGACAAATTTTAGAACTTCATTCTTAAAAATACTTCATTAGACTGTAGGGTAGTCGATCGGGCGAAGTGTTGTACGGGGCAGCAGCACGCAACCTTTTCAGAATGAACAAGTGTGTGCCACCGCGTCGAAAAAAAATAATTTACTGCTCTGTACCACACATGAGCGCTGATATGAACACGATGGCCGTAGAAAAATAAATTTAATGTGGGAAAATCTCCCACATGCTCGCGAGGTGCCCTTGTCAGTCGGAACCGTGGCGTGAAGTTGGGAGAGTCGCTTTGCTTCTTTCTGTTGTTTTCAGTCGTTTGGAGTCAGTGGGAAGTAATGTCGGTGGAGTTTTTCAATTTTTAGTTAGGATTTAAGGTGAGCGCTGGTCTGTTGCTGCATTGGAGTCGTCCTCCCGGTGTCAACCCTCTAATTTGCCACAATACCTAAGTATCTCTAATTTCTTGCTGCTTCTGTGTTTCAACTATTTTTATGTTTGCGTGACTGTGGCTGTTATTCAGTTTTTGCTTATTTTTGGGTTTATTTTAATGTCTTAAAGGTGTTCAGGGTTTTAAACATTGAAATTTAAATATTGAATTGACGGCATAGTGCCGCTACTGTTAGGGATTGAGCTTTGCTCAAATCCCATTGAACTTGAATTGAACTAACGGCATCTCGCCGTACTATATTAGAGATTGAGCTTTGCTCATATCTCAGTGAACCTAAATTCTCTAACATCAGCTCCTAATACTTGGATGCGCTACCTCTCATCCTCGAGCTGTTTAATAATTTATTTCCTCTGGGCCTAAGACTTTCAACCGAATTAAAACCTTGAGCTATTCTATCTGTCCTTACCTGAACACCTGCCTTTGACTGTTTTCCTCTAAATTTCCTAACATTCTTCTAAAAGTGGTATTATACTCACCAAGTGTGGCAATAAACTTGGGTGAGTTATTGCAGGCTTAATTTGTCGATATTGATTCTGACTCATTTGGATTTGTTTGTTTTTGTTTGCTCTATTTGTTCGTTATTTTGGTTGTACCGTTCATTTAACTTGGTTTTGTTTGTCTTCAGTATGATTTCTACGTTCCGTGCCATTGACACTGGGGGCACTCCACTGGCAGTTTTCTTTCTTCAGTCCAGCGTCTCGTCTTCCTCGCCTCTAACGTGCAACTTCACCTAGGCCTTGCGGGTGCGTGTAGGTGTGTTGTCTACATCGATATTCTGAAATTGTTTTCTGACAATGGTACATTTGAGTCTGGTCTTGTTCTTCTGTACCTAATCTGAACTTACCTCGTTGTTGTTTCGCCTCAGGTCGGCATGTGGCCTCTTACTCTGGCTTCACGCTCTGGCGGCAACGTTTCTGTTAAAGCACACCTTGCTCTGCCCTGCTGAGATGCCGCTCGGTTGTTGTTTCCGTGCCTTGACGCTGCGAAGCATCCTTCCTACTGTCTTTGAGCAACTGTCGCACACTATTGAACTTTGAAACTTGAAACTTGAAACTTAAAACTACTTATGAACAGATGTGTTCACCTCTGAAGGCCTAAAGGTATAAACTACCTTGTACGGCTCCTTAATAAAATATTAAAAACTTGTACGACTTTGTTCCTTGTCGATTACTAATGAAAATGAAACTGAAAATGAAGTTGTGGAATTTCCCACAAGTTCGTTCCCGCCACCTTTAAATGGAAATTTAAACAAATTTTACAATTTTGCAACTAGTAACCTATTCAGGGCTTTAGGATCAAGTTCCAAATATAGTACGAAATGACGTGCACTCTCATTCGAGGTGCCAGCGTAATGCCACCCATTTTAGGGAGATCAAGCGATGTCACGTCACCCTACAGGACACGAGATGATCTCTTGTAGCACTGGGAAACCTTTTGCAACTCCGCCGTACTACAGAATTAAAGAGAAGGCATTAGAATTTGACCTTCAATCCCACACGATGGCTTGAAAGTCCCAACATCGTCTTCCATTGCAGTTTTTCGGTCGATAGAAAGTATCTTAAGCAACAAATATAAACCTTTCCTCAGTGATAGCACTAGCTCAAAGCCCCTTCAGAAACTTAACCAGTGCAGGACTCTTCCTGATCGTTTTGTAATTTTTTTTTTTCTAGCGTGATCTTTTCCTCTGATCTGGATTCCATTTAATGGTGATGAGCGAAGATTGAACTACTTTTATTAAAATTATTATTCATTATTTTCACTCTACTTCTTCGCTATTTTTATTACAGTTAATATTATGCAAACTTTTCTACGTGCTTTCTTGCTCTGTTTCATCATGAGACTGCACTTTCCCTCAACAGAGTCTGTTCTTACAATTATGCATAACGGGATTATCTCCATTCAAAAGGCTAAAACATGGATGTCGTTAGTGACTGAATTAATTTAAAAGCATTTAGCTCTCACCAATCATTTACGAAAAATTAATGAGCAAATACATGAACACAACTGTGACTACAATTTAAAAATGAGCGCAAATGTTAGGCTTCTAGTCAATTTCTAGAGAACAATGTGTTCAATTGACTGATTGAATTTTTCCTTTTTCATACTAATGTCATATTGTTCAATGCAGGAAAAAACTTGAACCAGTTCTTTTAATGAGCAAGAATAGCACCGTAAATGTTAAAAACCAAAGCCACGAGTAAAAAGGTCAGTAAGCTTTTGCGTGATTTTCATGAATGAATTTTTCAAGCTGTCGGGCGGATTTGCAGAGGCCCCTGTAAGATGTCGTAAGAACGCGCATCTCTGCGCCGGGTGATACGCCATCTATCAGCACACAACCATCTGTCAGGAGCCTCTTCTGGGGAAGGAGGAGGTGGCTCCCGAGCAGCTGTCTGGATGCCTTTATGAGTAGCGCGTGTTTATGGCGGTTCTTCAGGGAAAAAATGGTCCTTCCAGACTGGTCGCCTTGAGCCTAAGAAGCTGTCTTGAAAGCTTGATAAAAATGGCTGATTTGTAGAATATTTTTGGGTTAGAGCTGCGAAAGCCGAGACAACTGATTCGGCTAAGGCGGCGCAGTCGAGCTGTAATGTGGAAATGACGGGAAAGAACGCGGGCCCGGAAAATTGAAACTTTCAGCGGTAATTGGTTCCGGTAAAATTATAGGAGTGTAGCTCAGGTCCAAGGATTTGTTGGGAGATAAAGGAAAAATGTAGGAACTTCGAAACGAGCTATTTGTGAAGAAATGCAGGATATTCGACGACGCGCCTCGAAGTACACAGTGTTGGTGAAGATCTCTGAAAGCTCGGGCTTTGAATTTTTTCGTTAAAACGCAAAATAAAAGCAAAAACCTGAAAAGTTTTTAGAACCGATGACTGATTTCTTTTCATGGAAATGATTCCCCTGAATTTGTGGTAATAGAGCTTTAAATCTAAAATATCTGCTTGTTTAATCAAGATCATGTACTTAAACATCCTCTGCCATTGAATACAAACGACTGCATAGATTTTTGTAAATAATGTATTAGACGGCGTTTTTTGTGAGGGTTTAAAATTTTTTGAAAACAAACTTTTTTTGCGGTTCACTGCCAATAATTGTTTCGAAGTAACAGAAGAAAAAGAAAATATTTTTTTTTTCGAACGAATAGTTTTGCAAAAAGCAATGTACTTTACTTTATATTTGAGTAAATAATATCACGTGAGTTTATCCGCTTCCAAGACGCCCCCTCGTAAGATAAAATCTGGAAATTGAAACATTTTTCCACTGCCGTCAACGAATATGTATTCCGAAATCGTTTCGAGTTTCAGTAATCACGGTATAAAAGTACTCAGAAATCACGAGAAACCTCTTCCGAATACATTCAGCTTCAGCCCAATTCCCATGATGACTGCCGATTCCTTTGACCAGAACATTTCACTAACTTTGAATCAACGAAGAATGAGAAGAGGACAGAGGGAACTCGGAGCTGGCAACAGTAGCGTGCAATCAACAAATAAATCTCTTATTGACGCGGAAGATCGTTCGATAGCAGCCGATCGGCCGGTCATTTAGCATCGTAAAGCGCTTTATGGTGTGCACGTTTTGAGTGTCACGGGGCCGGCGCGGATGTTATCCTCAGCTTATGTTTATTGAAGCCCTGCCGACACTGGGCATCACATCTGTAGGCTCCTGCCGGGCAAATTCAGACATTCACGTAACCAGGTGATGACAATGCGCGCTCGTAACTGGCTCTGTCCGGGAGTGTCTGAGTTCCAGGTTTACGTAGCTTCACTCTGAAATTACCCAAATCTAAATAGTTGAAACCGACATGGTGAGTGTTAAATCCATGTAAACACGTTGTTTCTGGTGGAGGTGATCTAAAACCACAACTCTTGCGTGTGCGAAAGATTCGCTCCCACTTTATTTTGCAAAACCGCTAAACGAATTCTGTACAAGATTTATGAAAGTATCGCCATTCAAGCGTAAATATAGAGGTAGTGAATAGCACACCAAGATGTAAAATTGGGTGCCCGTGCTCTAGTATACTCAAAATCGAAATGATTAAGAGTATATTCTCATTTATTTAACAGAATGTCTGGCAAACATTAAATTTACATATAAAATTAACATTTATTGTTGACAAATGCATATGAATCATGACTATTTTAAACAAAGAAAATTTGAGTTGAATCGCTTTCTTGAAAATTGTAGTCGCCAACGTGGATGTAAGACTGATTTTAGAGGATTTTAATTTCAGTGCAGCCATAAAATAAGAAGTAAAAAAATAATAATTATGAATGAGAGTGGGAGTATGGCTCACTACCATAACTCTCAGTTAAATATCTTACAAAATGAAAACATTTAATGAACCTTAGTCTGTTGTATTTTAACGACAACTCACGTACTTGTTCATGGGCCCTGCGATGTAACATATTTCAAACTCTGTTTTGAAGTCATTCACTGAAATGTTGACGGTGATACGACCGTTGCAGCCGGCCATTGACCAAATAGTCATTAAAACTTTCCAGGACGCTCAGATGCCTACAGCTACCGTCCTTTACATCACGACACGACCAACAAATGAAGTTTAACTGCGACAAATTGCTTTAAAATTTGTGCCCGTACTGAGTACAGAGTAGAAATATGTTAACAGCATCACCCACTTCATATTAATCAAATCTTTGTGCACAAACAATCTACTGGACACCAGAACGAATTCAAAGCATTTGGCGATAGATTTGGGATAATGAAAACTTTATCTGTGCGAATAAGTTTAAGCTAGTTATTAAATAACCATTAGGAACAAATTTTGCGTAAAATTTAACTTAACGCGCCAAGCCAATACGCAGGTTTCAAGGCCTGACGCAAAAGGCGTCGAGATGTCAGTGAGGTCATGAACACGTTTCCTGCAATTGGTTAAACTGAAGTTCGATATTCAATTCATATTTAAAATTAATTGTAGCAAGCAATTATGAAAATAGAAAATATTAACTGGATCGTGCCTTCATTTAGCTTTCATTACGGTGACATCAGTTCGGTCGGCAGCATTATGAAAATTCCTTCAGTGACCACCGGTGGGTCCCTTCACAGGAAACTTGTCAAGCATCGGTTGACGGACATTGACTTACGAGTCAGACTTACGAGTCCCTTGAAATAACGTTTGCTGGGGAGATTTTGCGCACGTTTCTCCGATGATTTTAATAGGAATGTTTTGATGGCTGTACTTTCGAGTTAAATTTTGCACAAAATAAAGTCAACTGACCTAATGTTTGACCGTCTTCCATAAATATTTGTGGTTATTATTTTAGGACGATTTCTACCACTGGAGAGAATTATGAAATGAAAACGTCACCATGGATGCCAAATACTTCATCATGGCCAAGCTATAATTGAATTAATGAAGGTCAGCACAACATGTGTAGCTCTGCAAAAAGACTCTGTTGGCATGGCGCATGCAAAAATTTAGCTTAAGAAACGGTGTGTATGAATAGATTGCATCGAAAATACCGGATTGGTTAATCTTTATCATCCAAAAGGAAATCCAAGTTGCGACGATTTCTATTCTTGAATTACGCAGGCAGGAGAAATATAAAAAAGGTTTCGTTAAAACGAAATACAAAGGTAAGGATCCAGTAGAAGCCAAAATTTAATTCGTATTGAAAATCGTACAATTTCAACTAACATAGAGGTATTTGAAATTAACAGAATTACTAATAAAATCGTTAAACCAGATATTGAATTTATGATACTCGAAATAATAGAACTTTTATATCGAACTCTTTAAATTAGTCCAATAACTTCACGAGGTCTGTTTTTTGCCTTACAACTTAGTACCTGTATCTTAAAAAAAATAAATTACATTTGGTTATAACAACTTTTTTTGGAAACATGTGGTTTTTCTTTCATTTCAAAGTACGAATAGTTCCCTTGATCTCACATTCCTTACGACGTTTGATAGCCATTGAATCTCATTCTAATAAAGTATCTTCAATATATTCGTGTTTGATGTAAAATATTTTGAAAAACCGAAATGAAATTCAAACGACCAATTATAAAACAAAGTTCATGTTTCCTCAGTTGTGGGGCTTCCCGAGCTTTGAATCTCTCCGGCAACACATGTTGAAGTCAAACTGCTTCCAATTTAGGCAAAACATTTGAGTTTTGTTTTGGTTCTCAACAGCTGTTTGAAGTATCCGCGCGCTGTGGCTAAACGAATGCTTTTTAGTGGTTGCGATTTGAGGATTCGTTTTGAATGCGATTTGGATTACATTCTGGCCGCAACAGCTCCCAGTGCACCCTTTATAAAGACACCCTCACTAATTGCTCGCCAAGCAAATATAAAAAGAATTTACATGTACTACCAGCGAAGAACGGTATTTTTAGTCAGAGTTGCTGACAATTATTTCCCTGTATAGTCATTTGTTAACTATTTTATATATATGCAATAGATTGCTTTAGGAATACAACTACATGCATTTAACAACGGAGAACTCCTTCAATTCATCTTTAGTAAATTTAGATTCTTAATATTCATCTAAACTTCACCGAGGCTAGTACAATCTACGTTGAATTTACTGGGACTGAATTTTTTATAATTTTCTATCAAAAAGCATTCCACATGAGCAACATGGATTTTCAAAAAATATAGACTCTCCATCATCTCATAAACGGGTTATTGCCTCGTGTCTGATAAAGTTCCCTATTATGACTACAAAAAATATCTAATCTTGTCTGAACTCAGCACTTCAAATTATGTGATGTAATCTAGGTATTCTTCTTGAATTTCGGACGATTAAATTTAATTTTCTTGAATTAGAGGGATTTATGGATAACTTTTTCAAGTATTTATTTCTACTTACAGTTACTAATCGGTACTCCATACCGAGACTGCATTCTTTAGCAGCGAATTTAACTTCTAGTATTCAACAAGTTTGTATGCTAATTCAAGTGTACTTGAACTCAAACTCTTTCTACTCCGTGTAAGAAATGTTTCTAGCCGCTGGAGGAAAAGAAACCAGAATATTTGCTTATGTGAACTGAAAATTGCAGAATACTTACCCTTCCACCTTAATTTCAAATATTCCTTCCAACTATGACATTGTTCCATATGTTTTTTTGGGAAAAATTGAAGCTAAGTGAATTTATCCCTTTTAGAAATCAGCAATGACTCAACGTGAATTTAAACAATAAATGCAATGATCGCCTTAAAATCCACGCAAGGTACAGCAAAGACAAGCTCTAATTGGCCATCTTTCAGGGCAATGAAAATTCTTTTTAATTTGCGTCGGTATGCGCCGTGTTTTAATCATCCTGCGCCACACAGGAGTTTCACAATGCCTCCACTATGCAGGAAGCGTGGGTTTCGATCCCTTCACTGCCAGTCCTACGGTTGTCACCCTTATATCGACGCTACTACGTCCTTGTTATTCAATGATGCATTCCGACAACGAGTTCATACTCTAGCGTTCCATGAGGGAAATGAAAATCCAATTCAAATATTATCATCTCTGAAACTTGACAGCCTGTCTTCACTGCTTAAGTGAATAAGTGAGATGTGTGATTACTAAATCTACATCGCGGTTTGTTCCAGTTTGATGTTCACATGCATGTGACGCGACGCACTAAAACATGCCTGGAGTCTCAACGTTTTTTACTTACTTTATGGTGATAAATCGATCTTGAAATTTGAAAATAGAGCGATGTAAAATGTAATAGTTTATTAAATGAATTAAGCGAAGTGCATTTCGGACTCATTAGATATTTGGCTTAAATTTTGACTCTGATTTTTAAATTCAGGAAATTGCAATTCTCCTCGAAATGGAAAATCAGCAAATGAGAAATAATTTCATAACAACGTAGAATAATGACTTTATTCTGTCATTATAGGTTCGAAACTCTACACGGTAATTAAAATGTGCCTTTAAAAACACAAGATTTCATTTCCTCAATGATTCGAAGTTACTTAGTCACATTTGGCAGCGTTTCTATTTGAATTCGGTTTTCCCACAGCAATCCGTGAAAATTTTTAGACTTTCAAGAACACGAGAAGCATTTGAAATATAATTCCCATGAGCACAGTAAATTCGTTTTCAAAGTAAATATCTTATTTTGTCCCTTCTTCAAAAACTAGTTTGAAATAATTTAATTCCAATGAAAGGTGTTTTACCCCACCCGAACTGATGAAAACTTTTTCCAGAACTTGAATATTGTTTCCGCGTCATTCCAAAAATTTGCGGCATAATACTCTACAAAAATGTTAAGATACCTTTACTTTACTTTGATTTAATATCATTGAACTAAATCACAATTTCGAGGCCAGGGTGTTGAAAAGATGTTGAGAAGGTGTTAAAGGTGTTGAATTTTCCCCGCGTCATAGGGACAAATTAACAATTCCCGTTCACAGGAACCATATACACGCACATTTGAAGGCTTACGTTACGATGCCTGCAGCCCCACAACGGGCCCCGATACGAAATAAGCTGAGAGTTTTATTTGTTTGGTTGTGTTCCGTTGAAAGTTTATGAAATGTTTCATTCAAAGTTCATGTCCTCACTTCTGAGGCAGAACTCCATAAATTTCGCCATTAGGTTTGCCTCGGATGATCAGCCTCGCAGGAAACAGCAAGCACTTCTACAGGAAATTGGCGTCTCAAATAGGCAGTATTTCTCGCTCGCCTGGTGAAATTGTACTCTGCCGTATGCGCTTTCTGTAACGGTCTTAGAGTTTGAGTTTTACAACTTACTGTGGCGTACCAAAACTATGACCAAATCAACCCTTGTAGAACGCAGTTTTTGGTTTGACCTTTACAGGGACACGACTTTTTAGTAAATCGGTGCCAAACATAGGCTTTACAGACACTATTTTTCACGAAATCTCAAATAAATATTTTCTTTATGGTGGCTTTTTTTTAGTACCACTACGCTCGAAAGGCTTAAAAACGGGGATGTTGTGTGGAACTCGTACAAGTTTCCAGACCACCATCTAGTGTCTTATGATATTCAGCTGCTGGCTTCATTAACATTTGCTCTACTCAATTTTTAATAAAAGTTTTATTTCTTTGTGTGGCCAAAGACGAGCGAGACATAATATAAGTGAAATTTTAACTTCACTTTGGTACAATTTTTCAGGCGAAATGATTGAAGAAAATTAAAAAAAAAACAGTTCATTTACGCTCTTTGTCACTCAATCTCACACCCCAAGCTCAATTTTTTGCAAGGGGAGCAGAGCAATCAGGCATCAAGCGATTTATTTAGATTACATTGTCCGTGTAACAGCGGGGCACTGCAGTCACAGGCACCGGGTTGTCTGTCGCAGGTAAGCTCACTACTGATGCAAATATATAATCGTCACTAGACCTTGTACATCCGTCAAAACCTTTGGGAAAAAGTCCGCGTTCGAACAACCATCAAAAATTGTCATCATTTGAGTAGAATATGTTGTGAAATGCATTAAATCCGCTTTGAAGATTGTCAACCTATTGGATAATATTTTGTCAATGCTGTCACAAGAGGATGAGCCAAACGTTTCTATGATAGTTTAGAATCAGACTAAATTACTTGACGCGCAGGCTTGAGCTTAGGATTTTCTATCATTTCTGTAGCTGTTCTTTAATTATTTCCAAAAGACACTAAGCGAAAATTAAAACCAACTGCAATATCAGTACGGCTGCTCGAGAGGCGCTGCAGGTTTAGAAATGGACAGCAAGTTCATTTTTCAGGTACTCTTCCTACGCAGACATGTGTCATTCAAATGACGCACTACGTTGATTTGTCAAAGTAGCTTTCGTGTGGTCAAATTTGATTCTTTAGGCACGAGAAATAGCCAATCAGACCACCCAGACGCGATATATTCTGGCAAGACGAAGTCGTTCACGCAAGTGCAGTCCTAGGCCACGGCTCCTCCTTCCACAACGTTGAGGCTTCCTTTACGTTCCTCTAAAGCATCAGTAATGAGGCTCTCCCTGCCACGATAATTACTGTAATTACGGCGTGTCCAGATATGCCCTAAAAACTGCTGATTTTTTACCCTAGAATAAGAGCGACAGTTGAGACTCTCGGTGCGTGAGCTGTTGCTGTTATGAAGGTAAAAGGGCCGCAGTAAAGTCTCGCTGATCTTTAGGAGCCTCGAGTTATTTTGGAACGAGTAGCTCTTCCTTGGCACGAGAAGTCGAAACATTAATTAAATAAAGTAACGGGTGAATAACTTATATCCCAGAAACAACGTTCATGCTCAGTACACTTCTCCATCAGAATCAAAAATGTATCTAAATACACTTAAGAATTTACTTCAACTTCAAATCAGTCGCACACTCAATAAAATTATGGAGCTGTAATGAAATCCCTGAGCAGAAAAAACTTTATAACCGTACTTCGGATCGGAGAGCATACAATTTTTCGATTTGTTTACTTATTAACTTTAATTATGACCAGTACAGGTCAGTTTATGCTCGCTGTAATATACTCTAAATTACATCGAATTACGCGCTGGTGAAGAGAGCTCTAAAGTGGCAGACAACCGACACGGACTCATAAAGACGCGTAACTGGCCCTGAATTCAACGATTTCCTATTCTACTTGAGCTATCCGACAGCGGTTACTGAGAGATGAGTCCTAGACAGGGGTAGGAGACCTCAATAAAGTAGAGGCGATGGGCATGCGCTGCTTACGCCAGCGATACACTGGGCTATTTCGACAGTCATCACCGCGGCGGGGCTTGGCGGCAATTATTTCCTGGTGACATCAGCCAAGACTTGTTGCAGTATATATTATATGGTGGATATCCTATCACATCTATGTGACATTAGACCAGCCTTATGGTAACATATATTCTATGGTGGATATTCTATCACATCTATGTGACATCAGTCAAAACTTGCTGCAGTGATCACTGCTATGTGAAATCACCCAAGATATGTTACTGTGACCACATCAATCGCAGGACGTATTTGACACAATTAGCGTATCATGCCTCGATTGTGTTCCTATAAAATGACTCGCTGGCAATCCCGCAGGGATTACTGTCGACAGAGGCTCCAGTATCCCCACTTGCCTGATTATTCAAGGTTGTCCACATCTCTCATTCGCCAAAAAAAATGACGATAGAATATTAAATAATTATTTAACAGTCGATCCTTTATATATTACATAGATTATAATTAAAAGAATTAATTATTTTCAAGAGGATGTATCTGAATATGAAAAAATAAGCTGCTATCAATATAATTTATAGAAAAAATACTCAAGGTCTGTTCAGCAGATCAATTAAGTCGAAATATATCATATTCGACATGCCAGTACAGCTGATACGTGGTAAATGTTTCACTCAAACCGATCTATGTCATATTGGACATACCAATAAGTAGAAACAGAGTGTATTTATTCATCCAATCCTATTGATATATGACTCGTTCACTATTTCAATCAAGTAGACACACAAGTAATTTAGCATTTTAATTAAGTTGATGCATGTCGCATGTAATATTCTAGTCAAGTGAGAATCTGCAATGATCGATATTCTAATCCAATTGTTACGTAATATACTTAATATTTCAGTCGAATTGACTCATCACATATTACATTTTTCTAATAAATTTATCCACGCCATCTCCTAAATGTAAGTCAAGTTTACCATGACAAACTGAATATTCTAACTAAACAATACATGATAATTTCAATACCTTCTTCAGGTACATGCATGTTATTTCTAACTCACTCAATAAATTAATATATGAAATGTTTAACACTGAGTTTTCAAATGCGTTACAACTTACGACTGGGTGCACTGTCGGCTCTTTGGTGTCGAGCCAGTGACCAGTTACACAGCGTGCTTCAGTCAATCCTGCGTTGCCAAGGAGGCTATGGAAGCCTAAAATCAAGGACTGATTGCTGCACCCTGTACATATGGGTTGAGCGAGAATTTTCACATCAACTTCCTTCACAGAGGGGAGAACACCGTAGTTTTATTACAATCCAGCACGTTTCTACAAGACTGATTGCTGCACCCTGTACATATGGTTTGAGTGAGAATTTTCACATCAACTTCCTTCACAGAGGGAAGAACACCGTAGTTTTATTACAATCCAGCACGTTTCTACAAGACTGATTGCTGCACCCTGTACATATAGTTTGAGTGAGAATTTTCACATCAACTTCCTTCACAGAGGGAAGAACACCGTAGTTTTATTACAATCCAGCACGTTTCTACAAGACTGATTGCTGCACCCTGTACATATGGGTTGAGTGAGAATTTTCACATCAACTTCCTTCACAGAGGGAAGAACACTGTAGTTTTATTACAATCTAGCACGTTTCAGGCCCTGAGATTCAAACCTGAGCTTTCCCTTAAAGAAAGCAAGCAGATTATCATTTGGGTAGTCATAGCAGTTTGTCCACCCGGCAATGATCCCCTTAAACGTGAGTCTATCAGGCCGTTGTACCCTTAAAGGTAAGTCTATTAATCTATTGCACCCTTAGGGTATGTCTTTAGGGCTATGGTACCCAAAGAAGTAAGTCAGCTAGGTCATGATACCCTTAGACGTTAGTCCATTAGGCTATAACGTCTTGGTGCCCTTAGAAAAAAACTGTATTTTCTAGTAGCGTCAATAACCTATCAAAAATAACCAATGACAGCCTGCATTGACCTCTCGTGACCACTAATGACCGGTCCCTCAAAATAAGAAACTAGCCAGGGTTACATACTTCGGTAATGACCCAGAAGTGATGGGCCGACCATTACTGCATGCAGCTCCATCGACAACCCAATTGTAGCGTCTCGCACCGAGACGGTTTGTGTCATCAGTCCCTGCGGTCGGAGAAAAATAAATTTCTAATTTGCGTTAATTTTCAATTATTCCACCAGTTGTAGCCTAATTTTAGTAACAATTCAAGTCTAAAGTTACCTGTTCATATTTTTAGACGTTTTTCCACATACTTCAATTATTCGCGTGAAATTAACCTTTATGTCGATTACCAATAGCGAATTGCTGACGTCATGAATTGGCGTGATTTCAGTTCTTGCGTGAGTTTCGCTTCGGTGTGGCTGGTTAACTTACAAATACTTTGCATGAGCCCGAAATTATTCGTTGACTCGCCAATGGAAATCAATGCATTGGCAGAGTTGAGGCACCCAACGGTTTACGCGTGGCTTTCAATGACAGAAGGAATCTTGTCTCTATATTTAGAAAGCCTGCAAATCATTTTAAAAGCGACTCTCCGATAATTTTTTACACTTACCGAAACCTAATTTAATCTCTGTGATAGATGTACCGGTGCAAATAGTAAGCTAATCTGGTATGAGCAATATGAAAGGAGGCACAAAAAAAATTGATCTCGCTTTGAGTGGTTGTACTATGATGTAAATGCAAGTAATCTCATTTGTGTGGTAAGTGGTAACTACAGTTGAGTGAATGAGATAGTGTACTGCATGTGAGTGGTAGCGGTGATATTCTGCAAAAGCGTCCAAGACAGAGACATGAGGGCTCCGGTAGCTGAGCATCGCGTAACACTTTTATTTCCTCTTTGTAAAATTGTTCTCATGTGCCTGAAATTCCGATGCTCAGAGGTAAAGCGATAGATGCTGCAGAGCATTTAATGTCCCTGAAGTGAAAATTTATGAACAGATGGGGAAAAAATTTCAGAAAGGAAATATTCCTGAGACCTCATAGTAGTTAAGTATTTTTTTGAATATTTTATTCGTTGTTTCAAGGTTTCTTTGAGCAAGTCTACATTTACACATCAAAAGTAAACTTCTGAACTCGAATAGGACTTGTGAAGACACCACTGACTTACCAGCATTCTCGGCGTGTTACTAATGCCTCATTAGCCTCCAGTGAGCTCGGAGGAGTGCCGCGTGTGTGTGCTGAAGTTCGCATCGCTGCTACGTGGTTTTACTCTAGTTGTGAATTGAATTCCTGGGTGACGTACGAACACGTCAGGCTATAAGCACGCAATTTCCTTCGCAGTTCTCTCGTGTAGAATGAAAAGGACATCTTCCCTCACACTCTTGTCACCGTGGCTTAGTGGCTTCCACTTAGAGGGTTAAGTGTTTCAACATTCGAATTCGAATTGAACAATGTCATTCCACGAGCAATTGTCTCTTGAATTATTATTTAGAAGTATTGCATTGGAAATGAGATGCGACTAATTGTGGTTCGACTAAGTTCATTGACTTCTTAGCCTGAGATTGATAAACCGGTGTTTCCTCCTGTTAGGGAAAAGGAGAAGGTATGGAATATAATAAACACCGGATCCTCATGAGAAAACCGCCATTGCATCCTGTTGCCAACCAAAAGATATTTCGATAACCGACATTATGATATGACACTCAGCACTTTGATGGGAAGAAAATCATCTTCAAGGTGACGTAGCTGAAAATGACCAACTCGAGCGGCTCCAGCACGAGAATTGCTAGAGCCTTCGCTTTTCTTCTGTATCAAACACCAGCTGGTCAAATGAATCCGAGTAAGCCCAGTTCATGATAAAAGAGTATGCTGCCTGCAAGGTAACCCTCTGTACACAGGGACTGTTGTCCGTTCTCCGACTTCTAACCCCCTTCCTCAATTATTCAGTTCCGACCTGCTCTTGCATTCTTGCATTCAGACAAAGAATAAAAATGATAAAAGATGATAATCTCTATTTCCGCGGGGATATAACCTTCAACACCTATAGTACACGGCATGTTTTATTAAGCTTCATGGTTGTGAATGAGCATTTGCATGCGCTCTTTCGAAGATAAAATTGTCTTCTCAGGGAGTCGTAACTTAATATTTAGTGGCAGGAAAATTGTTTCAATTTACATTTTTCTTGAAGGTTTAGTTGTTAGCTGTAGTTCGAAGTTTTTTAAATTTCCGAAAAAATTGCAACAGTCCTTCACTTTTGGTGGAGTTTTTACTGTGACATAATTTTCAACATAAACTATCACTCTTGTTTACATCTGAATTTATAAGCGATTTGTGTTTATTCACACTTATGTACAGGTGGTGATAGTTGTATCCCAACTCACGTTTGTGGAACAATGTGCAGAGCAATGTTACTTTTGGGTGAATTTATTTCTTTCCAAAGGGCCAACAACGCAAACCAAAGAAGTCTTCATCAAAAAAAATTAATGAGAACTACATACATGTTTTTTTAGGTTTTGAGCGCCAGGGCTGATAAAAAGTATGAATTTAAATCGAGGCCATAAAATGAAAATGTAAAAATTATTGTGAACTCCATGACTGTAAGCTTTGATGGTTTTCCAAGTGCACCTCTACTAAATTATCTTCAACATGAAACTTCACACCATTAACACCTTAACTCAGAAGTAAAATACGGTCAGGACTCGATCACTCGATTGTGCCGCCGATCCCTTGATCTCTGAAGTGCGACCGTCAGCGGCAAGTGCTCTCAATCGTCACGCTGACAATGAATCGGAGATGAAGACCGGCACACTACAGTCCCGCACTAATGCCTCATTAGCCTCCGCTGAGCGTGGAGGAGTGCCGCGTGTGTGCTGAGGTTCGCATCGCTGCTACGTGGTTTTAGTCTGCTTGTGAATTGAATTCCTGGGTGACGAACGACGAGGTTTGGCTTCACGATCTGGGTATGAGAAGACTTGAAAGAAAAGGCAGAAGTGCTAGAGTTTGACGTAATGATGTAGTTTCTGATATAACGCTGCAACTTTTGAGACTTTTATTCTTTTATATTGCTCGCTAAGCACATTTATTGCTCGTCTGATGGCTGCTTGCATGACATCTACCGATTTATTTATTTTTTCCATCTTAAAGTACATACTGTTATATCAACCGGTCGAGCAAGCTTTTGATTACTTCATGGATCTACTCTTGCCGCTGCTTTGATCTGCAATATATGCATGTAGATCTACGGTTTTTGTTCAATAATAAACCCAGTATCTTGTCATCATTTGGATAAGGCTTTACATCTTTGTTTCTGGAATGGGACGCAAATTATCAGTGAATCGATTCGGATTTTTAGCGAAAAGATATTTTTTCAATTTATCATCTTTCTAATTCATGTCAAGTTTCTATTTCATGTCTTTTCAGGTAAATTTCATTTGCTAAAGATGAGCGAATGCTCTAAATGTTTAATTTTACTGTTTTACTTGCAATTTTTAATTTTAGTAAAAGTTTATCACATTATTTTTAGTTCTCTCCTTTTTATTAAAGATAACAAAGTTTCAGCGCAGTTCTCTTTTTTGTTCTTATGAATGTAAATGGTGAGAGGTGAAGCGTTTTCTTCACTCGTTGCGTAAATTTGAGAATTTGTTACGCGGTATTACAACAATAGTTAAGATTTATTTATTCCAGGAGATGTGCATATTTATTTTCGTGTATTTAGTTCCGATTACAAGCGTATCTCTTTAGAAACGAAATGACTGTGATGCGTGCGGTTGTATTATTTAATTGTTACTCAGTTACTTGACTTCATCCTCCGAGAATGAAAAGCCACCAGTGTGTCGTGTATTTACAGATTTCATTTGTTTCAAGATCCCCTCTCGCAGAAGTTTCTATCTCCATTCCAAGTTGCTATTGACAATTTGTTCTTTAATGCACCTGTGAGTAGAGGACAAAACTTTTCCATACTCTCCGAAACGCTTTCTGAGGGGTTAACTTTGGCTACGATTTACTTGGTCACAAATTCGAATACGGAGATACGACAAGCAAGCCCAGCCTTGTTTTCGGTATAACTTGTGCATAAACCTTACCCATTGAATGAAAGAGGCGTACAAAGTTGAGACTTGTTTTAAAGGAATCGTTATACTTATTTTATTCTTTATTAATTTATGTAATGTGAATCTAATTCAAATTGATCAGGTATTCAGCCCTACTATACTGTACAAGAGCGATAAAATTTCCCTCCAAATAGGTATCCTTCTCTCTTATTCATAACACTGGCGCTGTTTTATTGAGAACAAAACTTCGCCTTTTCTGAAAACTTGGAAAAGCAAGTAAAGCAAATGCCCATACCTCCACACACCCCTTGTCTTCGTCGAAAGTCTTCCAAAAATGCCGCAAATTTTTCCAGATTAATTGATTTCGGCGTTTATGTGTTCTTGTGAGCTGAAGGATTTTTTACATTTTATTGAAGGTAAAATTAAGATTCATTGCACAAAAAAATATATCAAATCATAAATAATTTCGTTCACTGTATGAGACATTTGATTATTGATCAAGTGTAGTAAAAAAGAATCTAGCCTCGGCAAGATCTTTCATGTGTTCCGTGGTCCTGTAGAGTCGTGACTTGGCACGACTTGCAATTCTCAGACGTGCTCTTAGTTCTGTCTAGCGTGAATGTCGTTATGTTGTTATTTTATGATCCCAGAGACTGAACTTAGTGTCTGAGGGACTAATGCTCGATATCAGGACGAATAAGGTAAAGGTAACTAAACAGTAACTCGCGCTAATTATTTTACGCTATTGCGCATCGGGGAGTTGCCTGTTGTCTACGCTATTAAGTTGTGCTGCGAGGGAAAGTGACAGGCATCGCTGCTACTTGCTTTACGCCCGAGGTTGAGACTCAAATGGGACTGTTGAGTAATAGCTGGGAGACAGATCTCTAGGCATTGGTGTGGATGGGACGACAGAATCTGCTGGCCTCCGAGAGCCACTGAACTAGACATCGCTTCGAAAGTAAGGTCCAAGGCGATTGGCCTGCTTAGGGTGGCGAATCGATATGGAGTATTCATACGAATGTGTCACACTACACTGTGGTAGCGAGTGACTGAATTACTGCAAGCCCTGGAGAGCTAGCATTGCTGTCTTTCAGTCAGCCAGTCGTGAGGGGACTGCTGAATTAAATTGAAATTACTTCACCTTCCTACATATAATGAATCAACAAATTTTTAGCATTATGTCATTTACTCACATATGTTTGAGTATTTCCTTTTTTCATTAGGCCTCTCAGGTGTGTCACACTTCAGGTTTGAGCTGAAGTCAGCCAACATAACATGACTCCATTTCTCCTATATAAGTTTTCCATTGACGTTAATATTGGACAACACGGGTAACATTTGGTTAGGCTTCCCACTGAAAGCTTTCGCTGGGCCTCTTGGTGTTTTTCCAGCAATTTCTTGCACACATCTTTGAATCCATGCCCGACCTATAGTTTAGGTAATGGTCACACATTGCCGCTTTAATTTGTTAGCAATGAGCTGCTAAATCTGAGGACCTACGAATACGTCCTTTTTAGACTTGATATGACATTTTCTGTGATGGTGTTTTGAGGTACTAGAAACTTGGCAGTTGGCATGTTACGATCCAGTGCAATGACATACAGCTTCATCAGGCTTAATTTTTCATACATTGGGGGCAAAATGATTTATCTTTCTTAGCTAGTGGCTCATGAACTTCATAATGGTACCCAGGCGTGATACTTTTCCGAGGATGCTACTCTGCGAGTAAATAATGTTCTGATCTGGCCCTATATACACACTGTCTCACTCGCAAAGGGAGCACACAATCGTAGTGCGTTCAGTGAGTAGCCCATTAAGTAGGAGTGCTACTTTTAGGTCTTCACAGAAGAGCTGCTCATGCATCTTGTAAATTTGCTGTCTAAAATAAAAGCCAATTTCTCAAATGTCTCTTTTAAAATGACTCAGTGAGCAGCTGGAGCTGAAAGCGCTGTGTTCCCAAAACGCAACAGAAGTGCTTCCATGTGGCAAGGGCATTCGTATAATAAACAACCTCCGCTTATTTGGTTTATAATCTAGCTCAAGGAACTACAATAGGTTGCCGATGCCGTTACAATAATTCAAGTTGTTTTTCGCCCTGAAAAATTGTTGTGGATTCAAATTATGTTTCCTAAACACTGTAATATTAACATCTCTATTCAACAGGCTCCTTTGTTTCAGATGTGAGGCCAACAGTTCTCTTAGTTTCTTGGTACGGGTTGGATCACGGACGCGATCATTGAGTTTCAGCTGGCAAATGAGATGTGATTTCTTGTCAGCTTCTCGCTGTGCCAACATTTAGGAAACGTGATTGTCTAAATCTTCAGACTAGCTCATTTCATTACATGGTAACTGTGAGTGCGGCTTCAGTACAGGAATATCAACTGAATATCGAAACGAGCGAACAAGGCTAACCGAAGATCAGCATGCACGATAAATTTCTTGCCTTCTCTGTTGCGACCTGCAATGATATAAAATAAAGTCAGAATAAAAATTTTTATCATTGGCTGTGACCACGTATAAACTAGTGAAAAACACAACATAATATGTCTCTCGATCTTTGGAAATATATTATAAGTCAGATAGTAAAACGCATTGAATACTCATCTTACTTATCTGGTAAAATAGAAGTGACAATGCGGAAAATGATCGTTGGGCTCTTTCCGAACCATTGATATGAAAATATATGTATTATACTCTAGATAATGAAACACGTTGAATACCCCTGTCAAAATCTGCTGAGTAGAAGTAGTTATAAGTCCTTTGGCTCCTTCCAGACCGAACATGAGGCCAGCCTTTTGGCTCTTCACCAGGCAGAAAAGAAGTTCGCGCACCGGTGACGCTACTAACTGTATATGAGGTACCAAACGATTACACAGATTAGGTATATAAATACTTGCGTAACACCCTGGTGAAATCAAACAAATCATTTCAAATATTCTAGGGGCATCAGTTTCATCCCAATTCTATTTTCATTTAGTAATGACGGAACCACTAAAAGAGAAACTGAAGGGTAACAGGCACAATTGCATGTTGTATTAGTGATTCCCCAAATAAATATAGAACGGACTATGTACATAATCTCCCATTTTTTAATTGGTATACAGTGGAACTCAAACTAAACACATATCAAACGTGAAATCTATAACAGCCTCACTATGCTGTCGTCACTCTGGGACTCCTGGGTTACCATTCTGCTTGCTGTTTAGTTGTCTCTTCTTATCCTGGTTTTGAGATGTGTATACAGACAAGCAGATTCAAAGATTCAAGATCTTTGAATCGGACAATACCTTTGCACTAACTTGATATATTTTAGTACTTTTTATGCCCCACTATCCGTTTACTCATGCAAAAAAGGATGCCCGCTCTGAACTTATCGTCATTATCCTTCATAAATAAAGAAGAAAAAAGTTAAGAGAGAGAGTTGATACCGGGATAATATTTGTATCGGAAATATCAAGTACACGGAAGCAAATGCACAGAAGTAATAACTATACGAGTTATGACTTTATGGCCACTTAATTGCATGTCGACTCAGTGAAACAATCAGGTTAGTTATAGACACCAATGGAAACAAAAACTTATAATTAGCCTTGTCAGTACTTCAACACCCATGGATGGCAGCAACTTTTCATTAACAATTTATTCCAAATTCGATCATTAAAATAACGTGATGACTAAAGACATCGTAAAATCATAACGTATAAACAAATACATCACTTTGAAATGCAGAATTAAAAAAGAAAAATGAAGGTAATAGCAAAGACTATCGATTTAAAAGACATTTTTGTTAATAACGAACGTTTCGACCCCTAAAGTTATCATCAGTGGATGTCTGAAAAACACGCGGAAAATGAACAATCATAATTGAAGAAAAACTATACAAACAATAACAATGGTAAAAAACTTTAAACAGAAGCTATTTTTAAGGGGTGGGACGACTGCATATCGTTTAGATTGGGTTTTAAGCGGCTAATGAAGAGGGATTCAATAATACATAAATCAGTGACTGAGTTAGCAGAACTTAAGATGGAAAAGTCTTGCTGTAGAACGGGAGATTTACACTGAACTGAATGAATTCGTATAGCTGAATGAGGTGGCTTACTTAGTGGATTACCGGTTCTGAAACTCCTACCAATATGCTCAAATACTCTACATCTTAGTGCGCGTATGGTAGAACCAACATTCACAGACCCACACAGTGGGCAACAATATTTATACACGATAGAGGAGAGCATAGACATAGGTAGTTTATCTTTGAATGAAAACAGAGTACCGATTCTAAAATTGTTAACTAATATAATCTGGAGGTTAACACACGTAAAATATTTCATTGTGAGAGAGCGTAATTCCTTCTGCAGCTTCTCGGACTGAAAACCAAAGAACGGCATCGACACGTACAGTTTCTTTTTCTCTATTGTCGGCGGCATCGTAGCAGAATTACATTTGGTTTCTATCAGTTGCCGAATGCATCTATTGAGTAAATGAAGCGGATAGCCATTGTTAAAAAAAAATTGTTTGAGAAATGCAAGCTCATTATGCAGTGATAAATAAGTTGAAGTAATTTCATATGCCCGGAACAATAACGTATTGATACTAATGATTTTAAACCGTAACTGACACAAACTAAAGAAACTTAGACCCATGCCAGTAAACGTATCTCTTCTATAAACAGAAAAGCAAAATGTGTTATTTGTGCGCTGTACCAAACAATCTAAAAAAGGTAATTTATTGTTAGCTTCAGTTTCTATGGTGAACTTAATGCTAGCATGTTTTTTATTGAGGTAGTCAAGAAATAGACTGGCATGTGCTGGATCACGAAATAAAACGAAGGTGTCATCAACATACCTACGATAAAATGCTGGCTTAAAAGGAACAAGGCACTCTGAGAGCCATTTTTGTTCATGGTGCGACTTAAAAATATTAGCAAAGGTTGGCCCCAAGGGCAGCCCCATGCCTAACCCTTCCGTTTGCTGATAAAATTTACCTTCGAAAAGGAAAAACGAATACCGAACTGCAAGGTCCAAAAAAGTTTTGAAAACAGTTATGCTCATATTATGTACAGTATTTTCTACATTAAACAAGTGCTGCAAACAAATATCAATGGTTTCAGTCAATGGAATATTGGTGAACAAGTTTTCAGCATCAAATGAAGCCATGTACAGGGTGTCGGCGTTGCGAACAGTTGAGATCTCTTTAGCAAATGAATATGAATTAAGTACATTGCATTCGTTGGTAGCCTATGGATTCAGAATAGGCACTAAATATTTTGCAACATTATATGAAGGAGTTTTATATGCTGCAGATATTGGTCTCAGTTGAAATTTAGTGGCAAAGTCGGCCTTATGCACCTTAGGTAGCCCGTATAAAATTCCTGGACCGGAACCACTGACGTACAGATTATTATATACTGCTTTAGAGATAACAGAAGAATTACAGAGTTTCCTAAGGAAATTATTAATTTTATCTTCAACTCGTAGCACATAATTATGAATAGGGTCGTCAATTTCTTGAAATTTACTGCGATCGGAAATAATTTTGAACAATCCCTCTTGATACCGTGCCCTGTCCAGTAAGACAACCCCCTACCCTTGTCTGGTCTTGTCACAACTACATCCTTGTTCCAAGCCAACGATTTCAGATGGGTTATATCTTGCCTCCCAACTGTAACAGAAAAAATTTTATATGATTTAAAATTGTAATAATACTTTAGAGACAGTGCTTTCTGCTCTTTAGTTACTCAATAGATGTATTCGGCAACTGATAGAAACCAAATGTAATTCTGCTACGATGCCGCCGACAATAGAGAAAAAGAAACTGTACGTGTCGATGCCGTTCTTTGGTTTTCAGTCCGAGAAGCTGCAGAAGGAATTACGCTCTCTCACAATGAAATATTTTACGTGTGTTGACCTCCAGATTATATTAGTTAACAATTTTAGAATCGGTACTCTGTTTTCATTCAAAGATAAACTACCTATGTCTATGCTCTCCTCTATCGTGTATAAATATTGTTGCCCACTGTGTGGGTCTGTGTATGTCGGTTCTACCATACGCGCACTAAGATGTAGAGTATTTGAGCATATTGGTAGGAGTTTCAGAACCGATAATCCACTAAGTAAGCCACCTCATTCAGCTATACGAATTCATTCAGTTCAGTGTAAATCTCCCGTTCTACAGCAAGACTTTTCCATCTTAAGTTCTGCTAACTCAGTCACTGATTTACGTATTATCTAATCCCTCTTCATTAGCCGCTTAAAACCCAATCTAAACGATATGCAGTCGTCCCACCCCTTAAAAATAGCTTCTGTTTAAAGTTTTTTACCATTGTTATTGTTTGTATAGTTTTTCTTCAATTATGATTGTTCATTTTCCGCGTGTTTTTCAGACATCCGCTGATGATAACTTTAGGGGTCGAAACGTTCGTTATTAACAAAAATGTCTTTTAAATCGATAGTCTTTGCTATTGCCTTCATTTTAAAGTTATGTCAAGTCGTACAACCTAATTTGAGACGTAGAACGGAAAAAGAAATGCTCGCTTACAGGCGAACAACACTACATTTGACATGTGTACGCGGGGCAGTAAAGTCGTGTGTCCATGAAGAAAAGAACCGTAGCGTCAGAACGGACGATAAGTAAGTGTCGAGGGCTTGCCATCATTCAGGACTTGTGCCAATATAACAAAAGCTGGGCGTGAAGTTCCTCAGCCGCAGGGAGAACTTACTCCATTATCACAACGAGGCGAGACAACCAGCAACTGCTCACCCTAAACAAACAATCTTTGGCGTACGGTATACTCTCGATATTACTGCACGGGCAGCTGCTCACCATAAACAAACAATCTTTGGCGTACGGTACTTTCGATATTACTGCACGGATCAAGTACTGAAGAGTTCATTTTCCACACTCGAAAAATCCTGCCAATTTACCATGCATCGTCGCTGATGATTAGGTTAGCGGTACTCTCACGATATTACTGCATGGATCATACACTGAAGTGGTCATTTTCCCCGCCCAGAACATTGATCCAATTTACCATTCCCGATTGCTGGGGAACCTGCTGAAGAAACACGTTAGTCTGTCTTCATATTTGTCACATTTTGACCCAAGCCCGCATTTTGAAGAGCTGATCATAGACAAAAAAATGTGATGAGACATGTAAAATATAGGGGTTCAATTCTCAAACCATTTCAAAAAGTGTACTAATAACTGCCTTAAGAAGACCTTGATCGAAATGATCTTAAGAGGTGAATGTATTCTAATAGAAATTTTTCGTGAGCATCGACTCGAAAAACATGCCTTTCTTCCTGAAAAATATCAATGAATAGTGTTTCTTACGCAGCGACTTGCATTTGAGAGGAACTATGACTTTAATTTATTTCAGTCAAAAATGACTCAACTTGGGCTATGAATATTAACTGCAGTTGCATTTGAAATAAGAATAAAGCATTCATTGAGCATGACGGGTTTATCATGCAAAAATTATTACCGAATTCAGAGAATCAAATATCTTTTTCCGGTTTTATACAAGCTCGCTGGACTAAATATTAGTAACCGTCAACTATTAAGGTAAGATCCCACACGAACACAAATAATGGCGTCGATTTTGCTCAGCGTTGAGCGCACCCATCAAATGTCTTAATGCACAACTGGGCGATTTAAAGCACTCTTGCATCAACTGATCTCGTAGATTGGCTACAATACTTGTGGACTGCCTTCTCGATGTCTAACTATTAGTTCCAGTCGGTCCCACAAATTTGCTATTGGGTCCATGTCTGAGGGCGAGCTAACCAGCATAAATGCCTCACATATCTCAAATAACTGTCACGCCAATTAATGACACTTTTATCCCGATACATCCATCAGTTGGCATCCTGAAAGATGAGCAAAACAACATGCGTTCCTTCATTAGGACGCTTTAGACGTTTTGGTTTTCAGACGTTTTAGACGTTGTAGACGTTTTGAAATGGCAAAACCTTGGTTCATCTTGTAACTCGACGTTTATCGGATGATGGATGTTTAGTTCATCAGTTTATCGGATGCCTCAACTAAAGGAATGACTTCTGCGTAGTTGAAACAACCACCAGAGCATGACAATTCCCCCTACTACTTGTGTAGCCGCTCACTCTCTAACTTCATTGAAGACATCATGAGGTCTTCAATGAACTCAACGATGGGCATCATTGCAAAACAGACAGAGTCGTGATTCATCAGACCATATACGGCACTACTCCACTCCTCTATAATCCAATGTGCATGTGCTTTGGCCGAGTTAAAACGAGTGGTCTTGTACGCAGAGGTTAGTATCGGCTGTTTATAATCCACCATACTTTATACTATATGTTCATCGTCTAGAATTTTTTAGGAAGAGTTCGTTCAGAAACGGTAGCAGAAGGGTCCTCGTTGACGTTCAGTTGTAGGTTCCACCGAAAAGTTCCGATCAACCATTCAAGACACACGATAGCGGTCCCTATCGGTTAGAATTTTCTTCTGACTACGATTTTACCTTGAATTACATTTTGTTTCTCTTTGTTTTTTGTTTCCTTAGTTGGTTGACGCGCTTGACACTTCAGCATGAAAAACTACTTCCTTGACAGGGTATTTCTCATACCTACCAAGTGCAATAACTCCTTTATGCCAATCCGAGACGCTTTTATTTATATCCCATCGTTGTGGAGCGCTTAAGAAACAAGTCCTCTATATCTTTCCAGCTCTGAATGAAGACCGATGTTTAGTCAGTTCTTGCGTATTAGGTAAACTTCTGTCGCGGCTTTGAACACTGGTTCATGAAACCAGCAAATGACTGGAGTGGAGATAAGCTATAGGTAAATAATTTTTTGTCCTGAGAGCCTATTCACGCATAAACTTTTATTTATATACCGAGTATTTAAATTGAGTTAAACAATTTTTCTTGCGTAAACGTCGAACACTTTTGTGTATTTTTTCAATTGTTTTTGTTATTAAACTTTCTCTCCTGTTTTGGTCGAGAGCATTCATTTATTGACTCAACAACCGCGTATGTCAATTCACTAGCATTCATCTATGATGAGGAGGAATTCCTTCATGTTTTACATGAAGGAATTATTTTAAACTACTGACGCGAGACCCAACTTTCCGACAGTATGTACAGCATTTGAGTATACGCATTACACTAATTTGCAAAAATATAAAACTACATACTTTTGCGCTTCTGTACTCCAACATAGTGACTATAAGAATTCCATGTCACCGCTCTTTGGTCATGAATTATTATCTGTTGAACTTTCCCGGTGGTACTGCGAGAGCGGAAATTCTTCTCGTTCGCCTGACGAAGTACCGAAGTCTATAACAGATGATGCTCACATCGACGGCTCGAGGTAAACATTCCTCTTGCGAGTCGGGCTGCCGAATGCCGGTGCCAGATTTTGACTGAGAAAAGGAATTTTTAGGATTGCAAAAGTGGCTCCTTCGAAAAGTGAAGCCGTAACTCACAGAAGAGTGCGCAGTTTCGAAGCCACCGCCTTGCATGCGAATTCCTAAGCGGACTTGTCACTGACTTTTAGACCTTTGACATTTCGCTCAGGAAGACATATTTCTTCCACGGGTGAAGTATTGTGCGCCGAAACTCCGACGTCGTCTCGTGAACTAAGAAACATTACTTCAAATCTGGGGCTCTCTTGCTCACGGTTAGTGCAGGTTAGAAGGTTTTGAATGTGATGCTGCACGGTGGCGTCTTTCATCAAACGTGCGTTTTTCAAAAACACACGTAAGCAGTTTAATATACTGGCTTTCCGGATTCCATCAAATATTCCTTTAGTTAAATTTGGATGAGTATAAATATGAAATTTATAAAAAAATTATTTTTTCAAGTCAGAAATGTTTCGTAATCTGAGAAGCGGAATTTCATTTCAATCCACGCTGAGGTGATCGATCCGCATGAACACTTAGATATTTTATTTGTAACGCAGAAGCTACAAAAGTGAAATATTTTATTCAGGCAGACAACCTTAGCTTATTTGAGAATACATAAAAACGTGAGCTCTTTCCATAAATTTTTACTTCTGTGGACACCAAGGCTTTTGTAAGAAGCTCTATCGCTAAACATGTGATAGGTTCATGTTATGCAAAGTTGTATTCAAATGCATCGCATCAGCTACGCAATAACGCTACAAACATGGTGTGGCGTTGCGGTGTCGTACACCGCAAGACGTCTTCATAGAATAGACGTCAATAGAAGACGTCTTCATATTGAAAAAAATTCTCTATCAGGAAATCCTCAAAACCTGAATCATACAAAATCTTCTCATACGTCTCGAATAACAGTTCCATTAGGTGCACTTGAGGATGGCTTACAAATGATGTGACTCACTACAGTAAAATCAAATTACAAAAACCATTGGATTTAAGTCTTCACCTGAGGTAGAAGATACATTCATCTCCCGCAAAAACATAAAAAAATTGCTTCGTCGCAGACGCAGTTGCTTTCTTGTGTTAAATTACTTTCTAAATATGGGAAAATAATTTCTGATAGTAGAGCAATTTCAGATTCATGTATCCGAACCAATACAATTTCTTCATTATCGCGTACAATTTCTTCGTCATGGTGATTTAGCGCCCATGCACGAATGAAGCTACGACTTAGAGGATGCACTAACAATGGACGCGATATCTGCAGCATTCCATGCCCGGCACTGGCGCCAGCGACCTATTATATATATATATATATATATATAGTGCGATGGTCGTGTCCAATGATGGGACCGCACTTTGTGTAACGACTGCGTTCAGAGACATTATGTTAGCGCGAACGAACTGGTGATTGTACTTAACAATTAGTGACTGTTAATCTATTTCTTTGGGGCTCATGCGTGACTGGCGTCTGATGGCAAGGAGTTAGACAGCCCAAGAATGGGCACCTGGCTCGTTCCCATGGTCTTGATCTATCAGGTTGGTAGAAAAGTAACGTAAGATTTTTAGAACGGATATTTAAAATGAGATTTGTCGATTATTTACATTCTATTTTAAGTGTAATATATTTCTGCGTCTAAACTAAACTATTTTCTCTTACATTATCTCTGTTACGTTCATATTTTTTTAAATATTGGCATTCATGTTTGTTCAAACCAAAGATCACGTAAGAAATGTTCTACTGTACGAGTTTCATAAAGTGCGCCAGCAAAATCTATTCAGAACACGTATGGGGATGATATAGTAAATCAAAAAAAGATGCGGTAGATAGTTTTCTCATTTTCGAAGTGGTGTTTTCACTTTAAAAGATGAGCCAAAGAAAATTCTTCCACGAACACTTGATTCCGATCAGTTGAATATTTTTATGTCCTACAGCCTTACTGTTACCACTAGGGAAATTACGAGACAGTAAGGCATGGCCAACGCAACCTGCTTCTGAGTTCCATTTGTTCCGAGGACGACAGAATCATTTTAGTGGACTTAGGTTAACAATTAGAAAAGAAATAGAAAAACAATTATATTTAAAATTTTTATTCCAAACCCACAGAATTTTATAAGCGAGACGTTTATATACTTCATGAAAGGTGGAATGAGGCATTGTTGAAGTGTCTTTATATATAAATATTTTCATAGTCACTGGCCTATTCATTTTTATCCAAGATCTTAGAATCGCACAATATCTTTGCACTAACCGGATATAATTTAGTACGTTTTATGCCTCACTACTTTAGAATTAGGATATATATTTAACCTGAAAATTCCTCATTTCATCATACCCCGAATAACACGTAATCATTTACTGCAATTCTTTTTGAGTTTTTGCTACGTCTTCAGAAGATTGCTCTACCTTCGGGAGTGGGAACTGCCCTAGCAACGTTCCAAGGGAGTGTGGTAGGTATTTATTTGGTGCAGAGATACATCAATTGGATCATTAAAGTGTGAAAATTTCTATTCGAACTACTAAAAAAAAGAGCACACCATTCATGGTTTTGACTGAATGTTATTTTAAGATTGCATCCATATCGTATTCTTAATGCACTTAGTTTGTTGTATTTACACTGGAGGTTGGAATATTTTGATCCTAAATAACAATGAATTAGATCCGTAGTGTTCGATTGCCCTGTGCGCAACGTTGAGATCAACTGCTGAATTCAAAATCATAGCAATGTAGAGGGAATAATCTATACATTCCAAATCTCTTCGCGTTGTCATTCCCTTATGTTTAAACGCGCAGTAAAAACGGAGATCAGAATCCCTTATCTAAAACTTCATAATAAACACCTAATGCATTTTTGGAGACTCGTTTACGAGGGCAATTTATGGAAGTTGACTTTGAACTCGGCATCCTGAGCTCGAGAGGGACATTCCTGAAACATTTAATATTCTTGAAAGCGTCTCAAATCGGGCCCTGAGAACGAGAAGCAAAGGAGTAAATTTCTTCGAGCACATTTTTTACGTGCTCACGGTGCTATCTCGTCATAAAATACTCTTTATGTTCGAGTAAGAAGACTACTTTTCAAGAGTTGATGTCAACATCGTCAGCAGTAAAAGTGGTGATTTATTTCTCGAATCAAGTTATCCAAGTAGCCAATAAAAAGTGCATCGGAACTGGCACCAAAAAGTCTGGAGCTTTTTGGGCTTTGGGACAATTTGCATGATGACCGAGGGGTCTTGGCCAGTCGCCTGTTGGGTCTCGGACCCAACTGGCAGCAAGATGCTTCGGCGGATATTACCTGGGCATTATCGGACATCGCCACGACATCAAATTGGACATCATTTGAACACTAACGCGCCTATAAATCGAACGCTGCTCTTCACATCATAACGCAAAACATTACCTGCTTCAAAATGAGTAGTATTTATGCTTATGTTGAACATTACTCCTGGTTCAAGTGAGATATTAAAGGCAGAGATAAAGGCGAAAAATTGCTGGCGTTTAACCATAAAAAATAAAATCAAAGCATTAATTTTAAAATTCGATCCCTGGATCATGACCGGAAAGTTAATAACAAGAAACTATTGTAGAAGATACCGAAACATGACTGGTATGGAACCAAAAACTTAACTTACGCTAAAGTGTTGCTTTGCATGATGCGACGGACGCAGACGCAATCCGTAGAGTAGTAACAACTCTAAAATGTTGGCTTGATTGCGAGGACTTTACCGATTCTGACACTACCGACACTATTGAGCTCAGCTCTGGAGGATATAATGGGCACAGGTTGTGGCCAGGGCATGTGCTGACCAGGGCATGAGTTGGCCAGGGCATGTGCTGACCAGGGCATGAGTTGGCCAGGGCATGTGCTGGCCAGGGCATGTGATGGCCAGGCATGTTTTACACTCGGCATCTAGGAAAAATAAAATTGTCAGCAAGAAAGACCAGTGTTGTGAAACACTGATACAGATATTTATAGGTGTAAAGACCTGTACCAGTGAAAAAAAAAATCTTAGTTAGGCCCAGAGCCCACTCCCTCCCGCCTCCTCGACATAGTGGGGGAGTGCCCCTGGAGTTGTACAGTCGGAGGAAAAAAAGCAACCAAAGCATCGACCTCATCGCTGGGTGAGCTGTGATTTTACAAACCATTTTGGTATACTGCATTATGGGAGACAGTTGCAGCGATGTTTAATTTGGAGTCGGTGTTAATTAAATCAACTTAGTTATTTTAGTACTTCACTTGCGTACTGAGTACCATTAGCGGTGTGTTTGTTACTGTATAATTAACTGTTATTTCTAGTTTCAGGGTACATTTCAAAATCACATTCCATATTTCAGTAGCAATACTTTTAAAAGTAGAATGTAACTCTGATGCAGTGCGATGCTGACCAGAGAATGCTTAAATTTTTTGCCAGAATCAAGGCTCGCATAACAGAAGCGAGGCTGCGCCGCGTTACGAGTGCCAGACCAAAGCTTTAAACGCATCTTGCATTCATGGAAAATTAGCTCTACTGATTGAACTTGCTTTTGGAAGTCAACATTCGAGTCAGCGGATTAGAGACTGGTCTCCTTTCACACCAAATTACAGCGAAAGCTTGTTTAAGTTAGAAGTCAGATGCCACGGGCAATTAAGTTGTGAATATGCTTGTGCGCATCAAGAGGCGCAGCTTTGAAGACGTAAGAGAATACTCACATGTTGAGCAATAGAGAGGGAATGTCTTCAACTATTGACATTATCTCCACTGATATACGTCTAATTTTAATGGGGAAATTGTTTCAAAAATATATTGAAAACAAGTTTCAAAAGATTCCCCCAAAATGAGTACACTTTATTGTAAATAGCCGTTGACTCGCTAGGAAGAACTTGTTATCCCTTGTGTTGGTATTGTATGAAGTTCACACATTTCTGAGAAAGATATGAAATGTTTAATTTCATCCTCAGATCCTTTGGAATTCAATAACAGAAATGGAAGCAAAGGTCGGGATCCTCGTTCTCAAGACGCTTGCTCCAGTGCAAGGAAAAGCATCTCGGCTTCAATCTTCTTAATAATTTTCTATCTGAAAATGGTATTTTAATTAAGTGATTTACATAATTTTTTCATCGTAACCTACTATCGTGCTGGAATATGAACGTCAATTACGTAGACGGATATCGTTGACTGCAGTACAGGACAATTTTTGTGCCGCCGTAGGTAAGAATGCACAAGGTCCAGATCTTGTTTTATTTTTTATAATTTATTTTGTTAGAGAGATATAGCAGCTATCTTCTGTCCCATAAACAGTTCTATGCCTTAACGAAATAAATACAGCAGAGAGTTCGTCTGAGAAATGTGCCAATTAACCCGTGCAAAAAGACACCGTGTGTCGGCTGCAGGGTCAGGGAAATCGGATTTAAAGAGCGACCCAGAGATTGAGAACCGAACCCTTGGTCACAATCACTTTAAGAACAAAAATACCGTCCATCTGCTCAAGGGTGTCGGACTCCGAAGGTCTGGATTTTACTGCGCTAACGCCTGCGAGGCGACACTGCACAGAAAACAGACGTCCTGCCACTGACTTTAAATTGAGGGATCGTTGCTTCGAAATTAAGGACATTCGAAACGATTTACTGCAAATGGCATAAAAAGACAGCGAGTGAGTCCCCCTTATGTCTCAGGTGGCCAGATTGAGACCTGTATGTAAAACGAATGGGTTCTATTTGCATTCATGGAACTAAGCGATGTTCAGAAGGCTAACAAGTGAATTTCACGTTCAAGTGACGTCTAACTTTTTTAATAACATAGTTGGAATTTATTTCATACGCGTTTCATCAGTAACTGTTTTCTGCATCAAAACATAAATATAATTCAACATGCTAAGACTCATTATTCACTGGACTCTCAAAACTGCTCATTGTCAAAAACGAAGCAGTTGAAAAATGTAGGACGAAATACACGGAAAAGAATGCTTAAAGGCCGAGACTGTGCTAACAAAAATTAAACGTTTTATAAACACCAGCATATTTTGCGGTAACGCTTTCAGAGCAGCAATTTGACATATAAAATTTCTACAAAGTTTGTATTTGTGGATACATAAATTACCACTCGATTGCCCGTGTTCAACTTTATACACGGATATTTTAATTGCATCGCTACTACAAAATGACGTTCTGATGCGGAAAAGATTCCCGGAATTAGGCATGAGATGAGAGAATCCTTTCGTTCTTCTAGCCGAATAAAACATTTAACACGATTTCAGACGGGCTATTTGATTAATCGTCAACACATGATGCCCCGCTTTGGTGCGGCAGGCAATGAACGAATTTCCAAAACGCTCGTAAAAGTCCGGAATTTCATCAATACGGGGCTGATTTGAGCTCACTAAGCCAATGACAAGCTTTGTGATAGAAGCTCAAGCTAAATCTTTGATTGTAGCGCTTTTTAATTTAAAAATATCAGGATAAATTTGGATTTATAGCCATTTTAAAGATGTATTGTAGCCTACGCGAGCACCATGAATCAATTATTACAAATGTGAAAACATTATAGCGCAATCTGACCGAAAAGAAGCGACAGTTTTAAGGCTCAGAGTATCACAGCGGCAGCACCGACAGCCCTGATTTTAGTGCGATTAATTACTGCTGGTAGCATTTCTTAACCGAATGGGATGATATATGAGTCGTGAAGGTAGCCATATTTTGCTAGCTTTGAGCATCATTAATTATTATAGTAGTAACAATTGTCCATCACAGGCACGATAGTTGCCATAATCATCGATTCATGTTATTATGGCATTCATGTTTATGGGTATCATCTAATGGTGACACCAACTGTTTGTTACACAGAATCCCATTTTTTATAATGAAATGAAAATTGTTTCGTCAATAAAAAATACACTTAACTGATGACCTTAACTCATACGTCAAAATTTACCGAAAGGTAGACAACATTATGGGTCGAAAAAACGCACTTTTTTCGAGAAAATTCAAATTACTAGTTTAAAGAAGCACTCAAATTATAGCTGAAAAAGTAGTACTTCCTAATACATACTATATGAATACCTTGAGCCCTAGTCTGTTTAAGATATGAGCTATGCATTTGTAAACCCGTTTCAATCTCACGAAGCTGTTCTTTTCTTCAGAAGCATGCTGTGGAAGATGTATATACGCTTGTATCATTCGAAGAGTGAAACCTGAGACCAACGGGAACTGGGTGCGATGTCTCAGCACCAACCCACGCTGGATGTGTTCATGTGCCTGATCATTAGAAGAACAGATTTGGAAACTCAGAAACTTTAAATTCAGAAGACCTTAAAACTTTGAACATTGAAGACAGCAGCCCTACAAACTTGGAGACTTGAAGACTTACAAGCCATGGCAGTGAGCGTGTTGGTGCCGCTGCTTATTCCCTTGGGGGAGCAGATCACTAATGGTAAGTGTAGATGTTTTGTTGGGAGCTGGGCACTAATGGTACATAGGTACAGCTGTTTTGTGGAAGCTGGTCACTAATGGTAAGCACATCTGTTTTGGAGGAATCTGGTCACTAATGGTAAGTAGAGCTGTTTTTAGGGGAACTGGGCACTAATGGTAAGTAGAGCTGTTTTAGGGGGAGCTGGGCACTGATGGTAAAAAGAGCTGTTTTTAATAGCTGGTAACTAATGGTGAATACTGCTGTTTTAGGGGAACTGATCACTAATGGGTGAGGACAGCTGTTTTTTTGGGAGCTGTTCACTAATTGTAGGTACAGCTGTTTATTGGGAGCTGGTAACTAATGGTAGGTACAGCTGTTTCTTGGGAGCTGGTAACTAATGGTAGGTACAGCTGTTTCTTGGGAGCTGGTAATTAATGGTAGGTACAGCTGTTTGTTGGGAGCTGGTAATTAATGGTAGGTACAGCTGTTTGTTGGGAGCTGGTAATTAATGGTAGGTACAGCTGTTTGTTGGGAGCTGGTAATTAATGGTAGGTACAGCTGTTTGTTGGGGAGATGGGCACTAATGGTAAGTACGGCTGTTAGAGGAGCTGGTCACTGATGATGAGCCCTGCAGCTGACTTTGGGAGAGCAGCTTACGAACGACGAATGAGATAACGACAGTTAATTTATTAGATGAGGATCGTTCCACCGTATCAAACTCTAAATTACTTTACTTGCGATTGTAACTTTAGTCAAAACGTTCCTAAATTGAGACCCACCATGAAGTCAAAAGTGCCTAGTTTTATGGGTTGTTACTCAGCCTTTTCTTCCCTCACTGACTTACGACAGGCGACGTCGCACTTGAACGCCCACCTAATCTCACCCAGACACTCGAGTTAACAAATTGGACAATCGACATTTCCTTCTAATTTAGAAACACTCAAACCTCCCATAAAAATTTTACAATCTGGAACTCAGGACTTGAGGGGCTGTTCAATTGTCGGCTGAGAGAACACGAGCGCCCCAGCACTCCAAATAAAATTTTAGTTTCATTGACGGCGTTAATTATTTTTTCATTAGAGCCCAAATTCCAACACTGCTTTGTCTTTTTCTGCTTTGCCCCTACAATTTAAGAGATTTTATTTCTATGTTTTACTCTGCATTTGTACGACTGTGCATTAGCTCCAGTTGATATGCTCAGAGATTGCAAGGGCCAGCTCGTACTGACGGAGTGAATGATGATTTCCTCAGAGTAACACTTCCGCAGTCAAAGCTAGCTTGTTAAGAGCATACAACTTCTCATTCTCATAATCTGACGTCTCCCCTGAAGTTTGCAGTGATTGATGTTTTTTACTGGTTAATTTTTGTTCCTCCGCTTTCTTCGTTAGATTCACAGCATTAGTTTTCACTAGTGAGGCTTTTCAGTGATCACTTCATTAAAATGAACCATTTCTTGTGTGACATTGGAAAATTATCGTATTTCTTTCTCCATAAGAACGTTAAACTGCCTTCAACAGAACCTTCAGCTGTTAGTTCAGTACCGAATGACAGAGGAGCAAGTTCGAAAATATTTACTGTTAAAATTGGCAAAATTCCCGAAAGATAACTGGAAAGTTTGTTACAGTCCGGTGCTCCTGTTATGTTTATTCTGTAGGAAACTATTTAAACGACTGTCAGGAATTTTCATTTATTAAATTGTGTTCAACACTTAATAATTTCAAAAAAATTATTTAGAACCTGGAGAGTAGTGTTATCTAAAAGTACACAGATTAAAAAAAGGAGTCGCTAACTTTTATGGACAAAATTTCCTCATATATACTGTATAGGCGTAGAGAAAATAAAAAGTTATTCTTTTCTCGCAGAAATAAAATTTACCCTGAACTGAATGATCAAATCATGGAAAAATGTCGAATGAAATACTGTCATTTCAAGTGAAAAGGAGCAGCCTGGCATATATTGGCGCATCGAATTGAGTCAACCATTTTTCGAAGAGCTAGATCTTGTGCAGACGAAAGAAAGGTTTGAAACAGAAAGTTGTCATTTTTGCTGGTAGCCCAGCGTTTCAACTTCCTAATTAAAAATGTGAGTTTTCCTCTCAAATATTTGATGTGCCTGAAATTCGCTGTATTCTTCAAACATCAAAAGTTGTAATGGGTTATGTAATAATGGGTGCTCGTCATAGCCGTGTGGCTTTAGGACCCGCCTCCGTGCAGGCAAACGAGGGTTCGAGTCCCGACGCTGGTGGCGATTTTCTCTGTTGGGTATAGAGGAAAAATTCCAAGCACTACACCCCACTCTACCCAGGTGTCTGAAATGGGTACCGGTCTTGACCGGCGGAAAGCGTCATGGCGTCCTGGTGTTAGTTATAAGGCATTTAAAAATCCAATGCACAAGGTGATATGTTTCAGGCTTGAAATTGGAAATAAAGCATCGCTAGATGCCGTAGTTTGTTTGTTTATGAGTTACAGAAAGTCTGCTTACTTTTACCCAAAGTTTCTATATTTTCAGCCAATATTAAGCGCACAAGACATATCGAAAGTCATATCACTACTGACATTTTACAGCTTAATTTCATTTACATCATTGTAAACACTATCAATATCCTAGTACAAACAAATTTACCAGTTTTATAAGCTCCATAAAAAGTTACACATAACTCGATTCCCACACGTAAAAGTTTTTTCAGTGAGTTAATGAATTTTCTGCAGATCTTTCGTACAGTCTATATTTTTGACGTCGCAAGTTACAATTGATAAATTGTCTACGTATTCTATATTCTTCGTTATTACTTTAGATTAAAACCCAACAAGCTAGAGCAATCGCCACAGCTAGAATTGTAACGTCAAGAACAATTTTCACAGTACTACAATTGCAACAACAAGAACATTTGTAACAACCGCGACTCCTGGCAGTGTATGAAGGTGGTCTAGAGATCACTAATTCAGAAATCGAACACAGATCTTACTGAGAAATTGTTTTGTCTTGAAAATATATTACTATGAAAAAACTGACGCTTCAATTAATTTGTGGGTAGGTTGAAGTGTATGTGTGGCTGACCACTTACAAAACACCAATGCACTTAATGCAACGTGAATCTTTTGCGAGTATTCAAATGAATGATACCTGAACAAAGGCAGATTTTCGGCGGAGTATTTCAGAGAATTTGAAATGCGTTAATTCCAATTAGTGGAATTGACAATTTGAATTCAAAATCGATACGTTCGATGAAAAACACAAATGGAACAACAATAAGTCAAACTTTCAGCACTCACTCCTGTCTGTTGATGTGTTGTCAAACATAAAAACATTTAACCAACTCTAAAATAAAATGAATATAGTTTCACAAAATATTCGGCTTGCACCTGCAGTTATAAATATGTAAATAGGTTGAAGCTCTTGAAAAACTGTTCAGCGCAAAAGACTGCTAATAAAATTGACGTACAAATTAAGATATTACTTGAGCATTTCAGTATAAATTAAACATTTTCACGAAAATTTAAATGATTTTATGCAGGAACTACTAGGTTTGTGAGATGTATGTTTCGTTGAACACTAATTAAGTCATTTGTATGCAGCAGGATATCCACTTTAAGTTCTTTTTTGAAAAGCATGGAAGGGAACGAAGTCTCTTGAGCTTTTGCTATTGAATAATTGACTACGTGCAAGATTGAGGGAAGTACATAGGTGCTAAGGAATTTTGCAGTCGAAGGTAGGGAAAGTTTTTTGAAATTTTTCAAGAACCGTTGAGCGATGAGGAAATAATTTATTCAAGCATGATGCACATGGATATTGAAGGCTTGGTCAAAAATATTAGATGAATATACTATACCGCGATATTCATTTATCTTCAGTTAACAGCTCCCGATCTAGTGGTTCTCACCTGCTGAAGAAAGAGTTTATAATTGAGCTCCACTTCTGAGAGAAAAATTATTTTATCACAACCGTCAAATACTGCTCATTCTTCCATTGTTCTACTACATTTTTCTATTTTGGGAACATAAATCATTTCCAAATTCTAGCTTGAAAATAATTTGTCCTCTAAATTTCTACAGAGGAAGTATTTACAATTTTACGTCTTGTTTGACTTGTTTTTCACTTAGACTCTTATATTTAAGAATCATTCAAGTTTTGCGAGCCTGGCTTGTCTTGAATTTGACTTCCACTGTTCTCTTCGGTCAGCGTTTCATTTTTTACTATTTTAGTTTGACCATTATTCAACCCTGACTCTACCACTAAAATTTCTTTTAACTTTTTACTAGTCTAGTCTGTTTACCTAGACTTCCAAATCTCTTCTCCTCTTAAGAAGGACTTGACATTTCTCTAGTCTAGTTCGATAAGTACTTAATTTTGAAATTTCTACGTGCGAAGCATTTGACTCTCAACACGCCCGATAACAAGAGCGCACGTGTTTGTGACCCGCAGTGACGCAGCTGGAGAGCGTCGGGCACCTGGAGTTCGAGCGCCACAAGTACGATGCGTTCGTTCCTGAGAACACGTCACCAGTCACCCTCATCACCGTCGTCGCCAGGACCAACACCACTCGTGAGTTCTGCATGCCTTTTTACATTCTCTACTGCATAGTTTATTTTTGTATCCGCTGGCAGGCGCCTGTTCCGGCTGTGACATATTTTTGGCACGTTCGCTGATGGTGGTAATCTTTTTTGTGTTCGCTACTTAAGTTTCTTTTTGCATTTGCTACAAAACGATTTTTTAAAATTGACTATCACACGCCTTTGATGAATTCATGCTAGACGTCATTTTTACGTTGGGAACCATACGCATTTTTTCTACTTTACCCATAATCAATGGTGGTACCTAAAGCGGGTGAAGTTTAATGTATAAACATTTCAAGTAAAAAATATTTGATCGCTGGAATGGAATTTTTAATTTTCAGTTTCCCAAGAAGATAAACCGCGATCTCAGTCCTCAGCACAGGAGCAGCTACGCGGCATTGTTTAAGCCGCCGGTCTTGGGCGCATGAATTTTCTCCAAATCAGCCAACATTTCTAGCTTCAAGGAAACAATCCGCAATAAACGATAAAGGGACTGAAATAAAATGAATTTAGGTTCCTATGTAAGACTCCAGAAGCAGAAGCAACTCTGAACAACGCCATCGTGCACTAAATTCTTGGGGTATTTAATGCTCGACGCAGTCGCTCAGTCCACACGAAGTCGATAATTGCACGGCAGCCTTCAGCAAACTCAAGCTCCCATTTGTTCGATTGGAAAGGTTCATCAGGGTTTTAATACCATCGAAAGAAATGCTATTATCTTTCAATCATTTTACAATGGCAGGCGAATGCTTTAATTACGGCATTGGAAAAATAACTGATGTTTTCACAGATTTGATCAACGTGCAATATCTTCAAAAGTCATTCAGCAGACTTGAGGAGGTTTCTTTACATAGGATAGACCAGAAGCAGTGCTATATGCAAAACCCCATGGTAAATATAGGTTTCTTGATTTAGTAAATGTGTAAAAGTTAAAAATTTCCTCCTGTTCAAACATCCCACTAGAGAAGTAGCGCAAATACACTGAGGCCTTCTTAAAATGGACAAAAAGAAGCATGATGCTTGGGTGGTGAATTTAGTTGCGAGCCCTCGAGAAGATAGTGGAATATATTTATCTCTAATGTCAAGGATTCTAGTGCCCATGCCAGAGTTAATGGCATAACCGGTAAAAACTCGTTTTCATGTTTATATTTTTAACAAAAAAGGTTTTATAATGTTCCGAGTTAAGCAGATGTAACGATTGCCTGACTAAGTGAAGGTTGCCTCGAGCGAACTATGATTTCATTTCAGTATTTCAATGCAAACCAACTTTATTGCGTGGCTCAAAATATATCACTTCTCTACTTATTCTAAACCATTTCTTACATCTGCTCATGACTCGCTGCGCGCATGGTACATGTGAATCCAAGTATCGGTGCTTTGAGGTATTTTCAAGACTAGAGTATAAATGAATGCAAATATTTTAGGAAATATAAGATTTTTTCTAAGTTTGGACCGTTTTAATTTTGGACCTGGTTCAAATGAAGTTTTATTCTTCTGTCAAAATGGGGCTAAAATTTTAAATTCTTTTTGGATTATGAACTGCTGATGTGAAGTGTCTCTGTATTTAATCGAGACTGAATGAATACGGAATACTCGAAGTAATTAATAAGATAAAAAACTTTGGATATGATTTTGTGGCAACAAAAAATAGTATTTTTGCTGTGTAAAGCTGTCATCATCCCGATTTCAATCCAGAAAATATAAGCTCAATCACTGCAACCCATTGTCATTAGGTTATGGTTAGCCTAGGTTGAGGTACTTTAGGACTGGGTTGAGGTAACTTTAGAAGTGGGCAACTGGGCTTCCAACTTTGTAATATTTGGATTGGGGTTGGGAGAAGAATGTCAGGTCAGATTCCAATCACTCACCCCAAATGATCGTGTTCGAGCAACGTCTCGAATCACAACTCTGAACCATTTCATCACACCACCTAAATATTAAATCAAACCAGCATAAGGTTCTGTTCCTAAAGGGATCCAAGCGTCGTATTTCTTGCTGTCTTTCTTCCTCAGTGCTTGCGTTGCCATCACAATTTTTGCATCACTTTATTTCAAAGCTCTAGCTTCTCTGTAAAATAGGTCTGAATGCATTTTCTCATTCTTGGGGGAGGAATTTTGCCTGGAAACGAATTGTAAAAATTTTATTAAATTCTCACATGTGCTGTGAATACGAGATGACCTGATTTTTCAATCCTCTATATTTTTATTTAAAGAAAACCTGGGTATCCACTGCAAAAAAATAGAAGCTTTCGGTAAATCATGGGGCAGAAAAATTATGAATATAACTCATGCCTTGTACTTGCAATATTTTCATGGACAAAATGACTGTATAAGATGATTAATTCTTCAACTATACTCGATGCATCATGGAAATGTCAGTCGCGAAAACTCTTGTTCGAAGTTCGAGCTCTTACGCCAGTATTGACAATAACTTTCCAGTCTCTTTCACGTCATGCGATTCATAATTTGTAAGATCTTTGTCGTTAAAAACAGCTTGATGAATTTCAAATGGGCTTCCAACTTTGCACCTACTGCCACTCGAACTTCTGCTATAGAACACCGTCAATTTGACGCAACAATAAAGCAGTCAGTTTATCTTTACGAAGACGCTGGCTCGCTTGATGAGTGCAGCTTACATCGACATTCCTCGCTCGTCACAGCAGACACATCCAAGCATCTGGTGAACTGAAGTTGTTTCATTAGTGTATCAACAGAGCGGCTGCCGCAGCAATGTCTAATCCCTGAAGAGATCAGAAATATTAAATCGTTCAGCTTCACATTTATCACTGAAACAAAGAATCTAATCCATATTGGAAATACTCTGGATTTCACTTTTCAAATATTTTGAGCTTTTATTTTTTATTTTCAAGCACGCATTTCCCTTACGAGCATGAACTTCGCTTAAAATCACGGTAGGAATTTTTCAGTTGTAAAACTCTTTGCACAATAACACTTCAGTGGCTTGAAGTTCTCAGTGATACATGTGTACATCGACCGCGTGCATTTTCACTGCAAAAAAAAAACGCAGAGTAGTACGCAAAAAATATCGCAGCTACAAATATAGACGCAAATTTTTTTATGCTCATATAACAGGAGTGTTTGCGATTGCTTCAACGCGTTGTCTAACTTTTGGCTGCAGTGACGGAGCTCTCACACGCAGGCAGAAACTAAATTCCTCAGACACCCGCCGTTTCCAACATTTCAAGTCATATGTGAGAATGGAATATTTCCGTAATTCTAAACTTTTTATTCATGATTAGTCAGGTAAAAGTTGAGGATTCGGTTTTCCGAATAACAGATTTAATTAAACAAATTTAGCATGAATAAATTCGGAAACAGAAGCAACAAAAAAGTTGTGAAATTGAGAATTCCTATTATTAAAAAATCGATCCATGCAATTATAAAAAGTTCAAATTGATATTTAATATGCATAATTTCGCTGAACTTTGAAATTTTGAAATGTTCTAGAAATTTTCAGTACCGAACGCGAGGTAGTAGAACATACATCGTCATCGTCACACATGCTTTGACGGCAGCATTGATAAAAAAAACTCAGCTTCGATTTGAAACAAAATATTATTGACTCTCATGAACCTGGTTGCGTAAAATGCTCACTCATCTCTATATCTGCGGTGCAGTATGACAATGAGAAGTTGAGAATTTTGAATGACACCGTTGGCTGGTCATAGAAGTCGGTTCATTTAATCGCCAAAGCTGTTCACAAACTTTGTCGCAAAGTTAAGATGATCCTTGGAATTGTTTTGAAGTCGACAGCAAAAACTTGTATTCCCCAGTTATCACCGTAGTTAATCGCGCAATTCAATATCGACCGAATAGGCATGGTGTGGTGATCCCAGCGGCAAGCCGCGGACCTCCACAAGACCTGAGAAAAGCTGCCTCCAGACTACAACCGCATCCGTTCCAGAGCACCTCCGGATTCGGAGCGCCTAGTCAACCAAACACGGGACCTGAGAGAAGCCGCCTCGCGACTATGAAAAAAGGTGCCCGTAAGCTACAACGGCTTCCTGCCTCCAGCACCACAGGCCCACAAACTCGCGACCAATCAGGACTCACGCCCGGACTCAAGGCTTGCACTCGAGGCCTACATAAGGCGACCCCAACAAGGCTCGCACTCACTCAAGCCCTCGTCCTCGTTCAAGTCACATCTCCAGCACCAGCCTCTGTTCCTGCATCTAGCTTCCGAGATCGACTTTATCTCTCGCGTACCTGCACCAAGCTCCGGAGACCGGCCCTGCCTATCGACGCCCCAAGGTGTTGCACGGTCTTAAAACCTAGTAGCGTCTTGACGCTTCAAGGTGTTTCAAAGCCTTAAACAAGTCACGTTGCAACGCCCCGCGCCGGCGTCGTCGGCCAAGCCGCTCTGCGACGTCTCTCGCCCGCTCCGGCCGGCTAGCCTCGCCGTAGCTACTTGCCAACTACAGCGGTGAACCGCGTGACGGCTGGGCCCGACCCTGCTGACTAGCCTCGTCTCGGCGCCCCGCTAGCACCAGCTGACCTGTTCGTAACAGTCGCACGACGTAGCACCAATCATCACGTCTCGCCGCTGCGTTCGTAAGTAGCGTCCTCGCGGACGTTACCCGCTATTGGTGCTTGTTTCATTCATAACGTAGTTCTCGCATAGTATTGTATTTCAATCATCACGTATTAGTGCTATTCTCGCATGGGATTGTGTTTCAATCATTGCGTAATTTATGTCATTTTCAAATAGGATTGTATTTCAATCATCACATATTAGTACTATTCTCGCATAGGATTGTGTTTCAATCATTACGTCATTCCCGAATAGGAGTGTGCTTCAATCATCACGTATTTGTGATATTCTCGCATAGGATTGTGTTTCAATCATTACGTCATTCCCGAATAGGATTGTGCTTCAATCATCACGTATTTGTGCTATTCTCGCATAGGATCGTGTTTCAATCATTACGTAATTTATGTCATTTTCGAATAGGACTGTATTTCAATCATCACGTATTAGTACTATTCTCGCATAGGATTGTGTTTCAATCATTACGTCATTCCCGAATAGGATTGTGCTTCAATCATCACGTATTTGTGCTATTCTCGCATAGGGTTGTGTTTCAATCATTACGTCATTCCCGAATAGGATTGTGCTTCAATCATCACGTATTTGTGCTATTCTCGCATAGGATTAAGTTTCAAGTTAGGTCATTCTCGAATAGGATTGTACTTCAATCACCACATATTTGCACTATTCTCACATAGGATTGTGCTTCAATCATTACGTACTTCTCGAATAGTATTGTATTTCAACCATCACGTATTAGTGCTGTGTTCCAATCATTACGTAATTTACGAGTAACGAACAGTGCTCATAGTAGTCACCGAGGGCCCAGTGTAATGGTCCGTGTTCCGTGTACCTAACAGTCACCAATATAATTACCGTGTTACCCCCGTGTTGTCCATATCCTGCCGAATACGGTTGTACCCCAGGCACTCGCTTCGGGCTATCCTATCACGAAAAAGGTAGCTCAAGGCCTGCCCGAAGCGTGTTGCAGCCTGGGGGAGAACACCACACTGGTTGACCCCAGAGGTATTCGGCAGTCAATAGGAGGCATGGCTGGGAAAGATATCCGGTTGCCCGCATTCAGCGGAGATGTGAAAGGATGGTTACTGCATTGCGACGTTTTCCTCGCACAAGTACCAAACCTGGACGACGGCGCAAAGTTCGGAGCGTTACTAGGAGGACTCCCAACACACATCGTATCCGAGATCCAAGAAATACTCCTGAACCCACCGGCAAACGACAAATACGACGCATTAAAAGCCGCATTAACGCACCGTTTCGTGCGACACGACGAGGAAGCAAACTACGACACCATCGTCAAAACTACCATGGGAGACAATACGCCATCAGAATTGCTCCTCGAAATGAAACGACTGAACAGCTGCAGGCAAGCACCCCTACCACCGTCCGTCATCCGTTCCATGCACCTCGCAAAGCTACCAATCACAGCACAACCGCTGATCGAGGCACTAGGCAGGGGAAAAACGGACGAAGAATACAGAGTAATCGCAGATCAGATCATAGCAAGGCAAACCGCTTGCCAAACTGCCATGAGTGAACCCATCGCCGTAACTGCCATCAAACAACCACCATCTCTTACCGTCTCAAGAGCGGAATTTGACAAAGCCCTACAGGAAATAGCAGAACTCAAGAAAATGCTGGCAAACGCTTTACGCCCACAGGAAAACAAGAAGCAAGCAGAAGATTGGCGAAACCAAACCCCAGGACCTAGGTACGAAAACAGAAGCAATACAAGAATCAAGCAGGACCAAGCAATCTGCTATTACCACCAAACTTTCGGTAACCGAGCAAGAAACTGTACCCAACCTTGCAGTTTCGCGGGAAACGACGACCGCGGAGAATGGTAAACGCCCCAGTCTCCGCACAGACAAAAAAAGGCGAGCTAATGTACGTCACAGACACCGGCAACGTACGATACCTCATCGACACCGGTTCAGCCGTCAGCCTAGTACCAGCCAAAAAGAAACACACGCTCAAACCCCCGTCCTACGACTTACTCGCCGCCAACAACACCCCCATAGCTTCTTACGGGACGACTGAGCGCATCATCCTGCTCAACCCCCTATGGCCCGTAAGTTGGAACTTCATAGAAGCGGACGTGGGACAACCGATCATTGGCATGGATTTCCTCGCCGCACACCAGCTAAGCGTCGACACCGCAAACGCAAGCCTATACGCCCAAGCTTCCGGAACCAAAGTACCCTGCAAACGTGTCGTTTCAAGAAGCCAACGAGTGCACAGGATCGAACACCAAACCGCCCCGGAATTCAACACATTGTACGAGGAATACCCCGGAATACTACCGACCTCCCAACACATCCGGCACACACAAAAGAAAATCGACGTAGAACACCACATCGAAACAACCGGACCCCCAGTATATGCACGACCAAGGAGACTGTCTCCGGAAAAATTGGAAGCGGCGCGACAAGAATTCAAGGAAATGCTGGAACATGGTATCATCAGGCCGTCGAAGAGCGCCTGGGCATCACCCATGCACATGGTACCAAAGGCAGCCGAACCCGGGGCATGGAGAATCTGCGGAGACTACAGACGACTGAACGCAAGCACCAAACCTGACCGTTACCCAATACCACACTGTCAAGACTTCCATTACAAACTGCATAACGAAACAATCTTCTCCAAAATCGACCTCGTCAAAGCCTATCACCAAATACCCGTCAAAAACGAGGACATCCAGAAAACGGCCATCACCACACCATTTGGGCTGTACGAATACACCGTGATGTCATTCGGGCTGCGGAACGCAGCCCAAACGTTCCAACGATACATCGACGCGGTAACAAGAGACATGGACTTCGTAACGGCATACATCGACGACATACTGATAGCGTCCGCAAACGCAGAGGAGCACCAAAAACACCTCCGACAACTCTTCCAACGGCTACAAGGAGAAGGACTGCGCGTGCACCCCGCCAAGTGCATTTTCGGAGTGCCCGAGCTAGACTTTCTCGGACACAGAGTGTCAGCCGGCGGAATCTCACCACTCCCTCAGAAAATAGAGGAAATATGCAGTTTTCCCCAACCAGCAACAGTAAAAAAGCTGCGACAATTCCTAGGAATAGTCAACTATTACCACCGATTCCTCCCAGCCGCAGCAGAAAAGATGCAAGCTCTGACTGGATTGACAAAAGGATACTCCAAAAACTCAAAGAAAATTATCAACTGGAAAACAGAACTAGACGCAGCGTTCACTAGCCTAAAACGCGAGATCTCGCAACTCACCTTGCTAGCGCACCCCGCTCCAGAAGGCAAAAGCACCTTAATCACAGACGCATCAGGAACCGCAGTCGGCGCCGTACTACAACAAAAAGTCGGGCAAGAACAGCGCCCCGTAGCATTTTTCTCCAAAAAACTAGACGACACCCAACGTAAATACAGCACCTACGACCGCGAACTAATGGCGATATTCCTCGCAGTGAAACACTTCGAGCATTTTTTGGAAGGCCGAAGCTTCGAAATCAGGACATACCATAAACCGCTCTGTTTTGCCCTGCAAAAAGCCACGGAAGGCAACAACCCCCGGGTAGCAAGTCAGCTCTCCTACCTCTCACAGTTCGACTGCGAAATCAAGCACATCAGCGGCGACAACAACACGGTCGCAGACGCGCTATCACGTCTGGTGTCAACAATAATACCTAAAGGACCCGCGATCAACTACGACAAAATAATGACCGAACAAAACAGAGACGCAGAATTAGAAGAACTGCTGCACCCAGCATCAAAGAACGCGCTCAAACTACGCCCCATAATCAGACAGACCGGTAAACCACCCCTCTGGTGCGACGTGTCAACAGGCCTACGGAGGCCATACATCCCGGAATGCTGCAGAAAGAACGTATTTCAGCATTTCCACGGGGCGAGTCATCCCGGCATACAAGCAACAAGGGACCTCTTGAGGCAGCGAGTAATCTGGCCCGGACTCAACAAAGACGTCGGCAAGTGGACACGCGAGTGCATTCCATGCCAGACAAGCAAAATAATAAGGCACACCAAATGCCCGCCCGGGAACATGCCGGTACCCAAGGAACGGTTTCAGAAGATACACATCGATATCGTCGGACCACTACCCGTGTCACAAAACAAACGGTACCTGCTGACGTGCATTGACCGCTTCACCAGATGGTGCACCGCTACCCCAATGGCCGATTGTACGGCAGAAACAACAGCACGGGCATTCCTAAAAGACTGGGTAGCATCATTCGGCGCTCCAACAACAATCATCACGGACCAAGGCGTCCAGTTCGAGTCTAACTTATGGAAAAACTTGCTGACGGCGCTGGGCGCTGAGAGACAGCGAACGACAGCGTACCACCCGCAGAGCAACGGACTGGTGGAGAGGATGCACAGAAGATTGAAGGAGGCGTTAAAAGCTACGGTCACTGACGCAGACTGGGCAGACGCACTACCCCTCATACTGCTTAACATCCGAGCCACGCCACACACGGACGCAAACATCTCCCCCGCCGAAATGGTATACGGACAAACATTGCGCCTCGCAGGAGAGCTACCCGAGAAAGAAAAAGGAGACCGGCCCGCCAGAGAATTTCTACAATGCCTAAAAAAACGAGTGACAAACCTGCAGCCAATACTGCCACGACAACAGGGACCCCAAAAAGCCAATGTCCCGAGCGCTCTATACAAGGCGACCAACGTCTTCGTGAAACACGGGGGGCACAGAAGACCCTTACAGAAACCCTACGCAGGTCCCTTTCCCGTGCTCCAAAGGACACCAAACTACATCACCGTAGATATACAAGGAAAAAAGCTAACATCGCGACGGAAAGGGTCAAAGCAGCGTACCTACCCACCATCGAGGATAAACCTCAACAACAGGCTAAGGCACCGAGAGCAACAAACTACGAAGTATACGAGGGAGTTCCGTTCCCTGGAACAGGCACAGCAATCCCTGAAACAGCAAAACAGGCAGTATTCACTAAATACGGCAGAGAAAGCAGACCACCAGTGAGGTACTAAGTGTTTAAAAAAAAAAAAAAAAAAAAAAAAAAAAAACAGGAGAGGGACACCTGTGGTGATCCCAGCGGCAAGCCGCGGACCTCCACAAGACCTGAGAAAAGCTGCCTCCAGACTACAACCGCATCCGTTCCAGAGCACCTCCGGACCCGGAGCGCCTAGTCAACCAAACACGGGACCTGAGAGAAGCCGCCTCGCGACTATGAGAAAAGGTGCCCGTAAGCTACAACAGCTTCCTGCCTCCAGCACCACAGGCCCACAAACTCGCGACCAATCAGGACTCACGCCCGGACTCAAGGCTTGCACTCGAGGCCTACATAAGGCGACCCCAACAAGGCTCGCACTCACTCAAGCCCTCGTCCTCGTTCAAGTCACATCTCCAGCACCAGCCTCTGTTCCTGCATCTAGCTTCCGAGATCGACTTTATCTCTCGCGTACCTGCACCAAGCTCCGGAGACCGGCCCTGCCTATCGACGCCCCAAGGTGTTGCACGGTCTTAAAACCTAGTAGCGTCTTGACGCTTCAAGGTGTTTCAAAGCCTTAAACAAGTCACGTTGCAACGCCCCGCGCCGGCGTCGTCGGCCAAGCCGCTCTGCGACGTCTCTCGCCCGCTCCGGCCGGCTAGCCTCGCCGTAGCTACTTGCCAGCTACAGCGGTGAACCGCGTGACGGCTGGGCCCGACCCTGCTGACTAGCCTCGTCTCGGCGCCCCGCTAGCACCAGCTGACCTGTTCGTAAATGTCGCACGACGTAGCACCAATCATCACGTCTCGCCGCTGCGTTCGTAAGTAGCGTCCTCGCGGACGTTACCCGCTATTGGTGCTTGTTTCATTCATTACGTAATTCTCGCATAGTATTGTATTTCAATCATCACGTATTAGTGCTATTCTCGCATGGGATTGTGTTTCAATCATTGCGTAATTTATGTCATTTTCGAATAGGATTGTATTTCAATCATCACATATTAGTACTATTCTCGCATAGGATTGTGTTTCAATCATTACGTCATTCCCGAATAGAAGTGTGCTTCAATCATCACGTATTTGTGCTATTCTCGCATAGGATTGTGTTTCAATCATTACGTCATTCCCGAATAGGATTGTGCTTCAATCATCACGTATTTGTGCTATTCTCGCATAGGATCGTGTTTCAATCATTATGTAATTTATGTCATTTTCGAATAGGATTGTATTTCAATCATCACGTATTAGTACTATTCTCGCATAGGATTGTGTTTCAATCATTACGTCATTCCCGAATAGGATTGTGCTTCAATCATCACGTATTTGTGCTATTCTCGCATAGGATTGTGTTTCAATCATTACGTCATTCCCGAATAGGATTGTGCTTCAATCATCACGTATAAATGCTATTCTCGCATAGGATTAAGTTTCAAGTTAGGTCATTCTCGAATAGGATTGTACTTCAATCACCACATATTTGCACTATTCTCACATAGGATTGTGCTTCAATCATTACGTACTTCTCGAATAGTATTGTATTTCAACCATCACGTATTAGTGCTGTGTTCCAATCATTACGTAATTTACGAGTAACGAACAGTGCTCATAGTAGTCACCGAGGGCCCAGTGTAATGGTTCGTGTTCCGTGTACCTAACAGTCACCAATATAATTACCGTGTTACCCCGTGTTGTCCATATCCTGCCGAATACGGTTGTACCCCAGGCACTCGCTTCGGGCTATCCTATCACGAAAAAGGTAGCTCAAGGCCTGCCCGAAGCGTGTTGCAGCCTGGGGGAGAACACCACAATAGCTTACGAGGACACACTGTACAACAGTCCACCACGAAATCCTTTTCACGAGCGGTATCATAGTTTTTCGAGTTTATTTGTCTAAAAGTTCATTAACAAATAAAATTCCTTTTCTGAGCGAGTAGTAAGCATAAGAAAACAAAAATGAATGATTCAAAAATTGTATGAACAAGGTTGTGAGTGAAAAGGTTTTGGCTGAATGGGACTTCCTACATGTTTTTGGTTTTGTAATGTCGATCCGCTCGATTTACGTATACAAAAACGCTATCCCATCAATAGTTCAAATCTATAAAGATCTCAAAATTTGCCCCAAATTTCGGCAAAAGAATGACACTCGCCTCGGGTCTGAACCAAAATTAAAACGCTCCAAACGTAGGAGAAAGCATAACTTTTTTCGCAAGAAAATTTCATACAAATTTACTTAACTCTCGAAAACGCATTGTACATTCATGCTTAGTCGCACTTATGCGACACCCGCAGTAAATCGAACGCACAAGCAGGTAACGGCCATGGAAAAGAAAAAAATGTAAATATTTCAAGTGAGGCACATGAGTTAAACTCAGGTGTTCCGATAAAAAACTGAAATGAAATCTTGGATTTATTGAGGTATCCTCCTCGTAGTCAGACAATTCTTACTTGAACGGCAATTCTTACTGAACGACTTGAAATGTCTTAAAATTTTTTTGCTGAAGAATATACTCAAAAAATGATTTTTTAAGATCATGCCATTAGCTAGGGCTTTGGCACTTGAATGCTCCATATTAGACACAAATTTTATTCCAATATCTTCTCGAGCGCCAGCAACTCAAATCACCACCCTTATTTCTCTGGTGTGGCGTTTGAGCAGAACAGAATTTTTAACTTAAACTACATTAGAGCCCCATTCACTAAATCAATATACCTTTATTTGCCATTGTGCTCTGTATACAGAACTAATGATGCTCTATGTTATATAAAGAAACCTCGGGAAGTTTGCTCCATGACCCTTGCATACATAGCATGCCTAGCATTTCCTTGAAAACATCAATATTTTTTCACCCATGAGCAAGTAAAGCTTCCACCTTCCCCTGTAAAATAACAGAAGACATAATAACATTTCTTTCGATGGTGTTAAATACCTGATGAAACTTTTCCACTCAAATAAATGGCACCTTGAGTTCGTTGAATGCATCAGTGCAATTATCGACTGCGTTTAGATAGAACAAATGCGTCGTGCGTCAAATCTCCCTCGAATTTAGTGCACAGTAGCATTGAGTTGAGTCGAGTGTGTTTCTGGAGTCTTACGCCGGAACTCAAATTCATTTTATTCCACTAGCTTTATCGTTTATTGCGGATTATTTCCGCATATGAAACTAGAAATGTGGGCTCATTTCTTGTCTCCGTGTTCTTAAGACCGGGGATTAACAGCGTCGCGTAGCTGTTTCCGACGCACTGTGTGAACTTTCCAGTGAGACGTCTGGTGGAAGTCAGGGCTCTAGAGTATCGCATTTTCAAAGAACCAAAAACAAATCCTAAAGTAGTATAACTACTTTTCCAGCTGCAAAGCAACATCTGAGTAGATTTTCTTTCTGAGAAGATTGCCGAAGCTGAGTTTGTTCGATCCATGGTAACACTTTTTCTTGTTTCAAAGAAAAATGATTCTTGAACGCAGTGCCTATAGGAGCAGAATTTACCGAGGGCTTGGTTTCTCTTGCAAGTTCATTTTGCGAATTGCACAAACAGCTTCACTCATTTCACGATATTATTTTACGAGTGTGTCGTTACTGACTGGCGATTTGTGAAAGAAATTTTTTAATGGCAGTCTTTGAGCTCAGGATAAAATCATTTTTCTTTCAGTGCTCTAGCTTCATGACGTATTTTTTCTTAATTGCTTTACGTTTAAGAAATTATGAATGGTGTTTTGCGCATAAGATATTTCAAACTCTTCACTTATACTAGTTTCGAGGAGGAATTACTGTATGGCTCCAACTCAAAAAGGTAGGTCGTTTTTAAAAATCGTTGTTTTTCAGTTAATTCGATTGTTTGATTTCTTTTAGAAAATTATTTTAACACAAAAAATTAGAGCGTAATCGAAAAAATAACAAAATTTCATTCAATTAATTCGCATAAATGAAGTTTTCAGAATGGATTACAGTGTAAACTGGAAAATATGACAATCAATTTTTAAGGCACAAGTACGTTAAAACTAAAAACTTGTTTCTGGTTTGGGTGTAAGGAAATATTATCGGAATGAAATGAATAGACGGTGAAGCTAGTGCTGAAATGCTCTCATTCACCACTTTCAGGTGTTGCAGCATTGAGAAAGTAATTGATGAAGTTGCCCTAACACATAATAAGCAACAGAAAAAAGACCGAACGTGCAGTTTTGCACCGAAAAAAATAAACAACAAAAATCAATGTAAAGTTCGCTGGATGTTGCCATGGAATGTGATGAAGCTTCATCTATGTTATGTATTACAAATTACAAGTATTTAAGAACATTTTTGCGACAATGGTTTAAAAATATTTATGGCTTTGACTCACCTTGGATACTTAGCTAACAGCAGTAAATCTGATTTATGTGTAATTAGAGTTCATTTTCTGACTCAAGAAACATTAGTTTACGAAAGCAAAATTACGTACATAGATGACTTCCATTCTTTCAACTTATTTTTGTACCAGAAAAAATTAACACATGTTCGCATAAAAATACTTGGAAAATTATTAGAAATTTATGATAAAACTCAATACCATCATATAAGAGATAACGGGTGCAAAATTTAAAAACAAATACTATCATATGCGTCGCTTTAAATGAATGACCTCGTCCATAGGAATTCTATTTGTTCGAGAGTAGCGCATGTTTTACCTGCATGGAAATATTTTCGGTCTTTGAGTGCACCTGTCATCTTGGAAGCCCAATTAGTTTATATTTGTTAACTTTAATCTCATGTGTGAAAAAAAACTGAATTTAAGAAGTGCTTTTGAATGTTCTTATTTTTCTACATTACGTATCAGCAGGATTTTCATGATCAAATTACACTTGATTTTTCATGAACGATGAAGTTTTATTCAAATAGTTTAAAATAGATAACTTGAACTGTGACTGCAACATACATTTACGATTTGTGCACCATTGAAATAATTATAATGCTAACTAGGCCAATGGAAAAAACAGTGTAATTTTAACTCGAATTGCCGAAGCTATCCTATTCTTCCCTCGCTTCATCTACCTTAACTTATCTTATCTCAACTTAACCAATCGTAAACCAATCAATTTCAACGTATCCAAAGCAAATTAACGCACTCTAACGAAACTCTGACTCTCCATTTGAACATGTCAACGAAAGTTGCATGACGAGAGTCAGCCGTAACTAAGATACCGTTTGAATCTCATATAACCACTAAATTTATTTCACAGAGTGGAAGACAAGAAAGATCAACGCCATTGATATTGTGAATTAACGACGATTGTGACATGTCAGTGCAGCTAGGCTTTCTTTCAGAGCTCCCGGTCCGCTACAGCATCGCCGGCGGGAGCCTTCCCGGCATTTTTCGAGCGGATGAGCGTTCCGGGGCCGTGGCCTTGGTTGCGCCCCTCGACTACGAGTATACTAAGGCGGTGAGTGGCGCCCTACACTACGAGTATACTAAGGCAGTGAGTGGCGCACTACACTACGAGTATACTAAGGCGGTGAGTGGCGCCCTACACTACGAGTATACTAAGGCGGTGAGTGGCGCCCTACACTACGAGTATACTAAGGCGGTGAGTGGCGCCCTACACTACGAGTATACTAAGGCGGTGAGTGGCGCCCTACACTACGAGTATACTAAAGCAGTGAGTGGCACCCTACACTACGAGTATACTAAGGCGGTGAGTGGCGCCCTACACTACGAGTATACTAAGGAGGTGAGTGGCGCCCTCGACTAGGATCAGTAGTTTAAGCTGATGGCTTTCAACTCCACTCAACAAGATGTGAAGGAAACTTATACGATTTATCAAGTATCCAAGAAAGTCCATCTAACTTTCATGAGCGAATGAATAAAATACAGGCCTCAATGACCCATTCACGCGCCACGGCTACCCAATATTCGCTGCCAGTTTTGGCTAAGCAAAACCCCCGTGCAAGAAAATCACTGCAGTAACAGCGTTTGCATCGACCTTGATAATATTAATTTAATCTCGTTTCCAATTACTTCCAGGTTCCTCCCCGTAGTCGGCGCAGGAGGGGAGATTCTTTGCTCGGCTTTCCAATATCGTAAAATGCGCGTCTCAACGAGAGGGTACATTTAGGCAATCTTCTGCAATGGCTTAAGTATCGGAAAATTCTTGCCACGACAAACAACATGGGAGAATAAAAGCGGCGTCAAATGCTATTCTAAAGGATTTTGAAATTTCCTTCGATAGCGCGTAGCATTACAGGGAATAACTCAAAAAACCCTGGCCTGCGTCTTTCAATTCTTCGTGATCAAGGTGGTCGTATTCATGATCAAAGGTAACGGCTTCACAAGGCTTCGATCTGATAACTCATTAAGGCATCGCCATCTCATTTTGATTGCAAGAAGTATTTTTCGGCAGACAGCGTCGTAACATTGTATTATTCTGAAATTGAAACAATTTTCAGAATTATTCAAGCAGCTGCGTCCTCCTTTTTTGATCAAACATTTGTGCACTGTTCGACTCATCGTACTCGGTTTACTATTTCAAGTAAAATCTAAATAAAAATTAATTTAGCGTGCAGTTTTGCAGCTCCATTCTGAAGATTAAAAATTTTATTTAGGTTAGATCAAAAGCAATAGTATCTCAACTTCTTTTTAGCTATAAGAATATTTCAACGAATATTGAGCATTAAAAATTTATTATGTGCAGCAATGCTGCAATGCAGATGGATTAGGTATCACCACGACCAATTTTTCCACCCATCTGAAGCAGCAAATATTCCATGTAGCCTCATTTTCCTAATTTGCAACGACAGTGCAAAAATTTTTTCACTGCTGAGCGATTTGGAGAAAAGAAGCTTGAAAAATTACAGCTGGCTCGTGCCTAATTCTGTCTCTCACTTTTTAAGATGACAAGAACTTTATATTTAGGTTTTTAAGTCACCAGGAGCGCTCTTCTGACAAATTTTTGCCGTTCTGGCTTCTTGGGTAATTTTTCGCTGCTGAATGACCGTCAGTGTGCTTAATTTTGTACACGACCTAGAATTTTTTGAGTTACATTCAGTTATTTTGTGTAGACTACCTAATCGAAGTAGAAATATGTTGCCATTCATCAAAAGCTGAATGTTTGAAGATCATGAACCACGTCTGACTAAGAAAGTCCAATTGATCAAAATACGACGTGTTATTCGAAACTTCATCTGTCCTTGAAGATGACTTTTTAAAACTCATGAGTAACTTTTTCAACACACTTCAAAACATTTCCTGCGATCGTGGGGTGAATTTCTCGTGATCTGAAATAAACTGAGGCGGCTGAAATGAGGCGGCGACTCATCGTGGCCTGGAGCTATGCTCCAAACTACATCTCAGGAATCTCAGGAAACTTCGCTTCATCTTTCTATAAGACCTGAAATATATCCTATGTAGACATAAACCTTTTAAAATTGAATTTAAATTCCAGTGTTTATTTGCATCAGCATTAAAAAATATAGTACTCCAATTTCCATTCCTCCCACACACTCACCTTTTGGAGTGCTCCTTGCTAAGTTAGAAAGAGATTCTGCCTATCCTTCAGGTGGAAGTTTTCATAGGAGCGAGGTCAGGCGACGAGCGAGCCTTCTGTCGGGTGGTGGTGCGCGTGCAGGACGTCAACGACAACCCGCCTGTGCTGACGAGGCCCTTCTACGAGACCCAGGTCACTGAGGAGGATGACAGGCACCTACCCAAGACCATCGTACAGGTAGTGTAAAGTTACTTTACTATCGTGTGCAGCAAAAACTTATATTCTAAGTGCTGTGTAAAAGTACCTTATTACCTCATAAAGAAAAAACTAGTAATTTAACACTTGGGCAGCAACGTGCACCACCGGCCGCTCCGAAGGGGATTTTCATAATGCTGTTGACTCACAAGTAGCCACAAACTTAATTTTGATTTGCAATTAATGCTAAATAAATGCTCGACCCAATTGATGTTTGCTGTTTTCAAAATGGCTTACTACAATAATATTGACTTCAAATTTGAGTTGAAAAATGGACTTCAGTTTAACCTATAGCAGTTAAAGTGTCAAGTGCTGTGTAAAATTACCAAAAATTGTATAAAAAGCTTGTAAATTTACTTTTTTATATTATTTTAGTAACATCATTGCATTTGCTGAGAGTGCTGATAGAACTGTGCAATGAGAACGGGTCATGTCATCATGAGCTCTCTGCGCGTCATGCAGATAACAGTATCTTGTGTGATCTTGTACAAGACGTTTCATGTTTTGAGAGCTGATAACGGGTTTGTATTGCCGACGTTGTTTTTATCTTACTACGTCTTTTTGAGCTGGAAGGATCTGGTGACACACTGTTTTTGAATAAGCGTGATACTACTGAATAAACAGGTTAACATTTAAAAGTAAAATTAATCGGATAACAAATGGACACATAGAATGATCATGTAAAATTTGCTAGTAAATAACCAGCATAATTCTGCTACACGAGAGATCGTATCAGGTGAGTAAATTAGCGACGAAAACAGAACGGAAAATAATATGGATAAAAACAGTGTTTTTCATATCAAAATTTTACACAACAGTAAAAATCACATCAGTGATTCAGAAATGAATGAGACAAGGAAATTGAAAATGAAAGCGGAAGTTTGTTTACACACAATAATTTCACGCAGAAATAAACCTTTAAAATAGCAAAGGCCTGTTTTTGAAGCCGCAAATTCCAGCCGCTGGTTCCCATTACTGGTTCCCATTACTGCAAGTTCCATAAGCAAGTTCTTGTTGCAGCCAGTTCCTCGTGAGTAGTTCTTAATAGTATATTCTATTCTACTTTAACAACTGAGCTACTCAGTGACGAGGAGAAAAATCTGGGGTTAAATACAAGCAACGCATAGAATATGATATGATAACCTATTTGATTAATACATTGAGAGCGATATGGCCCACCGGTGGGTCACGCTTCAGTTTTTCCTCCTGCGAAATGCCGCATTGATGGGTCGTTTGAAAAAGTTTTAAGAATCTGTTAAAATTGGTGGTATATAATGAACCCAGTTTGGTATTTTTAAAACTTCTAACTTGTGAATTTCAATTTGAGTTGAATACTGAACTTAAGTTTAACCCATCGCAGTCAATGTGCTAAGGCTTGTATAGAAAATGTCAACTATAATCATGTCTCTCGGATCGTTTGAAAGAAAGTTGAGATGCTAGTTTCTGCCGCGATGACTTGGTCTTTGACATCGAATTACAAATGTGCATTTCAGCGCGCCGACTGCGCACCATAGCCCGTGTCATCGAACAAAAGTTTAGGAATATCGATGCACAAATGAGGCTTTGCTCGCTTTATGCCGTGCTCTTCCCAATAATGAGAGCGCACTCGTTGTTATCTCTGATTAATAAATATGGCCTTTTTAAAATAGTTCTCCTAATTTTTATGCACAAAGAAACCATTTGTGCCTCACAGAAAACATTTTTCTTGGATTTTATGAACCCCCTTATGTTTGTGAACAAAACCTTGCATGTGTTCGAAAATTGGTTCCGGGCTATATGGGCTAGTTCACACGATCAATAACACACTGGAGGACTTTACTTCTGAAATACTCTAGTATGTTGAAATACTTCATTTCAGAAATTTACTCCTTCATTGAGTAAAGCATTTTCTGTCTCGCTGAATAATTGGAGCATTGATAAAAAACAAAATGGTGTACTTTCACGCATTCTTTAAAATACATAATTTTTCTTGATTTCGGACTCACAATTCACCAAAAAATATTAAATCAAATTTCCAACTTGCATCAATTTTATTCATTTTTTCTTTCGGGGTGATAAATATTGTACGACGTTCTAATTTGTACTTGTAGGAAATAGTATCGACAGTATTTTTACTTCAAAGATATTATCACACTTGAAAAGAGAGCTGCGGTACCTGGAGAGTAGAAATACGAGCACTCATGCCTTTATAGATCGATTCGAAATGAGATGTTGAGACCTTGTCAGTTCTAGAGCCATGAAATACCAAGTCTAGTTCCCAATTGCATTAGTTATGGCATTCTAAGATGACTTTTGGGACTCACCACACTATACGGCATCTCATAAGATTTTTCATCTCTCCTTGGACCAGTAAAAGTCTTGCTGAAGCTTCTGCCTCCAGTAATTTAGGTCTTTGAGTTTCGCGTGACGTCGTCGACTGCAAATCCCAGTTTTCTTTTGAATCGAATGTACTCATTATCATAATGTGACATTTCCTTCTCTATCTTGCAGCAAGAGTCCTTGACTGGCTCGGTTTTTCTAATGTACGAAGAAATATCTAATCAGATTCATGATGGTAGAATTTGTTTATATAGATGTTGTTCAGAAAGACTTCTTTTTGAAATTTAATAGTATTATTTCGTCCAAGCGCGTAAAATCTTGATACTGCTCATAATGCTTCACATTGCCATTCATTTCAAGACAAGTCATAATGCTTCATCTCCATGGCCAATGTGCCTCTCTCAATACTAAAGCTCTAACTACCTTCCTAGCCGATGCCTCAATTAGGCAAGCTTCATCATTTCTTGTCTAGCAAATTCGGCATCAAAGAACCCATATCCAGTCGTGCTCTTGTATACGAGGTGGAGCCGTAGAAACCACCATGCTTATTTGGGGAGTCTTGCGCCTTGCTGGGCTCAATACTGTGATATTATAGCAACCGTAAGTATTTTTTTCTCTTGTGTGCACATCTGTGTGTGACAACAAAAGACATTCCTATTCTTTCTGTAAAATTTAGGATACTGAGGAAAAATTTAGGATTCCCCAAGTCCCAGTTTTTATTTATAAATGTGTTGCGTATAATTTCTACGTATCCATGGTTGAATTAAGATATGAATAATAACATCGGGCTCACGTATATGTTTGTACAGAGTGTAATGCTTTTGTTTTTGCGAAGGCCATCATTTTTTTCTCCAACTCTCTTTTAAATTCCTAAAAATGCGTTTATCTTCAAGAGTTTTATCAGGCACAGAGAAATGCGAAACCTTACAGCGAGGTGCACTTGTGTTTGCTCGTGTGTATTCTCTGAAGAGCTTCAGGACGGCACCTCTGTCACTTCAGGTGGTGGCACGCGATGAGGATGTCAGCGACAGGGACAAACTGCGCTACTTTTTGTCTGGCGATGGCGTCTTCAACCCGTACGATGAGGTGGCCACACGACACCCTCATCCCAGGCCCGACAACCGCAACCGGGGTCGTGCCACCAAATTGATGACTCGCCTGAAACCAGGAGATGTCCCTGGACCAGGCGGCGACGACGCGACAGATCTCACTAAAGTGAAAGAAAGTGCAGTGAAAAATGCTAACGAGGGTTCAAATGAAGGGAAATTTGGGGCAGGTGCTGGTGAGAGGACTAGTTTTGATGCCAATGAAAGGACTAATGTTGAGGGTGATGGAAGTGTGCGGGGGAAAGAGTATCCAAACGCGTTAGCAAAAGGCCTAACTGAACCTGAAGATAGTAGTGACTCTAGATACAATATACTGAACGAATTTACTGACCATAAAAACGCAACACAAAGTAATGAGAAAAATCGCAGGATAAAAGTATCTCACAGCCGCAACAAAGCAAGCAAACATCGAAACACGGCTAGCAGCCGTCGATATTCGGGCGGTAGAACAACTGAGAAGAAGACCGGAAAGGCTGCCCCGGGCAACCATTTCGTTATAAATGAACGAACTGGAAGAGTTCAGCTTATAAAGGTAAGTTTGGGCGGAGAAAATTCGGTATAATTTGTCAAAAATTTGGGAAAATCTAGCAGCCATTAGAAATCCAGTGTACAGTATTCATTTGAGGCTGAATACGTTCTGATCCGTTTAAACAAGAGTGGGCCGCTCGTATGAAGGGAACTCCTCCAATTATAGACAATAAGAAGCAGTTTTACATGCAAACGTGAATACAATCGATAATTTTTTCTTAAATTCAAAACATGAAATTTATCAGTAAGGCCCTAAAAATTTTTCGAACAGCAAACGCGAAAGCGTCCATTTTCTAGATGAACTGAACACGGTACAGTACAATACGGCGCCTCGAGTGTGTGCACGGTGTATTGCACGCAATCGACGACTTTTAAAATTGTTGACAAGGTGAAAGCTGTTTAGCGTTCACCAGAGGTTAACAAGAAGGGTTACTAACATTCAATTACGGTTGCTGAGTATATTTGTCACGTGGATCTGAGCTTCAATGAAACTTTTCAGTGAGTAAATTACACGATCAGAATTTGTAATGAGTAATAATGTTATTTTGACCTCATGCTATAGATGGAAAATTTTCTCGAGTTCGAAGTTCTCATAGCGAATTTTTAAACATTTCTGTTCTGCACTATATCAGTGGTAAAATTCAGAAATTAATTTCGAACTTTAATATACATTTTTTGATCAGCATGAATCGTTTCTCCCAAGAGAGTAGATCATTTCTCGTAAGTATAAAAAGTGTTATATTGTTCAAACAATTCTTACTAGTTTATGCCGGAACATGAAGCAATAACATTCAGTGAGATGTATAAGTCTACTGCATGTCAATGCAGACAGAATTGCTCTTTTTTTAAACCGTGAATGAGTTTCCTGCTCTGTGCATAGGATTGCGCAATAAAACCCAAAGTAAATGAAAATGGCATTTGAAAATTTATGAACAGTGATCAAGTGTAGTTTTTTATTCACTTTGATGTTAAACAAATCGCTTAATCAGTCTCAAATAAGTACTTTGCTATTTTCATGATGCCCTTAACGTTGTCATATATTTTGAAAATATCACCAATACTATAATATCACCACTATAGTATCACCATTAAAGAAACTACAAAATGATTTACTTAAAATCTGTCATTGCGACCTACAAAATGGCCAACTTGACTAAAATAGCTCACTGAGAGTATCCGTAAAATTTACTTTAGACAATGACAATGCAGACAATGTTCACGAAGGTGTCGTCGAAAGTTTCTTAACAGAATAAATGTCGTCCATTTGTGCTTGAGAAAAGTGCATCGCTAACTGTCTCCTTGTGTTCCTGCCACCGTCACCAGCTCGGGCTGACACTTGGTGCCATTTTGTCCCGAATTTTAGCAGCGCTCTCGTTTCCGGAATTAAACTCCCCCAAAAATGATTACGAGGGCGAGTCCCATTTCTAATGGCGACTGGCCATTCTTTGTTAATATGAAGTGGATTAAATCGAGGGACTTAGCGTTCAGTGACGTTGACTTACGGACCGCTTGATGACTTTCCGCCAAGCATTATTCAAAGTAGAAAGTCCGGACTTCCGTGCGGGCTTTCTCAACTGAAAAATCGGTTTGTGCATCAGTTCACTTCCTTTCTCGCCTCGCTTGCATAGAAAATTATGGAATTATAAGCAATACGATACTTTTATAGATCTTACGTGAACGAATAGAATTAGTCCTCTGTGGTTCTTTTATATTCATTCACGAACAAAGTGATCTATTCGTAAAGCTTGTAATTCCAGGCCACAACTCCGGTATCGCTCAGAAAAACGGTTCGGAAAAAACATTCTACATCAGCCACTAATTCGTATGGTACTATTGCAGATGATAACTATACCGCATAAATCAATGAACGGTATTGTGTTAAGAAGCAATACTGCATCAGTCAGAAAGCAGTATTGTATTCATCTGGAAATCACACAATAATATTCAAACATTTATTTTGAATCAGGACACCATGTTATATTTTTTAGGAAAGACTGCGCAAATAGTCATGAAACTTTACTGTGTTGATCATGAAGTGAAATGTTTCATTTTGAGCCCTCACTCATCCCCTCGTCCACACCTCCAGCCCTCATTCACACCCCCAGCCCTCACTCACTCCTCGTTCACACCTACAGCCCTCACTCACCTCCTTGTTCACACCTCCAGCCCTCACTCATCCCTCATTCACAGCCCCAGCCCTCACTCACCCCTCGTTCACACCTCCAGCCCTCACTCACTCCTCGTTCACACCTTCAGCTCTCACTCACCCCTCATTAACACCCCCAGCCCTCATTCACCCGTCATTCACACCTCCAGCCCTCACTCATGCACCCAGCCCTCACTCCCCCAGCCCTCACTCTTGCACACAGCCCTCACTCATGCACCCAGCCCTCACTCGCCCAGCCCTCACTTATGTACCCAGCCCTCACACACCCAACCCTCACTCAACCAGCCCTCTCATGCACCCAGCCCTCACTCCCCCAGCCCTCACTCACCCCTTCGCTTACACCTCCAGCCCTCACTCACCCCTCGTTCACACCTCCAGCCATCAATAACCAACCCTCACTCCCCCTCCGCTCACCTACCACTCCCCCCCAGCCCCTGGACAGAGACGCGCCCCACGGCCGGGCGAGGTGGGCACTGACAGTCTCCGTCAGCGACGGCGCCCACACCGCCACGGCGGACCTGTTCGTCAACGTCAAGGACATCAACGACAACGCGCCTTTCTTCCCCACGGCTCAGCTGGCGGCCGCCGTCAGGGAGAACTCGCCCGCTGGTGAGGGGGCATATGTGGCTGTGCCACTGCTTGTACATTTGTGACCATATCACCACTGATGTCGTTGTGATCGAGTGCGTCACTGCGGATCAGTGATGCATTTGTGACTGTGGCACCGCTGACACATTTGTGACCATATCACCACTGATGTATTTGTGATCGAGTGAGTCACTGCGGATTAGTGATGCATTTGTGACTGTGTTACCGCTGATACATTTGAGACTGAGTGCGTCATTGCTGGTTAGTGGTGCACGGTGTAACAGAGTGTGTCAAAGACGGTGGGTGATACATTTATGACTGAGTGAGAAGGTTCTTCATCCAAAAATAGAGTCAACGAACTACGAAAGGAAAAAATTGAAATGGCTCCGATGTTCTCGACAGTGTGAAAAAATCATCAAAACTGCCAAGCGGTAGCTCTCTTGTGTTCAAATTAATTTACTGATGCTAGTGCCTGAATACTGATGACTGTCAGTGGTACTGTTATTTATCCTTTACTTTTACTCTGATGCCTGTTCGTGACTGGTGTCTGACAGCGCAAGACTTAAAATTTAATTATATTTTAACTAAAAGTCATATAGCTCTGCAGTGACAACGCTCATCATTGTCTAATTTGCGTATCATCAATTTCTACCTCCTATTAGACCGCAAAACCAAACTACGACAATTTTCAATAGCGTTCGGCATACATGCTTCCTTCTGTACATGCACCAACCTTAACTTCCAGTTTTTCAACTTAACTATGCAACCCAGTCTCCAACAGGACGAAACATGAATGTACCAACCACCACTCCCAGCGACCCAATAAACTATACAGATACTACCCTCAACAGTACGCAACACGAATGCAACAACCACCACTCCCAGCGACCCAATAAACTATACAGATACTGCCCTCAACAGCACGCAACACGAATGCAACAACCACCACTCCCAGCGACCCAATAAACTATACTACCATTGCCTTCAACAGGACGAAACATGAATGTAACAACCACCACTCCCAGCGACCCAATAAACTATACAGATACTGCCCTCAACAGCACGCAACACGAATGCAACAACCACCACTCCCAGCGACCCAATAAGCTATACAGATACTGCCCTCAACAGCAAGCAACACGAATGCAACAACCACCACTCCCAGCGACCCAGTAAACTATACAGATACTGCCCTCAACAGCACGCAACACGAATGCAACAACCACCACTCCCAGCGACCCAATAAACTATGCAGATACTGCCCTCAACAGCAAGCAACACGAATGCAACAACCACCACTCCCAGCGACCCAATAAACTATACAGATACTGCCCTCAACAGCATGCAACACGAATGCAACAACCACCACTCCTAGCGACCCAATAAACTATTCTACCACTGCTTTCAACAGCACGCAACACGAATATAACAACCACCAGTCCCAGCGACCCAATAAACTATACTACCACTGCCCTCAACAGCACGCAACACGAATATAACAACCACCACTCCCAGCGACCCAGTAAACAATTCTGCCACTGCCTTCAACAGTACGCAATGCGAATGTTCCAACCACCACCTCCCAGCGACCCAATAAACTATACTACCACTGCCCTCAATAGAGCCTGGCGCACATTGTGCTCCACACACGAACACCCCGTGGAGCTGCAGCTGGGGTAGGTAATCAAATTCCTAGGCGGCTGCGAGTCGGTCTGGCGACCCACACCTGTTTCATGGAAGCAATAACGCTATGATCTACAGGGACCGCTGTGGCGCAGGTGTCGGCCGTGGATCACGATGATCCAAATGAATCGGATCACGCCGTCCTTCACTACACGCTCGAAAAGAACGTCATCGATCAGAAATCCGGACATCCCATATTTGTAATAGAGCCGTCAACTGGTCTGTGAGTTGAATGATTCATTCTGTGTTTGAGGAGTTACACCTTTCGAAGAGTTTGCAAGTCTAATTTGCTTCAGATATTTTTTAAAGATTATAGAGACGTCAACGGTTTGTTGATTAATAAATTCATTGTGTTTCAGAGAGTGTTGAAGATGTCGCTGGGTCTCAGTGCTGGTTGAGCAGAGTGAGGTTTTTGTTATAACTACCTTGACAATGGTCGATGCACACATACTTTGTTCTGAATGCAACAAAGCCGTCAACATGCTTAAGAACTGAACAACCATTGCCTGTTCTCACCAGCGACAGAGCCTGCAACAACTAATGAATGCGTACAACAATGCACTACTCTTTGTGCTTTTTCTAGAGATATGTTAGTGGTTTCACAAGAAGTACTTTCTATGCATAATGTATCCACCAGCAATTAGGGTATTCATACGCTAATTCTATGGTAAGAAAACCCTGCCACAATCCAGGTTGTAAAATAGCAGTTTCTAGTTTCCTAATGGCATTTCTGCGATCTTTCGATCTGAGGTAAAGATACAACATTTTTATTTAAACGTACAATAATCGAGAAGCTAAATCAAGAACTGAAGAAATTCTAAGCCTCAACGAGTCGGCATCCTCTGTTTTTAGCATTCTTTTGCATATGCAGATACTCGGAACGAGTCAGACCAAAATCTTTATTCGTAATTCGGCAACCATCACAATATTTCATGGCAATAAAATAGTGAATTGTACTATTTAACAACGCAGAAAATGAGGTGTACTCGAACGAGATCAGCGGCGATTTCGTTGACGTTTGCAATACAAACAAATGCTTTACAGCGATGAACTTACTATTGAAACAATTCTCATTTTATCGGATTAATATCTACACTAACGTTCCCTGGACCTAAATGTCATTTTAATTATCATCGAGCGACATTCTTCCAAAGCTGTTACCTCACAACTTGCTGGAAGAGAAACTTTGAATATTAAGTATTTTTCTCCTGAACCTCGTTAGGAAGTATCTACGTTTAATTAAACATCAGTTTTCCTCTCCAGTCACATTACTTCCTAGTATAAAAGCCGGGAAGTTTACGCTCGTGATCGATGGTGCAGAAACATGACAAATGTACGGCTGTTGTAATCCAAATTCTCTATGAACATAATTAAGCATTGGAAAAGGAATATTTTAAATTTTAATATGAGCTTTCCTTAAACTTATCTGTCTTTTTTATTTCTGACAGTATGAGAACAGCACTGTGCTGTCTGGACCGAGAACAGACTGCAGTGTACGGCGTGAAGGTTGTGGCGAGTGATGGAGGCGGCTTGAAAGGTCAGTTCTTCAGCACTGCTGTGCTAACTGTAACAGCTGCGCCATCTGTACCAGCTGTGCTAGTGTGCTTGCTGCGCTGACTGTATTAGCTGCACCAGCTGCGCTAACTGTATTAGCTGCACCAGCTGCGCTGACTGTATTAGCTGCACCAGCTGCGCTGACTGTATTACTGCACCAGCTGCGCTGACTGTATTAGCTGCACCAGCGGCGCTGACTGTATTAGCTGCACCAGCTGCGCTGACTGTATGAGCTTCACCAGCTGCGCTGACTGTATTAGCTGCACCAGCTGCGCTAACTGTATTAGCTGCACCAGCTGCGCTGACTGTATTAGCTGCACCAGCTGCGCTGACTGTATTAGCTGCACCAGCTGCGCTGACTGTATTAGCTGTACCAGCTGAGCTGACTGTATTAGCTGCACCAGCTGCGCTGACTGTATTAGGTGCACCAGCTGCGCTGACTGTATTAGCTGCACCAGCTGCGCTGACTGTATTAGCTGCACCAGTTGCGCTGACTGTACTTGCTGCACTAGCTAACGAAAACATTTTTTAAAAATCCCGTTGACATTTATTATCGACTTTTGCGCAACATGGCTAATGTGTAACCTTCATTTTCTATTCATATTCGTACAAATCAAGCGATCTGTAAGCAAGTCAGGTTTTTTTGAGTTAAAAATAAGACGAGTGAGAACATTGAAAAATTCACACCATGTAAGTCAAGCGGTAAGCTCAACATCACATTTTGTTCCAGCGTTAGGAGAAGCTCAGTAGTAAATCTCAAAAATATTGGTTATCTTGACTGAGAATACGATAACTCCGACTATTAACTCGAGTAAATTTTTTTTAATTGACAGAAGAGATGTACATAAACTATTACTTTCAATATTTACTCAATATTTACTATATTTACTATATTTATTCAATAATATTTACTCAGTATTTACTCAATATTTGTATCATAGAACAAAGAAAGGCTCGTGATGTTGTCACGGAACAGAAGCTGTAAAATATCACGCGTGTTAACGTAGCACGTGTGATGGTTTTCTTAAATTTTCTTTGAAAATAGAAAGAGAACAGCAATTCTGGTTTATTAACGATCAGAAGCAAACGCGTCGAGTTTCAAAAATTTAGCTCGATTTATAAAGATTTCTTGTTCACTTAAGTTTTCCAAGGGTTGTTTCCTGGCGGAGATCTTGCATTCCTAAATAACTTGAGACTTCTCCACCTTCACGCGACCGGCAGGAGTGCATAGAATTGAAAAGTAGTATACGTGCAAATTCCGAGAGAAATTTACTCTCTTGTAAATGCCTTATTTTCCATCATCTAGAGAATATGCACAGATGAAGAGCATCAAATTATTAGAACATGATGTCTTGGAAACAGAAAAAAATTGTACGATTTACAAGTGTATTTGCAGGATTCAACAAAGTTCAAAAATTTTAGGGTAAGAATTGAAGACAATCTTAGAAAACCGTTGAATAATGAAAATCTGATGTCATGGCGTTTCTCATCAAGCAACTCCAAAAAAAATTTAAACCTTCGAGCATAATATATAATGAAAAACTAAATCATGGATCTTGCTTTGATGTAGTTGAGGAGATTCCTAATTAAAATCATGCAAAAGAAGGTGGTAGAGCTTGGAATTGATTGCGAAGCAGGCATTCCCTTCGTGACGCGACCCTCAACAAAGCTCCATAGAACAAGACCTCGCTTCATTACCGTGTTATTAATTGGGTATCTAATACTCCATATAAGCTCGGATTGTTCATTACTGTGAGACACTGAGAGGTAAGCCTTTGTCTTGAGATATTTCCATGGTTACCCACTGATGTTTGACTCGGAAAAAGCATAAGTTACGGTATGGCTCCCAAAAAGATCTTGGAATAACACCATCGTATTGGTTATTTTGTACCAAAAAAATATTGAGGGGATAGTTAAAGCACGCCCTCAAAAAATTTGAGATAGAAAGTAGGCTGATTTTCATGTTCAGAAAGCAATAAAGAAATATTGCGTTCACTGTTTCTAGAAATAAAGCCAAAATGTTTTTTAGAGATATTAGCTTATGGAACTTAATTCATTTTATCAGTTTAAAGAACCGTTTAAAATCTTTGAACATAGTTCAGCTTCAGCGTTTGAGGAAAATACGTTATCTTTAGGCGACTCGAACACGTTGTACTCAAGTGTTTATCTTTACCTGATTAGTGACATCAGAAACTCTCGTCTTTTCTGTAGAATGATCCATTTCGTAACATTTTTGAGAATGAGCAGTCTCTTACCCCATCCAACTATAGTACGAGTAAATTTACGGCTTAGCAATGAAGTAGTGCAACGTTACGAAAAATTTCGTTTAAAAATAAAAATTTGGAACTTAAAACAAAGTACTTCGTAAAAAGTTAACTTCTAAGTTTCTTCAATTTTTCAACTAGAAAACGTGCTTCTGAATTGCGAAAGTTGTTGCTCTAACAGTTGCTTCAAGACGCAATTCATTTGTTATGTAAAATAATATTAAAAAAGGTAACCGTACTGCATCTCACTCATGTTTCAGTTAGTACTCATTATCGTTAGCAGCAACAATCACAAATACTGTGAATTTTGATAATTAAAGGTACAAATAAATTATGAACATCTACGACCACAGGAGTCAATAGAGTTTGTCTCGAAAGTTAGCCACTTCCAACATCCCTCCTGGACATTTACACCATAACTTTTGTGAACAATCATTTTTTAAGAATCCCTACCTACCAATAAGCTTTCATTTTCTAATAATCGAATGCATGTAAAGAACCTTAATAACTGCAATTCTGGACATCACGCTGGCCAGGCACGGGCTCGGTGCTGGTGCAGGTGGAGGACGAGAACGACGTAGCGCCAACATTCAGCGTGCCGCACTGGCGCGTCAACGTCGCCGAGTCTGCCGCGCCCAACTCCACCGTCGCTCTGCTCACCGTGCTCGACCCGGACACTTCCAACGACCTCGCCTTCAGGGTGAGCGCTGGTATCCTGGTGAGCGTTACTGGAAACAAGCAATGCTAGTAAGATTTACTGGCCTCCAGTGTGACCACGGCCTTGTTAACAATCATAGTGACCGTTACCGGGAACATGCAAGGTTAGTATGCGTTCCTGGAAACAAGCAATGCTAGTACGTAGTATGCCAAGAACCAGACAGGGCTTACAGGAGTTCACAGAAACTAGCAAGGCTTGTAGGTATCCACGGAATTTTGCAGCGCTAGTTAGCAGCATAATAATAAATAAGCAATGACTGTAAGGATTCCTACTCAACAATCAACGTTTATCAGTGGTTCTAAAAAACGAATAATCCAAGAGGGCATCCACATCAAACATATGTACTGTCAAGACTTAGTCCCCTAAAAATTTAAAAACCCTGTTTCAAGGCAATGATTATTTTCCTTGAATTGCATTCAAAAACGATTGAGCTCGAAGCCATGACTCATTTCAAGCCTATTGCTTACATTTAAACCCTTTTAAGATCTTTGAAAATAGTTCAGCTTCATCGGTTTGAAGTTTTTGGCGTCAATGTAATAGCGTTTTTTGCATTGATTGTTTTACCTTATTTTGCTACTGCGCATTCCCCTCCAGATAGTGCCCAACAGCGGGCCAGGTTGGGACCTGTTCCACCTGACCAGCACGGAGGGCAGCTCCAGCGGGGCCTTGGCGCCCAAAACGCACCTCGATTTCGAGGACCGCAGTCAGCAGGCTGGCTTCAACTTCAAAGTGGAAGTGACGGATGAGGTGCGAACTTCGATGTACCATGCGTAGATTTTTTTCTCGTTTGTGACTGCAAAACAATTACACTTGGCTGGCAAATGCTGACGCTCCTGATTGAAATGTTCTGCACGAAATTTTTGAGGCCATAATTTTTTTCAAAGCGTTATTTAAGTATTAATGACGTGAATACTTCGGTAACGACATCTCTCAATGAGTAATCTTTTTAATGCATTAATTCCGAATCAATTCGGAGGCTTCAGAAGGATTTTTCCTGGACACTTCATAGTTGGGAGCTCATTATTGAATTAACACTTTGACCACAACGTGCGCCATCGGTGGCCACGTAGGGGATTTTCGTAATACTGCTGACCGACCAGTAGCCGAAAACTCAATTTAAAAAAATACTTAATTAAAGCTAAATGAAAGCATGATCCAGTTAATGATTACTATTATCAAATTTCCTTATTACAATTGACTTTAAATTTGAGTGGAATATTGAGCTACAGTTTTACCAATTGCGGTCAAAGTGTTAAAAGAATCACTGGCCAAGGACCATGTCACAGGGACCATCCTGGAGAGGCCGCCGCGCCTCGTCGCTGGTGTCGGTGCGGCTGCTGGACAGCAACGACCACAGCCCGCAACTGCGGGAAGATCAGCTCTCCCTCACCGCCATGGAAGACATCCCTGTGGGGACACTGCTCGCCGTCGTCAACGCTACTGATGGCGACCAGGTTCTGCGCGCACTGAATCTTCATTGACAGCACACTACTTGGGAGTTTTATTTGTCTTATTTTGGTCAATTTCCTTTTACGAGGAGAATTCCTCTAATTAAAAATTTTTGTTCAACAGGAATTGATTTTAATGATTCAATCATTGTGTCTCCACGCAGCTAGTTTGTGCTGAATGGTTGTCATCTTCATTAAAATTGATAAAAATTTGAAAGCTTTAAGCTTCCACAAACCTTGCAGAACTCGGGTTGTGATTTCAGGCATGAAATCATTCTAAAAAGAACGATATTCCAAGCAATAATTCATAATCATGACAGGTGAACGCAAGAAATGTGTGTTTTAAATACTAATTTCTTTAATAACTTTTTCCACTTTCCAAATTAATTAAAAATGATGAAGGAAAGGAATTTTTTTGATTTTCACTTTACTCGCTGCACAATTTTGACATGATTCCATGAAATTTCTCATTGTGTTTTTAGAAATTAGGCATACATATAACCTGTTTCAATGAGCTGGGATAGAATAGGTTCCAAAACTGTGCAGTTACCCTTTGTGTTTATATTTTACCGTATTTCAGAAAATAATTTTCTGTTTTACCCCATTTGCCCATCCCAGTCTGGATCAAAAACAAATTTACCAATGCATGTTACTCACTAGCGCTTTTCTCACTGTCCTCCAGGGCTTGAATGGCAAACTCAGCTATGAGATCGTAAGTCACGGCGACGATGGCCAGTTCTTCACCGTAAGTTCCTCCGGCCACCTGACCCTCAAAAAGCAACTGGACCGCGAGGTGTCGGATCACCATAAGCTGCTGGTGCTCGTGTCCGACCATGGCAGTCCAGCGCTGACGGCGACAGCTTCTGTCACGGTCACCGTCGCTGACGTCAACGACAACCCGCCCGTTTTGGTGCAGCCTCAGCAAATCTGGGTGAGTAAGCGAGGTCAAAGCAAATGAGGCTAATGTAACATAAATATTCACAGACATATTCAAATATGTAATTCTTCACAGAAACAATGCTGTGGTATGTTGCTCAATGAAAAATAACAGAAAAGTCAACTAATCAATTTTAAAAGGAGAAAGATGAAGATAAGTGGAAATAATAACAAAGTCAACTAATCAATTTTAAAAGGAGAAAGATGAAGATGAGTGGAAGAACTTTACTCAGTCTAATTTTTTACCTATGCTTATTAAGTTGACATCCCGCTGCAGAAGCTATACTTGAAAGCCTAAAACCAAAAGGCTCCGACGAAAAAGTAAGGCTCAGTAGTGCAAAATTTAGGCAAAATAACCACGATACTATGAATAATATTTTGCAAGGCTAAATTCGTAGAGAGAAATGCTATTATCATTTATTTAAATAACATACTGTGTATGGATTCACTGCCGCGTTACACAAACGCGAAATTTTATCTGGATAGTAAAAACATCCAGATTAAGACAATAAAAAAATTATGAATACTTCAGTTTATTAATTCCGTAGATTATGTCGTTATGAAGGTAGCATGTATAAGGTCAGCAGTGGACATGATGGTACATAGAATAATTAATTTGTAATAAAATCAGCATGTAAAGTAACTATTATGTACTTGGCAAACTAGAAGCTTACCGAACTTGGTTCGTAGAACATATCGCGTTGCATCAAAGTACATGGCACTCGAGGTATGACAAGCGCTCCTCGTTACAAATTTCAATCTTATATTATCAAATAAGTTGCGTAAATTTCCACCTTGAATCAGCCGCGTCTATCAGTTTGCCAAGAGAAAGTTTGCGTATTTATCGGCGTGTGCAGCGAACATGAGGTGTAGAAAGTCGAATCTTCTCACGATTAGAGTTTCTTGATGATGCGACAAATGACGAATGAAGAATAGTTATTTTTTCATTATCAATTCTATTAATACCAAAGATGAGGATGTAAATGACATTAAGAATAATTTGAAAGGCTTCAATTAATCGTGGAGAGAATTTCCAGTAAGCTGTAGAGAGAGAAAGAGAGAAGCTTTCTTTGGCAGCGTGACCATGGGTAACAGAACAAATTCCCAGCACAGCAGCTAAGAACCTCATGTAAAATGAACCTACTATCTTTCACTCATTTTAAAACATGACATGTAGCTAAAATTCACATCTTGGGACACTACTTCGATGGTCGCTCAAGAAGAGCCCAGGAAAATGACTGAATCGAGAAAGTGGGTTCAGAGGCTGAGGATAGCCTTATTTGATTCTATTGAGTCGTTGAAAGGAACCTGCTTTCTATACAAGGCAAGACACGTAACTCCTCTTTCTTTGTATCAATTTTTTCATTTGTAGTGAGCTTGAATTTCAATATGAATTAAAAAAGATTCCATGTTATTTTGGGGGGAATTTCTGACTCAAACCTACAGTTTCACTCCTTAAATAACGCTATAACTTGAACGACTCCTTAATTTTACTGTTAGGTGTCAAATAAACGTACATTTTGCCATTCAGTTGTGGGAAAACAGCGAAGCCAAGGACCTCGGCAACATCATTCTACACGACGCCGACGACTGGCAGCTGGGTCACGGCCCGCCGTTTGACGTCACTTTAGACCCTGACGCTCCGACCCACATTCTGCACAGCTTCAAACTGAAGTTGTCGCCAGGTAAGACAGCTCACTTCTTGTGCCCTTACATAAATTAAAGCCAAACGTTTGTCGGATGAATTGAGAAAATTTTTGTTGGATTAATGTTTTACATGATAAGCCCACTATACACAAGTTCCTAAATGTGAGTTTAGGAGTAGATGAAAAATGAATGACCAAAATACTATTTTGCCTGAAGAGCCTTTGATAGTTTGCTAACTAAAATTTACTCATTGTTATCGATGGAAGACTCATAAATTCAATTTAAAATTACATGGTAAGTAACGAAACACATTCTAAGTAATGAATCATGCCTTCATTCTTGTTGATATTTCCAAAAATTCTTAGCGGCATGCTTGAAACGACAGTTTCCAATAGGGTTTGAAGAAGAGTACTCAAAGCGATGAAGATGGCGGCACGGAGATTATTTACTGTCTCTAATTACTGTTCATGTATTTAGACACTGTATACGATTTATCCCCAAGAGTCCTATTTCAGATTGAAATCTGGAGAACAGGTTAGATGACGTAAAAGAGGGTTAACATTCTCCGGAACGACAGTCTTACTCAGATGGGAATTGTGGATCGCGGCATTATCCTGTTTAAGAATCATCCATCACCAGTTAAACGCAACCACTCCGTTGTAATGAATGCTTTATGTAACATAGCATAATTAATCGCTGTTTGACGTGCACACACAACTCGAAGTTCCGTTCTGCCTATGGAGGAAAAAGCATTCCTCACCATGACGGAAGCTCCGTTACTGTGCAACGTAGAAAATGTTTCAAACAGCAACTTTTATCATACCTGTAGCATAAAAATGCATCAAGAGCATCAAAGTTTAATTTTTATCATCATAGAATAAAACCCACTTTCACTTTTCAACGTGCCACATTTGATGCTCCATGGTTACTCTAAACGCTCTACTTCATTATTTTGAAAACAAACGAGGCCTTGGCAGACGCTTTATTTCAAGAAATTTTGCCCCAGGTGAAGCCTTGTGGGAATTGAATTACTATGGGCATCAGCGAGTTCCTTATTCTATCTCAAAGATTATCGCCTATCTTGACGAACAAGCCCACATATTCTCCAATTCAATGCTAGAGAATTTTATTGGTAAACCTCTAGATTTCGTTGTTCCATAACTTCCAGGGTTTTTCAGAAAGACGCAAACCACTGTTTTGTTGTGTGTAACTTAAGCTGCGATTGAACAATGTGACAAACTCTGCTTATGCAGTTCAACGATCTGACCACGTTCAAAGGAAGATAGTTTACAGGCTTTGAGGGCAATGTCATCATTTACACCGTGAGTGACAGCCTTTAACTGACGCAAAATTCATAAACTTCCTAAATCTAGACTTTTGTACAAACTGGCCGTGAATTTTTCACCGGCCGACAAAGAGAACAGTCAATTAAAACGAGATTTTCTATTTAATTTGATTAAGACTGAGATGTGATTGAGAAACTGGTTGTCTTCTGCATTTTATATCTTTACCGCAGAGTAAACTTCAGTTTGCAAACTTTCAAAATTTCTCCTTGCAAAATTTTGTTTTCTTTCAATTTCCTTTTGGTCCTAAACTTAGTTTCAGAAATGCATATAAATTTCCTCATAAACTAAAATTTTAGGCTAAAACTTTTTGAGAGATATCGGCTTATTTCCATGTCTCGTAACGCTAAAGCAAGTGGGAAACATGGTAGAGCCTATTACTTCTCAGCGAACAGCCATGAATCTGAATAAATGTATTTGTCTGAATTATCATAAATGAGTTTCAAATTTAATTTATTCAAAAACCTTTTACTATTTAGTCTTCAACATGATGCAGCAGTCTTTCAGTGACCGAGTAACACGGTTTCAGTTCAAGTTAAATCCATCCTTTCCTATTTATTATTATTTTATTCATTGTATTTCTTAAACTGTACTAGTATAATACTGAAACTGGGTCTTGCATACAAGTGTTACTAGCTAGCACTAATTTCAGAGCATCGATAAAGAATGTAGATTAAATGCAGATTAGAAGAACTTTCTTTTTGGTATTCATGCTAAGTCGAATACGTTAGCTCGGTTTCAGCATGAAAAAATCCAAGGTATTTTCAAATTTGCTTCAACAATATCTTCAGTCCTAAAGTACTCTTTCAGTCACGAATTTCCCTCCTCCTGTTCAGTAATTCCAAAGAATAATTTTCAGAATAAATATCAATGCAATGCTGCTAAAGGTGAACTGTAACACGGTTGCGCTAGATCAAGTGCTCTGCAATCCCCTCCAAGTCGATCGCAGGAACGACTCTCGTAGAATTTTTGCATCAGGTCATTTCGTTCCCCCACGGGAAAAATCAAATATTCGGAATGAATCGCTGGTAGAATAAGAATTCAAAAGATTGCTCTGCATGCAATTAATGAAATGAGCCGGCTGGGAATTTAGCTTGGTAATATTCTGATACAAACGATGGTTGAGTATTCTTGAATGCTCATTTATTTTATGTAGTTTTCTTGGCGAGAAGTAAGTGTTGAGATGAGACTCATACTTTCGAATTTTCGAGATAGCGCAAATGAACATCTAAAGTGCTATTTCTCGCGCAATATGGTATTCAAAGACCAAACAGAAACAAAATACATCAATGCGTTACAAAAACAGAAGCAATTTATAACTTTTTGGTTCAAAAGCTAATCCTATACTTGGCCTTCAGATAACTTTCCGTGAAAATTGCGATTCTGTTCTCTTCATTCCTAAGCACTCTAATGAATAATTAACTCTGGCTATAGCTTCCTTAATTGAACGTCAGCTGAATTTCGTCGGAGCTCATTTGATTTTAATTTTAAAATTTAATTTTACCTGTGGCTCGACGCTAACGACCACATCTACCAGTTACGCTACTAACTTTCTACTTTAATAATTCACGCAACTTTCATTTTCTTGAATTAGTGATGACATTCCTTGAACTGGGCGTAAAGCAAAGTTTGGCAGTGAGTTGAAGCTGTTCCCCTTTACGTTCACCATCACCTTTATGTTCACCATCACCTTTATGTTCACCATCACCTTTATGTTCACCATCACCTTCATGTTCACCTTCACCTTTATGTTCGCCATCACCTTTATGTTCACCATCACCTTTATGTTCGCCATCACCTTTATGTTCACCATCTCCTTTATGTTCACCATCACCTTCATGTTCACCATCACCTTTATGTTCACCATCACCTTTATGTTCACCATCACCTTCATGTTCACCATCACCTTTATGTTCACCATCACCTTTATGTTCACCATCACCTTTATGTTCACATCACCTTTATGTTCACCATCACCTTTATGTTCATCATCACCATTATCTTCGCCATCACCTTCACGTTCAACATCACATTTACGTTCCGCTTATATATATATATATATACATATATATATATATATATAAATGTACAGGGAGTTCATGGAATCGAACTCGTGACTTATAAGTTACCGCGCCAGCACGCTACCGACTGCGCCACCGATCACCCAAAAGGTGATCGATGCACAACGGAAGCAATGCATGGCACGGCGAAAGCGGGCTCTTCCGTCCACGCATATAATTCCCTTATGTATCAATAGCTGAAAGTCATATTACCCCCCAGAAACAATTACTGAGTCTGGTTAAGCGGGCTCTCCGTCCACGCATAGGTTTTTTTCAAACGAAATAAAACGAAATATTTCGTTTGAAAAAAACCTATGCGTGGACGGAGAGCCCGCTTAACCAGACTCAGTAATTGTTTCTGGGGGTAATATGACTTTCAGCTATTGATATATATATATATATATATACATATATATACATATTATATCTATTACAATAAGTATTTGTTTTATACATGAATTTACTGGTTTCCACGTCAATGTTCCAAAGGTGAGAGCAGCAGCTCAGCAGTGCTGAGCAGCACCGGGCCGCTGGACCGAGAGGCGCACGGCCCGCAGCTGCTGGTGCCCGTCGTGGTGACGGACGTGGGCGGCGTGGCCCAGACGGCCACCGTCACCGTGCACCTCGGGGACCGCAACGACAACCCCGCCAAAGCTGGCCATAAAATTGTGCACGTCACTCGTCTTAAGGTAACTCTTGGGATGGCATAAAATTAGATTGAACACACACATATATTACATTCAATTATAAGTAATTTAGATATGGGTTAGATTATAATCTAACAAGATGCCACTTTGGACTCAAGTAAATTATGTATTTTCATTTATTTAATTATTTATAATATATGTTTTGGTTTTAAACATGAATTTTTGCGTCTAAAGGTCAATATGGGGAAAACTTGAGAGGTAGTGATGCTTGTCTCTCAAATGCGCTTTTCCCACACTTTCAGTTCTTCGAGCAATTAGAGAATAATTAATGTTATTTTATGACCAACAACTAACTAAATGAGTCTACTGGAGACAAAGATTTAGGCGTTATTTTAAGGGCGCGTTACTCGATAACCTCTTATACGCTAGCCAAATTAATTAAATGAGAATCCAAGCCAGAGCATCAACCGTCATTGTAAACGTGATAATTTCATCAGCTATGTCATTATTGTAGATGCCTGCCTCTCTAAAATCATTTTGAAGATTTTAATTAGAAAATTGTTCTCGCAAGACGGCCGAATTTTTTACTAGACAGTTGCAGTGCTCCTTACTGATACGCAGTTGATATTTTGTAAAAAAAGACGGATTTTCATCATACTCTACTATATGTTCTATCTTCCAAGTGATATGAGATGGTGAATTTGTTTTCCTACGAACTGAACAACTCGTGTAAGGTTCCCAAAACTGACGTTAACAAAACTGTCCAGTTGACGTCATCAAAAATAACTGGTATGATGAATGGTATAGTGACAGTTCGATCCAGATCGGCGATCGTGTTGATTTCATCGAGAGTTACTGGAAAAATTAAAATATTTTGTCCAGCACGCATTGCAAAAATGTACACGTTTTGTCTCCACGGATTCAAGGATAACACGGATTCAAGGAAAACGTCACTGTGATTATCTACGTCAGACTACTGACCACGCTCGTTTCATTCTGAAAATATTAAAAAAACCAGGACTCTAGTCTCTCTAATTTATATTCAGTTTAAATGGTTCTCACTTCCGAGAATGCTTTTCTAGCATCAATCAATGTCAAGCAATATATTGGAATTTTCAATCCTTAAGAACTTCAACTGATGGGAAGCATCCGTGAATTTAAAAAAATCCAAAATCTTCTCTCCGGCGTAGCCAGTTTATAATAAAGCTGATGAAAGAGAAAAATCACAACGTCATTTACTTTGAGTGCTCCGATACTTGAAGTATTCTCAATACTGCCTGAAAGCTACAGATAAAAAATGTTCAAATCTAATGGCTGAAGGTTTAAAGCAAGGCTGTTAAAATCTCAGGAAACGAATGCAAATAAAACACAATGAATTTTTACTTCTGAGAGCAGTTGTAATATTGAAAGTGATTGAAGTTATATTTTAACCATTTTTAATGAGTACTTGCTTTGCTTTTTTTTCTCAGCGACGGCTTCAACTTCTGAATAAAAAGTGACTCTAGAAAGCGAGAGATCAAATTCATTGAACGAACATCCGTGTAAAATTTTTACTTTTTCTTATTAATTAAACTCAAGCCATTAGTGCATTTTAGTTGCATGCTTAGAAAGGAGGGAAAGCAAAAAGCCGACTCGTTCGATGATTGAGACTAGCATACTCAGTAACTCTCAGATAAAGTCAACGGTGGGCGGCACCCACATACCGCGATGACGAATGCGCTGAACAGAAGGTAAAAAGAAGGAACTCGATGCCACTCGCTTGCACATCTACTTAGTTGCACATGAATCTAAATGAAGCTTTTTCTTCAACATAACGGAAGAAGTGAAGGGATAAATATTCTATACAATTTTCACAAGAACCTTCTTCTGCGTTTTTTACAGATCTCCGAAATTTAGTAAATTACAAAAAATTAAATTCATATTTCAGTTGACATTGCCATGAAGGTGTTTATTTTTAAAAGTTTTAACATTTGGCCCGCCAAATTTTTCAACATATTGGAAAAAGCTGCACAAATATTACCTGAAGTTACTGATAATTTTTCAACAGCAATTTCGTCTCTCGTTATGATGATGGACTTACCCGTCTCCGATATTAAAGCATGCGGCTGTATTACACTAATGGCTCTTCTTGCCCTAATGACTCTTCACATTTTAGACTGTTGTTCGACTAATTTTGACCTTTGTTTTATTAGATAATACGTATCCATAGATTCAACCAATCTCTTAATGAAAACCAGAGTTTCACTTAAATAAAATAACTGAATGATGTTTTCTCCCATTTTTAGCTTCTGCAATTGTGCTTGGGAGTAATATTTATTTCATGTTCTGTCGGTTTAATTCACGTGTTTTTAACTAAACTATTGTCGTAGGTTAAAACGTTTGAATAAAATGCTATGCTTTTTTTATGTTTTCAGGTATCGTTGAAAATGCCTCCAAAATAGGAAAGTTCAAATTAGAGATTTTCATTATTTTTTGTTCAATTTCCTTCATATGTGCGTACATTCGAATAACTCTTTGGAATTATTCTGGCATTTTGCGTGCAATTCATCGGTATTTACTTTTATATAGATTACATCTACATTACCAAATAGGACGATATCACTTCAGCTAAGTGCGCCTGCATCATAAATTAGAACAAGGTCCAGCAAGGATTTGAAAAATTACGTACGTTCAATTTAGACCAAGACTGTGACGCCTCATTTTAGCTAGAAAGTGTCAGCTCTGAAAATAAAATGTTGATTGCAAAGTTCTGTGATTCTTCCTTTATGAAAGAAATATTAGCTGGTTTTCCGTGAAGTTATGTATTGAGGACCATTTTCATCGGCCTTAATTTCGCTGTTCCACTCTACGTAATCGAAACTGCGTTTCATCTCGCAACTTTTTTTCAGCGGGGAGTTGCTCGGATTTTAAAATGCATGGCTCGTGTTTGCTTCGTTCAAAATAACTTTTGAAACGTACTTCCTCTTATCAAAAACTGTAAATCAAAACTACATCAACCCGAAAGTGTTCCCATGAATAATTAAGAGAAAGAATCAAATTAGTATTTACAAAAGGAGTATATCTAGTCAGTCGTGTGTTCATTTCTCTTCAGGAAGTCACCACGGGCTTCTTTACTTGGAATTAATGCAGAAAATCCTTGTTGTATTAGACATCTTTGATGAGTTAATGATATCCATGTTGTTGAAAGAACTTTAAATGAAGTTTGCTGGTTTAATGAAACATTCGAGCGCCCACAAGCTTGCAACACACCCTTGTTCACTGTTTTAAATCCTTGAAAGAAAGTAAACGGAATAATTTTCGAGAGTAATCAATTGACGATCAAATTAAATGACTTCATTTATTGCTCACAGCTTAATTCATCATCATTTTCCATAAGATAACACAGGGAGCAGCTGCGCGATTGTCAGACTTAATTACCGTTCAAAGAAAATCTTCAATGGACGCCCGCGGCACATTATGATAAAAATTCGTTGATTCATTGCTACTTCATAATTTATTAATGAGAACGTACCTTCGGAAGTTCTAATTTATATTTATAAGAATATAATTATTTTCCTCTTTGTACCGTGAGCTAAATATGACCTGAAACTATGGCATTTTTTCTTGGATATTTGTGTAATAACGGTACGGTGAAACGTACTCAAAATTATGCGCCTGAACACAATAAACAAAGGAGCTTTTTTTACAGATGTTCCTCTGTCCTGCCATCATGCCAACTTATTCCTTACGAGATCTCCGTTGCAAATGTAACGCGTCTCTTTCCCCTGAACTGTATGAAAACTGGTATATTGTTTCATGAATTGAGAATTATATTTTATTCTGAGTTGTCCCCAAAAATGGAAGGAGCCGATGAATTTCGATTATTGGAGAGTGCTTCAAAAATAATAGTATGCTGCTTTAATTTGTAACCTGATATAGTTCACTCGACGTCAACTGTGAGCGAAACACAGTTACTTCACTTCGGGGTGTTAAATAAAATAGAAAGGTTCTGCTTATGAATTTGAATACTTCTTGAAACAAAAACTTGGTAAATTTAATTGATAAAATGTCTCGCAAAAGTATCGAATTCATCCGACGTTTTTCTCTTATGAACGTGGCCTGCGTACTCCCGCATGCTACCAGACCAATTAAATTTACAAAAACTCAAAACGTTAGTTACAGTTGTGTTTTTCACGTTCTTGTTTGGTATTGAAGACTCTTACTACACATGCCTCAGCAGCAGTCATGGTATGAGCCTATCTGCATGGTGATTCACTGCTTCTGTTTCTCATTCAGATCCAATTATCATTGCTACCAACTAACTTTTTGGCCTTATATGAATTCTCGTTGATATTCGTACTCTTTTACTTTGGAATTACATACATTTTTCAAACTAGAGTAATTTTTCGAGCAAAGTTTCGTAAAATTTTCTATTACATCCCGAAAAATTAACCTAGATAAGAAAGTAAACAGCGCCTGCAATTAAATGCAAAAACGATAAACCTCAGTTTGTCACAGGCGTTATTTTCATTAAATCCAAAATAAACTTCTGCAATACAGAACGCCAGCTCCTACACCTTGGGCGGGTTCGAAACTAAAACACGAGTAAACTTTTATTTGTCAAAGGAACAATATTTAATGGAGAGTAAATCACGTTTTGCAAGACGGAACATCAGCTCACACCCCTGGGACGAGTGTACGTGAACGACCCCGACGACTGGGACGTAGGGGACAAGGAGTGGCGCTGGGCCGGGACCACGTCCCATCCTCTCTTCGTCCTGCAGTCCCACACGGGCCAGCTGGCCATGCAGGCGGCGGCGCAGGACGGAACGTGAGTCGTATTTTGTGCATCACTTGTACCTGGTGCGTCGTGGGGTGAGATACTCGACGTAATGGAGTCATCAGGTACGGTGTACCGTGTTAATGCCTCAAGTTCGTGTACAAGGTTTGGGTGTAGATTTACGTGGATTGGTTTGAAAATTATTCATAAAAATTGTTTCAACAACACCAGTAAGAAATGCTCCAATCCCTGCAACGCACAAGTTTGACAGGTACGAAGGACTCAAGTTTGTACGAACGACAATGCTTTGACTCTTGCATAGTACTTCAGTGCATGAAGCAAGCTACAAGCAATCTTTTCTGTCGTGAAAACTTCAGATTTTGTTTCCAATAGTTCGATTCTTGGGGATCTCACGCGTAAGATGAAAATGAGAACCAGTGATGTAGAATACGAATTTCAAACGTTTCAGAATATTTAAATTCCATCGTAAGCCCTAAAACATGAAAAAAGGAGAATGTAAATAAACGTATATCTATAAAAACTTGCAACCTAACAATCATTTAAATACAAGCAGAACCACACGTACCCTCACACACCTCACCACGCACAAGCACGCACAACTACACATTTACTGATGAACACCTTACAAACACAGACGCGAGCGCACACACACGTATAAAGACATACACATGGAAATTTGTCAGTAGGTTGAATCAATGTACAATTTGACTGCATTCCGATCTTTATCCAGGTTAGGCTCAAAGGGGGATATGAATAAAGACTCCAGAATCCGAAGATCTTGTTCATTATTTGCGGTACTGGAATTTTAGAAATTAATATTTTGAAAGGATGATTGAAATACTGACAGTGATCTCGAACTGCTGAATGAGAAGGAGAGGAGGGTGTGCGACCGGTTCTACTGGAAATTATTGAATGTTGGCTGTGTCTAATATATTGTTGAAGTTTGGTTCTGCTAATATTAGTCGGCGTGCAACTGTCACACTTATAGAAATAGATAAATCCACTTCACAAGCACTTCTCCGGTCGTTCCTTGCTCCTGAAATAAGAATTTATTTAACAATTATTTCTTACTCTGATGTCAACTGAAGTAAAAGCCTGCTGATCAGAGATACGGCTTCCCTTTCCAGTATCGTGTTCAAGTAACTCAAGAATGGTTATTCGATTTAAGTACAAAATCTGCTTCGCTACGCTCACGGTGACCGGAGAGGAACAATATTTTTTATCTAAAAACTTTTGCATAGAATTATCAATGCGAGATTTAGGGTATTTATTGTAAATCAATAATATCCTGATGAATTTAATTTATCAGCGTAATATATATGATGAAATAAATATATATTAAATATTATCATATATATAATACACATGAAGTATATGTCACATATATTAAATGTATAATATATGATATATTATGATGTATATATCAAATATATGATATATATCAAATATATAATATGTATGACTAATTTATCAGCGAAATTTATGCGATATACAGGATGAAGAAAACTATTTATGCAAGATTTGATACATCCCATATGAATACAACTGAAATAATTCATTCTAAGACCAGTAAATGTCAGCTTCGTGTAAACAATGCTAATGGTCCTGGAGTTTGGCTTTTTGTACGAGAACATCTAGGAACGGAATACTAGCCATTTTATTCTATTTATATAATAAATTTAATATTAGGATGAGATGCATTGACATCTTCGTAAAATCTATTGGCTTCATGTTCCGAGTGAACTAAAACAAGTGTTTCATCCAGATTTCTTCGATAGAACCAGGGCTTAGATACGGCAGGACATTGGGTCTGAAAATCCTTCGCTAAGTGGCCCAGAAACGAATTTGGTCCGAGGGGATAAAGAGTTGAGCCAATTGCCAGACCGTCAATTTGCTCGTAAGTTTTCCCATTGAATACAACAAATGAATCTTTTAGTGTGATTTCGAACAAGCGTTTGAATTGAGCTCTGTCGTAATTCATAATGACGAAGTTATCCTACAAAATGAGTTGAGGCAAAACCTTAAATTACTTTATTTAGTGGTACGTTAGTACATATAGATTCTACATCATAACTACACATGAACAATTTTTTTTTGACGCTATCAGTCGATAAATCGCGTACAAACTCATAAAAGGTTTCTACGGAAAACTCTCTATTCTATAAACTAGAAACGAATTTGCACAAAGTTTGGAGTTATGGATATTTCAGGCAGATAAAATGGGTCTCATCGGTAAATCTGCTTTATGAATTTTAAGTAATCCGACAAACTGTATTTCTGTGTGTATGTGTAAATGTGTGCGTGCGCGTGCGTGCTTCTATGTATGTGAGAATTTCATGAGTAAATGTGTGGTTGTATGTGTTCTTGAGTGGTTGTCTAAGTAAGCGAGTGAAGGTACCTGTCAGTTCTACTTGTTTTTACATTTATTTCTTTATTTCATTACATTTTCTGTGTGCTTCAGGATTTATTTTTTCCCCGTGTTTTGACACTAATGATATAGTTCTAATACTCCAAAACGATTGCTATAACCAGTGTACATATCAATAACGGTCATCCTTTTCACCTTCAAATTGTTCTCAAAACCACGTGAACAACAGTACTAAATTTCCGAGAGCAGTTTACATACAGGTTGACGGGTCAACATAATGAAATACGCGGAGTAACGTACAAGCCAATGCGTCAGTTATAATCACGAGGACAATTTCTCATTCCCACTACTACACAGCTACGAGCTGCAGTTCCTGGTGTCAGAAGCCGCGCACGGCCGCGTTAGCGTCGAGGCGAACGTGACGGTGATGGTGGAGTCTCTAGCAGACGACGACCTCGCCACCAGGGCTGTGCCCATCGCCATCACCTCCCACTCGGCACAGCAGCTCATCAGGCGGCAGGTAGAACGTCGTGAATGTCTGAAACGCGGTGACGCCGAGTGAACTTCATTCGTAACTGAAGTAGTATGAGATCTAACCGTGATCAAAAATGAGGTGGTCGTTCCTCGGTATTGTTCTGAAATTTGTTCCAGAGTGAGTGGCCAAATAACGTAAAATTTGTGGCGCTTTCTCTGAAGGCGAAAGCTATAGGCCATAAGAGACACAAGTTTCTGGATCTGCCGGTTAAAGAAAAATATTTTAGAATGTTTATCACCTTCTAGCACGCAATTTGCGACCACACCTGTCAACACGAAGACTCCTGCTTAGCTTGCACACCCATAGCTGACTAATGAATTCTTAATAGAACACTTATCTCTTGAACCTATGGAATTAATGCATGAATTCTTCACACAAGCACTCGCTGGACATTTACACCTCTCAGCAAATTTTAATTCTACAAGGGATAGCGAATAAATTGCTCTTATTTTACACGTGAAGGTTTGAAGAAACAAAACTCATTACTTCCCAATGATAAAAACAAGATGATGTAAACCATTTTTGCACATTTTGAATATATGCTGCGTCGGTCAAAGTCAAATCTTATTTGCAAAGGGTATTTATGAATCGTACCTGTTTGCTTGACCACCGTTCGAGGTTCTATATCGCATTTTCCTCAAGCTCTTATCTTATTTTTCCAGCCGGCGGGATCCAGCTTACTTGAGCGTCTTGCGCAGAGTATCGGAGAAGCAACAGGCGTCGTTGTCAAGATTGTAGCTCTCCAGGCCCAGCCTCTGGCACAGTCTTATCCGCCCTCATTCTTCCCACTAACTCATTCTTACTTTTCGTCTTCTTCATCCGTCTTTCTCTCTTCTAGCGATAAAATTTCTTACACTTCGGAAGCTCTCAAAGCGCACAAGTCCTCAAACGTCAGTGGAATTCGGAAGAACAAGAATCACCTAAAGGTTAAGGAGGTCATGATTCGAAGCAAATCGTTTCCATTTCGGCCTAAAAAGACAGCCCGATCTGCTGGAAGACAGAAATTGTCAAACGAACACCCGAATAACTCCCCCGCTATTGGCAAGGAGACAAAATCTCGCTCCAACACCGACAAATGGAGGAGTCTGGTCTGGGTGAGCGGCTCCACCGAAGAAGATTTCGATCTGCTTCTTCTCAAATACGCACCCGCAGTGAGTTAATGCATTCAGAAAATGTTTCAAATATATTTTACCTACCAGTGAATGGGCCAAAAATAAGATCGATAATTTCATATCTCAGTGCAAGAAAATATTTTCTATGAATTTTGTTGATATAACTTCGTAGAAAGTCTCAGATCAATGAGAGTAGTACTCTCATGTTCACTTTCGATAACAAAGAGGATTTTCTGTTCATCATCTGTAATAATGATGAAAAACTCTTCATGAATCAGCTAAATTTCTCTTTATATAGTATGCAATTATGCAGGCAATTTAAAGTTCGCGGTATAAAAATGTACTGCCCGCATGCCAATTAAAATATAATTAGGCAAATTATAAAAAAGCCTAGAAAATACCTACACTTGATCCAACTTTCTGTCGCTCGAATTCGATTTCTCTTCACATTTGATTCTATTTTTCCATCATATCTATAAATATTTTGTTCCATCTCTCTAATTAGAATAATTTTTAATCATTATACCTAGTCAGCTTGGTCTTCCTGAGGAAAAGAAATATTGAACTTTTTCATAACTGCTTTAAAACCAAGCATGTTAATTCATTCAGATACGATAGGCCCATTGCTTTTTTAGCTTCAATTGGCAGTTCTCATGTTTATTATTTTGTTAACCGGCAAATATTTTTCAGGTAATGAGAAAGGTAAGCTTATGAACCTCTACATTTCAAAAACATTTGAGACTCCAACATCTCGAACCTACGTTCTAAATTTGAATAAAATATTTTATACTTTCCCTCCATCGCAAGTTAATTAAAAATAGCCCCAGCACAACTCAGGTCAAATCCGCAAGTTTAAATTGGCAAAAACATCTAACGGCTAATTCACGAGCAGGAGAGGCTCTAAAAGAATTATAGAATTAGGCTAAAAATTAGGTAACACGATTAAGACCAAACTTTTTATCGATAATCTTCATGGTCAATTCACTTAGACATACTCCTCTATTATGGTATTTTTTAGTAAACGATCGAATCGATACGAATGCGAGCTTGTACTGGTAGAAGATGGTCGGACTTTCTTCTATTTCACATGAAAAGGTTAAGGGTCCTGACATGTCTTATCATACAGACCTACTCAAGACGCACAAAGCTCAAACACAAGCTCAGGTCACATTACTGCCTTCAAATCGTTGGTACTGGTTGGGCCGGTACAACAGCTCCTTGAAGCAAATTGTAAAGGAGATAAGTCCTCGCCTAATGTTTTTACTAATGATAAACATTGCATTTGATTAAAGGTTAGGACACCAACTATTATTTTGAATCTGCTTCAGACTTTGTGTTATTCTCTCATTACTGAAAGTTGACTGCAGGTCATTTGTGAAAACTTTACTATAACGTAATGCTGTATGAAATCATACTGGTAACTTTGAACATCCTAAATATGATATTTACTACTGAACCTAAAGAATACCTCAAAAACACACGTGTTAGACTGAGAACTACATAGGCAAATATACCAGCACAGACATGACTTTTTAAATTTCCTATAGAAGAAGACTAATCCATACGTATGACTGTAAAATGCACGGCATATAATATAAGAACACAACATCCTTGCTACATAAAATATCGTTGGGATACTCACAGTCTACAAAAGACCTTTATAATACTCACGCTGTACAAAATACGAGCGTAATTTGCTCGCTGTATTAAATATGATTGTAACATACGGGCTGCATAAAATATGATTTCAATATGAACGCTGTACAAAATGTGATTGTAATATGCACGGTGTATAAAAGATTGTGGCAACGCGCTTTGATTAGATCAGCGGCGCGAGCGGTGTGCGGCTGGGGTCCGTGGGTGTGGGCATCTGTGGAGAAGTTGTCTCGACAGCCGCCCCCTCTCCAGTCATCCATCCTTATTATGACGAGCAAGAGAGCGGGGAGGAGAAAAATATTCCCGAGGATCAGAAAGGAGACGAGGGGGCCCAAAAAATTGGAAGCGAGCGGTTGATGGATGCGTCTTGGCTGGTGGACGCGAACCATACCGCTCTGGTGACCCCACGGTGAGTTACAGTGCTTCTTGTGTGCAGTGTGTAGGAGCGGCAGATGCTGCATGAGTTTTGAATGTAGTGGATTGGGCTTCTTGTAATTACGCGGTATTTAAAAAGCATTGTACTAGCATAGCCATAGCGCACAGAATTTTTTGTCTCTAGTTCTGTCTGTCAACTAAATTCGAATACTTAGACACAGTTGATCGTCAGTATACACAAGCTCGAATACATTAAATAAGTTTGGGCTAAAGTTTGTGTCCAATTAATGCTAAAAGTAACTTATGTTTAATGTACATTATTGCTCATTTCCTTACAGATAGTCTCCTGCTAAAGGGCATAAATGACACATTGACGCCAAAATTAAAATTCCAGAAAAATACCATCGAAACTTAATTTTATCTCTGACTTTGACTCAAGAATCGCAGCTTAATCATTGTCTATGCGATTGCATTCCCCTCAAAAGGTTTCCCTCATACAAGCGACTGAAATCAACTTCCGAAGTCCATTCACGAATGTCTACTGCGCTCAGGCTGGCGGAGAAAAATTAGAACCATCAGTTTCTTTTTAAGTGAAACGGGTATCCTCGTTCGTGCGTCTAAATCCGAGCATTTAGCCCAACTGTTCTATGCGATACGTGTGAGCTTTTCTAAAACGCTGAGACCGAACACCAAGCATCAACACTGGGAGTGTTTGGTTGCACTGCTGCTAAAAAATTCTGTTCGAGTGACAAAGTGCCCGGGAACTTTTGAAAATGCGTTTGACTACTGAATGAAGCAATTTACGGGCATTCACGGCACGGCGAACTCGTACTTGAGTAGTCGGAGCACAACTGAACAAGGGGTCTCCAGGTAATGTGAAACAGACACTCTTGGGTTCATAAACGAAATGTGCTTAGAAAAGCCGTATGTGCGCAGTATTTTGTATTGTCAAGCACTGTGAGTTCAATATTTCTGGTGCGGAGTATTTAAAATAATGTGTGAAAAACGCATACTTTCTTATTCTAATAACAGAATTTACTGTCTGTTCACATCTTACGTAAAAAGTTTTGTTTAATTTCCTACCTGATTTGCTTAACTAATAAATGCATTAAAAATTAAGAATTTCCTATACAGTGCAACCGTACTCAAAAACACTAACGAACAAAGCAACACCAGCACTCAGTACGTGTTCATTTCTCAAACAGTTATTCTACATGCTGGATGTAGTGAATGAATGCAAGGATAGGAATGTTGAGAAATGCTCGTGTCAAAAGTTTTGAGCAACAAAATGGAAAAAATTTTCACTGAAATAAAAGAAGGCTTTGTTATTTTTCTGATTGCTTTTCTTTCTGAAAGTTTTTCCATTTTTGCCTCGTCAGTTTCTGTTAATTTGACTTACCATTTTATTGGAAGTGGGAGGGAAAAATTTGTATCCTGCATTAAAAAATTGTGGATTTCAAAACCACAACTCTTCGAAAAAGATCGTCTCTTACAACAATGAAATATGAAAACGTTTTCAGCTTCGAGTTTTCCCGAGCATAAGTTTTTCTATCGGTCTTTTCCGCAAGATCACAAAAAATTCACGCTATAAGGAAAGAAAAGTAGAGTGCCTTATCATTCTCTGTTCATGGAAAGTCGTTTTATACGCCCTGGTTATTTCTCGTCCACTGCGTATTTCTATTCTTCTATGGATTGTTTTATTTCAACGACCACGTTCGAATTACAGCAGTTTTTAGCTCGTTTGCTTGAGGAGAGAGGGCGAAAAAGCGTAGCGCGCGGTTTCCCCCTCGACCTTTTCATTCTTTTTTCCGTTTTCAACAATCACAAGAAGGTCGGCTATCGCTTATGAAATACAGAGCCTTTGCGTGGGGTAGACTGGATAAAAGATCTCTATGGTTCTGCTCACACGAGGCCGTCATCCATGAGTACGCTGATCGGAGTGGGGTCGGCATTGTATCGAAAGGATATGCATCTTTATTGTTCAAAATCTAACAGTTGTTAGTGTCGTCAAATTATAATCCGACTATTATACTTATGAAACTCTGATATTCTTGTTTTTAAGTTTGAATACTTGTATACTTGTTCGGTGATATGTCACAGTCCCCGCTTTCTTTTCAGCAATAAAGAAGGGCGATGCTAAGCAATCTATTCCAAATGATAACGTAAAGCAAAATTCACTGCCATGATTTTGAGACCAATAAAGGACAATATGTTCCCTAATTGACAGCTGAATTGAGGATAATATCTGTCGTAAATTTCGACTCCCTGAAGAATATGACCTAAAAATTAGGAAACATGAACTGGGAAAAAATGTTCCAGTGATTTCAAAAGTTAATGATAAAAAAATAACAACGACACAGAAAATTAAACAACTTTACGCACATTGAATGCAATTTAAAATCAAAGGGTTTTGGAAACTTATCAGCAGTAAAGGAGTATGTGAAGAAAAAAAATTGCCCAATTCAAGAAAAAAGCAAAAAATTTTCAAAAAGTCCTCTCATACTCATCAGTCCTTTGATAAAATACCAATGAAAGTTGTTGGTAAAATGGCCATTTTTGGCTAGAACACTTTGTTAAAATTGGTTGTTCCTATGGTTTGTGAGAGAAATTTTGTTGTTGTTCTTGAATAAGGCAAATTTTAATTTATCCTTCACCTACTACTCTCATCACTTTGGCTACAACAGCCAATATTGAGGCAGCTCTGAAGATTCTTCGCAAGTTTGCGATAGTCATCTGTATCACGTCATGTGGAACATTGATTTCGGGAGTAACAGATGATTTTAGATCTTCAGTTCTACTTGACACAAAAATTTGCCGAAAAATCCCTTAAAAGTATGTTGCGCAGGATTATGAGGGAACGCTGAAACGCATTCCATGTTGCACTAACTTTTCGAACAGTAGACCAATAGGTTCATGATCGGTGAGGAATTCGATTAGTCTTGGCAAGAGAAAACTTTTACGCATATCAACGTAACGTTTCTTCTTCGAGAGCTACTGGCCCCACTAGTCAAAACCTCCCATGCTGCACAAGACAACAACCTTTGCACATTACAATGGTCATTGGTGCAATTCCTGAGGGCTTCTGTGACAGCAGAGTCAAAAGTTTTGTTTCCCAAGCATTCCCGATTGATGGAAATACGTATCTTCACAATAAATTATTCATCAGTATAATTGGTAAATTCGCGGATGATTTGAAGCTTTGTCACAGAACATTCACTTCGCGTTACAAAGTTACTTTTCCAATCAGAACTTGGCCGTGTTCTCCAATGAACCGAAAACTGTATGAAAATGAGTGAGATTTACAGTCTAAAAATATTCACAAACGCAAATTGAAAGCTACAATCGTCACTTCATACATTCCATGAGTGATACTCCAAATAAAGAAGCAGACCAACGAAGAAGCCTTGGTATCACTATCACTAAAGATCTCAAGCATGATAAAAAAGGAACAAATTAATCATCCGCGCAAAATTTTTGCCTTTAGGTGAAGAAACTTTGACTACAGTTCAAAGCACGAAACACACGCAAGAAGTGGACGGAAATTAATCTTTGCTATGGACCAGAACTTGCATTGTTTTCAAAGTGCGGCGGACACATGGCCAGATGGGGTTCAAATTATAATGTAGAATATCAAATGAACCAACGGGCTTCTTTTTAAAAACTTGCAAATCTCATTCGAGTAACAGTTTTATCTTATCATTCCCTGCCGAAACCTTGCCAACATGAGAAAAATGGAAAAAATCTCCAGGTACATAACTGTTTCTAGCGTCCTTTGCTTTCTCATATCAGGATTTTGCCGAGCCGCGGGTGCAGCCAGAGCGGCGGGAGGCGCGGCAGGGGGATGTTCCCTTCGCCAGCACTTGCGTCCCCAGGCCTGTGTCGGCCCAACCCTTGCAGGAACGGCGGCCGATGTGTTCTCACGCACCGGGGATTCAAGTAAGCCTTTTCAGAATCTAGATTTTGTCGCTCGTTTCGCGATTTCTTAGAATTTGTTAAGGTTAAGGAAATCTGTGTAGCCAAATAAGAAAACTAGAATTCGTCGCTAGTTTCACGATTTTTTTAATTTGTTACGGTGAAGGTAATTTGTGCAGCAAAATATGGAAAATTCCTGATTCTTCGCTGTAAATATTAAATAATTTTGGAAAATGTTTAAATATCATGATCCGTTGCCCCTGTTTTAATTTATCAAGTGCTGTTTTTAACCCAAACTCAATTCCCGTCATATTTTCATCAGCTCAATAAGCCCCTGCTACTATGTATTCAGCGCGTTACTTAATTCTTTACAAAATAGAAACGTTCACATGGGAGCTGGAATTAAATATTCAGCGAATTACAGTATATAGCAGTCTAGAGAGCTCTTTCATTATTTTGTATTGCGATGTTTCAAACTTTCTTCGAACTTCTTTGTCAGTTGATGACCTGCATGACCATGCCAATGCACATGGAAAATGCTGAAGACATCATTTTAAAATGTGATGCTCGCTCTTCCTTGTACTAGATGCTATCTATTTATATTAATTTTTTTTTCAAGAACTACCATGAGCAAAGTTTGAAAATCTTTTAATTCATAAATGGATGTGCAAATGAAAGTGGTTCGGTTTCTGGTAATTGGAAGTTAAGAAAATACAAATTCATCATTATAACACATTCCTACCACTGTTTAAATATTTGCAGCGTTTGAGCTATTGTCCACGTACACCGCACAGTGTCAATCTGAAATTATTTTTAATTTTACACATTCATTGCAGAACATTTTGGAATGTTACTGCGATGTTTTTTTCATAAAGCAAGTTTAAATTCAAGAGGTTAAGTAAGAATTTATTCGGTAGTTATTTATTTGAAAACTATAGGGTACGTACTGTTCAACTATCCACTTTTGCGAGGCCCACTGGTAAAATCAAGTTTTTCATTTTTTCCTTGAAAAATTCTTTTGAAAAGGAATTCAGGAAAAGTTTTCGTTGTTTAGCTGTGTCTTTATTTGTCCGTTGCTCGGTTTAATTTACACGATGCGCATCTCTTTTAAGTCGATGTTTTCGGAAATATCATTTTAAACTTCATATCATTTCTTCAAACCAAAAGTTTCACTTTTCAAACAAATTGACGAAAGTTTTAGAAGACTCACAACCTCAAGATCAGAGAAAACTGATCATCAAAACATACGATTTCATTGATCAGAAAGGCTTACGCCAGAACATTCTCAAACAACACAAAAAAATATGCATGATCAAAATAGCCAATTCTGTCGAAATGCAATTAAATTCACTTCTAAACTTTTCTACAAAAAATTAATCTGACACATATATTTATTTCGAAAAAAAAATCAGTTGTTTCGAAACAGCGTGAATGTCGACGTTAATAAATATAAAACTCCAAAGATATTTATGAAAAGTTCCAGCCTCACTCAGTTTCAGAATGAAACAGAATCAAAATAAGAGATCACCTCTCCCTTTTTTATTTTTCCAATGAGACGGTGCCTCCGTTTTGACTTTGACTGTATACAAAACATAAATTAATTCAATCTGTACAATCCCCGGCAGATGTGTCTGTCCGGCCGGAGCGGACCCTCCCTTCTGTAAAATTTTAAGCCGTCTCTTTCCGGCAAACGACGGTAGCAAAGGTTGGTTGTGGCTCACCAGCCCCGGCAGCACCTGCGATTCCAAGAAAATTATGAACCCAAATCCCAAGGTTGAGAACAGCAGGAGAAAGAGTCGAGAAAACACCGAACAAAGGTCCGGTCAGAGATCAAATCAAGAGCTGCCGCAGGGTGCCAACATTCGGTGCCCTGGCCATCTGTCCCTCGAATTCCGGACGAGAAAACGCGACTGCTTGCTCTTCTACGCCGGACCTATGGGTGATGAAGGCGATGTTGCAGAGACGATGGGCAACGTAAGTTGCGGCGCGTGCTGATGTTGCACTGCACTGGTTTTTAATTCATGGTATAGAAATTTGAAAATCAGTATTCGTTGTGTCCGATGTTGCAATTACCTTGACAGAGCATTCCAGTATTTCCTGCTTGCACCGAAAAAGCATTAGAGCAATAATTAAATTTCGAGGAAAACTGTGGAGTAGCTCTAACTGGCTAATTGAAATTTGAGTTTTTCATTATTCTTTTATAGGGTTTAAAACCCCAGTGCACTACAGGAATGTGAATTATGAAATTTTCAGTGAACTCCTAAGGCCAAGTTAACAAATGGTGACAGTATTTACTGTCCTTCAATGTTCTTACAAAGTTCCCCAAAAATTACCCTCAAAACAATTCAAAGCGTTTGAAAGATGACAGCTTAATGTATGTTTTTAGTGAAATGTAAACCTTTTTCTAGTATATATCTTGCGATACTGGGTGTTTTCAGAAAACATTGTTAGCGTGACTATGGTTTCAAGAAAATATTCTTCGCAATTTTACTTGAAATATCTATACTCTAATTTTCCAAAGAAAAAAAATATATAGACCACCATATCAAGGAAGTGTACAACATTGCCAGTGCAATTCTGAATGAAAAATCAGTTTAGAAAAATTTCGACTGTCCACGAAAGTTTGTATTTACATTAGTGTGTAAAATTACTTTGTTATCTTAGGATTGGGTTTGCTATATTTCTCCGAGCTTACATTATATTTCTAGTCAAAAATAGCCTTTAGTATTCAAACGGTAAAAATTTTAAAACTTAGGAAACAAAAAGTGTCCGGTGGAAAATCCCAACCAGACGCTATGTAACCATTGTCCTGACAACGACGAATTTTATCATCCATTTCTCGGTTCAGCGGTCATTTCTCACAAAGTTCCAGAAAGAGCTCATGTCGCGGGACAATAGCTGGTCCCAATTTCTGGCGAGTTTTTGACGGAAATTTGAAACTTCCCACCAGGAGGGAGTGCTAAGCGCAGAGCTGCAGTCGGGGCGGCTGCGTTTGTTGTTCGCGCCCACCGGACAAAAGCCGATAATTTTGACCGCCAAATCGGACGTGTTGGTTGATTTGAGGTGGCACAGACTCGACGTCAGCTGGAACGAACTGGTGAGGCGGGAGACGCAGGATCTTGCAACGAAAGTAAATTTTAAAGCTAAAAATGTGAGCTTATTAGTTAACCTGGCCTACTCAGAAGAATCTGCTTATGATGTTAAAACCTCACATGATGGTGATTCCCCGTAAGGTAATAATATTAGTATATAATATTAATAGATTGCACAAAAGTATTAGCTTGAAAAAGATATGCAAAAGGCAGTAAGTTTGGTTTTAACCTCAAAAGCTGAAATGATAACGCCAAAAATACGAATATTAAATTGTGTAGATATAATGAAAAGTTAGTTCCTTAAGTTATTCCAATTTGTATGTTTCTAGATTGCTGGGGTGGGAGGTAGGTTAAACAACATTGAATAAGAAATGCTCTAATTTAATAATTTCATTACATATTCTAATCCCCCCTAATTTATCAGCTTGCAGGCTGGCGTTTAAGTGTCAATGTGCACAGCTCTTCAATGAATTTTTTTATAGCCATTTTCATGAAATTTTAGGTAAAGAAGTTCCAGTATTTTTTAACACTGTTTACAATAGTAACTCTTGTGAGGACATTAGTTCATACTTTAATTGTCGTGAAATGCTGCAAAATAACTTTACAGCTTAGTATTTTCATTAGCAGTCAACATCATGAATAATTGTATTCTCCACCACAAAAAAGTGCGAGCGAATGCGCAAAACATACAGAATTTAGCAGCAACTAACACTCAGCTTTACCCAGCCTATTTTTACCCAGCCTATTTGTCACATGTGAATTCCAGTGTTTCTCATTAAACATATGTGCAAAACTAGAGTCAACTTTATCAAACTCAAACGCCGGAATTTCCGATATCTATGTTTTGCATTCTATCATATCATGTGCTATTGAGGTATTTTTCGCTTATACATGTTATCTAATTGCTCTTATTCTGGTCTTTTCTTGCGCTGAATTTCACCCAAAGCATCGAAATGAATGATATCAGAACTTTATCACTTATGAAAATGACATGCGATGGCTTACTGTGTATAAATTCACAGTATATCCATCTCATTATGCCATCGCTTCTAATAACAATGAAAGATTACTAAGAACTCTCTGAAACTTCGTCAGAAATATGGTCACAGTATGGGGTAAAATATCTTTCTCAGCTCAACTGTGCAAAGTTTTACACTAAATTTTTTTGCGAAGGTTAAAATAGTTTAGGTTATCGAAATTGGCTTGTTTATTCTTAACTAATTCCACCACCTTTCAGAGTTCAGAAGCGGAAACTCTGAATGCATTCAGGTTTTATCCTCTCAAAGCACCTCAGTTAATTTGAGATTTATAGTTCCATCAAATCCTGAGTGACTCTTCAAAAAGCCCAATTTTGAATCCAGTAATGTCATCAAACTTTTTAAGGGTTGACACTTGGCGATAGATACCTGTGCAAATAATCGCAGCGTAGAACGTACTCGTATAGTTCTGCATATTCAAAATGTTTAGGAAGTGAGTTTCAGAATTTTCTCACTCTGTTTAGGATCATTTGTGCGCGTGCAATATTTCTAGTTTTAATTGTCGAATATATTTTGGGAAAATCTTGTACTATATGAATTGTTACGTCATATTTTAGTTTGATTTTTCATTTTAGCACTGCAATGTTTTGATCTGCTTCTATATGACACACGAGTTACATTGAATAGACTTTGACTTCGTTTCTTTTAATGCCCAGTCATTTTATATGCATAGTTTTGATAGTTATTGAACATGAATAAATAAAATAATGAAATTTTACTTTTCCCTGCATCACATTCCGTATTTCATTACGCATTTCTTTAAAAAGCGATTAAATGAAAGTTATCAAATTTTAATAAATCGTAAAGAAAATGTTGGTATATTTTGTATCAATTTAGAGCCATTTTTAGTTGACTCTCAATGCAGATAAAAGAAACAATTTGAAGCCCATCGCTGAATTTCCCGCCCTTATTCTTGCATGCACAGGCCTCTCTCCCTACAGCCCAAACACGTCCCATATTGCAATGCGAAAAAATGCGCTCGGTCTTTTCTAGTTTGCTTTCTACGGTTGACAGGGAGTCGAGCTCCTCATCGATTTGTGTCGTCGCCAGGACAGGGCTCCATGCCACAGTGCCTTCCATTTCCAAGAGCTTGTCGCAGACGATGCGGTCCTCCAGACCAAGAATCAGTTTCCATCATCAGCAACATTCTTCAGAAATGTCAGCGGAGATCACGACGGCAGTCCGAATGCAAGGAGCGCGGAACGAGATCGAAATGCTTTGCATGACTGGAAGGCAGACTTCACCGACAGAAAACAAGATCTTTCAAGTTTGGGATCCTTGACGGAATTGGAAAGGAATAATATTTTAAGCAGCCCGCCATTTCCCCCCAGTCCCTTGCAAATCGGGGGCCTGGCGCAGAGTGTGCAGGGAACGTTGCTCGGCTCGTACGTCACGGATGAGCGCTACGAAGGATGCATTCGCAATGTACGCATCAACGGAGAGGTCAGTCATTGAGTCATTGTGATTAAACCGCGTGAATGAAATCATAACATTAGACAATGTTCTTTTTCATCATTATAAAAAGGGAAATATCCATGAAATAAGTGAGTTAAGTTAAAAAATTATATATATTATTGTAAGGTATTTCTTTAAAGCATAACTAATTCTAACGTATTGGTAGAATAACTGCTTGGAAAAAATTCAGGGATGGAATAATTGAAGAAATGGAATGTACTATCAAAAAATTATGTACACTCAGACTACACTACGTCGCCAAGCACAAAGACATGACATTATTTTATTGGAATATTATCCTTAGAGCTAGAACAAACATAGATAAAACAAAAATACTGTTCCTAAGGATCCAAAAATCTGAATATCATTGACAAAATTATGTATCCAACTCAGTGACTTGCAGGAGGCCCCGGATCAGTGAAATAATTCCAATCAATTACTTGTCAGATGCAGTTCTGTGTTTCTGATACAACTTCCGAGGTTTGTCTTTTTCACTCGAAAATAATCTAGAACCCGTTCTTGGTGTATTACCTGTTCAACCAAAGTTTAATTAAAGTCTTTAATGGCTTGATCTGAACACAAATCTCTTCATTCTTCCAAATCGATCAGCGAGCTAGATGATACCTTTTATAGTAATATTTCTATTGAAAGGCATGATTGAACGAATAATACGTCATTGTAATAAAATGGAACGTTTTGGGTTTCTATCCATCTTCAGTCAAAATATAAAATCTGAAGCAAAGAATGAAGTCGAAGACGGTAAGTGACCGCATATTTTTCAGTATTTATCTAATTCGATCCAATTTATAATTCCTAAACAAGCGTAGAGATGCTTAAATGATATGATTATGCACATAATTTATGTTTTCTTAAATCTGCTCCTTTTGTCAGCTATAAATTGCAATCATATTCATGAAATATGGCTAAAGTCTCCAATTTTTGTATTTTTTCCACTTAAAGTTATAATTTAGTTGTATTCTTCAAATTCTGTTACGAAAGTGAAATTGGCGGGTGCAAAATTGGGACACGGAAAACGGGTGCAAAACTGAAATCTTTCATTTTACTTCCATAATCTTTTATTCATTTGTTCCTGCCCTCCCAGATGGCATTTCGGCTCTAGTTGTACGCAAGACGCCTCAAATTCCAGACTTTCATCGCACCGTTTCTGAACCATGTCTCTGACTTTCGTTCAATTTTTTTTGCTCTACTTTTACTTGGACTGATGAAGTTTGGAAGTTTTCTGTCACGCGCGCATTGTTTGCGTGAGTTGAGCGAGGACATTAATAAAGGAACTTTGTTTTTGATACACAAAAATACGCTACAAATCCCAGTCAGTAAAAAGAGAGGAAGAGAGGAAGATTTTTGACAGAGTACTCAAAGCCAACTTTATCGTGTTGTACGCGACATTTTATTCTTAAAAATAGTTCTTAGTATGCACATTGTTTAATACTGTAGTAATTTTTACCACTAAATTAGTTCGGTGAACATTTAACGTTCAACTTTTACATTCTTATTTATTTCTTTCTGAAATTTAATGATAATATACTTTAAAGCTGTCGTAAACTCATGCATTTCTTTCCATGTAGAAAATTCCCAATGAAGAAGCAGGCATGTCGGTCCAGTAAGCTTCACCCATCAACAGTCCTATCCAAATTAATATTCTTCATTTATTGAAGCGTCATGCAACTAACATATCATAGAATTAAGTTTTAACATCCAAATTCTTTAAAATCCCGAGAAAAGTAATCAGAAAGGTTATTTTGAGAAACATTCGGCAACTGAGCTCTCCTCAGCTAGTGATCCTATATGTTGATATTCATGCATGACATTCAAACGTTTGCGAAATGATTCACCCCAAACTTGCTTATCAGGCAATGGATCACTCAATCAATTACTTAATTGAAACCGAGACGATGGAGGTTCTTAAAATAAGCAATCAGTCAAACACATATTCCACCACTTCACCTCATGTCACCCAAAGAAAACCATTTATGGCGCGAGCGGGAAGAAAATCATGGACAAATTTGCAACAAATTCAGTGAATTAGTGTTAATTAATGCTCTTCCCTGATGCCTAAGAGCATCTCTCATTCTTTATTCAAAGCTCTTCTTTATTCTAATCAATCAAATAAAATTTAATATTTATTAATAAGAATATTTTTATCGCAGTTTTAGCATTGCAAATTATCGTGTACTTTGTTGGGACTGCAGCTGGCTGACCTCGGTGGCGGCGCTGGGGTGTCGGAGCACAGCTCCCCAGGCTGCCCTCCGTCTGACCCGTGCTCCGTGCAGGGCGCCGCCTGCCCGCCCCACTCCAGGTATGGCGACACTTCGCTTCGAAAGTGTACTATCGGTCCTCGACTCATACACTTTCTACGAAAATACAACCGGTCCTCGACTTAAACACTTACTTCGAAAATACTACCGATATTTGACTTATACACTAACTTCGAAAATACAACCAATCCTCGACTTGAACACTTTCTTTGAAAATTCAACCGATCCTCGACTTAATTACCGATCCTAGACTTATACACTTGCTTCGAAAATACAACCGATCCCAAGGGTGAATTCAGCACCAACTTACGTGAACCTAAACCTTTGTGGACAGGAATTAATCGTAGTTGTTCATTATTCGAGTCTAGATTGTTTGAATTTGCATACTGAGATTATTTTTTGTCCCCTTCCGTTGAGGTTTGCATAAGACACTGTCGTATGACTCAAATGCTGAATTTTACTGTAAATCATGTCATCTACCAAAGTTACCCCCATAGATTTGAATATTATTTGTCGTGAGAAGTTGGTATGTTGGTTAAATTTACGAAATGGTGTTTAATACTCCATTAATTGAACGTATATGGGCAATTTCTGCAGTGAAGTGTAATGACCTCGGTGAAATCCATTATACTGTGACACCTACTGGAATAATTCTTTTGATTTGGTCATTGTTCATTTTGGAGAGTGGGTATCTAGATGAAATTCGGTTAATAATTTTACCTACTGGAATAATTGCATGGATGTGAGCCATGTTTGTGATGAAGGGCGATTGTCTAGGTGAAATACAGTAGATTATATTCCCAATTGTAATTATTAGATAGGTTTGAGCAGTGTTTACAGTTGAAAGTGGTTACCAAAGTAAAGCCCAGTGTATTATTTCTCATTATGAAATATTCATTTCCTATTAAAATAGTAGCTTGGATTCTGGCAATAATCATTGTGACAAATGTTTGATAATCAAAGTGAAATATCGTATATCATATCACCCACATAAATGGTTTTATCGATTCATATATAGCTCCTGGTGAAGTGTAGTCATATAAACTTAATCCTTTGTGCAAACTTAGTCCAACGCATCGTGTACTAAATTACGATCGTGCAATCCGAAGTTTGGCCAGAGTAGGGAAAAACCTATACTGTTAGTTGAATAGACTGTTGGTTTGATGAAGTTAGATAGAAAGTTTTAAGTTAACTTGGTATGCAAAGAAGATCGCCTGATTCAATACTTGTACTTTCTTCCTCGTTTCATTTGACACTGAGCTTTAGATTTGTCAATTTCATTTAGTATTAAGAAAAAATTCTGTTTCGAACTTCAAATACTAAATGTAAACATCAAACTGAAAAGTACGCTAAGGCATTATTTTATGGAGAAACTAACCTTTTAAAAAGGACCTTCAGATGCAGTTCATCTTCTTCATTTTCCCCAAAACTTTCTACAAGCTCATGCTCTACGATATTAAAGTGCGAGTAGAAACTTTAAAATATTTCAACGAACTGTTTTTCCAGGCCCTTCAGAATTGGAAACTCTAAGAAAAATGATCAAATGTAAAGTTTGCGTAGATTTACTTAAATGGATAAATTCACTAGTAACCTATTTAAAAATTTGGACTAACGTAATTGATCATTATTTAATTACAGACATGTTATTCCTACTATGAAAGTTAAGTAACCATTATTACAAATAAATTCCGCTGCCTGTATTGCAGCTTTTTTCCAATAGGGGATTCAATTTGTTGAGTGCTGGAGCCTTACATGTCGAAGGGGACACGCAAAGAAATATCTCACAGTTGCAGAAAAATTGGTCCGAACTCAGCATGCATAATTAATGGCTACGGATTTCTTCCAAAGAAAACCTGCACTACTGTAAGATTCTGAGGTTTCATCTCACCATTTCGTTGCATTTTAAAATGTAGTAGAGTTTATTGCTTTTCAGTGGCCCACTTTGCAGCTTGAAGAACTGAAGAACTTATGAGATTTTGAAAGGAACTATTTTACAGCGATGAGAATAGCTCTACGGTTATTGGTCGCAAAAATTAACTATCTGCCTGGCACATGAAATCATTAAAGTTCAGGAAATAATTGTGGGTCATTCGTGAAGTTGGGAAAAAAATATATGCTCTTCTTGCCAGTTTACCAGTGATAAATTCTAATAGAATAACAGGAAGTATTTAAGCATTGTTCATTGAGAAAAGTGGATGTCTAGGGGAAATTCAGGAAATTCTGGAAATTTTGCTGGCTACTCAAGTAATTGAAAGGATATTTCATGAGCTCGAGGTATTTATTTCCAGAATATAAGGTTATGATTAACTTATTTTGTACGAGATTGAGTGGGCTAATTAACTTGGGATTTATTTCAGTCTCTTGTGAACTTACTTCTACTCATATCCGTTTGAAAATACATCATGAGAATTAATTTCTGAATTTGTCAAGTAGGTTATTTTTTGAAGTAATGACTGATTTATAACGCTGTCAGGTCGACATAATTTGCTTTAATAATACAATTAAATACTTCTCAGTAGGGTAAATCTTCTAATTTATGATTAAGAAAATCCATCCATTTTAATTGAGAAAATCATCTGTTTTCTACTTGAGTGTAAGGACATAAACTCTTAAAGTCAATTGCTTTATTCACGCGTTTGATATAGGAGTTGATCAGTCCTTAAGTCCTCTACATGGGTTTGATCAGAGAGGGGTTCCTTCTAACATCCTGCACAGGTGTTAGATCAGGGAGGAGTTCACTTCTAACATCCTGCACAGGTGTTAGATCAGGGAGGAGTTCACTTCTAACATCCTGCACAGGTGTGTGATCAGGGAGGAGTTCACTTCTAACATCCTGCACAGGTGTTAGATCAGGGAGGAGTTCACTTCTAACATCCTGCACAGGTGTTAGATCAGGGAGGAGTTCACTTCTAACATCCTGCACAGGTGTTAGATCAGGGAGGAGTTCACTTCTAACATCCTGCACAGGTGTTAGATCAGGGAGGAGTTCACTTCTAACATCCTGCACAGGTGTGTGATCAGGGAAGAGTTCAGTTCTCACATCCTGCACAGGTGTTAGATCAGGGAGGAGTTCACTTCTAACATCCTGCACAGGTGTTAGATCAGGGAGGAGTTCACTTCTAACATCCTGCACAGGTGTTAGATCAGGGAGGAGTTCACTTCTAACATCCTGCACAGGTGTGTGATCAGGGAGGAGTTCACTTCTAACATCCTGCGCAGGTGTTAGATCAGGGAGGAGTTCATTTCTAACATCCTGCACAGGTGTTAGATCAGGGAGGAGTTCACTTCTAACATCCTGCACAGGTGTTAGATCAGGGAGGAGTTCACTTCTAACATCCTGCACAGGTGTGTGATCAGGGAGGAGTTCACTTCTAACATCCTGCACAGGTGTTAGATCAGGGAGGAGTTCACTTCTAACATCCTGCACAGGTGTGTGATCAGGGAAGAGTTCACTTCTAACATCCTGCGCAGGTGTTAGATCAAGGAGGAGTTCACTTCTAACATCCTGCACAGGTGTTAGATCAGGGAGGAGTTCACTTCTAACATCCTGCACAGGTGTGTGATCAGGGAAGAGTTCAGTTCTCACATCCTGCACAGGTGTTAGATCAGGGAGGAGTTCACTTCTAACATCCTGCACAGGTGTTAGATCAGGTAGGAGTTCAGTTTTCACATCCTGCAGAGGTGTTTGATCGGGGAGGAGTTCAGTTCTCACATCCTACACAGGTGTTTGATCAGGGAGGAGTTCACTTCTCACATCCTGCACAGGTGTTTGATCAGGGAAGAGTTCACTTCTCACATCCTGCACAGGTGTTTGATCAGGGAGGAGTTCACTTCTCACATCCTGCACAGGTGTTTGATCAGGGAAGAGTTCACTTCTCACATCCTGCTCAGGTGTTTGATCAGGGAGGAGTTCACTTCTCACATCCTGCACAGGTGTTTGAGCGGAGAAGGAGAGACCCCGGTGTGCGGATGCGACGTAGGCCATGTAGGAGAAGGCTGCAGAGACACAGCTGCAGCCATCTCTCTCCTGCCAGACAGTTACGTGAAGCTCGCGCTCTCCGTCACACCTCCCGCTCATTACACCGACCTCGCTCTCAGGTACGTTTTATTCCAATAGATATTATTATGTTAAAATTTGTCCCTTGAGGCCAGTTGTGCTAGGTTTAACCCAATGATTACATTTAACGTAATCTGCTTTAATAAAGTCTGCCTATCTATTTTTTTTACTCAAGGTGTGCCCTCAAAGTCCTATAACACGAGATTACTCTCAAATTTTGTTTTATTTTAAGAAACGTACATTACTCTTCTGGATAAAATTTTGCTGTAAATCTTAAAAGAATTGTTTTATAAAATTAAACTAAAAAGTACAAAAATTTCAATTATAGTTCATTCCAAATTATGCTTTGCATGATATTTTACATCTGAATGTTGTTATGAGACATCAACCTGACGTGCAGGTGATGGTGGCGTTGAAGCGTACATGGCACAAAAGAAATAGATCTTCTTAGTTCAATTATTGTAACAGCATTTATTTTCTACTTTTTCAATCTACGATACGCTACAATGAGCTCATACTCTATAGCCCAAACTGAACTATTTTAGTACACATTATATTACACCTACGTGTAACACCGATTTGTTATAGCACCAGTTATTCGGATTCATACCACACTTAATTTAGTTCAACCCCCATGTTACACAGGCTATCCTAAATCATTGTACTGCACGCTGTACACGCCTTTTACGGCACTGTGCATGTAAAGCAGCCCGAGAGTACGCCACTCAGCTCGTTACCGTATCCCCTATTCCAGTCCAGTGCGTTGTGTTCACTCAGCCCCCGATTGCTTCCAGGTTCAGAAGCCTCTCAGCATTTGGTGAGCTGGTGAGCCTGACGTCACAGCACAGACGAGACTCGTTCCGTTTGCACCTGCGCGACTCGAGACTGTGTCTGAGTCTGGCGCTAGGTGAGGGTGCGCCTGCCAGCTACCTGACGGAGCTGTGTCTCACACAGGCGGCGCTCAACGATGGGCTGTGGCACACCGTCTCCGCCAGCAGGTAAACATGAGCTCTCATGGGTGGGTAGTGGGTGCACATTACTCGATGAGCTTAAAAGTTAGTGGATTATTCTGAATTGGTGTCTAATGGTCGTAATTCTTGGCGAAAACTATTCAAGATTCAAGTGTTTGAATGATTGTTATCAGTTTTTATCATTTTGTTTTCTGTTACGATAGCATCAGAATAATTTCAGTCCGTTTGAATGAATTTCAGTAAAAAGAGAAATTTGCAGTCATCCTGTAGTTTTAGGGGGGCAGTTTTTATAGTGGGACCGGAGACGAACAGACCGACAAGCGAGCAAGCAAGAAAACAACAACCTCTGCTTTACAGTCTTGGGAAGATAATTTGAAAATGTAGCTTGTTTTGCGGCATGTCATTAGAAGTATTAAAATTCAAGTCGTTGGAAAGAAGTTTTAAAATTTGTCTGACATAAACGAAAAAATCGATGTGCATTGCCACATTAGAAAATCCCTCTGAAAATTTTTGGTTGAATACCAACAACAACAGTAGCTTGGATGTGTATTTCAGGAATCATTTAGTAGGAACAAGCTCAAAATTCTCAAATATGTTACGCCCACATCTACTTAAATAATTTTACAAAAAATCAATGAAATCCATTGTAACCTTATGCTATTTGTGTTAGAATGTGATTTGATTTTTCGTTCAAAACTTAAATGAGCATTCAAACTAGATTAGAATATCAAATTTAATTGTACTTTTGATAGCTAGCGGAATTACGTAGTGAGCATTCGGTTTCGGTATGCAACTAACATTCAAATGAGGTACCAAAAGTTTAAGAGGGCATATTGAAATTTGCCCTCATCGTCAAAGAGCCCATATTGTTAATTCATATTGACATATATACGTACCAAAAATGTGCTTGTAATGAAACGTCAAATCTTCAATTCAAAAATTCAAATTCTGTGTTTCATTTTATTTAGTTTGGAAGGGACATTGACGAAACTAAGGATTTAAAAAAATATTACACACACACACTGACGTGAACGCTAAAATTATTTCACAAATACGCACATTTGCGTATTGATGAAAAGATAATCAAAGTTTCGGTGTTCTTCCTCGTATTGGAATGCGGTGAAAACGCTAACTTTGCAATGAAATTCATACTTGCCTTGAGCAATGCTTCCATTGTTGAGAGAGCGCATTTGGTGCCATGTATTTCCCTCTTTGTAAACCAGTTCAGCAAATGCATTTGGGGCCATGTATTTCACTCTTTGTAAACCAGTTCAGCAAATGCATTTGGGGCCATGTATTTCACTCTTTGTAAACCAGTTCAGCAAATGAGAGTTTACTCGTTGTAAAATTAACACTTTTTACTTGTTCATATTTTTTTAATGAGATACGTCGCTTAAAGCTGATCTTATAACCAAGCGTTGTTGATGGACAAAAGTAGTCAGCAGAATGTCATACAAGCTGTAAATTATATGCAGTGTCGTCACTCTACTCATTAAATCTTCGACAACGTACACAATAATCATTAGAAATTTGATCGTATTCCCTACCAGTATTTACCTATAGCAATGGATTCGAAACTTTGAAACAGAAATGAGAAAATAATAATAAATAAGGGAAAACAGTACAACAACTTTTTTCGACGTTGTTTTAACAAGCAAGTAATTTATATTCATTCATAATTTTTCATCAAATGGATTCTTATTTTCCATGCACATTAAGTTATGGATCTTTTGGTATATATTACGTTGAGCAATATGTTGATTCTCGTCACGGATAATTTTGTTTTTACGCTAAAAATTACACGGAAGATCAAATTCAGGATAGCATTAAACAAAACTCTCATTCATTCAACCTCACAACTGCTGCATACAAAGTCTGTTTCACACAAACGTGTTTCAAATTCGATTTGCTTCTATCGGACTGTGGTAAGCTTCGGGAGTATCATTGCATATTTAGGTCAACACAGTAACAAGTCATGCCATTTAAATGTTGGAAAATGATAATTTGACACTGAAAATTGAGCAAGTTTTCTGTGCACACGACGAGCAGGATCGGTCGTTTCACGGAGCTCATCGTCGACGAAGGCGATTACGGTCTCTACAATAATTCCTTCAGCACCACTTTTGACGGCCAAGCATTGTCCGCACGTTCAAGGAAGCTAGACAATTCTGCCAAAGCCGATGGTATTGCGAAGAGGCAAAGAAGATTGGCGTTGTTCTCCGAACCATCGAGTAATATAAAAGGAGCAAATTTTATGCCCGGCGATGTTTACGAAAACTTGGACTCAGAGCACAAAAATGCTATGAAGAGCTCGTTTGAAAATACCCTCTCGTTAAACAGAGTTTTTTCGTCAAATTCGATAAGTTTTCCAGTCCCGGTTGTTAGGAAACCCCCACTCAGCAAGAAGCGGCGCCATTTTTTGCCAGAGGTCAGCGACAAAATAAATAGGAGAAATTCTCATTCTGACCAGACCATTAAAAAGTCTCTTGACGAGAAGAGTTTCCCCTCGGAACAAGTCCTGCCGTTCCAACTTCTGGCAAGCGGGATGACGAAGAGCAGATCTTCCATTGTCTATTCTGGGAGCGGAGCAGCTATACTTCAGTCCACCCTTGAAAAAGGGCAAAAACCGGGCTCCCCCGAACTGTTGCAAGTAGCTAAAAGTTCAATGCCGCCTCCCTTATCATTCGGCCACCCTCCAGCGAGATGGGAGCCACAACCCTGGCACCGCATCAGGGTCACGGGAACCAAAAGTCACGGCTGGACTTTCAATAGTGATTTCCAGACTTCAGGTCTGCGACGAACGAAAAGAACCAACGCCAAGAAAGCCGCAAGCGAAAACGGGAAGAATTATGGAGCTAAGGATGAAGAGGAGCGGATTCATTTCGGATGGACGGGCGACATTGAGGTGGACCGACAAGAAGGATTTCTCATCGGCGGAATCCCTGTTTTTGACGGTGTTAACGCTTTCACTGTCACCAATGACCTGCACACTGGTAAGTAGTTTAATCCTACATTAAATTAAAAAATTTAAATAACAGTAACAATAAAAATTATGAAATGTTGCGCATTTTACAGCTAAGTTTATTCTAATTTTCCTTATTTTTTTATTTTGTCATAATAATTTTGGCTCAGTATTTCACTTGAAACAGAGAAGAAAATGTAACAAAAATAGCTGACACTGGACTCAGTGAGCAGTCGAGTGTCTATTCCAGAAATCATTCATGAATAATTGATGCTAAGCTAGAAAATGAAATAAAATCCTAAGGTGCATATAAGAAAATCCCATACAAGAAATCAGCGCTTGCTCTCAGTGCAGTATTTTCTACACTCACGCAAAGGTGGTCGAGTAATTATGAAGAACCGAGAAGGCATGGGGGAGGACCGAGCACGATGGCATTCAACATTTTAATTTGCTACATTTTCTCGGTGTGCGTCAAGTGTCAAGAGGCATGTTCGTGCATAGCGCTGCTCATTAGCTGTTACATAGTTTCTATTATCGATTTTAAGCCATGTTTGATTTTTTTTGCTGCGTTATTTCTACTGTCGTTAATCGCAGAAAACATTTTGACCAGAACTTTGGCAATTATTTAACATCTTTCAACTGCAACACTGAAATTTTTATGGTCTTGATATTCATCAGTAAGACAAACATATAAATCACTGCTAAATGTATTGAATTCTGACCATGAATATGCGAGAAAGTATAATTTTCCTGCGAAATGCGTATAACTTGCAGAAAATTGAAATTCTCGCCATTTACAAAGTTCATCCGCGCAGATGATGAAAAATATGAAACATGAAAACTTCCATTCTCCCATTGTTCAACTTAATGAGGAATATGTATTTTCAATGAATTTCAATTTTTGTTAATTTATGCTAAATCACACGCAGCTCAACTTGGCAGCATGTAGAAAACTTTATACCTGTGTTTGCATAGCAGCGATTTTTTAAGTAATAGCCAACAATGCATTGCATTCATGCACACTACAATGACGTGAACTTGGCAGTTTCGTTTAATATTTTTCCGCTTGTCAGCCTTCTTTAGTAGCACTTCTTCTTTGGTCGCAGCAGCTTCATCTTCCCCCTCCGCTCACCCTCAAATTTTTGGCACCTTCTCTCAAATCAATTAATGAGATACGGAATTTTCCATTGCCAACAAAAATTTTATAGAGTTTTTCAAAATACGGAATTTTCCATTTTCTATAATAAATTAGGTTTTAAATATCCTTTTCGCCACGGTAAGTGAGTGGAGAATATATTTAGTTTAAATAATGTGGTGTATCAAACAAGAAAAGTTTTCATGGTACCTGAATAAATGGTTGAACAATCGTAAAAATGCAGAACAATTGAGCGTTTACCTCCCATAGGTTAGAAATGTGATGTTATCCTTAGCGTCCCCATTTTTCAGATTTTCAGTCTCTGTGCGAACAAATTTTACTGTGTTATATTTTTATTAATCATTCTTCTATGTACATACTTTGAGGCAACAGTAACCACAGCAGCGTCATTTATCATAAACATTTGTAACGAGTAGAATAGCAGAACTTTTCAAAATTCAGTTTTAGGAGATACATCGGGGTGTGGTTACTCTGCAATTACGAATTACATTTTACGAATCATCATTCACTCTGATTAATAAAATATAAACAAATAAGATGTAAGTCCCATTCTGTTGAATCTGAGTGAAATTCATTTTCTATACGTTGTCCAATTTTTTTTTAAATAGATTACTAATTACGAATAGATGAACGAAAGGTAGATGGTTTGATGCCGACATACAGATCTAGCTCTCCTTGCATGCTCAACCTCCTTCTCCCTCATTCTTGCCCGTCGTGATCTCGACGCAGGTCAGTTAGCAGTAACCTTTGAACCATGTTTCCTTGCGCGACAGCCTGCATATCGGACGTGCGGCTGTGGGGTCAGGCGGTGCCGCTGCCTCCTGCTGTCAACTCCACAGCTGCTGCCCAGGTGATATTTTTGCGCTCAATTTTTGAATTAAAGTGTTAATTTTTATTGTTTCTTTGTGCATTAGATTAGTTTATCTTATTTGCTTATAGGTAGCGTCGAGGTACAATATTACGAGTCGATCCTTGGGTTGTTCGCGTTACTTTTGAGAGGTAAATCGTGCACAGGTTATCGTAACGCGTGAGCAATCGTTTCATATTGAATTGCCTTCCAAGTAGCTTCTTAATATTGTTATTGAAATGATATTATCTGCTCCGCTTCTGAGTGTTGCGCTTCCGTCTACACAGTCGACGTTTGTTATGAATCAATTTCTTCGGCCTGTTAGCGCGGCGCAAGCTGACTCTATGCAATGGCAACGAAATGCTTTGAATCATAACTCTAAAAAAAAGCTGCGTCAATCTGCGCAACACATTCGGAGTTATTGCCACACCCTAAACTCATGAAATGTTCATGGAATTGTAAAAGATTTGAAATAGCAGGCGCACAAACTACGAAAGAACACCCTGCAGAAGAAAACAGTTAAGTGAACTCACTCGCTTGTCTGGTTATCATGACCTTATGAGCCGATCTCCTTTCTCTGGGTATCTCATCTTGTATGTATTTTAATTAGTGCCAATCCATATCCAGCTCAGAACATGCGCAGAATTTCTACTAGCAATGCTCAAATCAGCACTACAGTAGTGAACATTGGTTAAACACAATAATTGCACTATTACATTATGTGGGCTAATTGAAGAGTATAATAATTTGATAAGAAATTGATGGGCCGTTTAAAAAAGCATCCCTGAAACTATTCTAAACACAAATAATGTTATCAACGAGAATGATCAACGTGAGCAAACGGTATTTAAAAGTTGCACCTGTAAACTAGAGATCTTTACGCACCACAATAACTGTCGCAGAGTATAAATTTGGCAATAAGGGCTCGTGATACTGTTTACTCACAACTTAGCAGTTGTATTTCGCCTACGCTCTCAGTTCATGCGCTCTAAGTAAAAGTCTCCAATTATGCCCTGTGAAATCAAATATCTTTTTTCAAGCTTATGCGACTGCCCATTCGGACGCCGTTTTGTTAACGGATGCTAAACTCCTTATTTAAAATCGCCGCCGTAATCGAGGCCGGCCGGCTGGCAACACCGGTTCTGCCCCGCGACTGCCCAAAAATGTCCCCTTGATCACAATTGCTACTTTCAGTGCCAATATCTTGCATCGCAGCTGCACTGCTTCGGCTGCCATCTGACATATCACGGCCACATACCTTTGCATAAACGTTTAAACAATTTTAATAATTTTAAAAAATTAATTTACCACAAACGATTCAGAAGTAGATTGTTTCGAAGTCTAGTACGCTACTAGTCTAGTTCTAGTATGTTACTGCGCTGAACTGCGTTGTGCAGCTCTCTCTGGACAAATTTGCGCAGATGCTGGTGACGATTTTCAACCGGGTCCAGATGCTGAAACATACACTATTTTTTGTGGCGCTATGATTAAAATGGCTCCCAAGTTGATTTAAGCCAGTAATAGCCAAATTGTTTTGGCTCAGAAAAAAATATTACGGTAATTTCTGCTAAATTATTTTTCATGTAATTAGGTTTGGTGAGACCTTTTCACCAAAGCACTCCGAATATAAGAACGATGCAAGGGATTTCTTTACGTCCTTCAAAAAGGACGTTGGCTGATAATGGGTTGAATGATCCCAAAGTAAGAACTGAAAATTCCTGGCAAGATTCTAACTTTGGTTTTTTGTACAAATTTACATTAGAAACTATTTCATTTTTATCGAACAACACAAAAATCCTTCAAGTATTCAAACATCGGTAAATATTCCTGTGACATTTTTTTTCCACCTGCAAAATAAATAGTATCTTATCAAAATCATTCAATCTCTCTGGATAATTCAGCCTCTTTTTCAATTTTAACGCTCTAAAATTAATTCTATTGAGGAAATATCGTCAGCTGAATAATTATAAATATTAAAAAATTCACTCATTCTGATCAACACAAGTTTTCATTTTTACGTCAGCCCTTCGTTGCGAACATTTTCCCTTTGTCTTCACTCGGTTAATTTTTATGGCGATAACACTTATTGGAAGCGAGTAAATGCGTCATATCAAAAATTATGGCTTTCAATAATGATTGATAAATCACGTAAATCAGTATATTAGGTTGACATCAAACTTGCTCTCTATCCACTTGAAGACCTTTAAGGGTGTGATTAGCGGATCTATGACTCAACGTTCATGGCCTCTTTAATCTTCAATATACTAGTTTCACAAATGAAGGCTAAATTCATTTTTCAGTAGTAATTTAAATACGTTCATGGCCTCTTGAATCTTCAATATACTAGTTTCACAAATGAAGGCTAAATTCATTTTTCAGTAGTAATTTAAATACGTTCATGGCCTCTTTAATCTTCAATATACTAGTTTCACAAATGAAGGCGAAATTCATTTTTCAGTAGTTATTTAAATACGTTCATGGCCTCTTTAATCTTCAATATACTAGTTTCACAAATGAAGGCAAAATTCATTTTTCAATAGTAATTTAAATACGTTCATGCTCCCACGTACTTCCATCTGTGTTTATACTCAGCTGTATAGTACTTCTATCTATGCGAGTCAAAAGTTTCCTTGGCTTCGGACAAAAAAATATATATAGGATTTTACATATGGATAAATGTACGAATGATATAATAATATCAGTTTTTCTGAAATTATCCCTTATAGCTGCACATGTACTACTATTCTCCTAATTCTAAGAAATTAAATACAGTTGATCGGTAAGATTTCTTCCAAATAGCTAATTGTGCTTTAGTTGCCCATACACTCGATACAAATCTACAACACTCTGAAGACTATCACTACAGAAAGAAATCAACACTTTTACCTAATAGCTTTGAACTAACGACATTCAATTGGAGTAAATATGCACGTCTCCTTTTAAACGCTTTCTTTTTATTACAAATTGAAAAATCATTATCTTCAGCAATAATTATTGCAGCGAAATTTTGGTTTCTTACGCAACCATTTCGCAGTGTCTTTTTTCTGTAACTCACTCCACTATTTTTCAAAATCCAAGTCAATTTTTCAAGTTTTGCCCATCACAAGGCCGTGGACTTCTTTCCCGCAGAATTTGTTACGACTGGCTTCCAAAAATGTTTCTCAAAATTATTGTACTTCCACTAATCCCAGATTATTTTCCTTCACCGCATTCCATGACATGGTCTTAAAATTGAGAATACTTGAATCATTTGTTTTACTTTGAATTTTGTACAATTTTCAACAGTTCTTCAAGTTTTAGTTGTTCGTGCTATAAAAATAAAGATCAAAGTCCAACTAGGTCTAAGCTGATCGCCTAAATAGGTCCAATGAGTCGATTTTCCGCTGAGGACCGACACATGATTCCCCTTCAGACTCCACAAAGTTAATCCTTAGCTTAGTTTATAGCTGAGCTATATCTCAATAAAATTATCCTGGAACTTCCGTGGTTCTTCAGTCTTGCCCTTCATTTATTTAATTTTCTAAAAGTTTTCATCAAAGACATCATAAAATTGAATAGCTACTAATGACAATAAAGTTAGCCCTAGATTATTTTTCCCTCATTTTTCTGTTAAATGATGGCGATTGCTTAATTAAAATTTTGCTCTATGATAAAGTAGTTCCCAGCTTCCGTATCTTCACTTACGGCGCTCAGGTGACGGCGTTTGCCAACGTGGCCGAGTCCTGCCCGGAGGCTCAGTGCTCCAACTCCTCGTGTGAAGCTCCCACGATATGCAGCGACCCTTGGCGTCCGCTTGCGTGCACGTGAGTCATTTGAAAAAAATGCTCTGTTCTACGTTAAGTCTCCCTCACAAATAATGAATCCATGATAACTGAGATCGTTATTCAAATATGTCAATGACATAATTTGATATTTCACATTCCAGTTGATTTGGTCTACTGTAAGAAATGAATCTACCTTTGTCAGAAAACTTTTTTATCTCCTTTCATTACGCCAGTTGTTCTGCAGTGGTGAACTGGCTTACTAATTATGAGAACGTGAAGAAGCAGACCGAGTTATAAGCAACATTCTTTTGCTAGTTCTAACAAAAATTTCTTTGAAACACCATAAACGATAATTCACACACAGACTGTCACGATCTTTTAACGTTGATATTTAACAGTGTGTGTTTTTGTCTCATAAACAATGAATCGAATTAACATCAGAGCAACAGGCAGCAACCACATGGGTACTTTTTTGACCCTCGACAACTTTTCGCCGTCCTCCCACACTATCACGTTCAGGATTTTTGCGCTCAACAATTTGAACAATTTGTGGAAGGAAGTACAAGCGGAATAATCCTTTCTTCCGATAACAACACGGTCTGCCAATAAAAACCTGCTGTCTTATATTGGAAAAATTTTCAGAGGCTACCACTTAATGAAACCGTGCAGGATGAAATGCACGGAGCGCTTTTCTAGTAATGACGGCAGTGAACTTGAATTTTGTGCCGACTTTGCAATGCAAAATTGCTCCTAAAGTTTTAAACTGCTGAATGTACTGACATCATCGAAAACCGTAGACTATTTTTATGTGAAAATTCATTATTTAGCGAAAAAGAATCTCGCAATGAACTACTCTAATTCGTTTCCTGTATTATTGTTTCACTCCATTTTCGGAGTAGATTTAGGAAGCATAAATAGGTAAAAATTGACAATTCGATGTTTACAGTCTCATCATGCAATGTTTAGGTATCCTCTTCATACATTGTGAATGGGGACGAAGACCAACCGATCTTGCCAGCAATCAACTAAAAATCTGTGAATTATAATTATTGTTATTAAAATAAAACTGGAAGGGGATTTAGCATCAGGTCCTCAAATAACAGGGACATTGCCCAGTTAGTTTGCAATGAACATCAGAAATATGTAATTGAGCAATTATCGAGTCTAAATCCAAAACGTAAAAAGTGCCTTCATTAATAAAGTATAAATTACAAAACCTTCTGAACACATGGCTTCGTTGAAATGGATTTGTTGGTTTCAATCAAGATCTATCTTGAAACACATCTAATTGACGTCACTTGGTGATTGCGAACCATTTTTATTGGTAGTTGCTCAATATGCAGATTTACTTGTTCATAACCCAGCCCGCAAATTGGAATGAATAATTTGGAGCTTCAATTTGAAAACTAGACACTATATCAGAAAACAATGTTAATACGTCGTTCGTCATTTACTAAGATTATATATGAGTTCATTTGTACGATTTCGTTCGCTCAAAACAAATTCACAGTCACATTTCGTTCACAGTCACATATCGAAGAATGTTCATTTCCATGATTTTCTCTGAAGTGAGCCTGTAATTGGTGCGGATCAGGTGCCCAGCAGGGACGTTGGCTACGAACACGAGGTGTGTGCCCGTCGACGAATGCGAGTGGCAGCCGTGCCTCAACAGCGGCACGTGTCACGATCTCGTCGTGGGGTACCGGTGCTCTTGCGACCCTCCGTACGCAGGTCAGTGGAGCTTGCGTTGTCTTGAGAGCATTTGGCGTCACTTGATCGTGTGTCGTGTTGCTTCAGGGTATTCGACGTCACTTGACAGTGTGTCGTGTTGCTTCAGAGTATTCGACGTCACTTGACAGCGTGTCGTGTTGCTTCAGGGTATTCGACGTCACTTGACAGTGTGTCGTGTTGCTTCAGGGCATTCGACGTCACTTGACAGTGTGTCGTGTTGCTTCAGGGCATTCGACGTCACTTGACAGTGTGTCGTGTTGCTTCAGGGTATTCGACGTCACTTGACAGTGTGTCGTGTTGCTTCAGGGTATTCGACGTCACTTGACAGTGTGTCGTGTTGCTTCAGGGTATTCGACGTCACTTGACAGTGTGTCGTGTTGCTTCAGGGTATTCGACGTCACTTGACAGTGTGTCGTGTTGCTTCAGGGTATTCGACGTCACTTGACAGTGTGTCGTGTTGCTTCAGGGTATTCGACGTCACTTGACAGTGTGTCGTGTTGCTTCAGGGTATTCAACGTCACTTGACAGTGTGTCGTGTTGCTTCAGGGTATTCAACGTCACTTGGCAGGATGTCGTGTTGCTTCAGAGCATTTGGCGTCACTTGACAGCAAGTTGTGTTTCTTGGAAACATACACCGTTGATCGACAGCAATTTGTGCTGCTATGTGGCAAATTGTGATTGTCTAAAAGGCCGTGTGGCTTGATGACCAATTAGATATTTTGCATGAGACGACAAATATTTTTGGACAGCAAATATTGCTGATTGCTAGTAAATCATGTTGCTTGAGAGCACAACTTGCTGCTTGAGACCAAATTGTGTTGTCAGTGAGTATGATGCTTAGAAGCAAATTAAACCATGCAAGAACAAATTACTGGCTAACAATTTTTTCCCCTAAGAGCAAACCAGGTTTAAACGCAAATTATGTGGCTTATGTCACGTGAGAGGGTATTATAATGAGAGGGCATGTCACGTGAGAGGGCATTGTCACGTTGTTGAGTTCTGTTATAACTATGTCGCCTAATAACAAATTAGGCTGCTCGGAGAAAAATTTTGTTACTTGAGAGTGTATTGTGAGGCTTAGGTGCAAGGTATGTTGCTTAACTGCAAAATATGTTGTTTGAAAGCATTTGAGGTTGCTGGGGATCAAATTTTGTTGAGTGAAAGCAAATATGGTGCTTGAGGGACGAGAACAAGCTATGCGGCTTGACTACAAATTTTATTATTTTGTAGTAAATTAAAGTGCTTGGTACATAATTGTTACATATGAGTAAATTTTGTATCGTACATATTAATATATTTATAATTTACATATTCCCTGCCCATACTCTTTCACATGTCCACCCTTGATCTGACACTAGATATTGAAAGCAGATTTTGACACTGAATAATTTCAATACCTCTGCTTGCAAACGTTTTCACGGAGGATTCTGAATTTTAAGAGCTTTGAGAGAATTTTAAGAGAAAAAACAACAGAAAATGATAGAATATGAGGCGGTAAAGTTTGGTAATTCTGTTAATAGATGGAGAATGCGCAGCAACCCATTTTCTAATAACATGGAATCATTACCCAGTAAAATGACAAAGTAATAAGCATTCAGATAAATTCATTTCCACTATTATTTTAGGCATTTCACTTTAATTTTCATGCGATGTGTAGTAAAATATGTCTACACTCAACCCGTAACAAAATATTAGTATATAATCAGCATTTTTTGGAAATCGACTCATAAGGGGTTTCTCGATCCGTACGTAGCATCAGTCGGGGACTGATTAACATGAGGAGCGATTTTTTCAATTCCTAATACACCATGACTCACTTTCGTACAAACCTGTATGACATACTTGTCTCAATTGCCAGTTTGGATTTTGTTAAAAATTATTCTGTGACCGTTATAATTGTATAAAAATTCCTCGACTGGAAAAAATTTACAAACGATTTCCTTATTTCCTGAAGGCCTCTAGCTGTACATTCTCCGAAAATATATATGAAAATGAGTATGAATTTGAATATGAGTACATTTTATGGCAATCGGGAGCCAGCGGTCTTACCGTCAGCAGAACTAAGCGGACAACTAGATCGAAGTAGAGCTATATTCCACACCCACTATTTTTGTAATGGTATTTAGGTAGGATAATCTATCCGACTAAGTTTAATTTCTGGAAAAGTAGTTGCTATTTTTTTCAATACCCCTATTTCAACTTCATTAAAATTCATAAACATGCTTGTAAAGAAACCCGTTTGTATAACACATCCCTGTGTTAAATTTAGGAAGACTTTTTGCGAAGATTATCTAATCTAGTACTAAGAATTACTTTCATGTGTTTATTTGTTTGAGGACCTCTTTAAATTGTCCGTGTGTCTGTGACGCTCATGAGGATGCTTAATGACCGTATCTGTGATATGAGTTTCACCAGTTCACATGAACGAAAATATTTTTATCGCACGTACGATTACGATGGATATCTTTGTTTGTCATTCACATTTGAAAGGAAATTATAAGGAAAATATAGAATCACGTCATTTGTGACGTGTGTGTACACATGTTAGCTATAAACGTTTCAATCAATGGATTTAGATTACGTTAGGCAAAGAGATGCCAATTCTACCGAAAGCGAGGCCGCTGATTTTCAAAATAAAGACCCAAAAAATACGATCCAGTCCTACGCGAGACAACTCGCCAATAAAAGCCTTTTTCCTCTCAATTCTTGATTTGCAATGTATTTTCGCTCAATATTAGAGGATCTTCTTCGAGCGTGTTTTACTGAAAATCACCGTTCATTTTGCTTCATTTTTTGTTTTCATAAACAAAAAACTCTCCACCGAGGATGAATGGGGCTTGAAATGAATGAACGCAATACCAGCACAAAGTGCTTTGAAATCCGTTCAGAAGCTTTCTTAATTCAATAAAGATGCGTTCATTAGACGTTTTACTTCTTTCGCTTCATTACCCTCTCAATGAGGAGAAACGTACTGTTATCCCATTCGTTTATCGTTTCGTATAAAAGGCAATTTCGATCCCTGTTATACATTATTCAAAGCAGAAGTCAAATTTTACAAATGTTAAGCAGTCCCAGTTATTAAACTAATGCAATACTTGATTCAAGTTATGAACAGCTTCAATTACCAAAGGCAAATTTTTAGCCGTATAGCTTGTGGCTGTTCCAAGTTCATGCCGCACAACTCGAGGGTTGACCGTTGCATTCTTCATGCAGTACATTTCGGGGTCACAGTGAGGCGAGACTTGCAGCGTCAGTGTAGGTATGATACTTAGAAATGCAGCGCGAGACGTCGGTTTAAAATTAAATTAGGCTCGAGTCATCCCTGTAAATTGATGCTAGACTCGACTGAAATAACTTTAAAATTTAAAAAAAAAGCTTCAAAATTTTTAATTCTCCCCAAACTATTTTGTTAATTTCATTCGACGACACACGCGTAGACATTTCCAGCTGACAATGAGGGGAGACTTGCAGCGTCAGTGTATGAACGATATTTAGAAATGGAGTGGGAGACGTCGCTGTAAAATTAAATTTGCAGCGTCAGTGTATGAATGATATTTAGAAATGGAGTGGGAGACGTTGCTGTAAAATTAAATTTGCCGCGTCAGTGTATGAATGATATTTAGAAATGGACTGGGAGACGTCGCTGTAAAATTAAATTTGCAGCGTCAGTTTATGAATGATATTTAGAAATGGAGTGGGAGATGTCGCTGTAAAATTATATTGGATCCAAGCCATTTCCGTAAAGTGAAACGAGACTCGCGCCCATTTGCGGGTGAAATAACTTTAAATTTTTAATTCTCTATGCAGAATTTCGTTAACTTCGTTTGATGACACCCGCAGAGCCAGAATTTGGGTTTTAGCTATTGACCATTTCTTTAGATTTTAAGACAAAGGCCTAAACACCCAAACAAACCATAAAATTAAAAAATTAGAACAATAAATGAGCGATAAAAGAATCCAGCACTGTATTTAATCAAACATCTAAATGAACTAATAACAATATGGAACCGTATCTGGTATTTTCTGTTCTTTATTTTTGAGCTAAAGCATTGAGATATCTCTCAATTGACAAAAACAAACCTACTCGCATAAAATTGTTTGATAAAATATCATCATCATGAAAACGATTGTATAAGATACAAAAACACAACTCCACATTACTCCATATAACATTTTGTCTTTACTTTTCCCATTAGTCCCATACCCATTCCCACTCTGTGCACCGAGAGACACATTATCCATCCTAGACGTCCAGCTGCATTTAAGCAGGGACGAGAGCAAGGCAGCAAAGACTATTTTCTGCGTGTATCAATAAGAGGCAGTTAATAAGAGCCGTCCCGGAAATATGGCCACAACATCTGGAGGAAGGCCGTATAATTTCCACAGCACCGCGTCATGGCGGACAAGCTCTGATGCGCGAACTGCGGCGCCGCTCAGGAGACAGCACCACGATTACGACTCAATCGAAAAACTTTTCTGGATAAAATCAACAGAACTCGATTTATTATATCAAGTTATCACTGAAGATCAATTATTTCTCATAATGTACTATAAATAAGACTTCAGTATTTACTTATATTTGTACTCCATTAGTTATGCGTCGTTAATATTTTATTTTTTATTATTTAAGTGACTTTATTTTTTATTACATCAGTATTACAACTTCATTGATTATGTCATCAGAACGACTGCAATGTTTTTCACATTATCAGAACGATTCCATTATCAATTATCCCATCCGAACAACTCCATTTTTCACAACATTATCAAGACATCTCCATTTACCACATCAAACACACGGTTCTATCGTTTATAACATTATCAGTTAAATTTCAATGTTCATTAAATTGCACAGTACGACAGAGTAGAAAACATGAATAATGGATACAAATTAATGGCAATTAAATGTATACTTGAATGTCAGCAGGATATTTACTATGATGGATGTTAGGAGTCGATTAAAGTGCACAATACAATCATGGTTCCTTAGTTAGAGCCACTTGGAACATTCACATATTCCTCCTTAGCGAATAACTTTGTGATGTTCAGCTCATGCTGTAGAAGTAATTCAGTAAGATCTTGTGTAATTTTATTCTGATATTAACGTGTTATCAAATATTTAAAACGTTCACTCTCTACACGGTAGAGTCACATGCATCCGGAATATTTTGCTAATCGTAATTTTTTTCCTTTTGCTTACTCCACAGCAGAAATACTGTATGATTGAGTGATCATAGTCATTTACAATAAATAAGGGAATAAGAAATGGGATCATACACGAAATTTAACATTATGGATAATTTTCCCCTAATAAATACATTGAAGGGAAACAGTAGGACAGAAATTGATATATTCAAAACCGCAGTACGATTACTGCAATAAGAATATACCTGCGTCAAACGTACCCTAAATTTTCTGTTAAACCTTGTTTAACTTAAGAAACATCGAAAGCACTGAGCAAGATCTCACTGCAAAGTGTGTTCTCATGGAATTGTGTTCTCATGCGTGAGCGAGAAAGCAGAGCATTACGTCTGCAGGCTCTTCTTAATTAAGAAAATAAACCTGGTCACCTCAGGGAAACAAACACACTCCCCGCGAACGTCTTTTTGTCTGCACTCAAGGACACACGCAGACCTGTAGTGCATATCTCTTCTGCGGACTCTATTCATATTAATCAACAATACACATTACTGTGTGTCATAAATGTTGCCCCCGCTGTTTTCTATTTACGTGTCCGGTGAAGTCCAATAGTGAGTGCTTTTTGTGTTGTTAATTTTGTGTACAATGTGTTGCAACAGGAACTGTGGTCTCTCTGTGCCGTAAGGTTGCAAGCACCGGAATTAAAATGATTCAGTTGCCAAAACGGTCAGGAGAATTGTAATCTCGCATTGCTCCGATTAGCAAAATCTTTCGGTATTACGATAATTGCAGTCAAAAATTTTTAAACATTCGTTAGAACTGGAGAGAATTCTTAAATTCTCTTAATTCTTAAACCCTGTTTCAATGTCAATTTTTAATGTTAAGAAGATATTTAAGTGAGGGTAAGCATAATTTATACAACATAAAATAAAGTGTATAATTCATAATTTAGACATTCTTCGACGTGCTTGTTTTAGGTTGCTCGGCAAACTGACGTAACAAAACGTTTTTCTTTAATGTTTTCCGAGTGAAATTTAGCGCTAGTAACAAGAGAGAACTGCTTATATTACGATAGATATGAAAAACTAGCTTGCGTTCGTAAATATTTTATGCTCTTTGGTTACGATTTAGATATAAATGAAAACACATAAATAAAAAATATACGCTCAAATTCGTTCGCCCAACTTGAGCATCAAAGATGAAATGCATCACGTATTTCGCGACGAGTCTTCAAGCCGAGCAAGATCATTTTTGTTAACTAATACCACGAATCCCCTCATTAAAAAGCACATCTTCAAACATTTTGATTCCTTTATGCATTTTTTCAACTACATTGTTCTCAGAATTCCTATTTTCTTATAGCACGAAAGGCCTAACATACATGCTGGTACAACTCATGCAACACTCTGGCGCAAGCAACAGTAAGGACGATACGAAGTGGCATCCGATTATATTGACATCGGCTGTCAATTCTCCAATAAAAGTTGAAGAGCTGCCTTCCACGTCTTCCAAAGCATCTCACTTCTTCTGTTGCGCCCTACAGCTAAACAAATATGAGGCAGAGTCTAAATCCATCGTTTTTTGCTCTCAGGTTTAATTTTGTAACTGATTTGCGTGAACCTGCCCCTGAATAAGAGAAGAATTAAGTTTCGACCTGTGTACAATGCAAATACTGGACGCTATTTTATGAGAGAAAAAATTAAGAATAACGTTTATTGTGTTGCTCCCAAAGAATGCACAAAATGTGGCTATAAATTGAGACGCCCACCATAGCATAGGAGCCCACTGTAAAGGCTTGTGCAAAGTTCTTTGACGATACCTTGGCAGCAATATTTCATTTACAAAAGAGCTAGAGAGACAAAAGACATAACTTTAGACCAGAAAATAGCTGCTGCCCTTCAATTTTTTACCGCTTGCTAGCATCTCTGCCCAGAGACAGTTTCAACTCTCAATCAAAACATCAAAAACACAAATTTTGGTATGTTATTTCGTGTCCACATTTTTCAAAATTGTTCTCGATAAAAAATTTTGAAGAGAGACCCAGGCTGAAAAGGTAACATTCGAGCGAGCCTTCACTTGTGCGAGTCCCGAAGCCCTTTTATTTCGCCGCCGTAGACGTACGCGGAAGAATTGTCTCTATATAGAGCAGTGACAGAAGACTTACGTTCATTGGACACAACAACATACTTCACTCGATGAGACACAAAAGAAATAAGAGGCTCGGATACCAACGCCTCTCGATCGCTGTGTTGGCGCTATTGTGTCCCGGTTTCTTCCAACATATAGGTACCCTCAGGAGCAGTAAGGAAATTGTGTTCTCTCGGACACGCGGTGTCTGCTCCAGTAATCCCAATAGGCTGCAAGATCCAATCTTTTTGCAATAGAATATTTAGAAAAATAATTTCTGATCATGCTTTCTTATTGATTGATGATCCTGAGTTTAGCCAGATCTCCTCAATCTCCTTAGGAATAGTCCAGGAGGCCACTTCATCAATAAATTTCTGTCAAAGTAGAACTCACTGGCTCTCATAATTTAATCGCCAATACTTTGCGTAAATGGGCCAACTGACGGAAGTCGAGCAGATCGCACCGTAGCTTATTGAGAGAAGTGATCGACTGACTCTTCTGAAGGTTGAGTGCAAGCAATCAACACGTTAGCAGCCGCGTGGAGCACTTTGGTCGCTGAGGGGACTTTCATAACACGGCTAAGCCCCCCCCCCCCCCCCCCCCCCCGGTGATCACGAACTTAATTTCCATGTGAAATTAATAGAAATTGAATGAATGCACGATTCTTGTGGTCTTTTCAAGAATTGTGCTCTGAAATGACTTTATTTATATTTGAATATTGAAATGAAAGTCTTAAGGAGAAGCTCTATCACAGCTCAAAACACATGTGTTCGAAGAAAATTGCCCGCACTGGCATACTATGGCACTATTAAAATACATGAGCAGAGGAAAAGTTCAAAGGAATTAGATAGGATTAGGACTATAATGAAGAAAAAAATAGTTAGGTAAGTATGTTGAACTATCCTTAAACAATGGTCTAAATTGCATATGAGCAAAATGGTATTTTGCTAATTAGTCCGTCGCTGGAACTGGCAAAAGTTTTGAGTCGTTGACGATAACTTCCCAGTTTCTCAAAATGGCGGTACTTTTTAGGTTCTACCGCCAGCGTATTTAAAAACTCGAGTCCATTTAGAGTGGAATATTTACTAGCGCGTAGCTCACTAAACAGGTTGTGTTTGTGCTGGTCTGGCCGGGATATTAGCGCACGGGCCGTCCTTTGGGCCAAACCTAAACAGCAGTAAATTAGGAGCTAGTGTGGAGCTCTATTTAAAGTGGAGTCGTAATACAGAGGTCTCTGTAATTACACTACGGCCAGCCCTGGCAGCGCACCACGGTCGCTGTGTTCGGCCTTATTTAAACTTAAACGAACGGCTCCCTCGGACCATTGAACGTGGAGCGGAAATGAAGACGAGTCTTGAATATTTAAGACTCGTAATTTGCGCGATCTTCCTTTTGAAGGAGTTACCGCCGTCTGAATAAATTTCCTTTAATGAATAGCATTACACGAGTGTGTGGTTGAAGAATAATGTAATTATGCAGTATTTGAGCTTTGCCTTTAATGAGACCCGCAAAGTCTTTCATTATTGGGGTATAAACTATGGATTATACGCGCCTCAGCTCGCTGGGATTTCCGCTCGGTTATCGGGAACACACCGGGAAATCAATCAAGTTTTACATCAGTGGGCAGAGGATTCAATCTATTTTTGATTGTGATTAAACAAAGGTGAAAATTGGGGCGACGTAAAGTTCAAGGATCGTCTTGAAAAGTTAAAGTTTTTGATGGACGAGATTTCAATTGTTTTTGCATGTTCCGGATCATCTTCTGTTAGTTTTAGTGTTAACTCGTGTTAAGATGATTAGATACGCTAATTTTACTGCCAAGGTCCTCACAAAAATTAGCATTACTCATCATGAGTTGTGTAAGACATAATTATTCGGGTAAATTTGACGTTATTCATATTAGAAAGCTTCATGAATTGGCTTCTTAAGTTCAACAAAACAAAAATGGGAGTGAAAACTGGCGTACTCAATTAAATTTACAACTAAGGTGACCTATGTTTATTATTGTGAATATAACTGTAGAAATCAATAATTTCTATGGGGACACTCCCGATAATGAGACAAAAAATAGACATTGAAAAATTAAAATAAGCGTTGAATTAAATTTGTTGTAATTACAGAGAATGGTGAAATAGAAAAATGATTATGTACAACATCATTAACAAAATTCGTGTTACATGCTTGGAAATGGAACAATTTCAGCACCTATTTTATGGCCAGCAAAGAAAGGTTGTTCAATAAAATTTTACAATTAATTTCAGGAATCTCGAAATCAAATTTAAGTACTATTTTTTGCCCTAATTTTACACTTTAAGAAAGTTTTATTATTCTTAGCCCTAAAGTGAAGCTCCTAAGAAACCAAATCCAAAAGCGTAATCAAATTTCGTTGAAGCTAAAGAAATTTGACGTTTCATTTTGAAGATCTCTTTATCGGAAGTTCTGCGCTTCAGAGAGATTCCAGTGATGCTACCGTGAAATTGGAACCAAAATTTGAAAGTAAATTGAGAACTCTTGACAATGATATCCATCGGGTAATTTGCAGACTCGACACTAATCTGTTTTACAATAAATTTGAAGAGATTAATTATGGGTGCGGATAAGTTGTAGAAACGAAAAATCGCCTTGCGATGTGAATATGTAGTTAAAAATAATTTATTGTTCAAAATACATGTGTCTGAATGAAAAACATTGATAGATTTATCAATGAGAATATTCAGCTGATAGAGTAGGAATTTTAAGCAGCGAATTATTAATTTGCGTGCTGGCGCAGGATAGTGTTTTAACAAATAATCAAAAATATTGTGAAGAAACCATAATACAAACAAAATCGTCACAACAAACACCAGAAGTGGGCTAAAATCCTTCGGGAATTCACGCATTTATTTTAAAATTACATGAAAACTTAAATCGTGTGAGTGAAATTTGTTGTACGTACGTCAACTGTCCTATTGGGTCGGAATGTATTTTGTGAATGTATTTTAATGGGTCGGAATGTATTTTGTGAATGTATTTTATTGGGTCGGAATGTATTTTGTGAATGTATTTTAATGGGTCGGAATGTATTTTGTGAATGTATTTTATTGGGTCGGAATGTATTTTGTGAATGTATTTTATTGGGTCGGAATGTATTTTGTGAATGCATTTTATTGGGTCGGAATGTATTTTGTGAATGTATTTTATTGGGTCGGAATGTATTTTGTGAATGTATTTTATTGGGTCGGAATGTATTTTGTGAATGTATTTTATTGGGTCGGAATGTATTTTGTGAATGTATTTTATTGGGTCGGAATGCATTTAAGCCATTCGAAATTCGTCGCTAGTTTGACCTTGCTCGATATTGTATTGCATATACGATATAAATTAAGGAGTTATTTATCTATTTCACTTATGGTAAGGGGGTTCTTTGATCGATGAAATTGAGCGCTTATTGAATTCAGCTGTAGGTAGATTCTAAATTTCTATACGATTATAGTTTTTGCAAATGTGTGATGTGTTGAGTATAATCGGTTGGAAAATATTGAAGGTGATTTTCCCCAATTGGGAAGGTAATCGTCTCAGATGAAGCAAACGAGGAAGAAGAGTTGATGAAGTAAAATCACCGCGCTATGTGAGTGAAGGGTGTGCACATTGATTAAGTGTGTACTGCTAATCATGTTATTTACAGGGTTCTTATAGCAGGTTTGTGTATAAGTTTCCAAGTCATCTATTTAATTGTTGCGATTTTTTGTGTATTTTATTGTGGGAGGTGAGCCCATTATTTTTTACGAGTGTGTGGGTAGAAACGCGCCTCCAAAGTCCCAAAAACAAGATTTTGAAAGCATTTTTAAAATATCATGAAACCATGTTGAAAAAAAGTCTTTGCCTCCCTGCACGATTCTAATCCAAGAAATCCACGACGGCACTGGTGTGCATGAAATGATCTCACGAGTAGTCCTATCACACCGCAATGACCGGGTCTTCAATAAGAGCTCGACCCGAGGCTTTCGTTTTAATGTTACATCAAGAATAAAATTTGTATTACAATTTCGTAATGCCCTCATTCGAGCCCGACTTCCTACGTATCGGAAGTAATCAAATATGACTTCTGATATTTTCCCTGAAATTTTGTGCTGTACAGGCGACCACTGCGAGCAGCTGATGTCCACTCCGCAGCCTGACCTCAGCTACGCCGTGGGGGCCGCCGCAGCCGTCGTGGCTTGGCTGCTGCTGCTCGTGGGTGCGTCCAATGTTGAGTTATCGAGCAGTTTGGTTTTCGATGAGCTGGCTGGTCATTTGTAGGCGACGTGTTTATTTATTGCTTAGTTTAGCTTAATTATTGCATAGATAGCTGCTCGTACGTGCGTCCAATGTTGAGTTATTGCTTAGTTTGGTTATCGTCGGGCTGGCGGCTCAACTATAACTAAATACGTTGGTAACGTGTTTATTTATTGCTTTGTTTAGTTCAGTTACTGTTTAGCTGACTGCGCTTTTGTTGGTAACGTGTTAGTTTCTTAGTTTGTCTTCGTAATCGCATAGTGGACTGCTCGTTGGGGAGTGAAACGTTTATTTATCTCATAGTTTAGATTAGTCATCGATTAGCTTGCTGCTCGTATGTGGGTGACGTGTTCAATTATCACTTACTTTAGTTGAGCTTAGCTATCGCTAACTGTAGTTAAGCTTTGTTATTGTTAAGCTGCTTGCACGTTGGTGGGGGACATGTTTATTTATTGCTTAGTTTAGCTTAGTCATCGCTGAGCTAGCTGCTCGTGAGCGAGCGACGCGTTCTGTGTTCCGCAGCTTAGTATTTAGTGTCCAGCTGCCGCTCGGCTGCTAATGATCAAGAATAAGATTCAACACAAAATTTCAACCAAGCCATATTTCGAAGATCGACCCATGTTTTCGTAAAAACTTCATGTTAAATGCTACTCGCTTATGTTTTGAACATTGTCCAGAACGAAGTTAATCCTAAGTGTACGAGCAGAAAAAAGGCTTTGAGTTTCTGATTAGCGCTCCCGTGGGATTTACTTTGATCAGAGCTGTTGAACAAATTATTTTACTTATTAAATCGTAATATAGTTAATAAAAACCTAAACAACGTATACTGTCGTTGCAACCGTAGTCGTAGATCGAATGCTGACTATTTTTTGGAGGGCAGAATCTTGGTTTGTTTCCATTTTATTTAATTCTCTTTAGAATTTTTTTCAAATCAATCCCTGTTTTTTGACTCTTGCATTGAACAATTCAGGGTTCTTATAGCCAAATTGCACGCTTCTTACCATACTAATAAGTAATGGTTAATGAGCAGTTTATAATTAAGTAAATACTATTTTCCAAGTATTTGATAGGATAATGGATATACCTAGCGCAAAGCATAAACTAAGTTTCATGGAATTTGTACCATTTTTCTATTTCTCTTCCTGAAAGTGTTATACGAATGAGTGAATCAGAGAGTTTTGATACCTACCACACAAAAGTAGCTCAGACTTAGATTTTCAAAAATTACGTAGGATAGAAAAACCGATTTGCATTCAAGAACCACTCACATCACGAGAGAATAAAAAATGACGCTATGCCATATTGAAACGAGCTCACCTGACCACATGGCAAGAAAAGGGGCGATCCAAGACCTCAGTTTACATCACTCAATCAAAAACACCTTTATGAAGCTGTTTAAAGAAAGAACGAGAAATCTTCACAAGCCTTCATTATATTTTGCAGTTTTCGTGGTGGTGTGCATCTTGCGAGGAAGATGGCGGACGCACCGACGTCGCTGGGCGTCGAAACGTTCCGCTCCCGACGTCACGCCTTTCACGTCGCAAGGCCTGCAGGGACAGCCTAACTTCCTGAGAGACGTCCATGACGCACGCGCGTCGTTCTCGACGCACACGGGCACCGAAGATGACATACCCGACACCAAATCAGGTAGTTAACATTCGTAAAATTTAATGAATTGTCATTGTTGCCTTCATCCGCAGAGGCTGGGGATGATCAAGTTTTTGTTTCGGAATTATCTCTGCTTTCAGCATTGTATGCGTGAATTTATTTTGCATTTCTGGTTACTCAAAATTTTCCTGCTGAGCAGCTCATGCCTTGATTTTGTGACGAATGCACACCGAATTGAAAATATTAATAATAGAATAATTTAATCTTTGCAAAACTACAACTATTTTCAATCGCAGAATAAATGTTGAAACATTTTCTGTTGGCAAATAATAAAGGCTAATCAAACCAGTTTTTAATTTTTCTCTAGTATTATTCATACGGAAAATAATTTCTTTGAAGTTTTACTTTATTTTTCTACTTGTATTTTTTGAAAAGAGTCATTTTTGTTTTTTTACGAGAATCACTTACAGAAATTTAGTGATCTATACACGTAAAATAAACTTCTGAAATTCAATACAAACTAGCATGAATCATGCGGCAATTAATGCTTCAGAGTTTACTTCTTCTTTTTACTCTTCAGTAATACGTTTTCAAGGTGAAATATCGTCAGTTCATCGCTATTTGATCTTCATGAAAGAGTTATTTATTTAGACATTCAATTCATATTTCAGAATATCTGTACATTTCATATCTGAAATGAGTATTGTACATTCATCAGTTAAACAATTATTTTCAATCAATAATTCTAAATTTCAAAATACGAAAGATCTAAAATTGTTATCATCGATGAATTAAAGATTTCACAAAGTCAATAATTCGAAGATTTTCCCTATTCCCATTGTCAACTAAACTCACGTTGCAAATAAAACGAATCATTCAGTACAGCATGAACGCTGCAGCAAATAATTGATGAGTAAAACAAGAAAGCTTTCTTCTCGAAATCACCGAACTAACAAAGAAGAAAATATTTCTTGGCCAGTTATTCTTCCCTCAGGTGTCTGTATTTCAATTCTAATAACAAACACACATCTCTGTAGAACGTTTGGGCATATTTCGTAAGAGTTGAATACATTAAGCTAATTCCTTGCTCTGTCGAAAGGCTTTCAGAGTTGAGCAAATACGAACCAGCTCAAATGAACACATAGATTAAAACTTCCATTAATGATTTTAAGCTAAACTCCGTTCGGTGAGGGTATGATTCATTTAAAAAGTATTCAAGTCTGTTTCGAACTCAGTGGATTTAACGTTTGTGTTCGACAGGGAAAGCCCGAAGAAAAGAACTCCCTGGCTGGGTACGCAGCTGGAAAGGTAAACACTCGGCCCCACCCGACCCTTCGGTTTGCGGCGCAGAAACCGCGGCTCCATCACGCCGCACTGCACAAAGAACAGCAATATTTGCCAAGATCTCCTTGCCCTCCGCCGACAAGAACCGCCGACCAGGGAAAGGATCCGACAAGGATTCCTCATGTTACACGATCAACAGCGACGGCGTGGACACACAACAGCTTAAGGTTCATCTCCCTCACTGCGCTTTCTATTCCGAGCAAGCTCTCGCGGAACTCGGTTTGCCAGCGTCCGTCACTGCTGAAAGTATGAAAACTCCCCTCACAGACCTCGGAAAAGTACCTCGGAGCCCTAAGCAGCTCAGAACAGAAGAACAAACAAGCAGAGAAAAAACTAGCGCGAGCGGAAGCAATGAAAATAATAACTCGAAAAACGGAACCAAAACGCTCGAAGTCCAAAATTTAAGACACAAAAAAAGCGTGGAGTTGAAAAAAGATAAAGCGTGCGGGTGCCCAGTTCTGCCGTCGGTTGATGACCTCAGAAATTACGCGTACGAAGGTGAAGGAAGTTCCCCAGGATCTCTGTCGTCTTGTTGTTCAGGTGAATGTTTCCAAAATGTGTGAATTTTAATCGGGAAGTGTTTGGTTTACTGTGATTTTAGATCCACGTAAGTCTGCAGGGTGGGCTGTCAGGTAGGTTTAGAAAGATTCATATACATAGCACTTGGTAGCTCTAATTGTAGAAATGACCTACACAATACCTGAACAAAATATGTTGGTATTTTGCGCTGGAGGTAGAAAAACACTGCGTCTTTGTCACTAACTTTCCAGTTTCTCATTTTTACGGAAGCTTTTTTTGATCTTCTACTGCTACCGTTTATTCCTTTAGACACATTAGTTTTTTGCACTTTGAGTCACGCGCAGGCTTTATTCATTTCTACGAATCGTTTGATTGTAGTTACGCATAAATATGTGAGATTCATTAGACCATTGTAAGAGTGGGCATCAAGAGCGAAGGAGCTGAGTTTCTTTCGAAAAATAATACTGATTACGAAATGTAAAAAAAACAGTAACTGTTACGAATTTCAGAAAGCAAGTATTCCCTATAATGATACAACTAATATATCATCTAATCCATATTTGAGATAAGTAATAGGCAGTTGGAAGGACTTACTGTTCATCATAATCGTGAGCTGTTTGTTTTAAAATTTGTTCCACTGTTATCATATTTTTTCTTGAATTCGTTTCAGCTACTGAAATATAAATGAATATTTGAAAAGAAAAAATGTTCAGCTTCATATTACTAAACAAATAAACTAGAAAATATTGAAGCTTTTAGGTCATCTTCATCATTCGTTCGTACATCATGAAAACAAAAAATATATTTATAGTTTTGTTGTTTCAATTTTGTATATTCTGCGTGTTATCACTGCTTGAAATGAATTATAGTAAACATGCACTTGAATAATTGGTTATACGAAACCGAAAATAACTAAATTTAAAGTGTCAGTAAGTGAAGTTTCTATAACCTATAATTAAACAGACGAAAATTATCGTTGCCGATTCATTTGTTCCTCATGCAACTTCCCGCTATAGTAAATCATCAGTGGGAAAAAATCAATCTACTGAAAATTTGTCTTAATCCATTCAAAAAATTTACTTTGCTTACCTAACAAGTGCAAAGGTCAATTAAATCATTCAATCTAACCAGAATATCAAGTAGGGCAAATTTTGATGAGACCCTAAGTGTGTGGTCTTTATTTAAATCGTATACTACTTCGTTAAAATTTACTCCTGGAATACTGAGACAGACATTTTTAGGTTACTAGTCTAGTATTCGCGTTAGCCTGATTTCGGGGATTTTCGCTTACTGCGTTTTTGGAGTTTGTTTTAACGAGACCGCATAGTAAAACAGCCCGTTTGTTTACCCAGGCCCAGATCCCTCCTCGACCAGATCCTCAGCCTTTATGAGCGGGTTCCAGGAAGTCGCTGTGCTTCTCAACTGCCTCGGTAATACATCCATCGATTCCAACAACGAGGGAAGGAAGCCTACTACAGCTCAGAGGAACAATTCTTCTGATGCAGTTGCTGGGAAAACATTGGTAGTAGGCAGCTCCATCGGGAGCATCCTCGAGGCTGAAAGTCGTTTGATGGAAAAAGCGCTGTCGTGTCCAAAAACAGAGAAAGACTTCTTTGAGAGCGGCAGTAAAAATTCTTACAAATCAGAGACTTCAGGGCTGAAGAAACCATTGACGGAGAACGTGCTTTTATCACCTTTTAGAGTCCCTACAAAATTTAAAACGCATTTCTCATCTTCAAATGTTGACAAAGAAGTCTTTCACGAGCAAGAAATCGATTTGACGCAGTTGACATTGCCTGAAGTGTTGTCTAGATGTCCAATTGGTATCTCTAATGCTTCTTATTTTACGCTACCACGCCAAAAAACGCCTACAGCTTCTACTACAGAACACGACTTATCACATAGTTTCCTAAACGAGCCGAATACATCGCATCACTTATCCTTACGGAGACCCCACACCGCAAAACCTCAGGTCTCTGACAACCACTTCGGTCACTTCGGCTCCTCTGAGGTGTTGTCTCCGAACAGTTCGATAGCAAAGAATTTAAAGCTTTCGGAACATCGAGGGTCGCAGGTCCACAAAAACGCTTTTTCAAGTCCTCCCGTCGCTCCCTTACCTCCTCCTTTGTACCGTGATCCCTCGGTCGATGGACAAAATTAGAGACGTAAAAATAAAACTGACTAGCTAATTTCACAGCAACATTGCCTAGGACACATCGCTGATACGTAATCTTTAATTCCCATAGCGAATTTTTCAGAACACTCCAGCCAAGCAATATCACAGCCAAAAATCCAATCCTGACTGACAGACATATACCTACAATGCTGTTTGAAATGGTTTAACTCTACCTATTTTTGTATGAATGTTGTAGAAATGGTCATGTTCTCTAGTGCTTGAAAGTTTATGTTCCACCCTACTTCTTCATGAGTGATGTTCAACTAATAGTCTCTTCATTTCTCTCCGTATGAATTTGTGATTATAACTCCGACCGAAATATTGAGCAGGTCAGACGAAAATCCTTTTCAAAAATAACCTTAAGAGGTTTTATTTCAAATAGAATTTGTGCCCCCGATAAATTCGTAAAATTCACTGCCGAGTGGCTGCTTCTTCCTCATTCTGATGTCAGTGATAACCTGATGCCAGAGCCAGTCCAATGACGGTGGAAAGAAATTTCAGACTTCAACGAATTAAAACAAAATGGACTTGAGTCTATGAAATTTTACTACGTTTTCACACTATAGCATAATTTTATGTACTCTTATTTAAATATACACTTAATTTTATGAAGTTTTCACACTGGAGCATTATTAGATGTACTTTAATAGATGAATGTTGTCAAATTATTGCGATGTTACCTCTAAGGCAAATTTGGAGAGAGAGATTTTTTGTATCTTTGTTATTACTTTACACTACGTGATGAATGTCAACGAAATATATTGAAAAACACCTCCGCGCTATTTTTACCCTTGTTACATATTTCATTGTCTGGACTGAGGTGAGGATTTCGGTAGTTGGCAGATGTTCTCCTGACGAGGTGCCCAAAGTCTCGGTTGTCGTCAAATTATGGAAGTTCAGGGTATCATCACATCCTAAGTAATTCAGAGTATCATCATATCGTAGGTAATTCAGAGTATCATCATATCGTAGGTAATTCAGAGTATCATCATATCGTAGGTAATTCAGAGTATCATCATATCGTAGGTAATTCAGAGTATCATCATATCGTAGGTAATTCAGAGTATCATCATATCTTAGGTAGAACACTGAGGTAATCTGTTAAGAGATCTTGGTGGGAGACATTTTGAATTTGAGAGAGAAAACATTTTCCGTTCTTAATTTATTTATTTCGTTCCCATCCCAACGAGAGCTGCCATCTGTTCGTCCACACGAAACAGGTCGCTCTTGTTTGTTACCTGCCAGCAGAGTTTGAAATTCCATTTTATGATTTTTCATGAAAGAATCGTTCCGATGAAAATCGTTCATCCAGCTTATAATGTAGCTAGCCCAATCAAAACAACTTTGTGGAAAATTTGCTATGAATTAAATTAAGGAAATTAAATTACATACATAGTACTAACAGAAAAAAATGAAGAAACTTGAAAAACTTTTTTCTAATTAAAATGAATCATTGTGTAAAGTAAGTAATTTTAATGAATTTATAGTAGGTTTATTCAACCTGCTTTTATTTCCACAATTTTCTCTGTAAAGAAAACGTTAATCTTCTGACAGTCAAAATTCGCTCATTGCTCTTAATTTATTTCATTTTAAATCACGTATAAGTACAAACCCCAAAAATTACTCGTACTGCAATCAAAAAAACATGAAAACATATGTCCATGTTTCACTGCACCCTGTCCCTTTCATTTTCAGTGCTTCCTTCATCAGATTTTTTCGATTTATAGTTAAAGGTAGATACATGGTCAGATCGTTTTGTTGTGAAAGCCAAAACTTTTAAAGATCTATTGTTCTTGCAATCGTTTTCTTAATTACACTATTGTGTTGCAGAGCCGCTACAAACATCATTGTATCCACGCTCAGTGACCAACGAAGCTAGGTGGAAAGATGAGCTGTACTGCAACTTATAGATGCGAACTTGTCTCTTTATCACAAAAAATCTTCTTCCAGTATTGCTTACAAACCATGTGAGCTAACAGCAAACTCAAAGCATTCTCATTTAATAAAATACTTCTATTCCAGCGTTTATTTTCTTAAGTTACTAGATGATATCAAGTTGCGTTCTAAGTGATCGCAGTGTTAAATTTATTTTCATCGAATCCATTCTGTTCTTTGGCGATACTTGCTCGTGTAATTTCGTGAACAAATAATGAAATGAGCCTCACTGCCCACATTTCAGAGATCATGTGTCTGTTTACAACTCGCCTGTACAACACAACTTATCAGCGATAACATTCCCATTTGAGGACAATTTAAAACATATTTGCCCCCTGTATTTCATAAATTTACTAGTTTCGTATCGGAACCGTGTTCTACTTACAAACTGAAATAATACGTAGGCGTAGCAATAAATCTTCTATAATTACAGTTTCACCTGCCTAATTAAATAGGAAGAGTTCTTAAGTCCCATAGCAAAGGATGTCTGTGTTTGAAGGGATTTACCCGTCAAATAAATCGTATAAAATAAAACAAACAAGTCTCGTAAATGCTCATAATTTAAGCGTCCCTGAGCGATAATGTTTTTATTCAGAGCCAGGCTGGATCACCGGTTGTCCAGGTTTGCACAAGGAGCCCTAGAATCATTTAAATTCTATTTGAGGAGCCTTAGAAGCAGCAGTCAGTTTACAGTTGTCGGCTTCAAACGCACAGACGCTGCTAACGAAGTTTAGTTTACAGACCCACAGGCAAGCGAGCTGAGCAGAGAAGCATGGGAGTTATCCCTCATAGATCCATGCTATCGTGCTGTAGAACCCAATAGGCTGTATATCAGCAAAAATTGCGGAAGGTCGGGGTTTAAACGCATCCAGATATGTATAGATCTTCCAAATACCAATAAATATTGCAAAAAAGTAGGAGTCGAAGAAATGAACTTGGGCAGTGACAAAAGGATATGCACACGTGCTCAAGCAAAACATCCACTCGATGCGAAAAGGTGCATTTTTCATATAAAAACAAAGACGAATCTACGTAGAACTACTAGTGGTACCATTTTTCTGGTATGAATAATGCTTAACGTTACTGTGACGACCAATGAATCTGACGGAGGCTGTCATGGTAAATTATACTGTGCAAATAATGGATATACTCATACACATACGGTTCAGAATGCGAATATCGCAATAGAAGAAATAGACACCGGAGCATGAGACAGATATCCAAATACGGAGGTCCAAACAAGCAGCAAAGCCCCATTCAGGCCAGCCTGGCCATCGCAAGATCTTCAAAGTCAGTTCAAGACTCAAGCTCAAAGGCAAAGCATGATCGAGGAAGATAGAGAGATCAATTTAGAATTAATCCGAGCTCGTAACTGGTTCCGGAACTTCCACATCTAATGTCTTTTGGATCCCCTGCACCTCATTCTAGGAAGTCAAGCTGCAGCGATTACTACCTCGAGATTAGATGGTAACTTTAGCTATCTGAAAATCAAACCGATCAGATGGGAAAACCTCAATATTTCTCAGCAATTTTCGTTCAAATAAACTATCATCTAAAGTCAGAATTGCAGCTTTGCGGGGCATAAAACTTTGTAGAGTTTACGCGTGAGCAAATTCGTTGTTTATTGAACCTAGACTTTTCGATAAAATTTGTCTTGGCTTCTGAACCGAAGAATTGACCTGAATTTTATGAAAAATTTTACCTATAACATCGAAGTTTTCATAAGTAGGGAGATGTTTGATATCAATTAAAAAAAAAAAGAGGATAAAAAGCGTGCAGTTACGTAATTATGTTCTACCCAGATGGCCTTGCAAGCGAGTGAAGTTGGAGAAACTGAAGACATCGTGCAAGAATGTAAAGTAATTGAAGGTAAATGTAATTAGGATCATCTTAAAACCTTTGGAATCGAAGATGCACCATATTTGTAGTTATGATGACGTAAAACTTTTTGCAAAACTGAAATGCGGCTCGAGCGCCCAGACCAATTTCGTAAGTGACTGAAAGACCTCGCGACGAGATACTACACACGTAAAAAAACCTTCAGCAAAAGTTACACCGATCAATTCTTGATTTCAAATGCCATCTCTGCTATACAACGCGATGCACGACAAAATATTTATGGATGAGGTTCTGCAGCCAGGCTTCTAGTGGGTCGAATGCTTGCTGTGAGACAAGTGTAAAATTAAAAATTTGAAAACGAAGAAAACGAAGTGTAAGATTATCTGAGAAAATCCTACCCACTTGTGCTTTGGAGACGCGTCCGTCGGCTTGTCAATTACCAGACGATTTCTTCAGAGTGCACAGGACTGAGCACAATAATTTCCACAGCCTGGAATTTTAGTTGATCCTGGAGTCATAATATATCTTCTAATTCAAACCTAAACTTATACGTATGAAAATTAGTCCCAGTTTTACTCAGATGGTAATTATTGGAATGAAGCATTATATTAATTAAATAGTTAAGGCTAATTTTGACCGTGAATGTTTTAGTTCTCATATGATGTCACTTAACTTTAAGATCGACTGTTTTCTTTCACGTAAAGTAGAGCATGGTCGTAATTTGCTTATATTTTTTTCGTACTTGACATGTGAATTACAAAGTGCAACAACACTCTTCAATTCACCGTGTTGAATGCAACACTCAAATTGAGGTATAACTTCATAAAACTTATTGTTAGGAATGATAATTTTCGATCCAGGACTCTTTTCGTTTCTCAGAAGCTACGAAGCTAGAATTTATGATGCTCGATTTACCACCAAAACTAATGAGTGCGAGCCACAGAGTTCACGTGTTACTTGAGCTGCCTCACTCACTGGACCACAATCTTTAATGCGACCTGAATTTAAAAGTCCCAAGTTCTTTTTCTCAACGCAAACATTTCTATAAAAATACAATAACATTTGTACACCGAATAAAATTGAATTCATTCCTCTAAAAATATGTATTTTTAGTTTAGACGTGAGGAATTATTAAGCCACCGTAGATATTAAGAGTAGTTCGCAGCCTTGAGGTTTACGGCGCATTGTTTTTTATTTTTCGGCTCTTGAACTCCATTTGCGTTCTTCCTGTCTAACTCAATCTCAAAGTCAAAAAATTATTCACCGAAGTTTGAGCATCCACTTTTACAAACATCAGGACAAACACGGAGTTACAAAACCCAGATGTACTCACCGGACCATTAGCCTTTGGTTACTTTCGTTCTGCATACCTGCAACTCCGTATGTTATTTGTAACACTGCTGACAAATGATGTAAAACATCCGATTTACCCTTTCACATACACAGAAAGTCACTGACGGCGATGTGCCTCTCTTTTAACTTTGGTGCACCTATAACTTCTGTTTCATTAATACTTGAAACACATCTTTCATTCCCTCATTTCTCCTGGACGAAAAATTTTTGCTTGTACTATAATAAGATAAAATTATTGAGTCCTGTTTATACCTTACGTTTCGTTTTTGAAGATCACTCGTTTGACTCAAAACGAACCTAAGCTAAGGAGTAATGCTGCGTTTAGCGTTCAGTTTGTTTAAAATACCAGATCGTTATGAGTGAATTAGGGGAAAAATTCCTTTTCTGTCGCATTTGAATTTCAATTTTAATTTGGAGGCATTTCATCACGTCCCACGCTATCAGTGTAACTTAATTTTATCCGCATTCATTTATTTAAAGTCATGAACACCTTTTGTAATGTACATGTTCGACGCATGTCAACACTTCCATTAGGTTTTGAACACATCGGATTTCCATGACGCCAGTAAATGCCGTTTGATCATTATGTGAGAGATGCGCCGTGCCACGCTATTAGCTGCTGCAGAAATCGTTCTATCATGGGAATGGGATCTGACAGAGGCTGGAAAAAGAGTTATCACGAAGATGACTAAAGGAACCTCTCCCAAGTTGATAGCCAATTTTCATCGGGCGTCATCCCGACAGAGCAGAGAGATGTTTAGCCCATCCCTCAACGGGGAAGACACGGTCGAATGTTGGTGTTTTGAAGGCTGTCTCTGACCGGGATCTACGCAGCATTAAGAGGCAACTCACCGGAAAACTTGGTCTTGAATGCAAAGCACTTTTTGAGCTGACCAATGTCCTACCTGTTTCACAATTTACGAGAGGCAATTACTCAGGAGTTTTGTTAGACATAAGTTAAACAACAGGACTTGAATGGAAAAAAACTTTATTATTCCCCCTCGGTAGCTACTTGATGCTTAGTTAAAATAATGAAATGAGGCCAATGAGTTCGTATTCGAAGACGGTCATCTAACATAACTGCAAAAAAACAAGCCGTATAAGTTTTCGTTGAGAACTTGTGAGAGGTTCTGAAGGACAGTTACAAGGATGGTTGGCGATACACTTCAAAAGAATATTTATGAAGAGCCATTCAAGTGCCTGCTAGCAATGTGTCTCGTGTTGTAGTTCGAAAATTAATTGAGTCTGTTCTTGATCGAGTACTAAAAGTTCTTAAGGCATGTGGTGCTACGAATAAATACGCGTCTAGCTACGCTACAAATTTTGCTAATGAAAAGGGAAAATGCAACGACTTGTTCGCCGTACTGAGCATTTATTAAAAGCGTAGGATAAATTTTAATTCATGGGTAATAATTATTTTTAACACTAAAATGAAGTAAAAGTTTAGCCTCTAGTTAGGTAAAAGTTGGCTCTAGGAAGACGAGCATAACGCATTAAAGTTATACAAATTTATTTATTAAAGTTTAGTAACGCTTGTGGCCCGCAACTAAAAATGCATCCAAAGACCGAAATTGACATACGCTGAAACCAGCGGCACTTAAGGATGGGTTACATCTGAGTAAGAGGCAGCCCGAGGATCCAGCCTCTAACGAGACGTTATTTCATTAATCTTAATATTAAATGCAGCTCCGGCCGAAGCAACCGCCAACCTTAACATAAAGTTTTAAGAAATCGTAAGTAATAGTTTTTAAGCGATTAAATGCAGTTGCTCTTCTAACACTGTTGAGTCGGCCGAAAGCTGAGCCCCTTGCGCTCTACAGGTACTAAAATCTCAGATTTTGAGCAGCGGACTCTTAAATAAATGAACAGGAGATGCCCGTGGTGGCACACAGAGTTGGGACAGCAGAAGTAATGGGCGGTTAATATTCAGTTATAAACTCTAAACTAACGAAAATCATATTCTAAACAAATTGTGCAAGCCTATGATAGGAAAGCTCAAACTACTCTAAGATCAAGAAAGATCCGCAAATAAATATGAATTATAACGGCAAGTATGTGATCAAGAACATAACCAAGATTGTGCAAATTAAGAAGCGTAGAAGTCAAAGACTCCACTCCTCAGCAGACACAGCGCGGCCACGTCGCAAGAACGAGACGCGCACGACGCTCAGCGGAGGCAGGGCAACGAAGGTACAATGGTCAGATCAGGAATATGTACTGACCAAAAAGAAATTAAAGGCTTCCGTTAAAACCTTGCTTAACGCTATAGTCGATACTATTGATCATTTACTAACTCATATATCTCAAGTGTAAAAATAAACTCTCACCTTAAGAAATTACATCCCAAGTGATATGCTAGGTACATCTTCCAGGATAAATAAAAATCAGACAAAGATAGTCAAGAAAAGTGCTCCCTAAATTAGGTAGGTAATTAGGTGTATAACTTTAGGCAATCTTTGCTGAAATTAGAGTGGCCTATAGCTAAAGCAGATCGTAGACATCTACTGTAAGGGACAGCTAGTAGGCCATAAAGTTAAGGACGATACTCGTCAAGTAAGTAAGGTATTTAATTATGCGCTTGTCTTCTCAGACTCGCGCGGATCTAAAGTGGGAGAGCACTCAAGACGAATTCAAAACCAAACATGAAAATTGAAAGAAATACACATACACCATTTATACACAAATAAAAATAGAAACATGTAACAAAAACAAATTAAGAGGAAGCCCCGTCAGATTACGCCTGCGCTCTCCAGCGCCACCATCCGAAGATGACAACACCGCCGGTACGCTGCGCTGCAAAACTCAAGTTCCCGATCGCGGCCGACAGCACTTCTCGGCCTTCAACTTTTCATCATAAAATTAAGTTTTAATATTAATACGGCGCTCAAGACCAATAGTTAAGTAATAATGACCTCCAGAACATCAGTATGAGGAGTCACCCATAACCAGGTGCGAAAGTATTCGAAGTCTCCCGTCTTACTTGTTACACAGGATCGCAACCATGGGAAAATTATGCAAATCAAACACAAAGTAATGCTACAGAGTGATCACTCAAACAAAAAAAAAAGGATTCACAAAGATTCGGCCATAGTTAATAGCTCTAAATATCATAGTATATCTAAATTACAGTAGACGTAACCACAAGGAACTTGTACATCCGCCATCTGTCCACGTACTGCTCGTCCCTGCTCCCGCCACCCCTGCCACTTCTGTTTCTGCCTATTTCAGCTAGGCGGCAGTTAAATATATGCTTATAACTTACTTTCAGATCAACCTTCAAGTGCTTCCGGAAAACTCGTGGAAAATTCTTCACAATGGCTCTTTTTTACAATAAAAGGTAATTGTTTTGTGTGTTGTATGATGAACCATAACTTGTTGAGGTTTTTAAGTATGATTTAATTATGTGTAATTAATATTAGCTTCATCCCATACTGACTTCTATTGAAAATCGATTATTTTCCTCGTGAACTCTGATGTAGTGGGACGGCTCGGTCTCCCATGTGTTGATCAAACTGCAATTTCGGGTCGCGATGGATCCAGATGAATTGAAAACCTGGCGGAAGTTTTGAAATGCATTGAAAATGTTCTTTACGAGAGGTATTCATGACTTGAAAATAGCTGAATCCTTAGAAAGCTAAGACATGCCGGTAACGAAGTATGATTAATTTTATTAGTGATGTATTAAATCAGAAAGCGAATAAACTGGGGGCAAGTGAATCTGGAAATATAAATATTGTCCTTAATTTCACTTCAAGTAATATCTGTCTATGTTCGGCATAAATTTCTCGATTATTTTCATTTCAAGGAACATCTGTCTAGGTCTGGTGTAAATTTCTCCCTTAGTTTCATTTCAAGTAATCTCTGTCTAGGTCTGGTGTAAATTTCTCCCTTAGTTTCATTTCAAGTAATCTCTGTCTAGGTCTGGTGTAAATTTCTCCCTTAGTTTCATTTCAAGTAATCTCTGTCTAGGTCTGGTGTAAATTTCTCCCTTAGTTTCATTTCAAGTAATCTCTGTCTAGGTCTGGAGTAAATTTCTCCCTTAGTTTCATTTCAAGTAATCTCTGTCTAGGTCTTTTGTAAATTTCTCCCTTAGTTTCATTTCATGTAATCTCTGTCTAGGTCTTTTGTAAATTTCTCCCTTAGTTTCATTTCAAGTAATCTCTGTCTAGGTCTGGAGTAAATTTCTCCCTTAGTTTCATTTCAAGTAATCTCTGTCTAGGTCTGGAGTAAATTTCTCCCTTGTTTCATTTCAAATAATATATGTCTAGGTCTGGTGTAAATTTCTCCCTTAGTTTCATTTCACGTAATATCTGTCTAGGTCTGATGTCACGCAATATCGTCAGCGTCTCGAGATCACAAGATGGTTGTCTCGATCTGGCATCCAGCAATACCCTCCTGCGCTGGCTCTGTTGAATGGAAGACTGCAGTGAAATGCGAGAAACATGAAGTCATGGTCACCATTTGGTTACTATTATGGTATAGTTACTGTTGGTAAATGTATATATATACTATTTTCAAGGTTGAAAATATTGAACAATTCAAAAATTGATAATACTCGAAGACAGAAAACACGTTGTTGAGATTTGCTAATGAGACCAACGTACTAGGAAGCTCATACTATGAAGTTCTGGTTGAAGCATCTGGTGATTCTTTTCATGAATCAGTGTACAAACAAAAGAAACAATTAATTATAACTGTGATGCTTCAAAGGTTTAAGAAGAAGATGCCATTAGTACGTTAATGGATATGATGTATACTCGTAAAATGTACAGCAATTAGACTCCTTTCATTCAGAAGTTCTTAGAGTCAAATAAATAACTATTTCCACACTATGTCAATAGATGAATAATCAAGAAGTTTCCAAACCCAATTGCAATAGAAATTATAGTGCTGGTGCAAATAATCATCTCAAAATACTTTACGAAAATCGAATACATTCATATCATAAATAAATGAAAGAATCGTTATGAATATCAAAAACACTTCTGCTAAGCCAAAAGATGGTAGCTCTAAACTCAAAATTTTTGTCTTCTATCGAAATCGCAAAATAAGTGACCTCCTTGACAGAAAGTTTCTATCTCAAGGAGCAATGAGTGAGCTAAACAGAGTCAATGTAATTTATTATCTAGAGCAACTTAATTGTGCGAGAGAAGAATGCATGTCTCTTGATGAAAGTTACATTTGCATGACTTGAATTACTCCTCAACAACGACGAAGTGCTCATAAATATCACAAGTCAATTTTCAATCATTTTCATTTGTACCATGATTCAAAACCTTCCAATGGGGATGGTTTTTTTAATATCATAATTTTGTGAACTGAGCTTAGAAAATAAACGATCATCAATATCAAAATATAACCATAGACTTATTGAAAACGTTAATGATGTTTTGATCCGAACTGTTTAAGAGATATATTGCTTAAATATTTGGAGAGCTATCCCACTACTATACTTTATTTCAATTCATTTTTTAAGAATGTATCTTGTTTAACGTCCCATGAGTACTTTCTACGCAAATTCTAGAAATGTTCAAATTTATTTATAAAGTGTTTCCACGTTTTGAAATGAAACAAAAAATATTTTCTTAAGTTATTTCAGCATGGCAATTTTTAAACAATTTAAACAATTTATTTACCACAGGAGATACAGAGGTAGAATGTTTCTTAAGTCTAGTACAAAGGGCAAGTTTGAATATAGCTAACTGTGGGCCCGAATAAGTTCAGCGACTTCTGGGGCATCCTGCATCGATGACAATTCTGGGGCATCGATGACAATGATGTTTGTCATCGAAATGCCGCTTCATGATATATCTGACTTAGTTTCAAAAGAAATGGTTAATGACCTGAGAAGGATTTTCTCTCCCTGTGATCTCCAACGACGGATATGATTGTTTTGTGTCCGCATCTGAAGCACTGATGTTGGGAAGTTCGAAAAGCAGCGAAGCCTGTGTCATAGATACGATCGTCACACTCATTTACCTGGTCAAGTTACCACAGAGTATTGCTATTTTATGTTGACAAACTCACTGAATGTTACGCGCGCTTTATCTTCCATTAATGAGTACCGCGATTTTTGGTAGGCCTCGGATACTTATTTCTAAACAATGATCATGAACGAAGATGTCAGGGCGTTATCCTCTTGAATAAGCTTTATGTTCGTTTTACTAACACCATGAGCATTCGTTCTTGTTTTAACATTTGGATTCATAGTCATAGTAGCAGTCATGAGTGTATTTGTATACTTTAAGGGTACTTCAAAAATTTTCGAACAATCTTTTACCCAATGCTCTCGCAGATTAAGTTAGCATTATCTACTCGATGGAGGAGTTTTCAAAAGAGTTCAATTTAAAAGTTGCAGAGACTTGAAATTTTGCGGCGGACCGATCTCTTGGCCACCCAAGCCAACCTCTAACACGTCCTGACATGACGCCCATAGACTCCTATCTCTGGAACACCTGCAGAGTTTGCACAGTGTCATGACATCGGCAGAAGAACTTACCTGCAGGATTAGTGAAGCCTGAGCGTGCAAGGATTGCAGCAACTCATGGTGACTTCACAAGGGTCCAGTAGTCATTCCACTGGAGCATGTATCATAGAATTTAGGCGGATTTTTTGACTTCCTATTGAGACTACTACCCCAACAGTGAACTATGGGATCCTATAAAGTAAACCTATTCGGAATATAATTATTTATATACCCATCAGCACGCTCTTATTAAAAACCCTAGCAGATTTTAACTAAGGATTTTTCAATACTCTGTCATAGAGTAAATTATGCTCATTCAATCTGTAGGAATATTAGGTTGAAGTTTGTTCGAAGAAGCTTGAAACACCGTGTATAAGGTTTTTTTTTCTTCAAACTAATGAATATTTACTTCACGGACATCTAGAATGGATTATGAACGTAATTGTGATACAAGTTCTATCATCACCGGGGATACAAAAATAGTATTCAAATGGTCATTATTATGAGGATGAATGTATTTCTTTGGTGGCTACATCTGAATGATTGAACTACCAAAAATTCGGGAGGTAGTGAAGCTTGTCTCGCCTATACTCTGAAAGCGGTCATCATATACGATCAGATGTCTAAGTATTTCGATTTTCAAGTAGTCTTATACAATCACAAATTTAAATATTCACTTTCGTATTTTATTCAAACGCCGTTGTTCTTGACGGCCTGTGCACTCTGGATGCAAAAAAATTAGGGATTTAAAAACATCTCAACTCAAAAAAAGTTCTAAAACTGTGAGTCCAAAATAATCTTCAGAAAGGGTTGAAAAAATACGTACACACATTATCGAAAATTGTAAATTATCAACGAACGATGCCTTTCAAAATCGTTTTCCATGCGTGATTCTCTTAACATTTGAGACCCTCATTTCTGCTTTAGGAATTCTAACCCTTTGCATCCTTGTCCCTCTACCAGAGCTGCTTTCGATATTAGTATTTAAAATTTAGCTTTACAATTGAATGATTTACAAATTTGAACCCCATGAGTTACGTCTACCTGACCATTGATTATTTTCTCAATCGATAGAAATTATCGTTTGTGCTGAAGTTTACATTTTATCACATCTACGACAGTATCACACTTACGACTGTATCACATTTACTGCCCGGCTGGAAATGAAACACCGAAAAGTTCTCCTCAGTACCGGATCTCCGCAACACTCGCCATGGTGATGACCCATCACGTGTTGAGCCCTAAATAAAATGAATACCAACTGCCTAGTTATGAATTAAATTGAAATCTTCAAAATTTAACTATGACGTTTGTAGTTCGTTGCATTGAAAATGTTTCAAACGTGTCATAACTTAGAGTTAACGAGAGATATTTTAACTGGATATCATTGCCACCACACAACAGTTCCGCATAGAACCACCAGCTCTGTAGCTGCGGAAGTCTTGCTCTCATGCGCTGGTCCAGAGATCTCATTAACTTCTCGATTAACTTCATTACTGAGGAATTTGGCAGGAGTCAAGCTTGCTTTAGCAGCTTCTACGTGATCATTTTAACCCTGAGCTCAGCTCACATTACCCCTCCCGCAGCCAACGCTCAGATAACCCTGCGGTAATTCCATTCTAATAATGCATAGAGTGCCTTGTTTGTGGTGTGAGCGGTGCATCGCGGTTTCTTGCTTGTTAAGTGGACGCAAGGATTAATTGCCTCATCAAGTCAGCAAATCTCTTAAGTATGTATAGCTAGTTAAATACAGGTATTTTAGAAATAAAATGGAATGCATTAGCTATGTTTTGATTTGAAATGCGAATATTTTGTGATACTGACGTTCATGTGGAGAGTTACTGTTGCAACAGCCAACAATATCGCACGTTCCAGAAATAATGACTCATGCGTCAGAGCATTTTTCTATAAAGTCTACGGATTATCATTTCAGATTTCATTTCTCAACAATTTGAGTTTCGTTCAAGGAAAAGCAGCAAGAGAACAGCGAAGATGTTGTATAAATGCACACACACGCACAAAATTTATTTAAACTTGATTAACATACATAAATGATGTGGCAATCAATTCTTGTATGTCGATTCCAAAGAAGGCTTCTGAGATCACACGCCCTTCCTCAGATCATACGCCCTACAATGCGAAGTGTCCGAGACGAAAACGACAGAGCGGGCAACGTCCACTCGGGCACTCGTTTTCTGTGTATTTCTTCTCATCTGTGTAAGTTACGGTGAAAGAAAACTGATTACATTAGAGGTGCATCACTGATTTTGATTGCCGGATATAAAATACCTTTGTTATTATAACATCATCAGGTTTCATCTTTATTTTAGATTGACTTCCTGATGGCATTTTACTTCTGCAAAAAAAAAACAGTACTGACACGTGCAAATAACGTGTAGTTCTGAATCGATTTTTAATTGCACTTTGCTTCTTCAAATAAACAATTCTGTTCGCAAATATGAAGCAGTAGTGAGTTATTTTCAGCAATTACGTTTTACTTCGCATGAAAACCGAAAATGATGTTTGCAAATGACATTAGGTTGTAAAACCATCATTTAATTCCGTTTTGCTGCTCGAAAGTTGCTCCTATGATGTCCGATTGAGAATTATTTGTTTATTGAATGGAACATAGCTGAAGGCTATTGAGTCCAAGTGAATAAAGGCAGCCATGATACTCCTTTAGGTTCATTTTGTGAATCACCGCCGGGAAGTTCTGCAGCAGAAACTGGAGCTGGGCTTTTCCACGCATCAGCGAAATTAATCAATAAATGGCTACACGCAGGCTTTTTTTAAATCTCATTGAAGTCTAAATAAAAGACCGGATTGCCCTTGAATCATTTAGATGCTCTCGTCAGTCAAGATACAATTTTAGATGGCGTCTGACGCTCCTTTCATCATAGAAATTCCCTATTCAAATCGTTCGTATGATATGTTTGGCGAATGAAGGTTTATTCATTCAACGCAATTGCTTTTAGATGCTCAGTGCAACATTTCTTGAATACAGCCTCTATTGATCGTATGATAAAGGACTGATTGAACGTACATTGTTGCGCTTCACAGTGACCTGGTACAATGTAATAAGTCAAAAACTTGAAGCGATTGTGTGACGTGTTGCAATGGAATAAGTTAAAAATTTGAAGCTATTCTAGCAATGTAAGTTTTAATATACTTTTTCGTACCTTTTCACTCGCCTAACTCTGCATTGCAAGTAGCCCTATCGGTAAATTTGTCCACAAAAAGTTGCAGTTGCCCCAATCGAGTATCACTAGACCGAGACACAAACTTCTGTCGAGAAGATGCAAGGACTCGCTCATACGTAAATTCTTTTTATTGGGGCCTCGAGTTTGCAGCATTTAGAGTCAATGAAAGGAACCACTTAACATAAGTGCAAATTTTCATTACGGATTAATTTTTTTTTTTTTGGTTTCTTGGTTCTGTTTTGAATTTCAAAACAAAACTTTGCTTGATCATCTTTGGGACACCAATTATTTTTTGGAACATCAACTCCACAAGAAACGTGAACGCATCGTGAAATAAAACTTCATTAAAGTAAAGTGCAGTAACTGTGTTGTGCACTTCCAGAATGAGGAGAAAGAAAGATAAATACACAACAGAAGCGCGTGGTTCACTCCTGTTATCCGCCACGGAGCGAGTTCGCTGCCGACTGAACAAGCACCAACGCTTGTCCGCCCGCGTTGTTCGGTCTGACTACGCCTGGAAATTGGCAACGTGGAGCGCAACTAAGGAAAATATCAGATTTAATTGAACTATAAAGTGGGAAACATTATCAGTTCACAAAATGATCTGCAAGGAGAACACAATGAATTCATGCACATTATCAATTTAGACGGAAACTATGAGAAGAAACTGAAACTATCAATTAGGAAAGAATCACCAATTTGTACGAAAACCTATCAATGCAAGGGAACCATCAGTTAGGTCAAATACTCTCGACTCACGATAAGAAAATTTTAAATAGAAAACATTTTCACAGTTGAAAATATATCAGCTGCACTAACTTACATTGAGGCCTTGAAGGCAAGTAGTGACAAACAGGACAGCTATGACACAGAACAAGGAACAACTGACCTACCTCGGCCCCTCAACTGACCTACCTCGGCCCCTCAACTGACCTACCTCGGCTCCTTAACTGACCTACCTCGGCCCCTCAATTGACCTACCTCGGCTCCTTAACTGACCTACCTCGGCCCCTCAACTGACCTACCTCGGCTCCTTAACTGACCTACCTCGGCCCCTCAACTGACCTACCTCGGCTCCTTAACTGACCTACCTCGGCCCCTCAAATAACAACACTGCAGCGCGGTATCCTCACGTAAGAAACTGCCCAACGGACGTAAGAAACTGTCCAGAAGAAATAATTACAAACCACGCTCCCTGGTACTCAGGGTCTAATCATTCCAAGCCTCAAAAGGTACGTTAGGTAATAGATCGGCGCAAACTAGCGGAAACGAGTGATAATGCCAAAGGACCATTGGAAATGACTATGCCGCACTGGTCCAAAGAGTGCTCCAGGAAATGATCAGGATGCTCTAACAGCGAGGAAATGTGCCCCTTGATTTACAGTAGGCGACGGTAGACATGCGGTTGGCAGGACCAGCCAGGAGCTGCGTCTGGTCAACGCGAGAACGCGAACTCAGTGTAGCTGAGGAGCGAGGTAACAGAGGGGCGAGGCAACAGAGGGGCGAGGCAACAGAGGGGCGAGGTAATAAAAGGACGAGTCAACAGAGGGGCGAGGTAACAGAGGGGCGAGGTAACAGAGGGGCGAGGCAACAGAGGGGCGAGGTAATAAAGGGACGAGGCAACAGAGGGGCGAGGTAAAAGAGGGGCGAGGCAACAGAGGGGCGAGGTAATAAAGGGACGAGGCAACAGAGGGGCGAGGTAACAGAGGGGCGAGGCAACAGGGGGGCGAGGTAATAAAGGGACCAGGCAACAGAGGGGCGAGGTAACAAAGGGGCGAGGTAACAGAGGGGCGAGGCAACAGAGGGGCGAGGCAACAGAGGGGCGAGGCAACAGAGGGGCGAGGTAATAAAGGGACGAGGCAACAGAGGGGCGAGGTAACAGAGGGGCGAGGTAACAGAGGGGCGAGGTAACAGAGGGGCGAGGCAACAGAGGGGCGAGGTAATAAAGGGACGAGGCAACAGAGGGGCGAGGCAACTGAGGGGCGAGGCAGCTGAGGGGCGAGGCAATAAAGGGACGAGGCAACTGAGGGACGAGGCAACTGAGGAGCGAGGCAACAGAGGGGCGAGGCAACTGAGGTGCGAGGCAACAGAGGGGCGAGGCAATAAAGGGACGAGGCAACTAAGGAGCAAGGCAGCTGAGGGGCGAGGCAATAAAGGGACGAGGCAACTGAGGGACGAGGCAACTGAGGAGCGAGGCAACAGAGGGGCGAGGCAACTGAGGTGCGAGGCAACAGAGGGGCGAGGCAATAAAGGGACGAGGTAACTGAGGGGCGAGGCAATAAAGGGACGAGGCAACAGAGGGGCGAGGCAATAAAGGGACGAGGCAACTGAGGGGCGAGGCAACTGAGGGGCGAGGCAATAAAGGGACGAGGCAAGAGAGGGGCGAGGCAACTGAGGTGCGAGGCAACAGAGGGGCGAGGCAATAAAAGGACGAGGCAAGAGAGGGGCGAGGCAACTGAGGGGCGAGGCAACTGAGGGGCGAGGCAATAAAGGGACGAGGCAAGAGAGGGGCGAGGCAACTGAGGGGCGAGGCAACTGAGGGGCGAGGCAATAAAGGGACGAGGCAAGAGAGGGGCGAGGCAGCTGAGGGGCGAGGCAATAAAAGGGACGAGGCAACTGAGGTGCGAGGCAACAGAGGGGCGAGGCAATAAAGGGACGAGGCAACAGAGGGGCGAGGCAATAAAGGGACGAGGCAACAGAGGGGCGAGGCAATAAAGGGACGAGGCAACAGAGGGGCGAGGCAATAAAGGGACGAGGCAACTGAGGGGCGAGGCAATAAAAGGGACGAGGCAACTGAGGTGCGAGGCAACAGAGGGGTGAGGCAATAAAGGGACGAGGTAACTAAGGGGTGAGGCAACTGAGGTGCGAGGCAACAGAGGGGCGAGGCAATAAAGGGACGAGGCAACTGAGGTGCGAGGCAACAGAGGGGCGAGGCAATAAAAGGGACGAGGCAACTGAGGTGCGAGGCAACAGAGGGGCGAGGCAATAAAGGGACGAGGTGACTGAGAAGTGAGGCAACTGAGGTGCGAGGCAACAGAGGGGCGAGGCAATAAAGGGACGAGGCAACTGAAGGGCGAGGCAATAAAGGGACGAGGCAACAGAGGGGCGAGGCAACTGAGGTGTGAGGCAACAGAGGGGCGAGGCAATAAAGGGACGAGGCAACTGAGGTGCGAGGCAACAGAGGGGCGAGGCAATAAAGGGACGAGGTAACTGAGGGGTGAGGCAACTGAGGGGCGAGGCAATAAAGGGACGAGGCAACTGAGGGACGAGGCAACTGAGGAGCGAGGCAACAGAGGGGCGAGGCAACTGAGGGGCGAGGCAACAGAGGGGCGAGGCAACTGAGGGGCGAGGCAACTGAGGGGCGAGGCAATAAAGGGACGAGGTAACTGAGGGGCGAGACAGCTGGGGGGCGAGGTAACTGAAGGGCGAGGCAGCTGAGGAGCGAGGCAGCTGAGGGGCGAGGTAACTGAGAGGCGAGGCAGCTGAGGGGCGAGGTAACTGAGAGGCGAGGCAGCTGAGGGGCGAGATAACTGAGAGGCGAGGCAGCTGAGGGGCGAGGTAACTGAGGGGCGAGGCAGCTGAGAGGTGAGGTAACTGAGGGGCGAGGCAGCTGAGGGGCGAGGTAACTGAGAGGCGAGGCAGCTGAGGGGCGAGGTAACTGAAGGGCGAGGCAGCTGAGGGGCGAGGTAACTGAGGGGCAAGACAGCTGAGGGGCGAGGCAGCTGAGGGGCGAGGCAGCTGAGGGGCGAGGTAACTGAGAGGCGAGGCAGCTGAGGGGCGAGGTAACTGAGAGGCGAGGCAGCTGAGGGGCGAGATAACTGAGAGGCGAGGCAGCTGAGGGGCGAGGTAACTGAGGGGCGAGGCAGCTGAGGGGTGAGGTAACTGAGGGGCGAGGCAGCTGAGGGGCGAGATAACTGAGAGGCGAGGCAGCTGAGGGGCGAGGTAACTGAGGGGCGAGGCAGCTGAGGGGTGAGGTAACTGAGGGGCGAGGCAGCTGAGGGGCGAGGTAACTGAAGGGCGAGGGAGCTGAGGGGCGAGGTAACTGAAGGGCGAGGCAGCTGAGGGGCGAGGTAACTGAGGGGCGAGGCAGCTGAGGGGCGAGGTAACTAAGAGGCGAGGCAGCTGAGAGGCGAGGTAACTGAAGGGCGAGGCAGCTGAGGGGCGAGGTAACTGAGGGGCGAGGCAGCTGAGGGGCGAGGTAACTGAGAGGCGAGGCAGCTGAGGGGCGAGGTAACTGAGGGGCGAGGCAGCTGAGGGGCGAGGTAACTGAGGGGCGAGGCAGCTGAGGGGCGAGGTAACTGAAAGGCGAGGCAGCTGAGGGGCGAGGTAACTGAGGGGCGAGGCAGCTGAGGGGCGAGGTAACTGAGAGGCGAGGCAGCTGAGGGGCGAGGTAACTTAGAAGCGAGGCAGCTGAGGGGCGAGGTAACTGAGAGGCGAGGCAGCTGAGGGGCGAGGTAACTGAAGGGCGAGGCAGCTGAGGGGCGAGGTAACTGAGGGGCGAGGCAGCTGAGGGGCGAGACAGCTGAGGGGCGAGGCAGCTGAGGGGCGAGGTAACTGAGAGGCGAGGCAGCTGAGGGGCGAGGTAACTTAGAAGCGAGGCAGCTGAGGGGCGAGGTAACTGAGAGGCGAGGCAGCTGAGGGGCGAGGTAACTGAAGGGCGAGGCAGCTGAGGGGCGAGGTAACTGAGGGGCGAGACAGCTGAGGGGCGAGACAGCTGAGGGGCGAGGCAGCTGAGGGGCGAGGTAACTGAGAGGCGAGGCAGCTGAGGGGCGAGGTAACTTAGAAGCGAGGCAGCTGAGGGGCGAGGTAACTGAGAGGCGAGGCAGCTGAGGGGCGAGGTAACTGAAGGGCGAGGCAGCTGAGGGGCGAGGTAACTGAGGGGCGAGACAGCTGAGGGGCGAGACAGCTGAGGGGCGAGGCAGCTGAGGGGCGAGGTAACTGAGGGGCGAGGCAGCTAAGGGGCGAGGTAACTGAGGGGTGAGGCAGCTGAGGGGCGAGGTAACTGAGGGGCGAGGCAGCTGAGAGGCGAGGTAACTGAGGGGCGAGGCAGCTGAGGGGCGAGGTAACTGAGGGGCGAGGCAGCTGAGAGGCGAGGTAACTGAGGGGCGAGGCAGCTGAGGGGCGAGGTAACTGAGGGGCGAGGCAGCTGAGGGGCGAGGTAACTGAGGGGCGAGGCAGCTAAGGGGCGAGGTAACTGAGGGGCGAGGCAGCTAAGGGGCGAGGCAGCTGAGGGGCGAGACAGCTGAGGGGCGAGGCAGCTGAGGGGCGAGACAGCTGAGGGGCGAGGCAGCTGAGGTCCGAGGTAACTGAGAGGCGAGGCAGCTAAGGGGCGAGGTAACTGAGAGGCGAGGCAGCTAAGGGGCGAGGCAGCTGAGGGGCGAGGTAACTGAGGGGCGAGGCAGCTGAGGGGCGAGGTAACTGAGAGGCGAGGCAGCTGAGGGGCGAGGTAACTTAGAGGCGAGGCAGCTGAGGGGCGAGGTAACTGAGAGGCGAGGCAGCTGAGGGGCGAGGTAACTGAGGGGCGAGGTAACTGAGAGGCGAGGCAGCTGAGGGGCGAGGTAACTGAAGGGCGAGGCAGCTGAGGGGCGAGGTAACTGAAGGGCGAGACAGCTGAGGGGCGAGGTAACTGAGGGGCGAGACAGCTGAGGGGCGAGACAGCTGAGGGGCGAGGTAACTGAGGGGCGAGACAGCTGAGGGGCGAGGCAGCTGAGGGGCGAGACAGCTGAGGGGCGAGGTAACTGAGGGGCGAGACAGCTGAGGGGCGAGGCAGCTGAGGGGCGAGACAGCTGAGGGGCGAGGTAACTGAGGGGCGAGACAGCTGAGGGGCGAGGCAGCTGAGGGGCGAGACAGCTGAGGGGCGAGGTAACTGAGGGGCGAGACAGCTGAGGGGCGAGGCAGCTGAGGGGCGAGGCAGCTGAGGGGCGAGGTAACTGAGGGGCGAGGTAACTGAGGGGCGAGACAGCTGAGGGGCGAGGCAGCTGAGGGGCGAGGCAGCTGAGGGGCGAGGTAACTGAGGGGCGAGGTAACTGAGGGGTGAGGCAGCTGAGGGGCGAGGTAACTGAGGGGCGAGGTAACTGAGGGGCGAGACAGCTGAGGGGCGAGGCAGCTGAGGGGCGAGGCAGCTGAGGGGCGAGGTAACTGAGGGGCGAGGTAACTGAGGGGCGAGGCAGCTGAGGGGCGAGGTAACTGAGGGGCGAGGTAACTGAGGGGCGAGACAGCTGAGGGGCGAGGCAGCTGAGGGGCGAGGCAGCTGAGGGGCAAGGTAACTGAGGGGCGAGGTAACTGAGGGGCGAGGCAGCTGAGGGGCGAGGTAACTGAGGGGCGAGGTAACTGAGGGGCGAGGCAGCTGAGGGGCGAGGCAGCTGAGGGGCGAGGTAACTGAGGGGCGAGGCAGCTGAGGGGCGAGGTAACTGAGGGGCGAGGTAACTGAGGGGCGAGGTAACTGAAGGGCGAGGCAGCTGAGGGGCGAGGTAACTGAGGGGCAAGACAGCTAAGGGGCGAGGCAGCTGAGGGGCGAGACAGCTGAGGGGCGAGACAGCTGAGGGGCGAGGCAGCTGAGGGGCGAGGTAACTGAGGGGCGAGGCAGCTGAGGGGCGAGGTAACTGAGGGGCGAGGCAGCTGAGGGGCGAGGTAACTGAAGGGCGAGGCAGCTGAGGGGCGAGGTAACTGAGGGGCGAGACATCTGAGGGGCGAGACAGCTGAGGGGCGAGGTAACTGAGGGGCGAGACAGCTGAGGGGCGAGGCAGCTGAGGGGCGAGGTAACTGAGGGGCGAGGTAACTGAGGGGCGAGGCAGCTGAGGGGCGAGGTAACTGAGGGGCGAGGTAACTGAGGGGCGAGACAGCTGAGGGGCGAGACAGCTGAGGGGCGAGGCAGCTGAGGGGCGGTGCTGCGTTCAAGAGCTGCTGGGAAATAAAACGACAAAAAAGGCTCAGCACAAATCCTCCACACTCCGCCCGTATCGCGTCCCACACCATCGTCGCAACGAGGTGCCATGCAAACTATTGCGTACTCAAATCTTTTTCAGGGGCGGAGTTCAATTGCATCGCCTTATTTTCATTGAAATTATGCGTGTCACAATTTTTTTTTAAGTGATGGTTTTATCTTGCCTTATACTCGTATTGCATAATGAGGCTGCGTGTGTGTGCACTTGAGATGCTTCATTTGGTCAAATTCTGTTGCTGTGCTCTGTCATGTCATTCCTAGGCCAAATAGTGGGGTTGTGGGTTGTAGTGCTGTGCCAAATAATGTTTCTGAGTGTTTTAGTGTTGTTCTTCGAGTCAAACTTTGTCGTTGTGTGTTGTTGTGTAGTTCCTTAATACGTTGGTCGCGATTTCAGCCACCGGTGTACGCGGAGGGAATTTTCGTACTGCAGCTGACCTACCTGTAGTTACAAACTCAATTTCTTAAAACTTAATCAGAGCTAAATAGAAGCACGATTCAGTTAATGTTTGCTATTTCCAGATTATCTTCCGACCATTAATTTTTAATATGAGATGAATACTGAGCTTCAGTTTAATCTATCGCGGTTAACATGATAGATCAAATCATGTTTTGCGCATAATGTTGATGTTTTGCATGACTCCCAGACATTATATAACCAAAGACGAATTTTTTTAGTGCACTTAAAACTTTTACACTTTACAAGTAAGACTTTCGTTTAAAATTTTTAAATTGATGTCATCCCAGTTAAACGTAAACGGTTACTAACTCATCTGACACGAGTTCCGCTATTCTGAGAAAATGGAACGTAACTTGTGCTCCAACTTTTGAAATTACTTTCAAGCCGATCTTGCTCGATGTTTTCGTTACCTGATACGATCATGAGAGCTGATTTTAATGCTATGCAAACCCAACTCAGCGACAAATATCGGGGCAAGCTCGAAGGCTTTCGAGTTTCTTCAAAGAATCATTCGAGTGAACAGAGGCTTATTAGCAATGAATTCAACGTCCTATTCAGGCTGTGCAATTCAAATATGAAACTCCATACTGTATTTTTTATGGTCTTATATTCCATCAAATAGAACTTTCATTTAGATTTTTGTTACGTACAGAAATTCAGCTTTAGGTTCGGGCATATTCAATGGATTGACTGTCCACCGACGTTCTGCGTATCGGGACACGCGAAATTTAATTTCAATGCATTGTGAAATTTTTTTAACGTAGGTTCTTGGAGTCAACAATCCACCTTCAAAGTAAAATCCAGACTGCCTGTAAAAAGAGCAGAATACGAATGTCTAAAAGCGATCAAAAGAATAGGATGTAAAATTTCATCAATCGTGAAAGACTGCCTTGATTAAATTAGTAGTCTATAGACAAATCACCGACAATAGCCTCCATCAGAGTCAGGTAAAAAGCTTAACAGACGACTGGTTAAGAGATGACCACCAAGAAAACTTGTTGATTAAATCTTCTCGTCTCCTTGAAATGCCTTGCAAATTTTCAGACGATGGAAGCACGTGTGAGACGCTCGTGTTGTGATGCTGCGAGCGTGACAGTCGTAGCTCGGCTTTCATTTGCTTTTCTTTTTTTTTTATGCGTTTTCTGAACAGTTTTGCTAGTGATTGTAGTTTAAATTGTTAAGGGGTGTTCCTTCCTCGATAGAGTTTTTAAAAGTTGGGTAAATTAGGGGTGTAAAACAGGTCAATTGAGCCAGTTAAGTTTCCTATGTCAGTTTATTATCTCAGGTTGAGTAATTCAAGTATCGCATGTCGTTTTTAAAGTCATCTATGAATTTTTCTTTCATACTTTTGCTTCCCTTGATGAGCTCAGATATTATGCAGAAATAAGAAGTTTAAAATCAGGGTTTTACGCTTCTTCCCTTACGCTAACAAAATGGATACAACAAATGAGTTCAGTTCAGTTCCGCCGTGTCACAAATAGTTAATGTGATAGAAATTTGATGCAGTCATCCTTGTGTATGCCCCGTGACCTGAGGGGTGACGAGCAAGCTGTACAAAATGGTGAAATAATTAAGTAGAGGATGCGACAGTCAATCCTACATTTTCGGCTTCTACAGCCTTCTCGCAAATGCAGGATTGACTGCTGCGTTCTGTTGATGTCAAAATAACTGATCCCCAAAGGATTTTTTACCCTTGCACTGCTGAACTTTAATAAGAGTCTACAAATGATATTAAGTTAAGCTACGTGCGATAGATTGCTCAGTAGAAGCATAACATTTCAGTGTAAATATAAATGTGTGAAATTATGGACATCTATGGACTGCGAGTTTTTGTCGTCTTCGACATATAACAAACTTCACTGAATTAAATTGAACTACAGCTTTTTAACTTTAATTTTAAAAAGCTCAAGTTCAATTTAAAAAAGCTCAAGTTTAATTAAAAAAAGGTCAAGTTCAATTTAAAGAAGCACAAGTTTAATTTAAAAAAGCTCAAGTTTAATTTAAAAAAACTCAAGTTTTATTTAAAAAAGCTCAAGTTTAATTTAAAAAAGTTCAAGTTTAATTTAAAAAAGATCTAGCTTAATTTAAAAAAGATCAAGTTTAATTTAAAAAGTCTTAAGCAGACTATATTTAAAAAAAGATCAAGTTCAACTTTGAAAAGCTTATGTTTCTAAAATTGCATACATATGTAACAATAATATAATTGAAGTTTATTTATGAGAATGCATATTTATTTAAAAGAACTGGCACTGAAAATAGAGAAAATCGAATATCAGACAAAGCAAGCTGCTGTAATTTTGTGCTCAATTTGACATTCTATAAGTTTTACCTATGAATCATTTGCTAAACAAATCATCGGTACTTTTATCTATTGATAACAATTATGCGAATAAACTTCATGTAATAAGTAACTGTGACAATTAGCAAACTTCACTGACTGAAAAATTGAACATTACTGAGCTTCAACTTTAAAGTCAGTGCAGATTGCTAATTGTCCCACAGTTACTTATTACAGAAAGTTTATTTGCATCATTTTTTTCAATAGATATAAGTACCGGTGATCTGTTTAGCAAATGATTCATAGGTAAAACTTAAAGAATGCCAAATTAAGTACAACATCACAGCAGCTTGCCTTGTCTGATATTCGATTTACTCTATTTTCAGGGCCAGTACTTTTAAATAAATATGCCTTCTGACAAATAAACTTTACTTATATTATTATTACATATGTATGAAATTTTAGAAACATGAGCTTTTCAAAATTGAAATTCACCTTTTTTAAACATAGCCTGTTTAAGACTTTTTAAATTAAAAAGCAAGGCGAAAGCGCTACACGTAAAGTCATTTTTATTAAAAATGATCAAACAAAACTGAACGTTTCGGACTAACTGTCCATCTTCAGCAAGAAAATTTCTGTAAAACGAAACCAAATAATAGAAATTAAAGCACTAAAGTAGTATATAAACAAAATCTAAACTTTTGAAAAACACAAACAACGGTAAAAAATATGTAAAAGGTAAAGTAAAAACTGAATTACGTATTGGCAACATGCACTTTGAGTGTCATTGAGAGCAGGTTTCATTTTGTAAATATACAAAGATTCGAGAAGGTGCAGATCTGTTCTGTAGGAGGTACTGTTCTGTAAGAGTTGTTCTGTAAGAGGTTTTATTCTCAAGCTGAGAAGCATCAATGATGGTCTTTTTAAATTAAACTTGACCTTTTTTAAATTAAAATTGAGCTTTTTTAATTTGAACTTGAGCTTTTTTAAATTAAAGTTAAAAAGCTGTAGTTACATAGAAATAGTTGGGATAATGAATTTTTTAAGAAGCAAATCAAAACACTTGCATATTCAATGCAAATAACTAAATCTAATTTTTTTAGCACCTGAAATTTTCTCGAAAATTTTATTATATTGAATACTAAAAATTGGATTAGAGTTTAAATTTCATCCTAAATTGATTATTTTAAAATTTTAAATTACAATCCCGTTGTAAAGAAACAACATAGTCTCACAGCCGGAGAAATGCACTAGGCCTACTTAAAAAAGCTTGCCGACCCTTGAGAGATACGGACGACTTAATAACCTAATTCTTTCAACTTTTGAAATAATAAACTGAAGCTAAATGTTTATAATTTCCATGCTACTATCCTTTTCTTCAATCGAAATTTATGATTCATCAAACGTTTTGTTTGTCTCTACGGCTTGTTTTTGATACAGAAGAAAAAGTGTTCGCCTTTGCGGCGATCCAGAGTTGCTGCAGACATTGGTGACTATGGTTGGACGCATTTCGCTTTCTCTTCTATTGTGAATATTTACTTAAGCTTTCTCTTATAAAAAACAGGTCGTCCTATGAAGTTTATAAACGCGGTTATTGCTCCATTTTTTGCTGATGACATGAAAGAACATCCATGTTAGAGGCATCAGAGATGACCGCGACCAGACTGAAACAACTGATCTCTGATCTCATTTGAAAGTAAACGGATCAAAGAACATGAACAATCTGGTATCCTAAATACCCAAAGTGCCCGCAGTTATACCCAGGAGCTGATAAGTGACGCGAGTGCAGCGTGAGCGAGTGTTCTTTTTTACTTCGAAGTGCTGGGAAAATGTGCAAGTTATTCCTTGCGTGGAAATCAGTGAAGCGATGATGTAGAGCTATTGCAGATCTACGCAGAGCTGTTGTGAAGTGAAGTAGAGCTGTTGCAAATCTCTGCAGAGCTGTTGTGAAGTGAAGTAGAGCTGTTGTAAATCTCTGCAGAGCTGTTGTAAATCTCTGCAGAGCTGTTGTGAAGTGAAGTAGAGCTGTTGCAAATCTCTGCAGAGCTGTTGTGAAGTGAAGTAGAGCTGTTGCAAATCTCTGCAGAGCTGTTGTGAAGTGAAGTAGAGCTGTTGCAAATCTCTGCAGAGCTGTTGTGAAGTAAAGTAGAGCTGTTGCAAATCTCTGCAGAGCTGTAGTGAAGTGAAGTAGAGCTGTTGCAAATCTCTGCAGAGCTGTTGTGAAGTGAAGTAGAGCTGTTGCAAATCTCTGCAGAGCTGTTGTGAAGTGAAGTAGAGCTGTTGCAAATCTCTGCAGAGCTGTTGTGAAGTGAAGTAGAGCTGTTGCAAATCTCTGCAGAGCTGTTGTGAAGTGAAGTAGAGCTGTTGCAAATCTCGGCAGAGCTGTTGTGAAGAAAAGTAGAGCTATTGCAGATCTCTGCACAGCTGTTGTGAAGTGAAGTAGAGCTGTTGCAAATCTCTGCAGAGCTGTTTTGAAGTGAAGTAGAGCTGTTGCAAATCTCTGCAGAGCTGTTGTGAAGTGAAGTAGAGCTGTTGCAAATCTCTGCAGAGCTGTTGTGAAGTGAAGTAGAGCTGTTGCAAATCTCGGCAGAGCTGTTGTGAAGAAAAGTAGAGCTATTGCAGATCTCTGCACAGCTGTTGTGAAGTGAAGTAGAGCTGTTGCAAATCTCTGCAGAGCTGTTGTGAAGTGAAGTAGAGCTGTTGCAAATCTCGGCAGAGCTGTTGTGAAGAAAAGTAGAGCTATTGCAGATCTCTGCACAGCTGTTGTGAAGTGAAGTAGAGCTGTTGCAAATCTCTGCACAGCTGTTGTGAAGAGATAAATTCGAGTATTCATACAGAGCTACAGTGCCCACGAAGCCAACGAGATGACGAGGATTGCAGAAGTGCAAAGTGTGCAGAAGTTTTGCAGTCACTAACGGAATAGAGGTAAGCAACAAGTCGTGCTGCGGTGCGCTTGTCTGCGGTAAATGTCGAGTTCAACGCCGGCAAGGTAGGTGTGCAATTTGTGCCCCTTGCTGCCTGCGGATTTTTTTCGGCAGACTGTTTACGGTAGAGGTAGTGCTGCTATCTTCATAACGTCATGTTTATTACGCCTTCATGGAATGACGCTGACTGTTATGGTAGAAGTAAGGTTTTCATTATGAGGCAAATTGATTGCAGTAGAAGTAAGGTTTTCATTATGATGCAAATTGATTGCAGTAGAAGTGAGGTCTTTATTAGGAGGCAAATTGATTGCGGTGAAGTAAGGTCTTTATTAGGAGGCAAATTGATTGCAGTAGAAGTAAGGTCTTTATTAGGAGGCAAATTGATTGCAGTAGAAGTAAGGTCTTTATTATGATGCAAATTGATTGCAGTAGAAGTAAGGTCTTTATTAGGAGGCAAATTGATTGCAGTAGAAGTAAGGTCTTTATTATGATGCAAATTGATTGCAGTAGAAGTAAGGTCTTTATTAGGAGGCAAATTGATTGCATTAGAAGTAAGGTCTTTATTAGGAGGCAAATTGATTGCAGTAGAAGTAAGGTCTTTATTAGGAGGCAAATTGATTGCAGTAGAAGTAAGGTCTTTATTAGGAGGCAAATTGATTGCAGTAGAAGTAAGGTCTTTATTAGGAGGCAAATTGATTGCAGTAGAAGTAAGGTCTTTATTATGATGCAAATTGATTGCAGTAGAAGTAAGGTCTTTATTAGGAGGCAAATTGATTGCATTAGAAGTAAGGTCTTTATTAGGAGGCAAATTGATTGCAGTAGAAGTAAGGTCTTTATTAGGAGGCAAATTGATTGCATTAGAAGTAAGGTCTTTATTAGGAGGCAAATTGATTGCAGTAGAAGTAAGGTCTTTATTAGGAGGCAAATTGATTGCAGTAGAAGTAAGGTCTTTATTAGGAGGCAAATTGATTGCAGTAGAAGTAAGGTCTTTATTAGGAGGCAAACTGATTGCAGTAGAAGTAAGGTCTTTATTAGGAGGCAAATTGATTGCAGTAGAAGTAAGGTCTTTATTAGGAGGCAAATTGATTGCAGTAGAAGTAAGGTCTTTATTAGGAGGCAAATTGATTGCAGTAGAAGTAAGGTCTTTATTAGGAGGCAAATTGATTGCAGTAGAAGTAAGGTCTTTATTAGGAGGCAAATTGATTGCAGTAGAAGGTTTTTATGATTTGAGGCAAACTCTTTACGGTAGATGTAAAGTTTAATACCAAAAGAGTGAAATAGAAAAGGTTGAATTATTTTGTGCCATGTTTTCGAACCGAAAACTTGAACTGCCAGCAACATGGCTGCCCATGGCGGCTCTGATTTTCTTAAGATGACCTAACTTGTCAGTACTAGACGGCTGGAGCACTGCAATCCTGTGTTTTTATATTCATTTCGGTCAATATTGAGTTTAATGTTGTCAACGATTTTCATATTGTTGCTATATATAAGTAATATAGTCGATTTTAAGACGTTTTACACGAATGAAAATGTGATCGCAAATGCTTAGTTTTCGAGTTATTTAAGTTTGAAGTTATACGAAATACGAACGGCGCTCCTGAATGGCCTTTTCTGCGCAAAAACAGTCATTGTTTTTTTCAATAGAAACGGAAGCGGTCAATGTTCAGCGTGATGCAATCACGTAAAATACTAATTCCAACTCCAAGAATCCCTAAAGGAACCCATTTAAGAACGTTTTCCATGAATGACATTCTGCTCTCTGATGCGTTATTTTTTAATTATTCCCCTCAGGGGGATACAACTGTTGTATCTATGGGAATTAGCGCTCCCAGGGGACTATGTAAGGGCCTGAGCTAAAGGTTAGGTAGGCTTCCTTTTTGTTAAAATAGAATAGGTTTTTATTTTGTTACGGACCATCTTTTTTCGGTTCACTGCTGTCCTGTTTTTTCAACACCTACTACTTGCTTCTTCAACTTTGATCTTGTTTCATGAACTTCTTTCTCATCTTACTGTTTCTGTGCCCTTTCTGCATAGATTCCGCGTTCCCTAATATCCATACTAAATGGTGCCTTCCTTCTTCCTCTCTTCGATACGTTTTTTTTTTGTAACGGTTAGGGAGGCTTAAACTAACCTGTAATCTATAATCAATCCAATCTTTTGAATTATTCAGCTTTGAAGTTATACGTAAAATCGCTTTCCAGCGCAAAATGTGGAACACAGCGTACGACCAGGTTGGGTCGGGAAAGGCAAAGTCCGGATCACGAGGTGTTAAAGTTTTCGCCAGAACTTCGTAGAAATAATAGAATGATAGAAATTGTTAATAAAAAAACAAAAAATATTGTTATCAGTTAATAACACAAAGAAGTTAACGTACAATTTCTCGTATTTGGTGCTTATGACGCTTTTTTTGTCGTCATTATTACGTCGTCACCTTTACAGTCAGCTCATAGATGGTGCCACCTAATACCGTCACCTTTGCAGTCAGCTCATAGATGGCGCCACTAGGTACGGCTGCCGCCATCATGGAGCAGATGTAAACACAATTGTTTGTGACCTTTATGGGTTGCTTTCATCCTTTATTTATAATTTTCACTGGAAGAACTGTGGCTACCCCTCACGACCCAACCTCTTTACGTTTGTAATACGGGCTTAGCTTCCGTTATTAATTTAATTACGCCATGTGCGCGCGCTTCCCTGGCGTGCACAAGCCAACTTCAAAGTAGAATAATTCGAAAATAACGCATCAGCAAGCAGAATGCCATTCATGTAAAACATTCTTAAATGTGTTCCTTTATTGATTCTTCGCAACGAAATTCTGGAAATCGTTGACAACATTAAACTCAATATTGACCATAACGGCTTATGAATACAGCGCGAATAATGGAACTATGTGTACAAGCAGACGAAAATAGGAAAATAAGCGAACTGTCTGTACATTTACATGAAAATTGTAGACGAATGCAACGCAAATAATATAACTGTGTAAATGCAGACAGAGGGTCTAGTCACGGTGCTAATGCTCGCTTACTTGTGTCCCATGTCTGGTTTGAAAATCATTCAGCAAACCAAAGACTAATTGATTATTCAGACCGTGGCTTATAGTGGCCTGCGTAGCTCACTTCAACAGTTTGACCACCCACCTGTGGCTGATCATTGAGTGTTTATTTATAAGTAACCACAGCTAGAAAATAAAACATTTTGCTTAATTTTTATAGCTTTTTTCATTTGGATCTTTCATGTTGAAACCGAGTTTAATTGTGCTTGATTGAATTTTAGATTGATGCGGTCCATTTATCCTGCTACATGTTGATTAAAAGGGCCATCCGATCGTATTTTCTGCCAGGGGAACAAAGCAGCTATTGCTCTGATCTTGCACGCCCGCACGGTAGGTACTGGTTGATATTAGCCACGTGCATTGCTGGCTTCGTTGTGAAGAATCATGGGCAAAATATTGTGCTCTCTTCGAACAGAACACGACAATGCAAACTTTAAATTGTACTAGACTTGAGAAACAAACTGCTGTAGTATCGCACGTGGTAAATAAATTGTTTTAAATTGTTTACATTGTTCGGGGATCTTCCAGATATACTTCTATTTCCTAAGTCCCACGCGTTGTTTAAAGCTAGAAAATGAGCTTCCGGTGATGAATTTCCCATGACGATGTAGTGTGTTGAACTGCCGTTTGCACGGACGCGTTCCAGTGTTCTGTGTTTATGGAATGATCTCAAAGTCATTAGTGATAAACAGGATTTTTATTCTTCGACAGTGATGGCGCGCTGTTGGTTTATTCTCTCTGAACGAGAAGGAAACCTTTACTCAGTATACTCCCCTCAGGGGATGCAGCTGTTGTGTTTTTAGGCATTAGCGCTCCCGAGTGAAAATGTGAATTCCCGAGCTGAGAGTTAGGTGGGCCTTCTTTTTGTTCAGATAAATGTATTTTATTTTGTTAAGGACCATCTTTTTCGGTTCATTCCTGTCCTGTTTTTCAGCAATTACAACTTTCTTCTTTGACTTTTATCTTATTTCATAAACTTCTTTCTCAACCTACTGTTTCTATCCTCGTTTTTCGATTCCCTGCGGTTTTGTTAACCTTTCCTTTTGTTAACCTAACCTTTCTTCTCAACTCACTGCAGTTTTCTATGCGCATGAGATCCTGTGATGGAACACACCTCGTGCATAGATTCCGCAGTCCCTTAAGTCCATGCTAAAGGAAGTCTTTAACCTTCTTCTCTTTGAACGTCTTTGTCGTGGTAAGGGAGAATGAAACTAACTAATCGAGTTATAGTAATTACTGAAAATATGTTTCCAAACTGCATCAAATGTTCGGATGCTGCCATGATGAAATATCGCGTAGTACAATTGCACTGCGGTTTTTTAAGGGATGAGTCAAACATAATTCAATGCTTGGAAGCACCATACAGCTGGTAATTACGTCTTGCCTTCAAAGGACCGTTCCGTCAACGAAAAAGCCAAGCCTGAGAGCCTCTTCATCTTAATAAATGTTGCCCAACAGCTCAGTGCGAGCCCAGTCCTTGTGTCTGAAGTTACCGCCTCATGAATCCCGCTACGACCAAATGGACTCTGATTTCTCTTTTGTTTCTCCGCGATGTATGTAAATTAATTCCGCTGCCCACCAGCCTTGCGCAGACTCTTCAGTTTATTCTTCGCCCGCAGATGGGGGCACTTTGTGAAAATGAGGCAATCCCCCAGTTTTGTGTAGGGAATTGACCCGACTGAGGTGCAATCCATACGCTTCGTGTTGAGAAATTATAACCTATTTTGTGACCATCTTCCTCGTGTCTGGTCGTATTCATGTGTTGGCGAGTCTGGTGAGCGCGAAGAATGTTTGAGAAAATTTATGTTTATGTAGTATTCGTCTTGGTCACACAATGTTGGAATGGAATGAGAGATCATTTAAGGAGGGTTGTTTTTGTGGTATACTTATTCTATCAGGGCATCCTATAAGTTCTGTCCGAATATTGAGTAAATGAAGCCAGTGACCGAATGTTAACATAAATATTTAATGATCAATGTACTTTCCCTGATTATCTATGACTTCCTACCATCTATCAACAAGCTCATTATTACCATTATCGCAAAATTCTTTTGGTTTTGAATCGAAGAACTCGCAAATATCAGTTTAACCTCTTCCTTCGCTGCGAAAACTGTTTTTTCCAAATTATTTTGTAAGCTACCAACCCCTGAAGGCGATACAACTATTGTATCTATGGGAATTAGCGCTCCCAGGAGGGCAATGTCAGGGCCCGAGCTGAGAGTTAGGTACGCCTTCTTTTTGTTGAAATAAAATGTTATTGTTATTTTAAGGACCACCTTTTTTCGGTTCACTGCTGTCCTGTTCTTCAGCACCTACTGCTTTCCTTTTGAACTTTGGTCTTGTTTCATGATCTTCTTTCACAACTTACTGTTTCTATGCCTTTCTGCGTAGATTCCACGTTCCCTTAAATCCATACTAAATGGTGCCTTCCTCCTTCCTCTCTTTGGATCGCATTTGTTGCTGGGTATGGAGGCTAAAACTAACGACTAATCTAATCTGTAAGCTACGAAACAAATGGTTGTCTGAAGAAGCGGCCGAGTTTCCTTTTTTGAAAGCATAAAACAATATGTGCTTCTGATGATTCTTGGGGACTTCATGTTAGCAGGATTTCAATCAAGTAAATTTTAATTTTATCTTTCTGTAAAATAAAATTTGATAAGTTTTAATGCATCTAAACATAAAATAATGTTCAGCTCCATTAAACATTCTAAAATACTTTTTAAATTTCATTCAATATGGAAAAAAATGATATTCAGACATAACTTATGGGATGACCTGACATGTTTTATTCCTTACGTTTTATATTTTTAGCATTTCCTCGTGACTCGTCGGCTTCATTACAGATCACTTTTGAAGCTTATTTTTACACAACAATCAAATCATCTTTGCATATCGCTAGAAGAATACGCTCTCGAGCAGCTGATTTGCATGGCATATAAACATAAAAGAAATATTAGAAAACTGTCTAGTTTACGTCAGCTTTAAAAAAAAACTCCCCTGAAACACTAGCATAGGTTCGTTTGGGCGCTTCTCAAATAACCAAGCTTTCATTTCATGACTGGTCGTGCATTACATACTCAATAAATCACGGTTCTGCACCACATGAATTAGCAAGATTTCTCCATAAAAAGAAGTGCCCTCATTTCGTGGCCTAGCTTACAAGCACGGAAGAACAGCGCTGTATTTCTTCATTCAAATGCGCTGCTAAATTCGGAGTTCGTTGGATATTTAATTTTTTCGAAAATCTGAGTGTTCAGCATTTTTGAATGCTTCCAGTTTCAATAATCACGTTTGTTCACATTTGTCCGTTTCGCTCATTTTCATCATGCATCCTTCGCCATTTTTACTATGAGAGATGCACCATGAGAACTTAATGTTTCAATCAAGCTCTAAACGATTTCCAGGAGAGGCTTCCATTTTAATGACTTTACTCCCGATGCATTTGCACTAGAGGGGCGTCATGCAGATATCGTGTAGAGTTCAATAATTGGATCTACTGAAATGAAACAGCGATCCAGGAAAGCTTTGGCTTCATCACCTATTGTCGGAAACGCGGGTAACAGAATTAAATTGGTGCAACTAGGAGCTTGTTGTGTGTTCCTGGTTGTGTTCATATAGGGCTGCCTTTATAGCACAGCCTTTGTGAGGCTTCGTATGCAGGAGTTTGTGTCTGGAGCTGATATGCGGCGTCATTTCCTTAAATTGGTGCATCACACGTCCTGAGAGTATAATGAAATTTTTCTCTATGTATAATTCTCGTCATCTTCATCTGCAGTTGCTCTTTTTTATTGTTTTTGCCTTACCAACATCGGTTTTGGAGACGAACATCAGAGCTGGCGTTAAAACTCTACACCCGCTAGTAGGTCAGTTTGTGTGTTTTAGTACACGGAATATTTTTCATGGGTGGACACCGTTAAAGACGCTTGCACTCTCAATCTGATTACCAAAACCTATTTAAATGACGCATTTCCTCGCTCGTCTGGCGTTTTTGAACGAATCACAGTCGTTTGTGTGAGAAGTGGAAGTTTTCATCAGCGTCATCGCCACCCAAGGCCTGAAAGTACTTTTTTGAACCTCAGTAACATCGTGATAACTCGAGGTAGGTCCAAGCACGTGCGTATATTCCCGTCGTCACGACTGAGCAGGATCAGTGTTAAGAAACATGTTCTTCTAATAATGAAACCCAGCACTCCGAGCGTTGAATTTAACCAATTGCAGCTTTCATTTACCAATTAACGGACATCAAAGGCTTCCTCCCACACAAAAATTTCCCCGCGACCAGCAGAACGTGAACATGAAGCAATGTCATCCGCATTCAATATTGCCTGCTGATCCCCATTGCCTGATCATGACCTGAGCTGACAATCTATCGTCCAGCGGGGCTGCAGCCTGAGACTGCCTGCAGTTCAGCTAATAGAGCGGCCTCTTAAGGGCCTTCGACTGGTGTTATTGAACTTGTGTGACCAGCAACTGCGATCAAGTCCGGCATGATCTTGAGCTCCGTTTAGCCCTTGCTGCTCCAAAGTTATTAGCAGCACTCGAAGCAACTGCATCAGAGGGAATATCACTGTGTATGTCGAAACGTATACCCAGAGGAAGGGAGAGTTCTCTAAGTCCTCCGCATAAGATACACTGAACGCGCTTGTAATCCTTCTATACGCCTGGGATTTCTAATCACGTGAATGAAGCAAGAACACTGTTGTACCTCGTTTAGCTCTCTCCCAGGGAATACTTGAAGTCTCAAGGTTAAGCAGGTCTTCCTTTTATTTAAAATAGAATTTGTTTTTTGTGTCGTGACAGGCCATCATTTTTTGATTTACTGAAGAGTTCTTGTTTTTCAGCATCTACTACTTTCTTCTTCAACTTTTATCTTGTTTCATAAAAGTTTTCCTCAACTTACTACTTCTATGCACTTTGTACAGAGATTTCTCATTCCCTTAACTCCATGCTCAATGGTGCCTTCTTCCTTTCGTCATCTCTTTGGGACGCCTTTGCTGCAATTAGGGAGGCTTAAATTAACATCTAATCTAATATAGTCTTTTACTTGTCTAAAACAAGATACAATTAAATATTTAGTTCATCAAGTCCTAATTTTCCCTTGGAAACTCATTAGGTGATTAGCAGAAGAACTGATGAAATGACGTCTCCAGCGTTTGTTCGTGGCGAATTTATTCGTTCAAATTAATTTTTAGCCTAGTTTCTGCTTTTCGAATGCACAACGAATATTTTTCCTGTTGAAGACATAAAGGTGAGAAAAGCCTTTCTCTTTGCCGTTGTATACGAAATATACTTGGGCCAAGTTTACTTCAGCTGATCACTAATTACACGGCAGCAAACGATTCAATACTAAGTTCCACACTAAGCTCAATGTTCAGTTTCACTTTACGCACGGTCGTGAAAGTGAGCTACTGTAAAGTCCCTCTTGGTCTCAAAGCGACCTGTACTTATGCATAACTTCATGTCTGTGTAGTTATGTTTTACACCGGGGCTGGCTATCATTTCGCAAATTTTAACTTGTGTCAGACTACCTCGTGAAAAACATATTACAGTAAGCTCTACAATATGGGAGAAAATTGTAGGCCTCACCTACTCGAATACCATTTTCGCATGCTCAAATCCCTTTCATGCAGGGGATGATTGTCACATGGTGTAATTTTCATAGTAATATCAATGTCGGAAGAATAATAGTCTACTTCCAATTTCAGCACTTCATTTACGTCAGAAATTCTGCCGTTTCTGATAAACTGGAGATCACCTCTGAGGAATACAGTTATTTTATCTCAAAGAATTAGCCCTCCTAGGGAAAAAATGTTGAATCCGAGATGAAAGACTTTCTTCGGCAACTTTTTTCTCGTTTCAAAACCTTTCCTCTCAACTTACTGTTTCTATGCGGAGGGATCTTGTGGGGAAAAAACCCTTTTACTTAGATTCTTCGTTTCCTTAACTCCATACTAACCCCTCAGAAGGATACAACTGTTGTATCTATGGGAATTAGCGCTCCCAGGGGAACCATGTGAGGGCTCGAGCTAAAGGTTATAGGTAGGCTTCCTTTTTGTTGTAATAAAATAGGTTTTTGTTTTGTTACGGACTTCTTTTTTCGGTTCACTGCTGTCGTGTTTTTCAGCACCTGCTACTTTCTTCTTCAACTTTTATCTTATTTCATCAACTTCTTTCTTAACTTGCTGTTTCTATGCCCCTTCTGCATAGATTCCTCATTCTCTTATCTCCATACTAAATGGTGCCTTCCCCTTCCTCTCTTCGATACGCTCTTTTTTGTAGCGGTTAGGGAGGTTTAAACTAACTTATAATCTTAATCTTAACTCCATACTAAAGAATGCTTTCTTACTTTCTCTCTTAGGAATACCTTTGTCGTGGTTAGAAAGGCCGAAACAACTTCTAATATGATCTCGTTGCCGCATCCTGTTCAAATACGACATGGATATCCTTGCTACTTAATGCCCTTGAAATCCTTCGCATTTTTAGTCCCTGATAAACTTGAAAACCAGACGCGCACCCACTTGTATAGCTACCTGTAATATCCCCCCCTGCAATAGGTCTCGACTTCTTAGCTCGGTCCGGTAATCTGCCCTCATTTGTAGAGAGCTAGCGAGCGAGACGATCTGGAGCAGTTGGGGGCTCCTTGAAAAGAATTTAGTCGATTGTGGTCGGAAAAGCTGCCTTTTAAAACGCTGCGCGTGTAAACACATAATTAGAACTCTCGTAGTTTACCGTTGTACCTGCATCAATTTTGTGTTAGTTATGGTCTTTGTTGAGTATAAAAAGTGGCAGTCAGACTCTTGTTTATTTGGTTGTCAGAGTATTCCAGTTGTCATGTCATCCGCATGATGGTGGTACTCAGAAATACCGCGAGCATGACGTATCTTGGTATAGGCACTAAGTGTATGAATTTTACAATAATATGTATTGTAACAACATCTAAGAATTATTTTCAATCTATTCCAAAGCGAACTAAATTTATTGCAAAACGTGGAAATGTTTTTGAAATGCCTCATTAGTAAAGGTAGTATTCAGCACCAATCTTGTGAGCATTTCATTTTTAAATCGTTTTTTTACAGTGTTTCTATTCCAAATACATTAATTTTGTTTACCTTTCAGAACATTTCTTATTTCATCAGATGCTCACTTGTAGTCCCATGTTGAAAAATGTGTTATTTTGCTGCAACTCTAATGGCATGAAACTCTAACCCACTTCGAGGCACGAAAATGAGCCGAGGAACCCTGCAGCGTCCCTCAAACAACCAGCCCACGTCGTAACGCAGGTACAGCAGTCGTCATTGTGGAAGTTTCTCAAGCGCAGTCCAGCTGGTGACCTGTTTAGTTCGACGAACAATACTTACCTCGATGGCTCTTCCCAGAGCTTTGATGGGCCGCAGCGGCTTGTTTTTAAGGAATATCTTCTGTGTTTCTGGACATGTGAGATAGGAAGAGAACGAAAGCCGTTTTCTCTGCGTAAAGTTCATAATAATTTTTTTTCTAGGGATAATCCCCAAAACATAAGCTAGGTGAAGAATTTGCTCTCGTTTGATTCACACAATGAAACTTAAGCCAACATCTTGCACAGTAGATCCCGTAAGCTCTTTTGACTGATACATTTGAGAAGGAATAGCTGAGCTTCAAATCATCACATGAGATTTAAGGGCTCAAAATTTTTGATAGGGTGTATTACTTTCTTTGCTTTTCGTACAAGTGATGGTACTGTTTTGGCAGCGGATGCTACGTGCTGATAATATCTCCGTTTTATTCATTCATAAAGGGATATAAGGTAGCACACTTTTCTTTTTGAAAGCCCCTAACAGTTTAGAAACATTTTTCCTTCTTGAGTTTAATCCTTCGTTTTGCTGCTAGCTTATGAAGGCCAATATCTTTCAAAAAATTTTTTCTCACATGCAAGTCTCATGTTCGCGTGTTGTGTTGGTTCGAAGGAAAAAGATGCTTCAAAAATTTGAAAAGTTCGGTCGCTTCTGACCGTATTCAAAAATTATTGCAGAGACGACGGCGCTCTTGCAGCTCCCTCGCTGCGCTGTTCGAGACTTGCGGTTATTCCCATTGTACTAATCACTTCAACCAAATACTTCCACGCATCAAAATTTTCAGTATTTGATTATAAGTTACCGAGAAAAAGCCAATACCGATGTGTCACTACAAAAAAAAAACATTCGGCAAAAATAGAACTTGAATGATGTAAATTATCGAAAAACCCTCTTTATTTGACCTTAATTCCATTGGAACGTTTACAATTACCAAGACCTTGCCCACAAAAAAACATATTGAAAACAATTGAGTATTGAAGCTCATTTCCATAGTAGAGACCCTTTATTTAGAGGCCCGATGCTGAGCGGCACCGCTCCAAAGCTGCTCTGCAGCAACGTTTCGAGCTAGACATGTGCACCAGAAGCTCAAACAGGAGCGCTATTACTGAACTCTTTAATGACTAAACATTGCATAAGGCGAAAGCCATCATGGAGCGCGTGTTTGTGAGGAGTTGCGCCGTATTGGTTTTGCTCTGCAGGACTCATAAATAGGATCAATACAACTACATATAACCGATGTCAGCGCGAAGTGTTTCGTGGCGTGAGGGTAGCTATACAGGCCGACTGCGCTGTGTTGCATCTATTGCACTCGTACATGCTTTTTTGGTCGCTGCTCATCTTTGTACCTCTTTTGCCGTGTCTCTGCTATTGCACACTTCTACGAATGCTACTTATCTGTTGTTTTAGTCACTGGTACTTTTACGGAATTAGAGAAACGGCTGTCACACGTGTGACTCGATATGAATCACTGGTTTCGGTATTACGCTCTTGCAACATTAAACATCTCATGAAAAACCGAACTACTCCTGTAATACTGTCTCGTACCTCCTCATGAGTCTCGTATGGACACTAGACTCATTGAACACCACCAAATGTCTCTGAAGTCGTGATAATGTGTACTCTAGACACTGCCACTTACACCAATAGTAGTGCCCTGAACTCCGTTGCTTTTGCCACCACCGCCATCACGATCATCACCACCAGCAACACAACATTACCACCGGCAGCAATACCACTAACAGTACCACCGGCAGCAATACCACTAACAGTACCACCGGCAGCAATACCACTAACACCACCACCAGCACCACTAACACCACCACACAACAACCAGCATTACACCACCACACAACAACCAGCATTACACCCACACAAGTGCCAAAGCATCACGCACCAGCTTCGCAAGTTTAGAGCGGAGGCCGCGTTACGGCGGTCGTTAAGGCAGTAGTGCGGCGTGGCTGGAGCGCTTATTGGGCCGTCACCTCCTACCGCCCTCACGTCTCCGCCTGACGGCCTCGCATCTCGTGTCAGCGTTCCATGGCGCGCAGATCCCTTCAATTCTGGGGGAATGAGGTATGGCTTCTCCGTCGAGGTCGAAGTTATCGGTTAAGTACTGTGACAGTTGTGAAGGTGGGAGTGGGATGTTTGGAGCTGTGAATTTGGGAGTGGGATGTTTAGAGCTGTGAATTTGGGAGTGGGATGCTTAGAGCTGTGAATTTAGGAGTAGGATGCTAAGAGCTGTGAATTTGGGACTGGGATGTTTAGAGCTGTGAATTTGGGAGTGGGATGTTCAGAGCTGTAAATTTGGGAGTGGGATGTTCAGAGCTGTGAATTTGGGAGTGGGATGTTCAGAGCTGTGAATTTGGGAGTGGGATGTTTAGAGCTGTGAATTTGGGAGTGGGATGTTTAGAGCTGTGAATTTGGGAGTGGGATGTTTAGAGCTGTGAATTTGGGAGTGGGATGTTTAGAGCTGTGAATTTGGGAGTGGGATGCTTAGAGCTGTGAATTTGGGAGTGGGATGTTCAGAGCTGTGAATTTGGGAGTGGGATGTTCAGAGCTGTGAATTTGGGAGTGGGATGTTCAGAGCTGTGAATTTGGGAGTGGGATGTTCAGAGCTGTGAATTTGGGAGTGGGATGTTCAGAGCTGTGAATTTGGGAGTGGGATGTTCAGAGCTGTGAATTTGGGAGTGGGATGTTCAGAGCTGTGAATTTGGGAGTGGGATGTTCAGAGCTGTGAATTTGGGAGGGGATGTTCAGAGCTATGAATTTGGGAGTGGGATGTTCAGAGCTGTGAATTTGGGAGTGGGATGTTCAGAGCTGTGAATTTGGGAGTGGGATGTTCAGAGCTGTGAATTTGGGAGCGGAATGTTCAGAGCAATGAAATTGGAAGTGGGATATTAAGGAATTTGGAAAATGATTTGGTCAGAGTGCTTTGTAAACTTCTACGTTCTGATTTAACAACAGCTTGCGGTTATTTTGCATTGGGCACAACTTACGCTCAAAAATATAGTCCATCATTCCCCTCAACCTCCCCAAAAATTGTAACCTTCTGTAACATTACTATCACTTTCTACACAACCCTACTTCACGCTCTCCTGTTTCACGCTCGCTCTACTTTACTTAATGCTCGCCCTACTTTACTTAATGCTCGCCCTACTTTACTTAATGCTCGCCCAACTTTACTTAATGCTCGCCCTACTTTACTTTGTGCTCGCCCTACTGTACTCTGTGCTCGCCCTACTTTACTTTGTGCTCGCCCTACTTTACTTTGTGCTCGCCCTACTTTACTTTGTGCTCGCCCTACTTTACTTTGTGCTCGCCCTACTTTACTTTGTGCTCGCCCTACTCTACCTTGTGCTCGCCCTACTTTACTTTATGCTCGCCCTACTCTACCTTGTGCTCGCCCTACTCTACCTTGTGCTCGCCCTACTTTACTTTATGCTCGCCCTACTTTACTCTGTGCTCGCCCTACTTTACTTTGTGCTCGCCCTACTATACTTTGTGCTCGTCCTACTTTACTTTGTGCTCGCCCTACTTTACTTTGTGCTCGCCCTACTCTACCTTGTGCTCGCCCTACTTTACTTTGTGCTCGCCCTACTCTACCTTGTGCTCGCCCTACTTTACTTTATGCTCGCCCTACTCTACCTTGTGCTCGCCCTACTCTACCTTGTGCTCGCCCTACTTTACTTTATGCTCGCCCTACTTTACTCTGTGCTCGCCCTACTTTACTTTGTGCTCGCCCTACTTTACTTTGTGCTCGCCCTACTTTACTTTTGCTCGCCCTACTCTACCTTGTGCTCGCCCTACTTTACTTTATGCTCGCCCTACTCTACCTTGTGCTCGCCCTACTCCACCTTGTGCTCGCCCTACTTTACTTTATGCTCGCCCTAATTTACTTTATGCTCGCCCTACTTTACTTTATGCTCGCCCTACTTTACTTTATGCTCGCCCAACTTTACTTTATGCTCGCCCTACTTTACTTTGAGCTCGCCCTACTTTACTTTGTGCTCGCCCTACTTTTCTTTGTGCTCGCCCTACTTTACTTTGTGCTCGCCCTACTCTACCTTGTGCTCGCCCTACTTTACTTTGTGCTCGCCCTACTTTACTTTGAGCTCGCCCTACTTTACTTTGTGCTCGCCCTACTTTACTTATGCTCGCCCTACTTTACTTATGCTCGCCCTACTTTACTTTATGCTCGCCCTACTCTACCTTGTGCTCGCCCTACTCTACCTTGTGCTCGTCCTACTTTACTTTATGCTCGCCCTACTTTACTTTATGCTCGCCCTACTTTACTTTGTGCTCGCCCTACTTTACTTTGTGCTCGCCCTACTTTACTTTGTGCTCGCCCTACTTTACCTTGTGCTCGCCCTACTCTACCTTGTGCTCGCCCTACTCTACCTTGTGCTCGCCCTACTTTACTTTGTGCTCGCCCTACTTTACTTTGTGCTCGCCCTACTCTACCTTGTGCTCGCCCTACTTTACCTTGTGCTCGCCCTACTTTACTTTGTGCTCGCCCTACTCTACCTTGTGCTCGCCCTACTCTACTTTGTGCTCGCCCTACTTTACTTTGTGCTCGCCCTACTTTACTTTGTGCTCGCCCTACTTTACTTTGTGCTCGCCCTACTCTACCTTGTGCTCGCCCTACTCTACCTTGTGCTCGCCCTACTTTACTTTGTGCTCGCCCTACTTTACTTTGTGCTCGCCCTACTCTACCTTGTGCTCGCCCTACTTTACTTTGTGCTCGCCCTACTCTACCTTGTGCTCGCCCTACTCTACCTTGTGCTCGCCCTACTTTACTTTGTGCTCGCCCTACTCTACCTTGTGCTCGCCCTACTCTACCTTGTGCTCGCCCTACTCTACTTTGTGCTCGCCCTACTTTACTTTGTGCTCGCCCTACTTTACTTTGTGCTCGCCCTACTTTACTTTGTGCTCGCCCTACTCTACCTTGTGCTCGCCCTACTCTACCTTGTGCTCGCCCTACTTTACTTTGTGCTCGCCCTACTTTACTTTGTGCTCGCCCTACTCTACCTTGTGCTCGCCCTATTCTACCTTGTGCTCGCCCTATTCTACCTTGTGCTCGCCCTACTCTACCTTGTGCTCGCCCTACTCTACCTTGTGCTCGCCCTACTTTACTTTGTGCTCGCCCTACTCTACCTTGTGCTCGCCCTACTCTACCTTGTGCTCGCCCTACTCTACCTTGTGCTCGCCCTACTCTACCTTGTGCTCGCCCTACTCTACCTTGTGCTCGCCCTACTCTACCTTGTGCTCGCCCTACTCTACCTTGTGCTCGCCCTACTCTACCTTGTGCTCGCCCTACTCTACCTTGTGCTCGCCCTACTCTACCTTGTGCTCGCCCTACTCTACCTTGTGCTCGCCCTACTCTACCTTGTGCTCGCCCTACTCTACCTTGTGCTCGCCCTACTCTACCTTGTGCTCGCCCTACTTTACTTTATGCTCGCCCAACTTTACTTCATGCCCGCCCTTTTTAACGCTTGCGGTGATGCGCTATGTGCATAGATTCCCCGTTCCCTTAATTCCATGATAAATAGTGCCTTCCTCCTTTGGGAACACCTACTTTGTGCTTAAGATGTTTTGGACTAAGTTGTAATCGATATTAGTATCTTTAACTCTCAACCGACTTGGCAAGCAGTCTATTGTGGGTTTCGGTGCAATACTAGGCATTGATGAACCTGCATGACTTTGAGCTATGCATAGTTAGGTAATGTCTAACTGGCCATCGCGTCTCCATGTATCTCTCGGGAGATCGGTTGACGGACTTTATTTCGCATGCCCATTTCACACTGCGATAGCATAGCAGCCTCTAGCAAGTTCGCTTGAGCTATCTAGCAGATGGTCTGCGAGACTGGTAGGTAGGAATGGCATTTTTACCTCGCATGCTGGGTGCTGGATAAAACGTGCGAGTTCAGTGTGAAGGCAACGGCTTGTAATATTGCTATTCCTACCTACCAGTCGCGCAGACCATTTGCTAGATAGCTCACGCGAGCTTGCTAGATGCTGCTTTGCTGCTCAGTGGGAAATGGGCTAAACGCAGTGCAGCTCTGAGGTAAACTGACGGTCATGAACGCCATGCCTGTTTAAGCGTTCAATTTTTGTGACGTCGCAGTGGGAGAGCGAGTCAGAGGCCCAAAAGATAGTTTTTGAATTTTGATTTTTTTAAAGACTAGTGAGAATGGAAAATTAAATATTGGATTGACCAAAAATTCGTTTTTTTAATTACATCTTTCCGACCTTCTAAAGATCGTTTTTGTCTATCTATTCTGTAAATCTTGAATTCGTTAGAGCGAACATGTTTGTCAGGGTGTGTAATAAGCCTTCAAGTAGAGAAATTCTAACATTTTAGCTTGCATTCGAGCCCTTAAAAGTGTTATATTTGTTTACTTCTTCCGTTAAATACAACCATAAATTCAGAGGTTAACTGTGTAATGACGAGAAAAGTTAAGCCCAGCTTTTCATCCGAAGCCCCCTTAGGGGGATACAACTATTGTATCTATGGGAATTAGCGCTCCTAGGGAAAAACGTGAGGGCCCGAGCTGAGAGTTAGGTAGGCCTTCTTTTTGTTGAAATAAAACGTTTTTTGTTATGTTAAGGACCACATTTTTTCGGTTCACTACTATCCTGTTTTTCAGCACCGCTGACTTTCTTCTTCAACTTTTATCTTATTTCATGAACTTCTTTCCCATCTTACTGTTTCTATGCCCTCTCTGCATAGATTCCTCATTTTCTTATATCCATACTAAATGGTGCCTTTCTCCTTCCTCTCTTCGATACGCTCAATATTTGCAGCGGTTAGGGAGGCTTAAACTAACTTATAATCTAATCTTTCATCCGAAGCTGCCGGAACTGGTGAATCGTGAAGGCGTTGTTTTTCACCACGACAACGCAAGGCCGCACACCGCTTTGACTACTCGAAATAAGTGGCTACAGATTGGATGGGGGGGTTTTGCCTCACCATCAACGTTCCCCAGATTTGGCACCCTCTGATTTCTATCTGTTTCGGTCACTTCAAGATTTATAGAATGGGAAAAAATTTAATTATGATGAAGACCTGAAAAGTTTCTCGGAAATATTCTTCACTAATAATAAGCTTAAATTCTTCGAATTAAGAGAGTCTCCCTAGCAAATGGCGTATGATAACAAATGGAAACTATTGTATTGTAGTGTTCTCCCCCAGGCCGCAACACGCTTCGGGCAGGCTTTGAACTATCTTTTTCGTGATAGGATAGCCCGAAGCGAGTGCCTGAGGTACAACCGTATTCGGCAGGATATGGACAACACGGGGGTAACACGGTAATTATATTGGTGACTGTTAGGTACACGGAACACGGACCATTACACTGGGCCCTCGGTGACTACTATGAGCACTGTTCGTTACTCGTAAATTACGTAATGATTGGAACACAGCACTAATACGTGATGGTTGAAATACAATACTATTCGAGAAGTGCGTAATGATTGAAACACAATCCTATGTGAGAATAGTACAAATATGTGGTGATTGAAGTACAATCCTATTCGAGAATGACCTAAATTGAAACTTAATCCCATGCGAGAATAGCACAAATACGTGATGATTGAAGCACAATCCTATTCGGGAATGACGTAATGATTGAAACACAATCCTATGCGAGAATAGCACAAATACGTGATGATTGAAGCACAATCCTATTCGGGAATGACGTAATGATTGGAACACAATCCTATGCGAGAATAGTACTAATACGTGATGATTGAAATACAATCCTATTCGAAAATGACATAAATTACGTAATGATTGAAACACAATCCTATGCGAGAATAGTACTAATACGTGATGATTGAAATACAATCCTATTCGAAAATGACATAAATTACGTAATGATTGAAACACAATCCTATGCGAGAATAGCACAAATACGTGATGATTGAAATACAATACTATGCGAGAATTACGTAATGAATGAAACAAGCACCAATAGCGGGTAACGTCCGCGAGGACGCTACTTACGAACGCAGCGGCGAGACGTGATGATTGGTGCTACGTCGTGCGACTGTTACGAACAGGTCAGCTGGGGCTAGCGGGGCGCCGAGACGAGGCTAGTCAGCTGGGTCGGGCCCTAGCCGCCACGTGGTTCACCGTTGTAGCTGGTAAGTAGCTACGGCGAGGCTAGCCGGCCGGAGCGGGCGAGAGATGTCGTAGAGCGGCTTGGCCGACGACGCCGGCGCGGGGCGTTGCAACGTGACTTTTTCAAGGCTTTGAAACACCTTGAAGCGTCAAGACGCTACTAGGTTTAAGACCTTGCAACACCTTGGGGCGTCGACAGGCAGGGCCGGTCTCCGGAGCTTGGTGCAGGTACGCGAGAGACAAAGTCGACCTCGGAAGCTAGATGCAGGAACACGAGGCTGGTGCTGGAGATGTGACTTGAACGAGGACGAGGGCTTGAGTGAGAGCGAGCCTTGTTGGGGTCGCCTTATGTAGGCCTCGAGTGCAAGCCTTGAGTCCGGGCGTGAGTCCTGATTGGTCGCGAGTTTGTGGGCCTGTGGTGCTGGAGGCATGAAGCCGTTGTAGCTTACGGGCACCTTTTCTCATAGTCGCGAGGCGGCTTCTCTCAGGTCCCGTGTTTGGTTGACTAGGCGCTTCGGGTCCGGAGGTGCTCTGGAACGGATGCGGTTGTAGTCTGGAGGCAGCTTTTCTCAGGTCTTGTGGAGGTCCGCGGCTTGCCGCTGGGATCACCACAGGTGTCCCTCTCCTGTTTTTTTTTTTTTTTTTTTTTTTTTTTTTTTTTAAACACTTAGTACCTCACTGGTGGTCTGCTTTCTCTGCCGTATTTAGTGAATACTGCCTGTTTTGCTGTTTCAGGGATTGCTGTGCCTGTTCCAGGGAACGGAACTCCCTCGTATACTTCGTAGTTTGTTGCTCTCGGTGCCTTAGCCTGTTGTTGAGGTTTATCCTCGATGGTGGGTAGGTACGCTGCTTTGACCCTTTCCGTCGCGATGTTAGCTTTTTTTCCTTGTATATCTACGGTGATGTAGTTTGGTGTCCTTTGGAGCACGGGAAAGGGACCTGCGTAGGGTTTCTGTAAGGGTCTTCTGTGCCCCCCGTGTTTCACGAAGACGTTGGTCGCCTTGTATAGAGCGCTCGGGACATTGGCTTTTTGGGGTCCCTGTTGTCGTGGCAGTATTGGCTGCAGGTTTGTCACTCGTTTTTTTAGGCATTGTAGAAATTCTCTGGCGGGCCGGTCTCCTTTTTCTTTCTCGGGTAGCTCTCCTGCGAGGCGCAATGTTTGTCCGTATACCATTTCGGCGGGGGAGATGTTTGCGTCCGTGTGTGGCGTGGCTCGGATGTTAAGCAGTATGAGGGGTAGTGCGTCTGTCCAGTCTGCGTCAGTGACCGTAGCTTTTAACGCCTCCTTCAATCTTCTGTGCATCCTCTCCACCAGTCCGTTGCTCTGCGGGTGGTACGCTGTCGTTCGCTGTCTCTCAGCGCCCAGCGCCGTCAGCAAGTTTTTCCATAAGTTAGACTCGAACTGGACGCCTTGGTCCGTGATGATTGTTGTTGGAGCGCCGAATAATGCTACCCAGTCTTTTAGGAATGCCCGTGCTGTTGTTTCTGCCGTACAATCGGCCATTGGGGTAGCGGTGCACCATCTGGTGAAGCGGTCAATGCACGTCAGCAGGTACCGTTTGTTTTGTGACACGGGTAGTGGTCCGACGATATCGATGTGTATCGTCTGGAACCGTTCCTTGGGTACCGGCATCTTCCCGGGCGGGCATTTGGTGTGCCTTATTATTTTGCTTGTCTGGCAAGGAATGCACTCGCGTGTCCACTTGCCGACGTCTTTGTTGAGTCCGGGCCAGATTACTCGCTGCCTCAAGAGGTCCCTTGTTGCTTGTATGCCGGGATGACTCGCCCCGTGGAAATGCTGAAATACGTTCTTTCTGCAGCATTCCGGGATGTATGGCCTCCGTAGGCCTGTTGACACGTCGCACCAGAGGGGTGGTTTACCGGTCTGTCTGATTATGGGGCGTAGTTTGAGCGCGTTCTTTGATGCTGGGTGCAGCAGTTCTTCTAATTCTGCGTCTCTGTTTTGTTCGGTCATTATTTTGTCGTAGTTGATCGCGGGTCCTTTAGGTATTATTGTTGACACGAGACGTGATAGCGCGTCTGCGACCGTGTTGTTGTCGCCGCTGATGTGCTTGATTTCGCAGTCGAACTGTGAGAGGTAGGAGAGCTGTCTTGCTACCCGGGGGCTGTTGCCTTCCGTGGCTTTTTGCAGGGCAAAACAGAGCGGTTTATGGTCTGTCCTGATTTCGAAGCTTCGGCCTTCCAAAAAATGCTCGAAGTGTTTCACTGCGAGGAATATCGCCATTAGTTCGCGGTCGTAGGTGCTGTATTTACGTTGGGTGTCGTCTAGTTTTTTGGAGAAAAATGCTACGGGGCGCTGTTCTTGCCCGACTTTTTGTTGTAGTACGGCGCCGACTGCGGTTCCTGATGCGTCTGTGATTAAGGTGCTTTTGCCTTCTGGAGCGGGGTGCGCTAGCAAGGTGAGTTGCGAGATCTCGCGTTTTAGGCTAGTGAACGCTGCGTCTAGTTCTGTTGTCCAGTTGATAATTTTCTTTGAGTTTTTGGAGTATCCTTTTGTCAATCCGGTCAGAGCTTGCATCTTTTCTGCTGCGGCTGGGAGGAATCGGTGGTAATAGTTGACTATTCCTAGGAATTTTCGTAGCTTTTTTACTGTTGCTGGTTGGGGAAAACTGCATATTTCCTCTATTTTCTGAGGGAGTGGTGAGATTCCGCCGGCTGACACTCTGTGTCCGAGAAAGTCTAGCTCGGGCACTCCGAAAATGCAATTGGCGGGGTGCACGCGCAGTCCTTCTCCTTGTAGCCGTTGGAAGAGTTGTCGGAGGTGTTTTTGGTGCTCCTCTGCGTTTGCGGACGCTATCAGTATGTCGTCGATGTATGCCGTTACGAAGTCCATGTCTCTTGTTACCGCGTCGATGTATCGTTGGAACGTTTGGGCTGCGTTCCGCAGCCCGAATGACATCACGGTGTATTCGTACAGCCCAAATGGTGTGGTGATGGCCGTTTTCTGGATGTCCTCGTTTTTGACGGGTATTTGGTGATAGGCTTTGACGAGGTCGATTTTGGAGAAGATTGTTTTGTTATGCAGTTTGTAATGGAAGTCTTGACAGTGTGGTATTGGGTAACGGTCAGGTTTGGTGCTTGCGTTCAGTCGTCTGTAGTCTCCGCAGATTCTCCATGCCCCGGGTTCGGCTGCCTTTGGTACCATGTGCATGGGTGATGCCCAGGCGCTCTTCGACGGCCTGATGATGCCATGTTCCAGCATTTCCTTGAATTCTTGTCGCGCCGCTTCCAATTTTTCCGGAGACAGTCTCCTTGGTCGTGCATATACTGGGGGTCCGGTTGTTTCGATGTGGTGTTCTACGTCGATTTTCTTTTGTGTGTGCCGGATGTGTTGGGAGGTCGGTAGTATTCCGGGGTATTCCTCGTACAATGTGTTGAATTCCGGGGCGGTTTGGTGTTCGATCCTGTGCACTCGTTGGCTTCTTGAAACGACACGTTTGCAGGGTACTTTGGTTCCGGAAGTTTGGGCGTATAGGCTTGCGTTTGCGGTGTCGACGCTTAGCTGGTGTGCGGCGAGGAAATCCATGCCAATGATCGGTTGTCCCACGTCCGCTTCTATGAAATTCCAACTTACGGGCCATAGGGGGTTGAGCAGGATGATGCGCTCAGTCGTCCCGTAAGAAGCTATGGGGGTGTTGTTGGCGGCGAATAAGTCGTAGGAACGGGGGTTTGAGCGTGTGTTTCTTTTTAGCTGGTACTAGGCTGACGGCTGAACCGGTGTCGATGAGGTATCGTACGTTGCCGGTGTCTGTGACGTACATTAGCTCGCCTTTTTTTGTCTGTGCGGAGACTGGGGCGTTTACCATTCTCCGCGGTCGTCGTTTCCCGCGAAACTGCAAGGTTGGGTACAGTTTCTTGCTCGGTTACCGAAAGTTTGGTGGTAATAGCAGATTGCTTGGTCCTGCTTGATTCTTGTATTGCTTCTGTTTCCGTACCTGGGTCCTGGGGTTTGGTTTCGCCAATCTTCTGCTTGCTTCTTGTTTTCCTGTGGGCGTAAAGCGTTTGCCAGCATTTTCTTGAGTTCTGCTATTTCCTGTAGGGCTTTGTCAAATTCCGCTCTTGAGACGGTAAGAGATGGTGGTTGTTTGATGGCAGTTACGGCGATGGGTTCACTCATGGCAGTTTGGCAAGCGGTTTGCCTTGCTATGATCTGATCTGCGATTACTCTGTATTCTTCGTCCGTTTTTCCCCTGCCTAGTGCCTCGATCAGCGGTTGTGCTGTGATTGGTAGCTTTGCGAGGTGCATGGAACGGATGACGGACGGTGGTAGGGGTGCTTGCCTGCAGCTGTTCAGTCGTTTCATTTCGAGGAGCAATTCTGATGGCGCATTGTCTCCCATGGTAGTTTTGACGATGGTGTCGTAGTTTGCTTCCTCGTCGTGTCGCACGAAACGGTGCGTTAATGCGGCTTTTAATGCGTCGTATTTGTCGTTTGCCGGTGGGTTCAGGAGTATTTCTTGGATCTCGGATACGATGTGTGTTGGGAGTTCTCCTAGTAACGCTCCGAACTTTGCGCCGTCGTCCAGGTTTGGTACTTGTGCGAGGAACACGTCGCAATGCAGTAACCATCCTTTCACATCTCCGCTGAATGCGGGCAACCGGATATCTTTCCCAGCCATGCCTCCTATTGCCTGCCGAATACCTCTGGGGTCAACCAGTGCAGTGTTCTCCCCCAGGCCGCAACATGCTTCGGGCAGGCTTTGAACTATCTTTTTCGTGATAGGATAGCCCGAAGCGAGTGCCTGAGGTACAACCGTATTCGGCAGGATATGGACAACACGGGGGTAACACGGTAATTATATTGGTGACTGTTAGGTACGCGGAACACGGACCATTACACTGGGCCCTCGGTGACTACTATGAGCACTGTTCGTTACTCGTAAATTACGTAATGATTGGAACACAGCACTAATACGTGATGGTTGAAATACAATACTATTCGAGAAGTACGTAATGATTGAAACACAATCCTATGTGAGAATAGTACAAATATGTGGTGATTGAAGTACAATCCTATTCGAGAATGACCTAAATTGAAACTTAATCCCATGCGAGAATAGCACAAATACGTGATGATTGAAGCACAATCCTATTCGGGAATGACGTAATGATTGGAACACAATCCTATGCGAGAATAGTACTAATACGTGATGATTGAAATACAATCCTATTCGAAAATGACATAAATTACGTAATGATTGAAACACAATCCTATGCGAGAATAGTACTAATACGTGATGATTGAAATACAATCCTATTCGAAAATGGCATAAATTACGTAATGATTGAAACACAATCCTATGCGAGAATAGCACAAATACGTGATGATTGAAATACAATACTATGCGAGAATTACGTAATGAATGAAACAAGCACCAATAGCGGGTAACGTCCGCGAGGACGCTACTTACGAACGCAGCGGCGAGACGTGATGATTGGTGCTACGTCGTGCGACTGTTACGAACAGGTCAGCTGGGGCTAGCGGGGCGCCGAGACGAGGCTAGTCAGCTGGGTCGGGCCCTAGCCGCCACGCGGTTCACCGTTGTAGCTGGTAAGTAGCTACGGCGAGGCTAGCCGGCCGGAGCGGGCGAGAGATGTCGTAGAGCGGCTTGGCCGACGACGCCGGCGCGGGGCGTTGCAACGTGACTTTTTCAAGGCTTTGAAACACCTTGAAGCGTCAAGACGCTACTAGGTTTAAGACCTTGCAACACCTTGGGGCGTCGATAGGCAGGGCCGGTCTCCGGAGCTTGGTGCAGGTACGCGAGTGACAAAGTCGACCTCGGAAGCTAGATGCAGGAACACGAGGCTGGTGCTGGAGATGTGACTTGAACGAGGACGAGGGCTTGAGTGAGAGCGAGCCTTGTTGGGGTCGCCTTATGTAGGCCTCGAGTGCAAGCCTTGAGTCCGGGCGTGAGTCCTGATTGGTCGCGAGTTTGTGGGCCTGTGGTGCTGGAGGCAGGAAGCCGTTGTAGCTTACGGGCACCTTTTCTCATAGTCGCGAGGCGGCTTCTCTCAGGTCCCGTGTTTGGTTGACTAGGCGCTTCGGGTCCGGAGGTGCTCTGGAACGGATGCGGTTGTAGTCTGGAGGCAGCTTTTCTCAGGTCTTGTGGAGGTCCGCGGCTTGCCGCTGGGATCACCACAGTATCGCTGAAGTACAGTTTTCTGAATTTTTATTCGAATTTCATTTCCACTCGAACGAACGAACTTTCTGGCACACACTCAATACAAGCGTAACTCGGTTAACTTCACTTACTCATTCCTTCTCCATTCTATATTCGTAGACTAAAAGCGCTATCAGTGTAACGAAACTGGCCTATTTCTATGCCCACCTGCAAATGCGCGAATGCCATAAGCCGGGTTTCTCTTTTAGCGTCATATCTGATTTTATCTACGCGTTTGCTTCACAATGAAATTTTTAATAACCAAATGTACTACATTTCATGCATCCACTTTCTTAAATATAAGCAGTATTTTATTCTTTCTTTTCTTTCACTATGGCAAAGTATTTGTTGTGACTACTGTGGTAAAACTTCTCGGTTAATTCTGCATCACATAAAGTAATTCATTTCCAATCCAATCGACTAATATAGGCTAATTGGAACGTTTTAAAGTTATTCATTTAGAGAAAGAGAGACATCACTCACTTGTGAATTGGTGTCTGTGCTGAATTAATGACGCCAAGTTAAAAGATACCGTCCGTTTAAGAAAGATTTTGCTAATATTGTCATTTCATAAATGGAAAATGGATGTAAAATATAACCATTTGTTGAGTCAAAATAACCTTGATTTCATAATAGTTCTTTCACCGAACGTAAGAGAGCTCGTAAAGAGACGAGAGGACAGAGCACTATACGTTCAACTACGAATACAAATCAACGCACATGAAATGTTGTTTTTCACTATAACACATTATTTATTGTTTGCGAAGATTCCAACGTCCTCTCTAACCTATTGAGTTACTTGTGATGGCTGGCCACTGTATTCTTTAGCTAATGAGCGCCAGCTGAAGAAATCTGGAGGAAGTAGGGAATTAAACACCCGATATTTCTCATTAAACATTGAAACAAAAGGCTTAGATTAGCTTTTCTGAAGCCCTTCATTTACGTTTATTAAAAGACCAACAGGAAAAATTTCGCCTTGTAATGTAACGTCGAGTAAAAGTCTATCACTTCAATCATATGCCATCCGGTGTAGCCAAGATTTTTATGTTAATTATCTGTAAGCTTGTTTTGCTTATGCATTTGTTAGTCTGTCGTTTTTTCTCGACTTCAGCTCACCGGAAATTTTAAACCTGAACGAAACTCAATGAAGAGACAATTTTAAATAACCATTAACTTAAGTAAATGTCCGTCATCCATGCAAGACATTGCGGTTGTCGCACGCAGCTCTTTACTGGTGTGAATACCTAAGCTGCTCCCAGCTTCTGAATTACCGCGTAAATAGATTACCTTTTGGGAAAAAATTGCGGAAGACTGAACCACTCAAATTTATTACACTCCTGCACTCCGATGAAGTCTGAGCGAGTCTGACCGTAAAGAACCAGATGGTGCCTCACACCCACGCGCACATACTCGTGGCGCCGATGACGATGACAACAATAAACGGAACTCCATTTCGGGAGTTCCGTTTTCTAAGGAATTTTTCTTTCTATGTTCACAAGTTGAGTTTGATGCCAATGGCTACAGTGAATTGTGGTTTTCCATCGCATATATGAGCTTAATTCTTCATGTAATTCATTACATCTCAGAAGGATACAGCTATTGTTTCTGTGGAAATAATCGCTACCACGGGAAAGATGCGGGGTCTCAAGCTGAAAGTTAGGTTGTTTTTTGTTTAAATATACTAGTTTTCTTTATTTATTGCACGTCATCTTTTTCGGTTTACTCATGTTCTTTTATTTTTCTTATACGTTTTTTTCGTTTCATAGCCTTCTTTCAATCTCGTTTCTATGGGCGAGGAATTTGGTCTGGGATCCACTTGTGCATATATTGTACTATCTCTTCAATTCATACTAAATTGCCTTCATCTTTCCTATCTTGGGATCCCATTATACGTAGTTGTTGAGGCTTACACCAACATCTACTCTAATCTGTGAACAATTCATTGTAATCTGTCTTTTTTATATCTCCTTGTTGAGTCTAGTAAACCGCAATAAACATTAATCAGAAAGAAATATCAAATTTTTTTTCGAGGGTTGGTTTTCGAGTGTAACGCAGCTGGTAATTCTAGCAGTTCATTTCTATGTGGAAGGAGAGCTTTTTGGAGCCTCAATCAACGGCCATTTTGCACCGTGCGACTAATGTACAACACGTGCATCCTCTGGGAGACAGTTTTAAATAATAAAATTATCAGTCTAACATGCAGGTCGTTATCATGGCATTCTGACCGTAATGTCAGTGCTCTCCAACGCATGTCAACCGCTCTGAATAAATCGGTCATTCCCGCTATGAAAGATATAGGCGCCTCTGGGGGTAGAGCTGTACACGGATGTTGGTCGCATGAATATTGCTAATGATCGGAGTCAGGAGGAACGACAGTGGCTATTATTCCGTGGCAGGAGTGCAGCTTAGCATACCCTACCTGCTTGCACATTCAGAAGCTAGTCGTTCTCCACCCGCTCCAGATTACCTGAAACTAAATTTTCAACCCCAAGCGGAGCTCAAGAAAAAGATAGTTTCGCATGAATTCAAATCTTTGGTTTGGCTATGTCGTAGCGATAGTTACCAGCGCCCGTCTCGCAACACCTAAACTGTCAGAGTTCGTATATGAGGCGCGGCTCATGATTCTTTAATCTTAGTGAATTACATTTGTGTGACCGGGGCTAATGTAGACATTCTGGGGAGCGACATTATATGCCGTCTGCTATGCTCTGCCTCGCGAGGTGCACGCTACGTATTTGAGGCTTTGGCTTTATCACAACTTGAAATGTAATATTATGTGTGGCTAGTAGGCACCAAAACGTTAAAATTAAGTCGTTATGCGCTAGCGCTACCAGGGGAACCATGTGAGGGCCCGAGCTAAAGGTTAGGTGGGCTTTCTTTTTGTTGTAATAAAATAGGTTTTTGTTTTGTTACGGACCATCTTTTTTCGGTTCACTGCTGTCCTGTTTTTCAGCACCTACTACTTTCTTCTTCAACTTTTTTCTTGAATCATGAACTTCTTTCCTAGCTTACTGTTTCTGTGCACCTTGTGAATAGATTCCGCGTTCCCTCAACTCCATACTAAATGGTGCCTTCTTCTTTCCTCTCTTAGAACATCTTTGTCGTGGTTAAGGGAGGCTAAAACTTTCTCAAAAAATAATAATAATAATAATAATAAGTCGTTATGCGCACTGTGCTCTGTAACTGTACGACAGAGCAGTTAGCGATGATATACGGAGCAGGAGAGTTTGTGAAGGAGTTGCTTCTCGGCTGTAAATATCAAGAGCACATAGGTTCCTTGTTTACTATTTATTCCAATGTTCGATTGCTAATTGGCAAAAACCGTCTGAGTAAATGTTCGAACTCTGAGGCCCTGAAATATTTCTTAGTCTTAAACTAATTTATATGCGTAATAATTATTATATTTAAACTGTGGCAATAAAGCTAATAGAGATATTTTTTAGTTTTTAAAATATTTTTGATTTTCATTACTGAAAATCATCCGTTCATGATTGCTCTGAGAACCACCAATTTTTACTTTTTCTATGCACAAGTAAATGGGGACCCATCTTCTGCACAGCTGCCCCGTGTTCCCTTAACCCAGCAGAACCCAACAACCTTCAAACTTGTTCAATTTTGTTCATATCATGACATATCATTAATAATATGTCTTTTCATATATATATGAAGTATCATTAACCTAGTTTTATTATAAGTATGTTTTTAACGCAGGACTACATTCGTAGTCATTGGGCGTTAGGCAGTAAAATGAGCTTCGTTGATTGTTTATTCTTTTATTTCGTTCTGAAAAGTTATGAACTCAAACACATGGTTTATAAAAGAGAACAAAAAATATATATATAAAATAACTCTGGCAAAAACATTGAGAAAGCATTGAAAGATCATAAAATGTAGCTCTACCAAAATAAATGAAAACACTATATTAGCTTGGTGCTCATTTCTCAGGATTTTTTAGGAAGCAAATAGATATATGAAGGGCCTTGCAGCATTTTGCACATTGTATGCGGCAGTTTTTCTTACAAAGAACGCATCTTCGCACCAGGCTTGACACAGGGGAGTGACCTTTTTTGTCATACTTTACTTCACTTACTACTGCAGAGCTTGGGCATGAGCGTATACTGGCTCTCGGTGTCTCTGTAATCAATAATACTGCTACTACGGTATGCCTGAAACCTTTTTGTGGCATTGAAGAACTGGAAGTGAGCTGAAACAATCTCCTATTGCATTCAGCTGCGATATTTAGGGCATTGACGAAAAGCGCCCAGAACCACTTTTACCCTCATATGCTTGGGCGCATTTCCGAAAGAAAGGGATCAACGAGGTCGACACCACCCATACTTTCGTCGTAGTGCTTCACTACTGCAGGTTGTGTAACATTCACTTCACCCTCTCCTTTGATCCAGCATTTTGTTTGACCAACAGGTTCACTGCCAACGGCATTACTACAAAACGTAACTACGTTGTTATCGTTCCACCTTACAATCTCAAAATTCTCGTCTGATTTATACTTATATATTTGAACTGCTCTTTCTTTCTTCTTCATTTTGTCAACGGTAGTCAGTGAAAAATCGCCGAGACGATTATTTCTAATACAGTTCCCGTTGCTCTAGATTCCTTCTCTCCTAGACGAAGAATCAAGTCATATGATGACTTGCCCCGTAAAAAATTAAAGTCGGAAGAGGCATCTTGAAAAAATTTTACCTGATTTTTAGAAAAAATATTGTTCGTACAATATTAGACGTTTTTCTCACTTTAGAAAGATGTTGGAACAAATTACACTAGATATTTTATCTCGATATCAATAAATAAGAAAAAATGTTTCATATGAGAATCGACCCCTCAAATGCCCTATGACTACACATGTAGTCATCCATGTTTGAACTCACCTGAAAGCCAAATTTGTAACAGGAGGGATCTCTGGATACATTCGCCCTGCCCTTTGGACATGTGACGGCTTACCTAAGTGTCTACCATAACAATACTGGCCTAGCGTAGCAAGTAGCAACAAAATTACGAAACGCACTTAGCAACTCTCGAAAATCTGGAAAAACGGTAACTTAATCAGTGAAGACAATTTTAAATTATAAACAAATGGAATTTATACTGATTGTAGACCTACTTTGTGGTTATTTCTATGCAATAAAACCAATAACACACTTGTATAGCAGACTGGACACCTGTGGCTATAAAGTTAATTTAGGACTACAAACGTAGTCATTGGGCTCTGCTGGGCTAATTCCACACTAAATGGTGTTTTCCTCCTTCCTCACCTGGAAACCGCTATGTTGTTATCGTATAAAAAGCTTAAACTTACACTACGCATATCTAACCTACTAAGGAACGTTAAAATTTTTTAGTGATAGGTGGAGCACTATAGACGCAACGATAGCATAGCAGTGACAAGCTCGAAATATGAACGCTCCAATCTCTGTAGCGCACCTCTTCTGTTCCTTGAGCATCGCAGCATCCATACTGCCGTCTCTGTAGCGCACCTCTCCTGTTCCTTGAGCATCGCAGCATCCATACTGCCGTCTCTGTAGCGCACCTCTCCTGTTCCTTGAGCATCGCAGCATCCATACTGCCGTCTCTGTAGCGCACCTCTTCTGTTCCTTGAGCATCGCAGCATCCATACTGCCGTCTTTGTAGCGCACCTCTCCTGTTCCTTGAGCATCGCAGCATCCATACTGCTGTCTCTATAGCGCACTTCTCCTGTTCCCTGAGCATCGCAGCATCCTTACTGCCGTCTCTGTAGCGCACCTCTCCTGTTCCTTGAGCATCGCAGCATCCATACTACCGTACCTTGAGCGTCACTTCATTCTAATACTCTGTTTAGTGGCGCACCAGTGGTCACAAGGAGGATTTTCATACTGCAGATGATCCACCAGTGTGCACAAACTGCATTGATTGTGAACTTGGTGAAAATCATATGAAAATGTGATCCAGTTAATCTCTTTGTCAATTTAATATGAAAATTAAATATGAGAGTAATTTCAGTTTAATATTTTCATTTTAAATTGAACCCACTGAAGTTGTTGTGTTAAGCCCAGTAAGGTGTCTCTGAAATACGTCTTCCCCTGTGGCATTATTGCAGTGTCTGAGAGATCCTCAAGCGGGCTCATAAAGTCTAGGAATTATTGTTCCAAGTCTGCGAGGTCGAGCAGGCAGAGTTGGGTGCCAAGTTTGCCCAGTTTTCTGGACGACTTACTTTAAGAATGCTGTCAGAATGTCGGCTCAGTATTGAAGCTTTGAGTTTTGATTTACGGCTTAGATTGTGATCGTTTTTTGCCTGCAGAATGGTCTAGCTGGTATGAACTTCGACTACATGAAAGTTAGTTTTCTGGATCAGTACTGCTTTCCCATGCGACAGTTTTTAGAAGGAATCCCGCACGGATCTTGTCTTGAGAGGCAGTCCTGTCTACAGATCATATGCAGGCCTATGAGTTGGATCTTCGATGATTGAAAATTCTATTGCCTCTTCTCCCGATTGTGATAATTTCCGATCACATAATGACGACTCTCCTGGAGAAGGAAAAGAAGCAAAACAATGTGGAACTGATTTTTATTTTGATATCTGTCAAAAGAGCTCCTCTCAGGGGGAAACTATTGTATCAGATAGAATTAGCCCTCCCAGGGGGCAATGAGCGGCCCCGAGTGAAGAATTAGATAAGCCTTCCTTATGTTGAAATAAAATTTGTTTTTTTTTTAGTTAAGGACCGTCTTTTTCAAGTTCACTGCTGTGCTTTTTTTTGCACCTCTGAATTTCGTCTTCCGTCATCTTGTTTCACAAGCTTCTTCATTCGTGTAAAAACCTTCTTAACATGTTTTTACAACAATACAAGCGCTTTCTACAAAATCCTGTTTTATGCGCACCTTTCCTATCGCTCACCCTGCCCAACGCTCGCCCTGCCCAACGCTCGCCCTGCCCAACGCTCGCCCTGCCCAACGCTCGCCCTGCCCAACGCTCGCCCTGCCCAACGCTCGCCCTGCCCAACGCTCGCCCTGCCCAACGCTCGCCCTGCCCAACGCTCGCCCTGCCCAACGCTCGCCCTGCCCAACGCTCGCCCTGCCCAACGCTCGCCCTGCCCAACGCTCGCCCTGCCCAACGCTCGCCCTGCCCAACGCTCGCCCTGCCCAACGCTCGCCCTGCCCAACGCTCGCCCTGCCCAACGCTCGCCCTGCCCAACGCTCGCCCTGCCCAACGCTCGCCCTGCCCAACGCTCGCCCTGCCCAACGCTCGCCCTGCCCAACGCTCGCCCTGCCCAACGCTCGCCCTGCCCAACGCTCGCCCTGCCCAACGCTCGCCCTGCCCAACGCTCGCCCTGCCCAACGCTCGCCCTGCCCAACGCTCGCCCTGCCCAACGCTCGCCCTGCCCAACGCTCGCCCTGCCCAACGCTCGCCCTGCCCAACGCTCGCCCTGCCCAACGCTCGCCCTGCCCAACGCTCGCCCTGCCCAACGCTCGCCCTGCCCAACGCTCGCCCTGCCCAACGCTCGCCCTGCCCAACGCTCGCCCTGCCCAACGCTCGCCCTGCCCAACGCTCGCCCTGCCCAACGCTCGCCCTGCCCAACGCTCGCCCTGCCCAACGCTCGCCCTGCCCAACGCTCGCCCTGCCCAACGCTCGCCCTGCCCAACGCTCGCCCTGCCCAACGCTCGCCCTGCCCAACGCTCGCCCTGCCCAACGCTCGCCCTGCCCAACGCTCGCCCTGCCCAACGCTCGCCCTGCCCAACGCTCGCCCTCTCTGAATAAATCAGTCACACCCGCTATGGAAGATTCAGTCACACGCGCTATGGAAGATTCAGTCACACGCGCTATGGAAGATTCAGTCACACGCGCTATGGAAGATTCAGTCACACGCGCTATGGAAGATTCAGTCACACCCGCTATGGAAGATTCAGTCACACCCGCTATGGAAGATTCAGTCACACCCGCTATGGAAGATTCAGTCACACCCGCTATGGAAGATTCAGTCACACCCGCTATGGAAGATTCAGTCACACCCGCTATGGAAGATTCAGTCACACCCGCTATGGAAGATTCAGTCACACCCGCTATGGAAGATTCAGTCACACCCGCTATGGAAGATTCAGTCACACCCGCTATGGAAGATTCAGTCACACCCGCTATGGAAGATTCAGTCACACCCGCTATGGAAGATTCAGTCACACCCGCTATGGAAGATTCAGTCACACCCGCTATGGAAGATTCAGTCACACCCGCTATGGAAGATTCAGTCACACCCGCTATGGAAGATTCAGTCACACCCGCTATGGAAGATTCAGTCACACCCGCTATGGAAGATTCAGTCACACCCGCTATGGAAGATTCAGTCACACCCGCAATGGAAGATTCAGTCACACCCGCTATGGAAGATTCAGTCACACCCGCTATGGAAGATTCAGTCACACCCGCTATGGCAGATTCAGTCACACCCGCTATGGAAGATTCAGTCACACCCGCTATGGAAGATTCAGTCACACCCGCTATGGAAGATTCAGTCACACCCGCTATGGAAGATTCAGTCACACCCGCTATGGAAGATTCAGTCACACCCGCTATGGAAGATTCAGTCACACCCGCTATGGAAGATTCAGTCACACCCGCTATGGAAGATTCAGTCACACCCGCTATGGAAGATTCAGTCACACCCGCTATGGAAGATTCAGTCACACCCGCTATGGAAGATTCAGTCACACCCGCTATGGAAGATTCAGTCACACCCGCTATGGAAGATTCAGTCACACCCGCTATGGAAGATTCAGTCACACCCGCTATGGAAGATTCAGTCACACCCGCTATGGAAGATTCAGTCACACCCGCTATGGAAGATTCAGTCACACCCGCTATGGAAGATTCAGTCACACCCGCTATGGAAGATTCAGTCACACCCGCTATGGAAGATTCAGTCACACCCGCTATGGAAGATTCAGTCACACCCGCTATGGAAGATTCAGTCACACCCGCTATGGAAGATTCAGTCACACCCGCTATGGAAGATTCAGTCACACCCGCTATGGAAGATTCAGTCACACCCGCTATGGAAGATTCAGTCACACCCGCTATGGAAGATTCAGTCACACCCGCTATGGAAGATTCAGTCACACCCGCTATGGAAGATTCAGTCACACCCGCTATGGAAGATTCAGTCACACCCGCTATGGAAGATTCAGTCACACCCGCTATGGAAGATTCAGTCACACCCGCTATGGAAGATTCAGTCACACCCGCTATGGAAGATTCAGTCACACCCGCTATGGAAGATTCAGTCACACCCGCTATGGAAGATTCAGTCACACCCGCTATGGCAGATTCAGTCACACCCGCTATGGAAGATTCAGTCACACCCGCTATGGAAGATTCAGTCACACCCGCTATGGAAGATTCAGTCACACCCGCTATGGAAGATTCAGTCACACCCGCTATGGAAGATTCAGTCACACCCGCTATGGAAGATTCAGTCACACCCGCTATGGAAGATTCAGTCACACCCGCTATGGAAGATTCAGTCACACCCGCTATGGAAGATTCAGTCACACCCGCAATGGAAGATTCAGTCACACCCGCAATGGAAGATTCAGTCACACCCGCTATGGAAGATTCAGTCACACCCGCTATGGAAGATTCAGTCACACCCGCTATGGAAGATTCAGTCACACCCGCTATGGAAGATTCAGTCACACCCGCTATGGAAGATTCAGTCACACCCGCTATGGAAGATTCAGTCACACCCGCTATGGAAGATTCAGTCACACCCGCTATGGAAGATTCAGTCGCCTCAGGGGGGAGAGCTGTACAGGGATGGTTACTCGCATTCATGTTGATAGTGACCACGCCAAGTGCACCTCTTTTGTTCTCCGAGTATCGCTTCATTCTCATGCGTTGACTGTTTGATGGTCCACCGGTGGTCACTGAGCGGGTTTCCATTACGCGGGAGGCCCTCTAGTGGTCACAAACTCTATTTTTACGTACGTTGGATGATACACATGTGCGCACCATTCATTTGACCTCGTGTTTATCTTACTGATAAAAATTAAATTTGAGTATTTTCAGTTGAATATTTAAACTAAAGGTGAACCCACCTCAATTAATGAGATGTGACCAGTATGGTATCCGTAAAATACGCTTCTCCTGTTGTCATTGAATTAAAACTAAACAAATTTTCAGTTCACTGCTGTCTAGTTTTTATGCCCCTATGACTTTTTTCCTAAGCTTTTGCTATGTTTAGCCGCCTTTTTTCTTAACTTACTGTTTCTATGCGCCGGGGAACTTTTGTGTGAACACACCTTGGGTATAGATTCTGCGTTCCTTTAGCTCTATGCTAAAAGGTGTTTTCGTCCTTCCTCTCTTCGGAACAATTTTGTTGCGGTTAGGGAGGCTTAAATCAACCTATCTAATCTGATCATGAAAAAAGGCTCGAATAAATTGCATTACTTATTTCATATGTAAACAATGCAATTGTTTTGATTCGGCTAATCCATCGATCCTCTGGGAGAACCAGCGCTTTGTCTGATCTTCTCAAAGGTTCAGGGATTTAAAGCATTAACGAAAATGAAAGCTGCGCTTTATATCAATGTCTCTGAAAAGTTTATCACTCTGCTTGAATCGCAATGCTAATAGAAATTTAAAAGGATAAGAAAATGCTAATAAAACTAGTCCTATTTATTCAAATTGAGAGAAAACAAAATCGAAAACGTTTCGGAGTCCAGCTCCATCTTCAGTTCTGTAAAATACAAAGAATTCAAAAAAGTGCAAAAAGTACAAACATTACGAAGAATACAAGCAATACAAAAACGAACACAATTGTATCAACAAAAAGATAAATAAATGTCAAACTATGCCTAAAACAAGCAAAAAAGTAACAAAAAAATACACACTATGAATTTACTATTTGAAGGGGATAGGAACTCAGCATATTATTTAGGGAAGTCTTTGAAATCTTCGTCACGAACTACTATATCGGTGTCTTAATCTTGTCGGACTGTCGCAATACCGAATCGAATGCTACAATACGTCAACACCCCCCTCTAAAGTCCCCGTACTTTAAGTTGTAGACAGGAGAGGATGTAATTGCGTGTTAGATAATTTACGCCCAACTGTAGCTTCCCATTAAATAAGGCTATTTCTAAGAAGGTTAATTAACATCCAGCTCAATCACTCGATGTCATAAGAAGCTCTCTCTGCGGATGGCACAAATACGGTCTGTCGCAGGATGTCGACCAATAAATTACCCGCAATGAAAGGGTTGATGAATAAATTTTAATTTTTTGAGCTCTTCCATTCCTCCATAGAGTGGTTTTAATTTAGGAAACTATTTATATTCTATTAGATTGTCTGCAATTTTAAAGTTTCTACTCAGTTCAAGAGATTCCGTATTTTCGGTGACACAATGTCCAATACACAGCTTCACACAAGGATATTTTTCTAATCTGAGAATTTTTTCTACTTACAAGATTTAGTTCAAGTTGAGTGACATCAAGGCTGGATGTATATTTGAAGGATTTGTAATTGTGAAAGGTTGTCGAGTTTCACATTGATCATGGGAAGCTGTAGAGGCGATGATGGTTATGTCTGTTCTCATCTGTGTATGATGGGAGATGTGGCGTTGCTCAGGGACGGTGCAAGCCATTTTTGTGCTAATAAATGCTACACTTTGACGAGTCTCTTCAATTTCTCCACGCTTGATTGAATTGGCAATGACACGACCTTCTTTGTGAGCGGCTCTGATGCATGATTCCTTCAGGTACTCATGCGTCTGCCCTCAATATCTCGTCTGCTGAGCATTTATCTGTCCACGACAAAAACAGCAGTCGAATGAATATCGTAATCACAGTTCTGCACCATATAATAACAGTAAGAATTGTCTTCAACTTTGGGTCTTTCAGTCGCAGCTCAAAACAGGAGAAAATATTTGAATTAAAAAAAAAGGAAAATGAGATCAGGCTAATTTCGAATTGATCGTTATTTCATTCCAATTGCTGCACCTCATCAAATCCGCTTCCTTGCATCCGATAAATTTATTTTGCATTTTCCGAATAGTTTGTCTTTTTCAGCGGAGCAGTCAAACTATTCCCGCGTTTCCACTACAACATATCGGGCGCACCGCACACAAAGGCAAGAGCCCCAATTAAAACCTAACGCCGGAAAATGAAAATTTCAGAGCTGACATCGATCATTATATATTCGGCCAGGTCAATAACTTCGCCCAGCATTCCTGGCATCAATTTTGAGCAATCATTTGAATGATGATGCCTGGAAGCTCAATTTGCATGCGTCGGTTACGTCAGGCGTCCTAAACAAAGCTGGTGGTGCTCGTTGTTTTCTGTTTCCAGCGCTGACTGGAGCTGTGCGTCGCTGTGTCTGGTGTGTGTTACATGCCGCTGTGTCTGGTGTGTGTGTGGGTGGGCTGCATGTCGCTGTGTCTGGTGTGTGTGTGTGCTGCATGTCGCTGTATCTGGTGGGTGTGTGTGCTACATGCCGCTGTGTCTGGTGTGTGTGAGTGTGTGCTGCATGTCGCTGTGTCTGGTGTGTGTGTGTGTGTGTGTGCTGCATGCCGCTGTGTCTGGTGTATGTGTGTGTGCTGCATGGCGCTGTGTCTGGTATGAGCATTGGGCTAATTTTCCTGGCATTGGGTTAATTTTCGTGCCATTCTGCCCTGCCGTTGCCATCCTGCCCTGCCGTTGCCACTCTGCCCCGGAAAAGTATCGGGGCCGCTTGTGGTAGTGCGATAAGTACGGCACGGCTCAAAGCTCCAGTCAGGTTTTTGCTCTCCTTGAGCCTTGCAACCCCAGATGTCGTGGTACTGTCTTGAATATGGCTTGTTAAGTTGTTCTTTCGGCTTAAATCGAGGCGAATACTTCCTTGTCTACGCTGACAGTGTGGCGACACTCCATTTCTTTAGAAAACTAAAATGACAAACTTAGCCTCCTCAGCTAATTGGAGAGTAGACATAGTTAGAAAATCATTCCCTTTGTATTTTTAGAGCCGATGCTTGTCTTTATTAACGTATTTGCAAGAATGTCTTCCCGTCTCATTACCAGCAAATGCTTTACGCATGAAAACCAATGCTTCAACTTCAAAATTTGTCTGGAAACTGGCAATCATTTTAAAATAATGCTTGGAACATGTCTCAATCAGCCCAGTCTAAGCTCACGACACCACCTAAATGATCCAGCAATGACTCTCTTGAAGCCAGTACAAAACGTTCTGAAGCCTAGCCCATCCGAATCAGGGCAGCCATATTCCCATTCCTGAGTGTAGCGTATCTCCCCGTTCCTGAGGTTAGCGTGTCTTCCCATTCCTGAGTGTAGCGTATCTTCCCATTCCTGAGGGTAGCGTATCTCCCCGTTCCTGAGGTTAGCGTGTCTTCCCATTCCTGAGTGTAGCGTATCTTCCCATTCCTGAGGGTAGCGTATCTTCCCATTCCTGAGGGTAGCGTATCTTCCCATTCCTGAGGGTAGCGTATCTTCCCATTCCTGAGGGTAGCGTATCTTCCCATTCCTGAGGGTAGCGTATCTTCCCATTCCTGAGTGTAGCGTATCTTCCCATTCCTGAATGTAGCGTATCTTCTCGTTCCTGAGTGTAGCGTATCTTCTCGTTCCTGAGGGTAGCGTATCTTCCCATTCCTGAGTGTAGCGTATCTTCCCATTTCTGAGTGTAGCGTATCTTCCCATTCCTGAGAGTAGCGTATCTTCCCATTCCTGAGTGTAGCGTATCTTCCCGTTCCTGAGTGTAGCGTATCTTCCCGTTCCTGAGTGTAGCGTATCTTCTCGTTCCTGAGGGTAGCGTATATTCCCATTCCTGAGGGTAGCGTATATTCCCATTCCTGAGGGTTGCGTATCTTCCCATTCCTGAGAGTAGCGTATCTTCCCATTCCCTTGGCTAGAAATGCGACCAACTTTCCTTCGCTGTGTCTGAGCAAAGCTTCTAAAACATATTCGAAAAGTGCGTCACTCTCATGGTAGTAAAACATTAGTTTTTTCGTGTATCCCACTCATGGGGAGACAACTATCGAATCTATGGGAATTGGCATTCCCAAGAGGAAAATGCGAGGGCCCGAGATGATAGTTAGGTAAGCCTTCTTTTTGTTGAAATAAAATGTTTTAATAATGTTGAGGACCATCTTTTTTTCGGTTCACTCCTGTTCTGTTTTTCTGTACTTACTACTTTCTTCTTTAACTTTGATCTTGTTTCATAATCTTCTTTCTCAACTTCGTGTTTCTATGCCCTTTCTGCATAGATTCCGCGTTCCCTTTAACTCCATACTAAATGATACATTCCTTCTTCCTCTCTGTGGATCGCATTTGTTGCGGATATGGAGGCTCAAACTAAACAATAATCTAATCTTTTTCGTATGTCTGATTGACAGAGCGTTTATTGCATTTTAGTGTATGACCTGCTCAGTTAGATTTATGCCTTGAAGTAAACAAATATTGTATAGCCCATGCTTAAAAATTAAGACTTGCCCGTGCGCTGTGCAGATTGCTTCTTTCACATTGCTCCTTTAGCGAGTGCGGATAAAAACCTTCTTGAAAACTCAAAAATTCTGTTCTATTTTTGATAGCGCATTGCCTTTGTGGCAATTTTTGTTGATAAAATCTTTCAAGTTTTCTATGTGTTACTTCAGCAAAACTCAACATATTTCGATTGAAATAAAAATTACCGAATCATAATAATGGAGTCCTACCAGATTTGAAAGCCGACTGCGTTATTTTTGAAGTTACACCAACTCTAACAAAAATGACGCATTTGTTTTCCATTCCTGCCTCAGGGGATACAAATATTGCATTTGTCAAATTTTTCTCTCCAAGTCTAATTTTCTCCCATGAATTGTTCCGCTTGCATCCTTATCACGCGCTGCTTTTTTTTTCTTATAGATGTGGTCCTCGTATGCATCCTCCGTTTCAATTCTTATCTTTATTCTTCAAACTAACTATTTCTCTGTGCAGGAATATTTTTGCGTAGATTAAGTTCTTACGAGCTGCCTATTCGTGTCTGCGCCGCCGAGTAATCACTGTAGTATTCACCATTCTTCATCCATATTTTTTATTCAGCAATTCGCGAGTCCTAAAGGAAAACCTCACTCGCGGACTTGAAAAAAGCGTCGCGCAGCTGCTATCTCCGCGTCGTCCATTTCATGAATGAAGTGAGCGTAAAATTCGAGTTTTTGAAGGGCAAGCTGTCGAGCGGCCTGAAGACGCGGACACTTTTGAAGTTTAGAAAACCATTCACAGCGGCAGCAGTGTAAGTGATATTTATTGTCATCCGACGTTAATGTGAGTAGATGAAATATTTGTTTGGGACTTATTATTGCGTTATTGTAAGATTTGATAACAATGTTTCCGTTTAACACGTTCCCCGCGTATTGAGACACGTGTGTATCAATAGGTGAGTTGCTCATTTGCGTACCGGTATCAATGAATGTTTCATGGGTTACGCGACTTTTTGAAGAATAACTGTTATCATAAGAAGTGAAATGTATCGTGCAATTGCACTTACATATATCTTAAGAAGGATAAAAATGTATCCTTGCAGTAAGGTCGATTTCCCTATTCTGCTACTAACAACCAAACAAAACCGACCGTTAACAACCGCGGAAATGCGGTAAATGTGTTCATCAGAGTCGTTTGAACAGCCATTTAAGGAGATATTTATTTAATTATTGTTTTAGCTTCATGAAAGTAGCTCAAACAGATTAATAGTCCCTGCTCCAAATAGGAATCGAGCCCATAAACTTCATAGCATCAACGAAGCCTGTCTTCACAGTGAACCCTGATACACTGCACGCTCGGATGCTAATGCATCAGTTGAGCGGGACTAAGGGAGAAGAGATGCTAAATTAAGTTATCCATGATGCTCAAAACAGAGTGTCCAGCCTGCAACACAATTTTACCGGACTCGCATATACAATGAAATATTTTTTCTGCTATGCTTGAGAGCACGAACACCGTGCCAGAGTTGTAATTACATTATCACATCGCGACAGCAAATCATATCCCTGGCCGACAAGTCTGGCATGCGAAATACTGCAATGTTATCTGCGTGGTTAGATGCAGAAAATTCTCAATGGAACATTAGCGGACGCTAATATGAAACACGGCTCCGCAACATCTGTATGTTGTCCAGTAACGTTAGCTGTTTGGAAAATTTCAATCCATCGAATGAGCGGACTCAACGAAACTACAGAACTATGTATGGAGAGATCTACCATCACGTCCGTCAATTCGTGTGCAGGGCACAAGAAATTTATGGAGACGAGGAGAGAGTCAGCCATTGCCACAATTGATGAGGCTATGCTACAGCGAGCATGGCAAGAAATCGAGTATCGTCTTGATGTGCTTCGTGCAACTAATTGTGCCAGGTAGAAGTTTATTAAATAAGGTAAAAACACTTTAAAAAGTTGAATACATTAGATCAAATCTGAATAAAATATTCTATCAATTAAATTCGTGACATGGTAAAGAGACTTTATGGACACCCTATATTCTTCCACTACTTCAAAAGGACTAAAAAAATGAAATAGCGAGCTTATTTTATACAAATTTCCCAAATTAATGGAATGATTTTCCAGCCCTTGATATTTACTAACATCGAAATTCATGGGATCGCGCTAGAGAGTGTGTATTGTCCGGAATTTAAATTCGATATCGGTATTCAAATACTGCGTACGCTTGGAGCAAGAGAGACGCTTAAGAAGTACGCACATGGAATGAACAGTTGCCAAGTTTACGGTGGCAGGCATCTCCCTCCCATTCGCGCGCTGTACGCACAATGTATTGGAGCTGCTCAACGCGGCATTCCTCAGGAGACACGATGCAATTTTTGTGGAGGTAGCAACTCTATTGAGCACCAAATTGAGAAGTGCGCTCTGCATTATGATTTGTCAAAAGCTCACAATACTTTGCTTGGCGCGCTATGGCTTGTAAGTACACGCTCATCTAAACTGTTTCACCCACAGTTGCGGAAATTTGCTCGCTGCTCTGTTTTCTAAAGGTCTAATTTTTTTCCTCATTCATGAACTAGAATAGGTTGCTAATGTTGTCTGTTTTGCGTGTAGCAGATCGTTTGTAATTTGCTCTCCAAGTGTGGATAGGATAAAATATCTCACCTGAGTATGATCATTGTCGATGAGGTATGCAAGACGTTTCGTTTTGCCGGCGCTCTACGTCAACATAGAACATTGTTACCTTGCAATGGTGATCAACTGTGAGGCTTTTAAATATTAAATTTGCCCCTGAGCTTGGATAGACTGCTAATGTTAACAAAAACTCGTTCAGTTGAACGGTTGACATCATTCTTCATGGAGCGTAAATTCTAAGAACGATCTTGGAAGCATCGTTATCGAAAACTCTTGCCAACACACTGAACTTTTTTTCACTCTTTGTAACGAAACCAAAAATAAACGAAAATGCGTCATGCCAAACTGGAGGTTAGGTTGGCTTTCCCCTTGTTGAAATAGAGTAAGCATTTTATTTTGTTGCAGACCATCTTTTATCGGTTCAATGACGACCTGTTCTTCAGCATCTATTTTCTTTTTCAATTGTTATCTAATTTCATAAACTTCCTACCCGATTTGCTATTTTTATGTTCAGGGCAGCTTGTATGAAAACACACTTTCAGCACCGATTCCACGTTCCCTTGCCTTCATACTAGATGGGGCCTGCATCCTTCCTGCCTCTGAAACATTTTTTTTGGGACAGGGAGGCTTGAACTCACTTTTCAAATTTAATCGTCCACCTCTCCATAAACCTACTTGCGAGGCTTACTTATGTTCAAGACCTATTGAGAAGTGAGGCACCTAAATCAAGCTGGTCCAGAGTAGTCAAGAATCTGAGAGCTAAATAACCAATCTGTGTCATTTTCTGTAAGACTTGAGACTCGCCGTTGTTACGCAAGACGGTGTCGTTGACGAATGTCTCAAAGTAAATTCGCTAGCAAAAAGTAATTCGTAGCTTCGTAGTATCCATGTTTAGGGCTTGACTTTACTTTCCTTGCGGGATTTTCTTTTGTGTTGAAAAACAATGTATAATCAGTCTTCGATTTGTACGTCTTCATCTCGTCGAAGCTCAACTTTTTCAGGCAAAAAATAGTCCCATTCATTCGAATAACACAATTAATGCTTCATTTAAATCATGGAAAACTGACCAATTTTCAGCCGTTTAGTTGAAGCTCACATTAGTTGTATAACTCAAAGATCGACTATGAGAGCTAACATAACAAGATTCTTGAGCAAAGATTTCGGTATCGTCCAAAACGAAAATGCAATGTGCTTCGCGCTAAAAAAATATGCATTTGCGGCGCCTCTGAAAGCAAGAGTGAGCAACTTGAGTAACTCCTCTTGATGGTCGCCTCTACAGCAGCATTTCGAGCGCATCAGTCTTGATATTCGTTACCGCCAAAGAGAAACAACGAGTAATAAGAAACAAGGAGGTAAAGTAAAAAGAAACGGTATCAAAAGTAAGGACGAATAAGCCATTTTGAAGGTACTTTGAAATTTTGATACGTAACAGAAAGAAGCGAACTTGATAAGAACTGCTGTGAAGATAGCAAGGGTACGCGTAGCTTTTCCGTGTGAGGGCAAAAATTTGATAGCGAACTATTTCAACTTCTATTCTAAGCGGATTATTTCTTCCCCTGTGCAATTCAAGGCGCAGCAGAAAATTATTGAGTTATTCATACAGTTAAAAAGGCTCCGACATTATTGAACAAAAAAGCTGTTTTTCCGAGTGCGTCCGCTCAACTGCCTCCACCAAGTCCAAACTTTGACCTCGTAAATTTTTGCTTGTGGTTATACTTAGTAACCATTGTTTACGCCACAGCTTCTCAGTCAATTATATCTTTGAAAAATGCGGCAGAATGAAATAAACAACACTTATATAAGGAATTCTGCATTCTTCAGTGACGGAGTTTCATGTGCAAACATATATCCATCGCTAGGAGACTGTATTTCAGCTGTTCAATAATATTTGGCGTGCTGTCTCCACTGATATTGGTAACATTCGTGTGAGCTTTCGGTTATATCGGTCTCAAAACAAGTTGTGCTCTTGTCAGACATTTGCATTAAAATTTTAAACTACCGGTGTACTTCTGGCGATCTAATGACGATATGTGGGTTCAAGTTAATGCGTTAGCTGCATTGGGCCAAACCAAAGTTCAATATTCAACTTAATTTAATAATTTCATTGCAATTTTCAAGTTTAAAATGAACAGAAGATATATTGAAACGTGCCTCCGTTTAATTTTTACCCATTAAATGTAGAAATTCAGTTAGGGACCACTGGTGGGTCACCCCAGTAAGGGAATTCCCTCAGTGACCACCGGTGGGTCACCAAGCAGTCAACAAGTGAAGTGGTAACTTCCTTGCTGGGATAGATTTAAATAGAAATGCAATTTTTAAGATTCTTAATGAACTTCTTTACTTGCTGTGTTTTTTATGACTTAATTCGTCTAATCTAATTTTAACGTTAAATGAATTTGATTATTATTAAAAAAAATTTCGAACTTTTTGCGACGAAAAACTACCCATTTTTTCTAATTTTCTAGAAACACAATGATCATATCCATCGTCTTTTTCACAAAAACAAAAATAATCCCTTTTACCTCATGGACCAGTAGCGACTAAATAAAACGTTCAATTTCAACGAGGTTCTCTGAAAAATTTGCCGGTCGTAAGTCTGATTTCGTCCGAGCTTCCTCAAAGGAACACGGGAATTAAAGCTCCACAACTCGGGGTCAAACGCAAGTCTTCCTTATTGTTGGTCAGCCATGAGGATGCTCTGTAAACGTCCAGAATCGCGCACTTTGTTGAGGGAATCGTGTATCGCGAATTCGCAAATTGTTCACTTCACGCAGAAATAAATCGTTTATCATTTGTCTTAAAAGTCTCTAAAATACTTCTCAAAAGTATCTTTGAAGTATCGTAGCACAATATCTCGGCACTGAATAATTTTTGCAGAAGAGGAAAGCGGTGAACTGTCACGAGACAAGTCTGGTGCTCCTCATTAATATGCACTAACAAGGGAGAAGAATAAAATTTCGGGTTTGACGGATTGACACACCTCCACGTTTAAAAAAAAACATATGCGACGACTGTGAGATTGTGCTGCCGACGACTGTGAGATTGATCGTTCCGACTCTCCGTGCTCCTGCATTCTTCCCAACCTTCAACAATTAAATAATCGACCGATTTTTCTACCGCAAAAATTGTATCCATTTAGATACTCAGCTTCACTTCAAAAGCATCAACCTTTTATCACATCACTTTATAATTGACCCATTACTTTACCGCAAAAATCGTATTCATTTAGATTTTCAGCTTTTCTTAAAAGCATCAAATTTTTATCACATCAATTTTGAATAGCACTTTTTCCAATTTCTCCCACCCTCCTGCTTGTCTCCAGATGATATTAGAATTTCTTTTTCTTCGACCGCCCCGGTCTTCTTTTAATTTTTATTCTGCAAATAGATAAAGACTTGTATTATTTTTTACCGATAAACTCTTTAATTTTAGTTGAATATGTACTATGCACGCTACATCCATCTATTACTATTTTTCAAAATAATATTTTTCAGTCAACACTTGGTTATAACGCACTTTTTTTCGTCGTTGTACACCCTTTCAAAGTTACCGTTCGACTTAGCTCCTCTAAGTTACATCATCTACTTGTGGGTGTTCCTTGCATTCCCCTTCTTACACGAACAAATCCTATTCTCAGTATTTCGGATGCTCGCATAGAAAGGAGGGCTCGCATAAGCTCTCCTCTCGTAAAGGTGTAGCTGTCGTATTGGTTGTGAGAATGCTGTTTCTCCGACTTCTTTCAAGTACGGGCTTGAGATATATTTCTGTAAATTCAACTCAACCTTTTTTTTATAGTTTCTAAGGCCTGCGCGTTTGGGTTCCCCGCGGTTCTGACATCCTGTCGCAACGACTGACCGTTAGCTGTCCGCATACCCTCATGCTCAAGTGGTATGTCACATCAACCTCTTGTGGTCACCTGTTCCTCAACCTGTCGAACTTTTCTGCCTTTCTCACATACCAAACTCTTATCAGCTCCACACCCACACATTTCGAACACAAACATACGAGGACTCGCAGGGCATGCAAAGTGCTGATGCAACAAGAACGCACTGATGGAAGAGGTAAGTTTTATTACACGCTAAAATTTCAATGAACAAATCTTAATAAGGTGCCGCAAAAACAACATTGCAACCCTGTAATAATTTCCAAAACAAAATTAATTTCAAAAAACACAATTTATTCGTTTAATACAATACAATCTAGTCATTAATTGTTTAAAATATTTCGTAGCAGAACAATGTTCCAAACTGTGACAGAAACGGCGTACGTAATGAACGACACTGAAGCTCATTACTTTCGTCTAGCAAAATGTTGGTGCTCCTGTTGTTGACACCAATACTTGTGCTCCAAGTTCTCTTGAGAACTCAGACATTTTGTTTGTCGGTTTTCCCGCATTTGAGTTGTTGAAACCGTGAATGGCTTACCCGTAAAGTTTTCAAGTAATTCCTACAAATTTTATTTTACACTGAAATTTTCCCCGTTTTTTCAGAGAAGTTCGCTCATTACAAAAATCCAACTCTTTCATAAAATACGTAACTATCTTTGTGTCGTTGATATCCTCGACAAGATCTCTCTTTGAAGCTTTTCTATAAACATCTATAAATCCAAGCACTTCAAAAGATCATTCTTCCAAGTTCCTTTATTATAATTCCCAGACTTACAAAAACTCAGCATCACAAAAGATGTGAGGGAGCGTAACCAGTAGTTGCTGATATGGCGGCAGCCTCGGGACAGCATATAAGTATTTATGAGGGGCAATTAAAGGCGCGTAACGTTACAGCGACCTGACAAATGGGTCAATATATCACTACTGCACAAGTTAATCGAGGCAACTGCTGCCGCTCATCTAAATTGAAACCCAGAGCTTCTTGAGGCAGCGGGGCAGCTACAGGGCCCTGCAGCGTGCATTTGTGATCGAAATACAAGGGGAACACATGCTGCACAGCTCTCTTAAGTGAACCGAGCATGGACATAAGCAGGGCAAAACGAACATCTCTTGAAATTCGCTCCAGGGATTTGTGATAGACAGAGCGCAATGCTAGCATCTGTTGCTGGACCAGTAGAAGAAATAAAAATGTAAAACTAGCATCGATCGGTTGAGATATTTGTGACAAAAAGCAATTTTTTTATTTCATGACGCTGGATTCATTAAGGATATACAACTTCTCTGCCAGGCTCCCTGTGATTTTTATTCTACATACTTAACCTATTTGATACACATTTGACGATACGCTCATCTCCTAGCGACATCACTGTTTTTTGCAACCCAATCAATGTTTCAAATGCTCAATGAAAATAAATTTAAACAAAAATCAGAAGTCATTAACTATGGAATTTTGCTAATTTATTTGCTTCATTCAATAGAGGAGAAAAGTTATCAACTGATATCATTGTTGTCAGTTAGAATCTGATGTTTTCATCCTCGCTTGAATGAAAACGGTGTTTCTAAGTAGTTCTTGCAAGTTCTTAGCTCATATTTCTTGTGACTGTAATTCTCTTTGGCGGGAAATTGACCGTCACGGCTGGAAATTGTTCTTCAGGGAATCTTGGAGACTTGGCGGACGGAGAATAGATTGGAGTCTCGAGCTTCCCTCATAGGGCGCAAGATAATAAATGCAGCAGCCTCGGTCTTAGCGAGTCCCTTCAAGCGTTTTTTTAACATGACCTGGGGTCAGATTTTCAAACTGTTTCCGTCGTTATTGGGGCAAAAATTGAAACATAACATACTATGTGGACTTGGCTACGCTACCTGCGGTGCTTCCAGCCAAAATTATCGAGTTTAAACTTTTCCAAATAAAGTTTTCTGGCTACTATTTTTTCAGAGTTGCCAAATGTATTTCGCTTATTTTTTGATTGAAATTTTTGTATAAGATTTGGAAACTGAGCATGTGGCCAACCCATTGGGATTACATTATGTATTTCATATATTTTTTTGAACAAAATTCGAACACTGAGCGCCTCGGTCAACCTTCAAGGGTTGTCAAGTGTGTTTCAAGTACTCTGGCACAATGTAACATTCATTTACCTAAATGCTGCAATATCCATTATGCGATTTGACTGCATATTACCATCGCAGTAACCGAAATAAAATGTACAACCACCGCATCACAAGCGCTAACGTTGAGATGTCAGACGTTATCTCATGGTATGAACGAGTTCCATTTGAATGGCTATATGGCTGACGCCGTCTGACTCATATTAGTGATAAACGAAGCGTGTAAAAATAAATACGGCACATGGAATTTAAAAAACCATAAGCCACGAGTGTTGGCACGGCGTTTATTTAAAATCAGAAGCGTCATGGCTGTGATCCATCAGTTATTGGGGTACGAACAGCAAATAGGTGAGTTGAGTATACTCACGCGAATACGTGGGCACAAAAACGCTTGGCAAAACTCGTTCGTATCTTATCGAAATAGATTCAGCAAGGTACGTTTTTGCAGAATTGAGCTTTTTGCCCAGCAAAATGGTGTATGTGGCCAATATGGTGTATGTGGCCAATATGGTGTATGTGGCCAATATGGTGTATGCGGCCAATATGGTGTATGCGGCCAATATGGTGTATGTGGCCAATATGGTGTATGCGGCCAATATGGTGTATGTGGCCAATATGGTGTATGTGGCCAATATGGTGTATGTGGCCAATATGGTGTATGTGGCCAATATGGTGTATGTGTATACACCTAATGCGGCCAATATGGTGTATGTGGCCAATATGGTGTATGCGGCCAATATGGTGTATGCGGCCAATATGGTGTATGTGGCCAATATGGTGTATGTGGCCAATATGGTGTATGTGGCCAATATGGTGTATGTGGCCAATATGGTGTATGTGGCCAATATGGTGTATGCGGCCAATATGGTGTATGTGGCCAATATGGTGTATGTGGCCAATATGGTGTATGTGGCCAATATGGTGTATGTGGCCAATATGGTGTATGTGGCCAATATGGTGTATGTGGCCAATATGGTGTATGTGGCCAATATGGTGTATGTGGCCAATATGGTGTATGTGGCCAATATGGTGTATGTGGCCAATATGGTGTATGTGGCCAATATGGTGTATGTGGCCAATATGGTGTATGTGGCCAATATGGTGTATGTGGCCAATATGGTGTATGTGGCCAATATGGTGTATGGGGCCAATATGGTGTATGGGGCCAATATGGTGTATGGGGCCAATATGGTGTATGTGGCCAATATGGTGTATGTGGCCAATATGGTGTATGCGGCCAATATGGTGTATGCGGCCAATATGGTGTATGCGGCCAATATGGTGTATGCGGCCAATATGGTGTATGTGGCCAATATGGTGTGTGTGGCCAATATGGTGTGTGTGGCCAATATGGTGTATGTGGCCAATATGGTGTATGTGGCCAATATGGTGTATGTGGCCAATATGGTGTATGTGGCCAATATGGTGTATGTGGCCAATATGGTGTATGTGGCCAACTTGGGCTAATGTTTACGTCTCCTAATACCCTCCTCGTTGCCGAATTTTTCTCGGACGAGTAGAGACCTTTTGAACCTTATAAAGGATAATGCATTAAAAAATGAGCGTCCAATTTTAGCATTTAAGTAAAATTTTTGCATCAAGGTTTTTCATAATTTGCGAACTGTTTATTAGTTCGATTCATGGGCAAAATTTATATAAAAAGATTCTACCAGCTCAGTTCCATTCAAGTGCAGGACTTGTACATATCCTTTTTTATTTCAATTGAGTTATTTTTTTGCACTTTCATGAAATTTCATTTTCCAACAAACTTGTCGTCCCATTTTTTTTCTAACCTTTAGGGACTGAAAATTTTTTTGCCGACACTCGAAAGCTTTGCTTTGTCACGAGAAAGTTACCCTTCACCTCCTTGTTAACAATTCATTAACAAGATGATCAGGTTCTCGGAATAGAGGAATGGCACACCTCCAGGCTATATACACAACACAAATTAAATGAATTATAATCGGCAATTACAGTACATATACTAAAATAAAGGTACTCACCGGGGATCGCTGACCCACTTACGCAGCGCATTTTCTGGGCGCCCTCCTTGGTGTTACGATTGATCGCTTCTAATATGGTGGGGCATGATACACAGGATGAACTATGCTTAACATTTATAATTTCCAGCTATACGTCATACAAACCTTAATGAGCGTACACACAATGAATGGTGTTAGGAACAATGCTAATTAAGTAATGAAATCAAATAGCATTCGTCAAATGACTTACATCACATAATTACACAGAAATATTGGCTGGCCAGCCTTTAACCGCAGATTGCTTATGCACCCAAACATAACACAAATAATGCCTACAATATCTCAGCGCCCCCCAGCAGCCCAGTAGGCGAAGGTCACTTCAACCACAAAATTCGTCCGCGACTCGCTTCAGTTCAAAGGCCTATCTTATGCACTGTTCAGAAAATGTCTAGTGAGGACGTTATCTTGCTCATTTCGTTTCAGCATGTTCACACGTCGATTCCCTTCATTCGAGCTGATCAATCCTCAGATGTATGACTGAATTACCGTCCCGCCTGTCAAAGATAAAAATTTAACTTGTTACTTTTTAAGCGCATCAATGACTGAATGACAATGAATTATCGCAATATTTATCTCAACAATATCTTTACTCTTTCTTTTTAAGAAATGCATCTCTTACCCTCCCTTCTAGTGCAGCATCTCCATGTTCTATCAATAACTCCCACGGTGGGTTATGTTTTGATAAATTTCCCCTTTGTGAACGTGGTGACGGGAACACGTAAATTTTCTGCAAGTGAAACGAGAATGTGTTACTTTCTGGATTACATTATAGCGTGAAACTTAGTATAATTTTCAATATAGCCACTTTTCTTATTATTGCATTAAGCACGCTTGTTATTGTGAACACACCCGCGTTTCTAGGTTGCACCTCCCGTTACGGTTTCGCCGGTCGAACTGTCCATTGTTCCTCAGACGCCTTGAGCCCTGGCGTATTTTCTTCGAGGGTTGTTCACTCTCACCTTCGGCCTATAAGAATCCTCAGACCCTGCCAGTGACCGCCCACATCTCTTCTCATTGGTAGTCCCGCAGTTCGTCTTTATTTATTTTTCCTTAGCCTCATTGTATCCCACGCTCCAGCCCTTCGAAGTCGACCGTTAGTTTTCCCTGTCCCTCGGCCTGAGTATCGATTTATATGTGACTACAAGGTGGCTTTGTCTTGCCCTTGGGTAGGCATTTTTCCGACCGTCTCGAGTTTCCCAAGTGCTCGCCCGCATGAAAGAATTTGCTATCACCACAACACTATCAGAAACAACACACACTGTAAACATACATCGCTTGTCTCTCGCACCTTATCGCGGCTTCCTAACATTGCTGAGTTAAAAGAAAACATACAGGCATAAAAAACATACATGTTGAAGCGACATAAAAACATTCATGTTGAAGCGACCCCCCTGTGCTGCTGGGCTTTACTGAGATATTTCAACACACAACTTTTACGCAATTACAAGAATTTTCATTTTAAATTCGCAAAAATTTGATCATTCTGAACAGATTCTCGACAGCTTTTTATTGTCTAATCAAATAATTTTTCCCAGCCCTTCACTATGTTTAGTTTAAAATTTATTAATTCTATTAAATAATTTTTGGTGCTCACGTGCATGAAGACTGCAATCGAATACTTCTCAAACTGTGTGGCTTTATTCTACCAGGCAATGAGTCTTCTTGAAAGATTCTCACTTTCTTACGACTCGCTAGAACTTAGCACTGCTAGAAATTAGTTGCGCTCTCATACAACTGTCAGTCACGAAATCAGCAGCCATGAAACGTTCACAGTTCGTACCACCACAAGCGTTAAAAACTTTACGCTTACGATGCTGAAAGACACGCAGCATGGCACATTTTACTTTTTCTAAAATGACCATGAGACTGCGCTGCATGGATGAGACGCTTCCAAAACATGGGCTTGAAAGAAGTAAAACCTGAAACTTCTTTGCTGCTCGAGATGACGCTATGTTTAGGGGCTAAGAATTTGTCTTTTCATTGGCCTGGCTGGAACAATTTTGTAGGTACCTCAGCACTGGTAAAAGTTGTACTTGATGTCGCGCGTAGCTAGCTAATGAAGGACAACGAACTACACTGGAGTTGCTTTAACACGTTGACTGCTTCGTACCTCACCGGTGGTCTCCGAGTGGCCTTTCATAATAATTCTGCTAGCCCACCGCTGGTCACAAACTCGATTTTCACAAATATTAAATCAAAACTAAGTTATGATGCGTTTCACTTAGTGTACGCCAATTTCAGTGCTGAATACTGAAATTGTCTTCGTTACCAGTTGGAACTTGGGACTTGAGTTAATCTGTTAATTGGTCAACATGTGTGCACTGTAAAGTTGTACTTGATTAAACCTAAACTTGAAACCGTGAATTTTGGCTTCTGCGCGCAGTGATACGAAACATCTTTTTACTGTCCAACTCATTACTTTCTGAGTAGATGCCTTAATCCACTTGTATTGAAAAATCTAATGTATTTAATTTACTATAGGATTTGTGCCCATATGAATTTCTTAAAATTCCTGGCCGAAAGGCAGTTCTTTCATCATTCTTAGGTGAGTGGCAGCCTGATTCTAGTGCCAATCGACCATCGGTGGTGGAAATTATAGCAACGCAGCATCCGATAGCTAAGCTGCTCGGTTTATGAAACATGCTTAGTCAATGGATTTTCAAAATCTTCAACTTTTGCCTCAATTTAGAGAGAAAGGATTAATATTTACTATGTATACAAGAAAAATATTATGGGAAGAAAAAATAGCATTGAATTGCACTCTCCTTTTCTTTAAGGCTCCTTGAGCCGATTGACTGAATTCGTCATCACTGCCAGGATTCGGTTAGGAGTTGCATGAATTTCTTTTTGACCACTCCCGTAGTTTTACCCAATTTTTAAGGCTTTTCTTAGTGAACTTATTAACGAGTTGACTGCGTATTGGGACCTATGTGTGCCGCTAGGTAAATTTCTAATTTACGCATGGGTGTAAATGAACAGTATTTCAATTATTGGATTACTTATTTGGAAAAGAGTTTAGCAAAAAAGGTAAAATATTACCGTCTTTTTACATTTTTCCCACTTTTTTGAAAAGGTTCACGATTTTTTTGAGCAGTAAATGAATTTTTAAATGCTGCTATTTACAGCCTAACTTGAACAACCGTAGCAACTGCGAAAACGCATCGAAACTTCAAAGCTACAGTCGTTTCCTAAAAATTAAAACACGATTTCCTTAAAGAATAAAATTGATCGTAATAGAAATTTCTAGTTCCGATCATTCGAAAAAACATGATCTAACTAGATGAAAAACAATGTATTTTGGTCAACGAATGTCAGCTCTGTACTGTACTTCTCTCAACAAGAATTCTTTCTACATTATTCTCACTGACAGAGTTGACACTGATGCCGCCATTGGAAACTTAGTTTCTAGCACTCAACGCTGCGTGTGAGACACTGGGGAGCGCCAAGGGAGCCTGCCTTTAATATTTGATGCATGAAAAATACATTTTTGTATATTTTCTACTAGAAATAATGAGAGCAGAACTTCTCAAGGGGGGATACCCAGGAAACACCAGCTGCCAGTTAATTTATTTGTTCCGAACGGAAAATGATATTTTGAGTGTGGCTGACTTTGTTTTGTAATTTCTGATGCTTCGTTTCTTCGAAAAATTCATATCTATAAACTGTGGAAAAACACGCAAGTGCTCGAATGAATTTCAGTAGTGATGTACTATCAGAACAAAGAGTTCCACACGAAAAACGTTTCAAAATGTAATTTTGACATGTTCTTTTATCCAACTAGACACCTTAAATTTCATTTCTCACTCGCCTCCCGCATTTTCTTTTCTTTCAAGCTTCGACTGACATTTTTTATCGTTTTTTTTCAGCACTTCTGGAGAACTGAAAAGCTTGCTATTTTTGTTTGCTTCCTAGTGCAGCCAGAATAGCAGACCCAAAATGTTTCAGCCCTGTACACTAGATGTTGGTTAGATCCAGAAACGCGTATTTTGCTGCATCTACGTTGGAGTTTCTTTCAGCTGATGAAGGCAGTGTGAGGGCCTTACGCAGCGTGAACTGGAATAGAACTGTTGTGTCGGATATTGAGATACGAGTCAAGATCGGCAGATTGTTTTCGAAGAACGGAATAAAGGAGCCTCCTTTCAACCAAGATCAAGAGCAGAAGTAACAGTTGGGGTTATTTTTAGGCTTAGTTTGAAATATTTGCGAGCATCCACCCGACACTCTTGCATGACACGGCGCGCACTCGTCTGTGGTTACGGCTCGTCTCAACTGAAGTCCTCTTGAATTATTTCCGCCCGTTGCCACCCAC